>OU612097.1:31740309-32384400 GCA_914767995.1 Thecocarcelia acutangulata
TACTGATACAACAGGAGTATGGGGAAAGTAGAGGAGGTACGCAACACTGACCGTAAGTTGTACGCCTACGGCAAGTGAGGATTTTTTTGTGACGTTGAAAAAAGTCAAAATGGTGAAAAGAAGTATAAATGTTGCTGTGCAGGTTCATTTCCCCGGGAAATAGGTTTTGCCTTGGCGTATTGCAAACCATTACACTCTGTTTTTCGGGCAAAGAAGGGAAGGAATCCCTTGTTTGTTGTAGCAAGTAAAACTCTAGGAAGCAGCATGATTGATGTTATGTTGGCTTCCGAAACCCTTACCAAGGGTATAAACTGGCAGTAGGGGGAGCATGTTGCCCCGGGTGGTTCTGCTTGCAGTTCAAACCGGGCTGATCATGGTTGAGGTGCCTACCTTGGTTGGAAAGTTCTGGCTGTAATTGAAACCAAGACGGAGGAAGGGGGTGTTAGTATGCCCGATAATTATTGGTGCGTGGCTTTTTCGGGGGCTAACAACCCCCTGAGGTGCTGTTGCCTTGCAACAGATACCTGTACTGTAAGGAACCAGTAGTGCTGGTTGGACGGATGAGTTAGTTTAAGTGCTGATGCTCTTAGTGGGGTTCGACCTATCAACTCATTCAGCCTTGTCTTTCAGTGATTGTTGGCAAATTGCATACAGGAGGGATTAGAAGGCCCGAACACTCTGAACAAGCGGTTGCCCATATGGCAAGAATTGCTACCAGTGTGTGCCTGGTAAGACACACGGGGGCGCTGGTGAATCGGGAATAACTCACTCCGTGGAATTGGTCATCATCAGATAAAGCCGTAAGGGCAGGTGCTGATGTAAATCTTGTTCACTCACTGTGCAGGTTCGTGACTTCGTTACAAATTGTCGCGTTCGCAAAGAATCGAAACCATCTAACATGACTCTTCGTATATTCGTGGACTTTCCAGGTCCATACCCGCGCTCGGATAGCGGAATTTGTTTTATATTTATTGTGTTAGATTATCTCACGAATTACATTTTGCTTAAAGCCGAAACGAAAACTATTGTGAAATTTTTGCTCACCGAAATCTTCAGCAAATTTGGAATACCCGAAATGCTAGTGTCAGATAATGGTAAATAATTCGTTAGCAAGAAGTTTCAAGATTTGCTGGAAGCTTCTGGTGTCAAACACGTCCGAACTGCGATATACTCTCCGCAAGCAAATG
This sequence comes from Thecocarcelia acutangulata, assembly GCA_914767995.1. Classification (NCBI taxonomy): domain Eukaryota; kingdom Metazoa; phylum Arthropoda; class Insecta; order Diptera; family Tachinidae; genus Thecocarcelia; species Thecocarcelia acutangulata. Next base: position 31,741,497 of record OU612097.1, read on the forward strand.
CTGCGGTCCGTAAAAATCACTCTATGTTGGCAGCAATCATATCTTATTTAAAAGATGATCACGCAGAGTTTTCTCTGCGTTCATCCGTTCAAAGCTCAATAGACGTTACACCCGATTTTGCTCTGTTTGGGATGAATATGATCGGGCATAATAGTGCGTATAAGTTAGCAAGAAAACTATCAAGCTAAGGCGAGCGCGGTTTTCGGCACCAACTTACACAGTTTTTTCATAATATTATATTCTTGCTTGTGTAGTCTCAGCATTATGTCACGTATTAATCTAAATACTCTCGTATAATAACTTTTTAGCTTGAGTTATGTGTCCGTGTGCATTATATGACTATTTACTAAAAAAAATTAATTAGTTTATTTAAAACAGTTTATTGTATTTTAAGTAAAAATATGTCAGCGTCTTTTATAAAAACGCCTTTAACAAGTATAATTCGTTTTTTTTCCTAGGCTTGATTAATAATATATGTTTATGTATGTACTTGTAAGTATATATGTAAATGTCTAGAGATAGATAGGATGATAAATTTTTTGGTTTTGGTTGATTTCTTTTAGTATTTTTTTAATGCCAATTTGAATTTATTTATTTATTAATTTTTTCATTTCGAACGATTAATTGTTTTTTCTTTATAAATAAATATTTAATTGTATAATCCTAGAGGAGCATTTTCAAGATAAAACTTATCAAATAAAATGTTCGTTTAAATATTTATGATTTAAGTTAAACATGTTTAACACTTATTATACGGAATATTTTTTATTGTAACTCTATATGTAAATTGTTTTGCGTTTTGTTTTGGAATTATTTCCACTACTTTGAAGTGCAGTAGTGGTGTTATAAGAGAAAAATAAATACAAAAAAAAAACATGATTTATGAGATGCTTCCGCAACACAAGTCAAGGGATTCTATATGAAATGCATTCAATATTTTCAGGGGTTTCAATAAACACATTTTGAGACTAATCTATTGTCTGCTTTGCGGAAACATCACATTAACCCGATTCACAATCTTGGGCATTTGAGATTGCATATTTCTGCAATTGCAAATATAACATACTCCACTATTTTGCAAATGCAGTGATGCAAGGCCATTTGCACAATAGTATGAATAGGGCTATTTGTTTTATTTTGAGTAATAGTTTTTATAATTGTTTAAAGGTGTTTGTTTATATAATTTTCTATGAATTCTTTTTATCTTTTTACTAAGTTATGGTTGAGGAATGAATATCTTAAGAATAAAAATCTAGTTTAACTTAATTTTTTTACAAGACGTATAAATTTTAATGTAAATAAAATAGGAAACAAAATTTGTTTATAATTAAAGATTTTTTTTTTTTCTTTTTTTTTTGGAAAATTATCAGTTAAACTACAGAACCTGACCAATACAAATTCCGGTAGTGACGAAAAAGTTTGGTTTTATTAACAGTACATTGTTCTATATGAAACTATTGAAAGAATGAATCATATCTTTTCGTTCGTTTAACAATATTTTTGGAAAATTCTAAGAACTCGTAACTTCTTTTTTATGTTTATGTTGCACAATATGCATCCACTCTTGTTGAATTTTCATTTCTCAAACTCCGCGATAATTTGCATGAATATAAATTTAGAAAAAAATAATTTAGCAGAAAATAATTTAGAGAAAAACGACATATTTAGCGTATTCCTAAAGCCGTAATGATACTTTTTTCCAACTTGTCTTAAGCCTAGTATTGAGATTGAATATGCGAAAAATTTTCAGCAACATTACTTTTTTCGTACCGAAAAATTGTTGTCTATTTTTTCTCTTATTTATGTTTCTTTTTTAATTTTAAGTATACGGGCCAATTTCACGATAACGAAGCTGTTGGTTCGTTCGAACAATTACATTTTAAACAAAAACAAAATTCAAAGTTTTGTTATTGTTTTAAATGCAATTGTGCGAACGAACGAACAGCTTCGTTATCGTGAAATTGGCACTACATGTTTGTACTTCGTGCGAAAAAAGCTTTGCTCATGTTATTTCGCAGCTAAAAAACAAATATTCCCAGAAACAATTTTAAATGAAAACATGTTGAAGATACATATTGTGTGTTTTTCGCTTTAAAAAGTCAGTACTACATTTCTAAGCTTATTTTGCAGACATTTAATACTAAGCACTATTGTATGTAATTTTAAAGAATTTCGCACGAAATAATGAACTGAGTATTAGCCTTTAACCGTTAATGTCAATTATTGCTTATAGGCAACATTGTAGTTTTGTAGGTGTAGTTTCTATAGTTTTTATTATTTTTGCTAACGGTTTTTGTTTTGTAGTTGAAATTCATATGTGTGTGCATTTGTTTACAAAGTTGCATTTGTAAAAGCTCAACAAGTGTTCACATGTGAGCTAGTTGTAGTTAGTGTTGGCGTGTGCCAAAAAAAATAGAAATTCCGCCCAATTACAAATAAAAATCCGGGAGAGAGGTTTTTCAATTTTCTTTTTTCTCCAATTATGAACATAAATTGAATATCATGTTTTTTTTTCGTTCTCTTCGTTAGCTGAAAATATTAAAAGGAGATTAACTCCTCAATTCCTAGGGTCAAGTTAACAAAAATTGTGCTTTTCTCTTTAATTTGAATTGAAAAAAATACTTTGAGAAATAATTTCCGAGAGGAAAAAATTCCGTGAGAATTAAATTCCGCGAGAATATTCATAATTGCGCTGATTGTTTAAAAAAATTTCATATAAAATGTAAAAACGAGAGAATTTTCCTATTAAAAGTGAATTTTATTCTTTCTTCTGCTCTATTTCTTAATCACCTTCTATGTTTTTCTTTTAAAATTCTCAATAAATTATTTAGATTATTTTAATATAAAGTTGAATGTTTGAAAATATCTTTCAAAAGTTTCCAAGTCTACTGATGATTAGAGTAGCTCCTATGAAATGTCGACACAGAGACAGTTAGGAAACAAAGAACAAGCTATTTATAATTTTTTTATTTGTATCAAAGTTTTTAAAACTGAAAAGAAGCTTTTATTTTATGCCAGGAACTTCATGAACACAATTTTACTTATAAGCAAAAATTGTCCATAGTGGCAATATATCGTTGTATATTTTTTGGAAATGCATCCAAAGGTCGCACAGAATTAATAACAAAACAAATAATTGACTTCGACTGGAATAAATCTGCTGGTGAGGAGGAATAAGAATTATATGATTCCAATTTAAGGGGAGACATGGTAGAAACTATTGATTAGGCAGTTCACATTATCTGCTGTTGCGAATTTCTTAACAAGGTTACGTTTTGAAAAATCAAAAACGCTTTCCACATAAATGATAATACTAAACAATCAGAACGAGTATCACCTAATTATGATAAACCTTATAAAATACGCCCACTAATGGACAAAATGAAGTGCAACAAAATAGATCAGGAGGAATACCAGAGCGTTGAATATAAAGGGCTTCACAATTTAAACCAATGACTACTAACGAAGACTGATAAGTGGGGGTTTAAAATGCATACAAGAGCTAGCGTTTCAGGTAGCGTATAAGATTTTGCTCTCTATGTAGGAGAAGGGACGTGCCTATTTTATGGATTAAGGATATCATCTTGTGGTGGATCTTGTTCCAGTCGTTGACCGATCAGAGGTAAATTTAAAATTGTCCGGAATTTTGTTTTTCATTTGCACGAAATAAACTGTGAGCTTGTCGTACATACAAATTGTGTATAAAATGATGTCAGAAAGCTTTTAGTAAATTGCCGGTAGCAAAATCTATGAAACTATTAAACTTATTAAAGAAACTTGTTATTATTTATCTTAGTTTTATTACAAATTTCTTCCGAATATATCTTAGGCAAGATTTCGTTTAACTGATTCCTTGTTATTTTATATATTATTATATTTTATTAGTTCAACAAACTGGCGTTTTATAAGTTGAAGTTTTTATACATATGTATATTAAACATTAATAAAATTTTATTTGATAGTAAGCAATACATTGTTTTAACTAAAGCTTCGTAGAAAAAACATAAAAAATTTATTAAAACATAATATATACAAAAACAAGATTATTTGTTGTTAAGCATTAAGTGCATTTTGAACAATAAGTTTTTCTTTTAACAAATTTGAAAATGTTTTTTTTGTTGTTTTTTTACGAATAAAATGGCAATTCTTATTTATTAAATACATTTTATATAAATACAATTTGTTTTGTTTGTTTATTGTTACTGGTCGTTAAATTAATATTTCTGTATTTAAAATTTCAATAATGAAACTCTTTGAATTACATATGTATATTAAAAATTTACTTTAAAGTATATTTGGCTGCCCATTTTATGATTAATTGACCTGATAATGACATTGTTTTTGTGGTGTATGTTGAAATAGTAATCTGAATAAATAAATTAAAACTGGCTTGATTCTGGATAGCATTATGTGACCGTTTAACTGGCTATTCGATCGCATAACCACATTTACAACAACAACAACATTCATATTTACGTATTTGTTTTAAATGTAATTATGCAAACAAAGCAGATTGGATATTGTTAAACTAACACAGAGTTTCAGTTATAAAACAAAGATAATGCAGTCGTTTATAGCGATAAAACAGGTAGTTGCTACTTAGTGGTAGTACCGTTTATAATTGGTTATTATTATCCGACACGACACCATGTATTGCCGACAAAAGTATTTATTATCTATCCATAATTCAGCCATACAGTTTATAAATACAAATATTAAAAAAAAACAAGGCAGCTTGTACAAAAGCAGCCTCCTTTTTTTTTTTTTTTTTTTTTTTGAATCACGAATTCGCCATCTAAACACATAATCGATCACAAAATTTTACTAGCAGTAGCTAAAATTAATGCGGAATAACATTATAAATGAACAACACAACGGAACCATACTGGACCCAAGTGGGCTGGCTTTACAATAGCTGGCAGCCTGTTAAACCTAAACCTTATAAATGAAGAATAAGGAACCTATTTCGGAGGGTTTACAGTCTGCGGCCTATAATGTCAGTCCGAAGAGAAACAGCTGATTTTTAGCAAAGCAAGTTGATTGACAATGAATGCAGTGTTATGTTGTAATTCGAAACTCACATCTTCTCCCAACTAATAATATAATAAGCACCAGTAATCAACTGCTGCCCATGTCGAGAAATAAAGCCGGATTGTATATTTAATATGATGTGAGTCAAGAATAACATTTTTCCCTTCAACATAAAAGTTATTACGCGGCAACAATCAACTGGCGCCAATGAAAAACAAAACGGGTATCAAATAACCGGCCCAAATTATGAAAGCACCATAATTGATTCGACATCAACAGTAGTACCAGTCAAAAATTTCCAAACTGTGGGAATGAATGCTACGGCAAAATATTGGTGCGGGGAGTGAATTTGGGCACAGTCAGCAATAACGTGGGAGCGACTGTCAGATGGAGATTCCATGTTTACGGCAACGACCATGAAGGCAATATAGGCATAAAGACAACAGCAGTAGCCAGCTAAAATGTGATATAAAGACGATTAAAAGTATGCAACGAGAGCAGTTTAAAGTGGGGAGTGAACATGAGAAGTTAGAAGGTGGCATTCAGTTATTGAATTTGGGAATTATAGATAACTAATAAGATTAAAAGAAACCCAAAGAACCTTTTCATTTTTTGATAGGGACTATAACTACAATATAATAATAAAACCGAAATTCCTACAGGATCCTCCAGGATATAGCAATAACAAATAACGTATTACTTTCAAATAAAAAGCTTAAAGTATTCATCACATCAATTTCAGTTTTTTTATTAAATTTTTGCGCAAGAGTTATACAGTCTTTTCCCAAAACCTTCGAAAGCCTTTTTGCAATTAGCATATTGCAATATTAAGAATGACAGCTGTATGACCAACGATTGCGAATACTGTACGAAAGATGTAGAATCTATGGTTCCAGTAAAATATTTAATAAAAATTGAAGAAATCGTAAAATGGCATTTTTAAACCTTAGACCTCAAAATATTAGGAGACTGAGAAGAAGGACGTATAAACGAATTATTCATGAATCTCTAAAATATAATTTAAAATGTCACAAACCGTAGCTCCTTCAATTGTCGTAAATCCTTTAAATAATTGAAATCTCTACCTGAATTTCATGGTAACAAAAAGTACCTTTATAATTTCATGAATTTAATTGACGGAATCTATCCTGTCTTAACACAATATGACACAACGTAACAACTATAATCTTCCGATTTAATTAAAAGTCGCTTACAAGGCAACTTTAAATTGAAATTAACTTCTATGTACAATTATGGATAGATATAAAGAACATATTAGTTAATAATTTTGGATAATTTGTGTCGAGGAACTATACGATAACTTAGATCAGTTGTGTTCAAGACAACCACTATAGATTTCTACAATAAAATAAAAGACCGGTTGAGAAGTCTAAATAACAAAACTAGCACAATATTGGGTTCAGATTGTAAATTACGGAGTGAAATGCGATGCCTGAAACATATGGTTTCATTCTGTGTGTGTCGAGATTTCCAATGAACTATATGGTCTGATGGGTAATAGTGATAACTTCAGCTGTCTGAATAATAACATATGTAAAAGCTATAACACGATAAAGCGGAAATACTTTGACGAAATTCATAGAAATTTCACGTTAATTTCATGGAATTTACTACGGAAATGCAAGATGTTAATAAGATGATTGAAACGTCTCTTTCCAGCCCTCAATCTATTTCAAAAAATCTTGAGCAATGCAATAAAGATACGAAGGATTTGGAAGAAAAGGCTATGACAAAAATCAATATGCTTGAAGTTGAGGTAAACCAATTGCAAAAAATTTTTTTATCGTTCAGATGTGGTTAACTCTGGATTACCTTCTGATCTGAAATTTTTATCTCACACTGTTTTGAAGCCATATTCTAATTATAGAATATTTACTGATGCTAAGGATATATTCCATTGCATTTTCATACATCAGAAGAAATCAATGGTCGTAAAATTCAACAATGATAAATTGCGTGATGGTCTTTTACGAGCCTTTTTTTTTTTGCTAATCTTAACTTATGCTAAGTAAAGTTTTGGGTTGTGATATTAACAATCGTATTTTTTTAAATGACAATCTGACTCATGCGGGGGATCAATTACAATTTCTTTGTCGGTAGCTACGGAAAGATAATATTAGTTGTTTTCGTGTATTAAATAGACATGAGCCAATATCTGGTTACCTGATGGAAGTAAAAAAAAACTTTCATTCAACTCAATGTTCTATTTGCTACAAAGATTATATTACAAAATCTCAAATATCCATATTGAAGTCCCAATCTAAACCTATTGTATATATTTATGTACATATATAAATTGTGAACGATTATGTCTTTATGGCAGAGAGAAAACCTAAATTTTTAAATAAATAACAGTTTTGTATGTATATATGTATTTAATTATAATAGTTCATTTAATATACGCGTATGCATGTCGTATACGCACATATCTATTTAAATTATGTAGATAATTAAAATTTCTATATACATACTACCCTTTAAGAATATTTAAAAAATATTGGTAAAAAAGCTTTATATTTAACCTTCTATTAACAAATAGAAAAACAAAACAGAAACGCACTTACTTGACTTTTAAATTAGCTGAAGGTGAGTGGTTTTTGTATAAAAATTAAAATTGGCGTTGCTATCTCTTTAAGATTATTGATTTCTGTTTTTGATTTAAAGTTGTAGAATTTATTGATTTGGTGTAATGCAATTCGTAGTTATATTTCCCCTTTGTTCTTAAACTAGACGGGCAGCTCCAAAGCCTAGTCTAAGAAGGGATTTTGTCATACGTGGCGTTGAGCCAAAGATGATGAAGATGTTGATGAAGTCGCAGTAGTACCAATACCACCACCAATACTGCCACCAGGCGAAGGGGATGGAGAAGATGACTTACTGCTGTGGCGACCGCCACCGTGACTGTTTGTAGTTGATACTGAAGCTGCCGATGCTATAGAAGCTGAAGATTTAGGACGATTTGGTGGTGGCGGTGGTGGAGCACGCCGCATCCTCTGCTGCAATATACGTGGTAATTGAGGATGTGACTTTTGTGGTGCAGGAGCCAATGGAGGCATATGCCCGCTATTTCGAATATGTTGTGGTTGTTGTTGGTTGTGATGTGGTAAATGATGATGTTTTTGTTGGTGCAACTGTTGTTGCTGGTGTTTAGTTATTGAAGAGTTGTTTGAAGAGGAACCTGAAGTATTGGAAGTTGAGGTGGAGGATGCGTGAGATGTGGTTGAACCTCTTTTTGGTGGTATAATTTGTGGCTGCTTTTGTGACGTTATGGAAATTTGCGGCATTAATTTTCCAGCATTAATGGACTGATGATTCGAATATGATTCATCTTCGGGTTCGGAAGTTAAAGAATTTGTTTCAGATGGTGTGGGCGAAGGCGAAGGAGGTGATAGGGCTTCCTGTTCCTGTAGGTAAGCACGAAAGCCTTGTATAGATTCATTTAATGCCCATAATTGAGAGAGCAGCGATAGATCTAGCTGCCTCAAGCCATACATTTCTCTCCTCAATATTGCCAATTGGGTGTCTAATTTTGAAGTAGAACTAGATGTAGAAGCACTGTCACTATCATTTCGTGATTGATGCTGATTGATATGAGTGTTATTGTTACTACTATGATTTGAATGATTATTGTTAGTAGGTGTATGCTGTTGCGCTTGGTATAAATGATGCTGACCACTGTGTGTGGACGAGGCACGACTGTGTAAGCTTTCTCGATCGCTTAGAGATTCTTGTGTAGAAGAAAGACTGCCGTGACGGTATGAATTAGAACTTCCACCACCATTACTGCCGTTACTGCGCTGCCTTTGAGCAGCAGATGTAGAAGTGGAAGCACCCAAAAATAATTCGGGATCTAAGAAATGATGGCTATTTTGTCCGTGATTATGTGGAGATATTGTAGACGTATGTTGAACAGCAGCACTGAGACTTTTTGGTAAAGGCGGTAGCCCCGGCAGTGTTATTTTTTGATCATCCTCCATTACTTTTCTCAGCTAGTGATTTTTACAAACACGTTTTATTAATGATTACTTAAAATGTCCTTTTCAAAATTCGCCTTCACAGCTTTCTAACAAACTCACAAATTCTCTCTTATTATTCGTACTCTTTCTTACACGCACTATTTATTGCTTTACCTAGAGAAAAAAAAACTTCGTTTCATTTTACTTTTTTTATAATTTTTTTTTTTTTCTTACGTTTCTTGCTCTTGTCGAAAAAAATTTAATCAATATTCGTTATCGTCTTTTTCAAGTTATTTTGTTCAATGAAGAAAAGTCTACGCGTTTTTTATTAAACTTAATTTGCAATTTTTTCAAGCAATTTGTGTTTTTAATGTATATTAAATTTCCAGGCTTGACGGCACATTGGGCATTGTTTGTTCAAGGGTTGCAAATTTAGCCATTTGACAATACAATGCATGTGGAAACAATGTGAACATACGCCCCACACCAAAGGACAATCATCACCGGGCAATGCACATTCCGGACATGTTGACTCAAAGGACATTCGACATATACCGCAATTTTCATCGTTTGCTATCCAACGCCATGATGCAACACCCATCCATGATTTGATTTTTACTTTCATTTTGAACACATTAAATATTCCTAATAACACATTTAAGCTTTTCGTTCAGGAATGTAATTTATATATGTATTTCTATGTACATACGCTTTCTACAATACCTAATTTTACTTAAGAATTTTAATTTTATACGCAAAATCTTCAATTGAAAAGAATTTTCTTAGTAGTTTTGCACAATTTTCTCTGTATTCTATTGCGTTTTTTTTTCGAATGAAACACTATTTGCGATTGACAGCACAATTAATTAGAGGTGGCAACAAAATAATAAAAAACAGGGTTGTTTGTTATCAATTATAGAGCCTTATTACTGTCAAAAAATGTATCAACATGGTAGAATAGTTTGAAAGATTTCTAAAAAGAATTACATATAACAACTGGTATGCGAAAACGTCGATAATATTCAATTTATTAGTCCTTTTTGTAGAGAATTCAATAGAAAATTTGAATTCATAGCATATGAGGAAAAATCAGCTTAGCATTAAAACTCAAGGCAGCTTTACTAGGATACTGGTACTATTACAATACATACAAAACACAATAAAGTAAGTGTTTTTGAACAAAGCCTACGCGTTTTTTCAGAATTATGTAGCTTGCACACACTATTTTGACAACTTTCCGGTGAGAAAGTAAAAGACAGCTGATCGAGTACCACTATCTCGTCTTTTTAGATGTCAGGTACAAAATTGAGCAGTGTACCCAGACTGTAACGCTTTTGAAACTCGTTTTACACTAAGTTTACACGTGCAAGTAACTTGTTACAAGTAGCGTGTACATATTAACAACCAATACATCGAAAAAAATAATAAAAACACTTGCAATTTGCACGATTGTTTACACACGCAAGTGCAAGTTCATTTCCAAAATGTCGTCGAAGACAAACGTTGTACGCCTTTGCACTACATGCGCTTTTGATGTCTGTGCTGCCAAAGTTTTAGCCTAGCAATATTACAGGGGAATTATATTAAGTACATAAATTTTTCACAATATAAATAATAAATTTGTAATCCAAAGAAAAAATAAGTTATAGATGTTTATTTATTTTTGTGTTTTTATATTATGTTTTCGGCATATAACTAAAAATATTAAAATTTTAAAAATTTTTCCTTGAAAAATACCTATTAAAGTCAAAATGAAATATCTATGGGCAACACTGTTTGTTTCTGCTTGCATGCAAGTGAAAAAATCACTGCCAACCAAAATCAGTTGCAAGTGAGGCTACTACTTGCAGGTGTGTGAATGTATTAGTAAAAAAATGGTAATGTATTGGGTTTTTTGCACTTGCACTTGCGTGTGTAAACATTAAGTTATAAGTCAACTTAAAATAGGTCAGTGATAGAGATGCCAAAGCCCAATATTTTTCTTCCAAAGGCTTGGCATACTTCTAGAATTTCTTAAGCCATCCACAGACGGCATGTTTTTACATGTGTTTTTTATATGTAATTTCTCATATAGTTTTTCATGTCTGTCAAAATTTTCATTTCTACAGACAGTTTGTAAAATTTGCTCAAAAGCGTACATGTACACGTACTTCTGACGTTTTCTACATTTGCTATTATTATAAAAAAAAAAATTCAAACAATGAAATGTCGACATATAGATAGCTGGGAAACATAAAAAACAAGCTATTTATAATTTTTATTGGTAAAAAAAAAAATTATTTAAAACATTAATATATTAATGCGGTACAATTTCCCAAGTTTACTTATACCTTATACTTATTTTTTTCTATATCTAGCAAATATTTTATTACGGTTTTTAGGATCTTAACATTAGAGTAATAATAAAGGGCCAAATAAACTATACAACAAGATGTGTTTCTTTATTTTTTGGTTAAATTCCGTGCAAATGAGAACAAGCATAAGTTTCTCTCAAAAAGAGATAAAATTTACCAGAGTAACGAAAACACAGAGAGGCAAATTTCCCGACCAAAAAGAAATATATGCTGTATTTTGATTCTACAATGAAAAATTTAATATAATTTTACAAAAATAGTAATATTTTTTCACTCTTATCTTTTTAAGGCCTTTTGCGCACATTTTTTTCTGATGTTAACATAAAAGCAGTGAAAGTATACATATGTGTATTTGTTTTCCTTGTTATTTTTCTCAAACAGCTGATTGATTAACTACTTGCCCAAGTGATGTTAACTTTTATTTTCAAAGTAATGCACGACATTAAAAAAATTACCAGTTTTTGAGCACAATTACCGTACAAAATATATTAAGTCGAATAAGGAATAAACCTGGTTTTTTAATTGGGTTAACCGGGCATTTAATATATAAATATTATATAGACACAAAATCTATTTTAATCTCAAACATACTCGCAACTGAAATATTTTTATGAGAGTGTATAGTGAGAATTTAGTTCACAGTTATATAATTGTTTTCTGTACTGATAAATATGACAGTGTGAGAGACTAGTTTCAAGAGCTTTATAGCGACGATTGTGAGAGTTTAGAGTGAGAATTTTTTTTTTAATATAAATGGTTGTGTACTGATATATATGACACTGTGAGAGCTTCATTTTAAAAGATTTATAACGACGATTGTGTGCAAAATCGAACTAAGCAATCTTATTAATTGTATGCAAAAACAAAAACCCGTATTTAAATTGATAGGAGAAACAAAATTTTAGAACGCTAAAGTTTAAACATTTTTAAAAACGCAATGAATAATGCAGGATTTTTAGAGTAATTTACTGTTAAATATGCACTAAGTATACATATGTACCATATTTTTCACCTATATTTGCAACTATATGCAGGGCTGGGCAAAATACTCACCTTATGTATTTCAAACACAAGATACAAAATACTTCACAGCTGTGTATTTCAAATACAAAATACTTTCAAGTTGTGTATTTCAAATTCAAAATACTCTTAAGCTGCGTATTTCAAATACAAAATAGAACTAAAAGATACAAATATACATATACATACATTTAATATTATATGCATTTTATATGCATTCATATGATTGTTCTATACTCGCCAGCTGGGAAATTAAAGGAACAAAGCTAATATTTAAGATTTAATAGATAGTAAATTAAAGATTCATTCGGCAAAACAAGTATTTCCTTTAATAAAAACAAGGTATATTAATGAGTCATAATGAGAATAAAACCTGCCGAAGAAACTAATATTTCTACAAGTCCTGAGGAATATAAGCTGCTGCCAAATTCTATAAATACATAAAAACAATAAAATTCTCATTATATTTACTGCAACTATTACTTTTTCTGTTGCCTCCACGTTTGGTTTCACGTTTTTTGTTATTTTTCTCCAAGGTATCAGATATCTATAACAAGGTTTTGAATTCGTTGCCTCTCTTTTAATGACATGCTTTCTGGTAACCAGCGCACTTTGAAACTAGGGTGGAAACATGATGCCATTATGGCTCTATTTGCTTCAATTGTCAGCATGAGAAACTCATTAACAGCCAGTTTACCAATCTCGACAGCGTGTTTGCGTTCGCAATCTAAGGGAAAGAAAATTGATTTGGGTTCGTCTAACTTTTTTCTATGCTAACGAAGTGTCAAAACTCAATCAAAATACGTAAGAATATGCGAACGAATAATAGTGAGATAGACAAACCCAAATTAATTCGAATGTGAGTGACTAGCTTTCTTTCGCTTTCATTTTCTTTCGAAATTGGTAAGCTGGCTGTACATCTGCTTGCCAAGCTCTCCATTAACAACTGAAATATCTGAAATTATTATATTTGCAGTCGATCTAATCTGGTTCTCACAGACATTAAGGTAGGCAAAGTTTTTTCATAATAACAATTATTTCCCTGTATATAATCCAAAGCGTTGGGAAAAAGCTGGTGGTGAGTATGTGGAAATTTTTTTTTTTTTTGATATCACCTGGTTAGTGTAAAATGTATTTGCACTGGATAAGACAATTGAAAACTGAATTTCAGTATTCCAAAATGATAAGCATTTAATGTTCGCAGTTTCTAGCAAATTTTAGTTTTTGTGTGAAACAACATATTTTCAATTCATTATAATAAATAAATGTATTTTGTAAAAATGTATTTTTGAGCCACATGTATTTAAAATACAAAATACTTCTGAGTTATGTATTTCAAATACCAAATACTTTCAGGTCCTGTATTTGAAATACAGATACAAAATACGTTTTGCAATTACAAGTATTTCAAATACTGCCCAGTCCTGTATATATAAACACGTACATACGTATAGCAAACAGTGGCATCCAACTCGTAAGCATATTCAACATAAGTTGTTTGCAACTTTTCAAAAGTTTGATACGCTCGGCACTCAGTGTCACATATACATGACGTATATTACATATCTTTATCGCATAATTATTAAAATGTATAAACTTTGTATGGTTTTGTCTCTGGTAGGATGACAGAGACATATTGCGCTTCGTCCATACGCTAAGCGTGATATAAGGATCACATTTGGAAACCCAAACGATTGCAGTTCAAGAATATTGCATGTTGTTTTTGTAAATGTTGTAGAACTGTAAATATCATTAATTAATCTTTCATAATAATACTTTGATTATACTTATCCTACAAGTGTAAACGTAAAAAATATTTACAACACATTTTTTAAGTACGGAGAGAATTTCGTAATATTTTGCTCCCACAAAATCTAAATATATTGTATTACCATGTAAACATGCCTTAATAAGAAAGACAGAAAGAGAGGGAGTTAACGATATAATGTATTTTTGTTTCATATCATGTGAAAAATTTTTAAATTCCTAATTAGCAAAAAAATTTCTTAGCTCCGATGAAATTAAACACTACAGTTTATAACATAATCACTAAAAAACAATTAAGGCACTCCAGACACCACAAAAGAAGTAAGAACTTTTTTCACTGCTTTATAGCAGCATAAAGATAACATCTATTTATTTTCTACACATACATATGTATGTATATGTACCTATTGCTAAGCAATCAATTCGTTAAGTGTCAATGTCAATATTTAATTAAGCACATGATGAAAATACGTAAGTAAAGATAATACATTTTTGATGCTTTAAGAGGAACTAAGATTTGAGCCAAAAGCACTGAGTAAAGAGTGGTTCAACCATAACGCATGACGTTAATTGTGAGTCATATTTTAACGTAAACTTTTTACCCAACTTAATTTGATATTTTTTTTTAGCGTTTGACAAATTTAACCATGAGAGGTACATAATTGAGAATGATTGAAGGACAGAAATCAATGGCGAGTTTACAATGAAAATCATCTTCAGCGACGAGGTACTATTTCCCCTCAGTGGATTCTGCAACAAGCAGAATTGGCGCAAATGGGCAAATTAGAATAAACAATTGACTGTTGTCACTTGTGGGCTGGTCTTCGAAAATGAGATCATCCAAGCTTATAAAGTTAACGGTGACTGCTATCGCGAGATAATAACGGAGTTCTTGTTTCCAGACGATTTGTAGTTCCAACAGAATGGTAACACTTGTTACACCGCCAACGAAATAACGGCTCTTTTGCGCGGCAGTTCAAAGGTCGTGTACTTTCACGTCGTGGCGATGTTAATTGGTCGTCACGATCATGTCATTTGACAACTTCTTTCTTACCATATTTAAAAGAAAAAGTTTACAATAATGCCAAGAGCTAATAGCTGAAATAATTTGGACAACGACATTGGACCTCAATTATGTCTCATAATTATTGCTAATAATAGAAAATACTAAGATTATTCTCTTTTTTTGCTTGTTTTGGTAGAACTACCCTTTATATACAGATGAAGGAAGTAACGTCAGAATAAAATAAAATCAGGTTATTGAATGTTCGAAAAGATGTCAGAAGAGGCACAACAAAATTGTGTTATCACTGGGCAATAAAAGACGACAACAATTGTTCTGTAGCTTGTGGGCGAACGGGGGGATGAAAGTGATATTTTGTCGGCATAATTTTTTCAACCAGCTTTATGCCGGCACAAGCAGAACAAACCAATACAAATACAAGCCAAGCAATCAAATGTATACAAAAACACGAATATATACACAATGCTGTGTATACGTATACATGTTATGCCGGATTAATTAGTCTCGTCTGTTCTTATGTGCTGTCCACAACTTTTTTTTTTTCTTGTACCAGTACTCAGGGGATTACGTTTAACTTTAACAATAATAACACGAAAGACCAAAACAAACTCTAGTACAGCATTTAAAATGTTGGAATTAAATTAGTTAAAACTGTGTTTATACCTTCGACACTACTCAGACTAACAAAATTTAGTCCAACGCCTTTCACACTGCAAGGTAATAATAAATAATAAATTACATGAGAACACTAACAGGAACAGCAAAATACTGTTACTGTCATGTGTAAACGGCAAATGTTAGTGTTTTCTTGCCGTCTTGACACAGCTGTTAAAACGTCTGTTTTAACAGCTCTGTCTTGACAGAAATTAACATTTTAATATGAAAAAAGTAAAAATAGTTTCAAATTGAAAGAAATTGCCAAAAAAAAAAAAAAAAGTTCAAATTCTTATTTTAGATTGCAAATTTTGTTACAGACCGCTTGTACTGGCGGGGTTTCCAGCTAGCTCTAACTGTCCTCAGGCGGTTCCAACCCTTCCCACCAGTCCCGTATCTGAACACCAAAATAAATAAAAATGAAATACAACTCACCAAAAAAAAAACATCAACCAGCAACAAACGAGAAACCACACATGAACAAAAACCATGACCAGAGATAGGTGTAATTCTCTGCACTGCCCTCCCAACCTTGTCGCAAACCAAATCCACAAACTATAAAAAAGGACATAAAAAGACAACAAAAGTTGACGGAGGGGAAATAATTAAAAATCAAGACATACGGGTACTCCACCATGTAAGAATCGGGCCATCAAAGGTATGCTTTAACAGTATGTTTTAACGGCGTTTTATGTCTAATGTAGACGGACAGTAAAAGCACAAAAAATTGTATACATGCACACTTTACTTGAAGATATGCATGTATGTGAGCATACAGGAAACAACTTTTGACACTTGCTGTTTCATATATATAAAAAAGTAGAACATCTATTTTTACAGTTTCAGCTGGTAAAATCAATTCACTTTGGAGCTACCTTTACTAAGGGTAAAGTTTGATCTCTTACGATCTGCCAAAATTGGATTTTCCAATTGCAGTGTTGACGCCGCGCTATTTGAATTACTCTTGAAGTGCTAATTTAGGTTGCGTTATAATACTAACAATGTAAGTGTTTCTTAATAGATACTTTTGACAGCTCAAGATATGAATTCGACTTTTGCACAAACAAAATATTTGTTTTTTTTTTAATGTTGTGTTCTTATAGCGGCTACTTTGGTTTTTGTATCATGGTAACAGTGTTCTGTGAAATTGATTGCAGTTCTAGGGTGTCACAATTTCAGGGTTTCTTTCACCTTTGCTTCCAAGTTTTAATCCTTTAATTTTTTAAGGCACTGATTCACTATCCTACACGACCGTACGATTCATTCACAGGAAAATATTTTAAAAGTCTGGCCGACTTTGCAACCTCGCTCCGAAATGACGTTGTAGGCCACACCAAGGCGAATTTATACAGGTGAATGCAAGGCGACTTTATACAGGTGAGTGCAAGCGGAAAGGCGAATTCAGTACAATGTATTTTGTTATTGTAAAACACATCGTGAATGTCATAATCTAAATTCGCCTAAGATTGCTCAGCAGAGAAAATATTTTATATAAACGTTAAATATAAGCTTTTATAATTGTTTGTAATTAAAATCACAGATTATATTAGTTTTTCACTTTTAAATACACACAAATTTCTTGAAATTGCACTAAATCATGCAAAAAAACCTTCAGATTAAAATGGCGCGAAAAAGTTTGTAAACAAAAGAAACAAAATTTGATAGCCTCATTGGAAAAAACGCGAGAAGCAAAAAATAATCACCTGTGCTATTAAGTTCACCTAGTAATGAATTCGCCTTGGGCCAGCCACACTATTACACAAGTATGAGTGTGACTATACAAGTATAATTGAACACTTTTTTAACAACATTATTTAAAATTTTTCTCGAAGCGCCAACAATATTATCATATTTTTCACAGTACATACCACACAGAATACATGTTTTGAAAATTTTCAAAAAAAATTTTATATCGCACAATTTGTCAAAAGCTTTGTCACACAGTTGCATTTCTAGTACTTTTTCAGCACACATGTTTTATTTAGTAGATCGCACGATCCGGTAGGATAGTGTAACAGAATGTAAAACATTTTTCTGTGAATGAATCGTACGGTCGTTTAGGATAGTGAATTAGGGCCTTAAAAAATTGAAAGCAGCCTACGTCACAGTTTTCAATTTTCATAAAATTTTACGAGCAGTATATGTACTTGAGAGATAATTGCACAGAAACTTGATGGTGTGACTG
Source organism: Thecocarcelia acutangulata (assembly GCA_914767995.1). Classification (NCBI taxonomy): domain Eukaryota; kingdom Metazoa; phylum Arthropoda; class Insecta; order Diptera; family Tachinidae; genus Thecocarcelia; species Thecocarcelia acutangulata. The sequence continues at coordinate 31,759,509 of OU612097.1, forward strand.
CAGAGAAATATTAGCTTTTGTAAAAAAAAAATATCAGAAGCTTTTTTATTTATTTTTAATGAGGTCTACCTATGTACATACATATTTTCAATTTGTGATACCCATCCCCTTCAGATACCGGTTCAAATATAATGGTCAATTGAATATATTCACTGGCCACCTTAATTTACTGTTGTTAATATCATTTGGTATGTTGCTGTTGTTGTACCTCTTGTTGCTGCCTGTTTTAAAATCAAATCAACTTCCGAGGCATTGTTGTCGTTATAACGTTCATATATCAGTACGACGACGTCTGTTGAACCCTAAACACGCGATCATCTCACTCTCACGCTTGTCTCATTGCAACGAAACACAATACGCTTGCCTGTTTGCTTGCTTGATTTTATTGATGTTTGTTATTGAATAAAAATTATTAAAACAAAACGCTATCGATCAAACGTTTCAAAGTGATTTGAATTTAATTAAAACAACAAAAAATAAAGTATGCATATTTGTTTATGAGAAGAATTACTCGTAATGTGAAAAATTCTAAACAAATAGTTGAAGTGGAAAATGATTAAATAATCATAAAGTATATATAATCGGGTATAACCAATATACATGAATACGCACATACATACATATGTACGTATGTATGATAAATGGAAAAAACACTGATCAGAATTTGGAAATACACAAAAGAATAAAATGTGAAGAGAACAAAACAACGCAGCAAGGTAATCATGCGTTGTTGTTATTAAATAAATCACAAAATTCTGATTGCAACTGTGTGCGCGTGCTCTTGTGTTGTCTTTTTTTTAAACATATATATAGCAAAAAATAATGATGTTCATATGTATGTGTGTGTCTAATAAAAGGATTTTGTTCGGAAGTTGTTTACATTGAAAACAAAGCAAAAATTTTGTGTGAAGTTGAGAATTTAAAAGTAAAACAAAATTTGAAAGCAAACAAAATATGATACCAATTTCATATACTTAGGTACCTATATTTGTGTGTGTGTATGTACATATGTATATTAATTTTAAAGAATATAATAAAATAATGTGAGTACCCAATTGGCTGCGGCATACACGGATCGTGTACAAGATCAATCGTATTTTCTCGACGGCATTATGACAACAATTCAGGGCAATTACTGACGACTTTTTCAAACAAAGGGTTCAGTTACACGTGACTTAGCCACAACCATGTCAATATTTGGCGGTCGATTAGTGCTGCCGTAACCATGAACAGCTGATATTTTTTAATACATAGTATGCGCTTTACGCCATAATATATGTTGGTTTGAAAAGAAGAAAATTCAAGCGCAAAAGTAAAAAACTAACCTTTATGTAAAAGAAACCTGATAAAATGCAAATGAAAGCACTAAAAGCTAGAAAATGCAAAAAAAAACTAGCCACTCACATTCGAATCAATTTAAGTTTGTCTATCTCGTTGTTTTTCGTTCGTTCATTCGTTAACAAAAGTAAAGAAAAGAAGAAGAAGTTAGTAAAATATATATCCTCCTTCAATAACTTTTTGGTAGCATTTTGGTACTGAATCTACTAAATTTGTAAGAATCTCTGGAAATATATCTTCCCATAGAAAGTAACCTCAGAAATTGTCTCCTCTATGGTTTTATTTGGCTAAACTGTTCTTCTGTGTTTCAAACGAATCTAGACTCGTTTTCTATAACATTTAAATCTGTACTTTAATGTGGGCAGTCTAAAGTATTAACACCAACATGCTTCGAAAGCTTAGTAATCATCCGAGCTTTGTGAAACGGGGCATTATCCCCAATAAGATAAATGATTTCCCAATAAGCTTTTCACCAGAAGAAAAGGCTTTTTCATTTAGCGTAATCAAATATTGGTCCATCGAGCCGGTGACAGAAACCAAGTCACCCAGCCGCAACACATCCCCAGAGCATGACGGAGCCTTCACTATGGCTCACTGGTCGTTTTTTCTGACGTACTAATTTTGGCAAACTTACAAAAAATTTGTTTTTGGATGAGTTATACTCAAAGGAGCTTACATCTGTCCATAGAATGCTTCTCCAGAACTCCTTTGATTTGCCCAGATATTCCTTTGCGGAGGTCAGTCTTTTAAGCTTGTTTGACTTTGTTATGTACGGCACGTCCTTAACTTTATTTGTCTTAAATCTCTTTCCTTTAACCGTCTTCTAACAGTGCGCTCACTGGCTGGGTTCTTGGCCGTCAAATTCCATTGATCTGCAGCAGATTGAGGCTTTAACACTTAACCAGTAAACTTATTAATTTGATAGTGCACAGTTTGATGCGACACATTGAACTCTCTTGTAATATCTTTTACTTTCGTTCCAGTATTAAACTTTGCTACCATCGAAGATCTGGTAACCAAACTCAACTCTGCCGTTTTACCCCTGGGTGCCTTATTTTTTGTAACAAATAAAACTCTAGGTAGTGCCAGCATGACTTAGGTTGTGTTGGGGGTTTAAAAAATTCTTCACCAAGGGTTAATTGGCTAAGATTGGATTAGCATGGTGGTTTTGGTCTTATCGTGGTTGCAGCACCTGCATCTTGGCTGTAACCGTTTGCAGATGATTTTTTTATTTTATATTGGACCAGTACTCAGGAGATGGTAAAATGCAGTGCATTGTACCAGAACTAGGAAAATAGGTTGTGAGGAGGGGGAAAGCGGGAGTAGTGTCTGTGAACATTTGACTTGAATTTTCCAACGTTATAACAGACAGGAAACACTTCTGCAAGCAACTTGTTCCACAGACGAAGCGTGCGGCTGAAAAACGAATTCTCTCTGTAATGCGTAGTATGATTCCCCGGGCAATCAACCACAAATGGATGAGCTCTAGACGATGAACGCGTGCTACGTAAAACTGTGCGAGTTTCGGGAACAAGATCCCTAATCTCGTCAGAGCAAAATCCATTGTAGTAACGATAGAACAGAGTAACGCACCCCACACTGCGTCAATGCTCCAGTGAATCAATAGAGTTGGATGCCCTACTGTCACTGATGAGATGATATTAGTATTCCGCGATAGTTATAGGGTATGACAGATTTGGGAAACTAATCAGGATATGTCTTCAAGACATCGTCGTTTGATATCAACCTGGACAACTGGGTAATAAGATATTTACATACAATCGTATGCGCGTACTTCAGGTAACATTTTTGTAAATTTGAATTAGAGCATGCGTACAGTTTTAAAATATACACCTTAATTTTTGGTTACAAGTATGTATGCAAATGCAAGCACGCACAATCGTGCACATTGTACTCATGCATATATTTTTAATAATATGCTGCATGTAGCAACTTGTTTTGGTTCAATAAAAACTACTTCAAATGTATAAAACGTGTATTAGGCTGTCAAGTGATTGTACGCCAACATGTTATTGTTTTACAATCAAATTGGGGTTTTTAACTAGACTGGGGTTACCCACATTAACAACGTGCCAAAAATATGTATTTATGCAGCCTTGATGGCCCCCGTAAAACAGAAGAAATTAAGAAAGAAAAGTTTATATAAAAAAAAACTAACAAAGAAAATTAATGTTATTGTGGATGCCAAATTGTTTTCAACGCATTTTATGCAATTTAAAATATTTTTGAAAACTTTTTTATTGTGTTTCTTTGGCACTTATTCAAACTATATAAAAAATTTATTATTTTTTCACTCCACTTTGTGTAAACATAAATAACTTTTGACACCATCGGTCGTTTGAAACAGAAAATTATCACCTGCGCTAGTGATGCCACCAAACACAATGGTAGAAACACAATTCATTCACCGGCGAATATTCGTTGTATAAATTCATCGTGTGAAGCACAATATCAACGAACTTTTGTGTGGACAACATTGTTTACATTCCGTGCAAAGAACTATTTCGTTCTGCGTTCGCTGACGAAATAATTAGAAATTACTGTATTTCAACTTTCGCTGAGTGTGACGAATTTCGACCAACACCACGATTGTGTGCATTTTCATATACGAGTACACCAATGTGTTTTATTTTTGGCGATAAATATTCGCGTCCAAAAATTCGGCTTTCGTCGCAGTTGCGTTCCTAGCATAAGGGTGATCAAACCGAATTTATACAGGCGAATGCAAGCGGACAGGCGAATTCTGTACTATGTATTTTGTTATTGTAAAACATTTTTATATAAACGTTAAATATAAACTTTTATAATTGTTTGCAACTAAAATCACAGATTATATTAGTTTTTCACTTTTAAATTCACACAAATTTCTTGAAATTGCACTAAATCATCTGCAGATTAAAATGGCGCGAAAAAGTTTGTATACAAATCAAAAATAATTTGACAGTCTCATTGGAAAAATCGCGAAAAGCAAAAAATAATCACCTGTGCTGTTAAGTTCACTTAGTAATGAATTCGCCTTAAGGGTGAATGTGCTATCGATCAAGGCGAATTCATGATTAGGTGGATGCATTGGCGATTTCGGTTAATATGGCGGCACTTAATCTGTCAAGTTTTGACCCTTTTCGGCGCCATGTAAATTTTTGTACATGTTCTTTATCAACTACGTTTGACAGCTGAAGTGTGAATTCGCCTTTTTACACAAACAAAATACCTGTTGTTTTCTTTATTGTTGTAGCGGAGCGGCTATCTTGTTTTTTGTCTCATACCATCGATTTTCCAATAGCTATTGGAATGAGGAAAACTGGCACATTATCGACTTCTAAATGGTGCCACCCAAATGTTCGTACATACTACTCGTATATAAAACTTTTATTCAATTCTTTTTCTTTCCCTCTGCCATTTCGAGGCTTTTGACATTAACTTATAACAAATAAACTGTTTTAAATTATTACATACATGTTAATGTATTTTATTAATGAAGCTTATCTTTTTGTCTACGTTGAAAGTAGTTTCCCCTTTTGTCTTTTTGTATTCTGCTTATTTACAAGTTGTTTTTGTAATCTTTTATATAAATTATTGTTTTTTAAATTGCAAAAACAACATTTAGTATTGAAGTTTTATTTAGTGATAAATTATTGTTAATGTTGTAGTTTATCATTTAAATTATATGACTGGTTTTAACAGAAAAATAATTTCTTTTTTTTTTTTACTTTTTATGTTTCTTTCACTGCATTTTATCAATCAAAATGTTTAATTAATTTCTTTTTAGTTATTCATTCAAATTAATTATTTGAAGATAAGGAATTTTTTGCGTCGGTTCTTTTAAGGCAAAATATTTAAATTTAACTAAGTTTTTGCGGCGATAATTATTAAATATAAAAAAACTGGCAAGGTAAATTCATGACAGATAAACTTGTCGGTACAACAAAGGTCGGGGAAATCCATAGTATGTCGCGATTTCCACTACGCAAGTCTTAATGCTGAACTGATCAAATTTTTAGAGAACGGGGTGAAGTATTTTACCTCATGAGCAAAATACCTCACACCGTTCTCTAAATGTTTAATTAGCTCAGTAATAAGAATTGCATAGTGGAAATTGTATTAGAAAAAAATGATTATTTCGTTCCAAAATTGGTCGAATAATGGCATTTTCTTTTCAAGAAAAAGTGTAATATTTACAATATTGTTTTGCAAAAAAAAAAAAAAATACAGAAGTATATAGTTTTCTCAACTTTTTGCAGACGTTTATAGTAAATTTTAAAACTTGAATTTTAAGAAAAAAAATTGCAGCATAAATTCAATACTTTTTCAGAAAAGAAAACGGCATAAGTAAATGCCAGCCATTAAAAAGCCAGCCCAGTTGTGTGCAATGTGGTCCCATTTTGTTGTCAATTTGGCCCCGTTGTATTGTTAAAAAAAAAACTTAATCATCATTCAATGTTTAAGAATAATTCACAGTTTTCGTAAAATACTAAATCTCAACAAAAAAAAAAAATCTTAATTTTAAGAGAAAAATTTTCAAATCTTATTTTGCTCAGAAAACCTTCAAAATTAAATTAAAATCTTCATTCTGGCAACGCTGCACTTAAGCAATTAATTTGTTGAAATGCAAACCAACAAAGCTTGCACACATGAAAGTCTTGAATTTGATGGCAGCAAGTGAAAATAAAGAGTTTAAGACAGCCACTTTTCTTCCCCTGTCACCAGTAAACTCAAGACTTAGCAAAGTAAACTTTCTGTGTGTGAAAGCGCTGAAAGCATCAACCACATATGTGTTTTCACGGTTATCACGAAGATTTTTATAGTTTACTTGAAGTTGTTTCTAGTATAAATGTAGTTCTTTAGTTCTCGCACGTACACTAGCGAAGATATCGAAACAGCTGAATTTTGTGTTGTATACTCGCGAGTATAGGAAATTCTCATTTTGGGCCGACGCTGATCTACTCGTACATATTACCATGTAAACGTAACCTTAAGCCTGTTTCTTTCACTCTACTTATAAATTGAAACACATCAATAATAAATTTAGCGTTTAAGTTTTTACTTATCTTAATAAGAGTTGAAATAAAAACTTTATTTATGATTATATAGTCACTGAAAAGGAATAGGATATACTTCTATAATGTAGGCGTGTATTACAACAAAGTATGCAGCTAAATACGCTTGTGTATACACAAACGTCTGTCATTTTCCTACAACGCAAGTTGTTCAGTGACCCTTTAGTTTAAACCTTGAATTTAAAACTTTTAACATTAACATTTAAAAATTCTCCACAGAACTCATAGAGTGCTTTAATCAAGATCATTTAACAAAGGACCGGTTTTGCTTTCATCAAACTTTTAATTAAATTGCAATCTTTATTTGCTGATTAGCTAGATTTTACTTGTGTCTATACTTACATACGAGTACACATAGTGCATACTTACAATATGTTTGTAGAAATCATTAAAAATTTAAAATATAGTACTTGAGAAACTCACGCATTTTCATGGTGAGTCAATTTGATTGAGAAAGCACTTATTGATATAACCTACAATTAATTACATTTTTATTGAGATTTTTGTCATAACAAATCTCTTCCTTTCTTATACATATAAATACATAAGTACATACATTCAAACATATGTATTATGAATGGCATTTTATTTACATTGTGGTTTGCAATTAGACATAATTAAATTGTTTTATTAACTTTTTATTGTAGAAATGAAATTGATAAAGAATTTGAAAGTAGACATATTTTAATAATTACAAGCCGTTCAAATAGCTAACGCATAATAAAATCGATTCCAGCAGAAATATGCAATAGCAAACGCTTATTAATTTGCACTTAGTAAGTATTAATTTCTACAAAGTGTAACTGGAAAAGTATGTAGATATTCTTTTTTTTCGATTTGTAGAACATCAATATGCATAATACAAAAACCAAGGTAGCTGCTTCCCTACAACAACACAACACTAAAAAAACAACAGATGTTCTGTTTGTGTAAATGGCGAATTTTTAACCTCAACGGTTAAAAGTTGCTGATATGAGACGTATGCATTGCTAGTAATTTATTTTTACCTTGTGGGTGTAAAGAGAAGAGCATGATAAAATTTGACAAATCGGGTAAAGGCGAGCTGATAAGAAACTCTACTGAATTCGCCGATGTGTCAACCTAATAATGAATTTGCCTAGCATCAAGGCGAATTCATTACTAGGTGAACTTGACGGCTTAGGTGATTATTTTTTGCTTCTCGTGTTTTTTCCAATGAGACTGTCAAAAATTTTTTTTCTTTTGTTTACAAACATTTACGCGCCATTTTAATCTGAAGATTTTTTTGTATGATTTAGTGCAATTTCAAGAAATTTGTGTGTATTTAAAAGTTAAAAACTAATATAATCTGTCATTTTATTTACAAATAATTAAAAAAGTTTATATTTAATGTTTATATAAAATTTTTTCCCTGCTGAGCAATCTTAGGCGAATTTAGATTTTGACATTCACGATATGTTCTACAATAACAAAATACATAGTACTAAATTTGCCTTCCCGCTTGCATTCACCTGTATAAATTCGCCTTGCCTAGCATACACGCATTTTTGCAAGAAAAGTGTGTATGCGTGTACCAAGCTGAATTCACTGAACTTGACAGCTCAGGTGATTATTTTTTGCTTGCCGCGTTTTTTTAATGAGACTGTCAAAATTTTGGAAATATTGCACATATGCGACGAAAGGAATCATTGTTAGCATGGACGGTCCTGTGGTAATCTAGTCTTATTAGTTGATAGTTACGATGCTCTTGCTGGCACACAAAAATTCAGTTTGCTCAGCAGAAACTTGGAATCAACTTCATCGCGAATCAATCCAAGGAGGAAAGAGGTCAAGTTGGTAATTTAATCAGTCCAATCCTAATTTCATGTGATGGCAGCATATACGAGTTCCACATAGAAAATAAGAATTTAAGTATGTATATTGCATTGAAAAAAAATTCGCTGAAGTTCTAGCTTGCCAACAGACCTTGTTGCGTGCTTCGAAAACTCATCTTTTACTAACAAAACGCATAGATCTTTGTTAATTCGTAGTTTTTTACGTTCCATGGAGCTGCAGTAATTGTATGAAGAATTTCGTTTTGACACCTTTTAATTTTTTGAGTATTTGATGCAGAGGCGGTGCCCCATAGTTGCCATAGCACCTATAGGCTTTAGGATTGCATCGTATAACAGAAGTTTACAGTCTAACTTCAATGTAGAAATTTTACCGATAAGCCAATTTTTTTGCACTGCTTTTAATTTCAACTGAGTGCATTTCGCGTCAATGTGAGACGTCCCCACTAGCTAACGGTCGAGGTGAATACTTGACTTCATTGTGCTGCGGAGTAAGTAGGTTGTTAAGCTACTTACATACGGTTGTCAGATCTTACAATATTGCCAGTAAAATAGTCTGAAAATGTATTACAATCGTGTGAACTGCCAACTTCTAACCTACAACGTTGTCAGAAAAACCATTGTCAATCAATTGTAAGACGACAATGTTGTCAGGCATCTGACAATCGTGAGAACACTCTTCGCCTGCATTGCCATATAATTGGCTGGTATTGTAAGCTCAGTTTTAATTGTCAGATGTATGCAATTAATGCACTTGATAATGGCATCATTGCCAGAAAAAGTTTCATGGGCAACACTGCGAAACAGATGGTTCTTGATATATATAAGTGGCAATGCCTTACAACATGTCTGGCAATTTTTTTCATCTAACAATCTGACAACCGTGTGAACTGACAATTTTTGTTGTCAGATGAATTATTTGTCAGACCATAGTCTGACAATGAAATTGTAAGATTTTCTTACGATCGTCTGAACACACAATTTACTTCTGCGGGACAATTTTTCATTGTCACTACATTGTCAGCATGTTGCCAGATCTTACAATATTGTAACATCTGACAACCGTGTGTACATAGCTTTAGTTTTGACGGGCGAACTTGTTTCTTTACGCAGTGTGAATGAAATGTGACTACATTTTTCTTCATTAATTGTGATTTTCCCAAGTTTTAGCCATTGCTCTAATGTTGAAATATGGATTTCATGAACGTTGAAGAATGATGCGTCAGCTGCAAAAGTTTAAAATTAGATTCCGGATATGGTTGGCATATCAGAGACGTAAATAAAATATGAAGTAGGCCCCAGAACACTACCCCGGGGAATTCCTGCTTCGATTGGCTAAGCGGGGCTTCTATAATGGCCTTCTTTGATAACAAATTTTCGGCTAAATAAATAGCTTTCCAAAAGCTTGTGAGTGTTTGCAGGCAAGTTTAACTTTATTTTATGTACTAAACCGTTGTGCCACACTTTATCAAGAGCTTGGAAAACGTCAATGAATAGAGCTGAACAATACTTTTTGTCTTCAAATGCCTTTCTTATGACATTTACTATTCTGTGTATTTGTTGAATGGTGGTGTATTTAGCCTGAAAGCCGAATTAATGAGTAGGAATACATCCTACATCATTTAGTATTGGAGTCAATTTTGCCATTAGGAGTTTTTCGAACAGTTTTGAAATTGTTGGTAATAAACTTATTGGCCTATATGATTCTACCTTAGTGGGGTTCTTCCCTGACTTGGGTTTCATAGTAATCACAGACTCTTTCCACTCTGCTGGATAATACTCAAGACACCAGATAGCGTTAAAAACAAAGAGGATAATTCTTCTAGTTGCACGAAGTAACTGTAGTTTTGAAGATAAAAACGGTTTCTTTTTGAAAAAGTTTTTAGTTTTCTAAAGAACAAATAAATAGAGTTGTATTACGTTTCCAAATGGAATTAAACTCTGTGACATGGCGATAATTTAAACTCTATTATTTTTCGTTTCTTTTGCTATTATTTTTTACAATGGTTGCTATTGCAGGGTAAAAGCCGGGAGCAAGCTTAGTTTTTCTTAAAACTAATATTAATTAATTTTGTATAATTATACTTTCTTAAAACTGATAAGCAAGATGCATGTTGTTGAAAAAAATTAATGTTATTGTAATTAGAATAATACTTTATACAGCTCAATTATGAATATTCTCACGGAAATTATTTCTCCCGGAATTTATTCCTCACGGAATTTATTTCCCACATAAAGTACTTTTTTCAATTAAAATGAAAGAAAAACCATATTTTTTAATCGTAAAAACTGAAGAGTCGACCTCCCTTTAATGTTTTTAACGAATAGAGAGAAGAAAAAATAAAAAAATCTCATACTTAATTTTTATTCATAATTGGAGGAAAGGGAAAAAAGTGATAAAATTCCTATGGAATTTTTATTTATAATTGGGCTAATAGTTTTAAGTATTCTAAAAATTATGGTGGTATTTCCTGTTATATGAACTGGTTGCTATTGTGCTTGGTGGGTATAACAACTGTTATTTTTGAAGTACATGATTACTTCATTTTTTTCATACTATAATTTATTAGCTCTGAAAAACGTTATTTTACGTTATTTCACGAACAATAACAATTGCGAAATGTATTGTAATGACAGTTGTTGAACAAATTTGTTTATGTATTTTTTGCGTGTTAAAAAAGGTAAAAAGCAATTTAATATAATTGCGAGTAATTATATTTAAAATAAAATACAGATTTCTTCAATAGAATTTTTTTTAATTAGGGGTAAAAACACAAAACTTCAAAGGTTTTTGATTGTGTCCAGAATTACCCAGATTCTTTGTCAGGAATCTATTTCTCGACCTAATTGTCGGAAAATCTGCTAAATCATCCGTCGCGGCACTTTTTGACTTTGCTATCTGTTAGTTGTCATACTAGTGGCTGTCATTCTATCAATGGTTGTTTGGTTCCGCGAATCTTGCCCTAGTCTTGTGCTTGTAGAATTTTTGATATTTGAATGCAGACATGCCTGCACTCCGCAATTCGTTTTGTTCGCACATTCTTGTTTTTCATCTTTTCTTTATCACATAAATTTTACAAAGTTTTTCGTAAATTTAGGAATAATTTTTGTATGTGACAGTTGTTACTCACCACATAAGTTAAACCTGCAGTTTAGTGAGAAAAACAGCTGTTTGTTTCAACTTGTGGTATCTTTGTTTCTATTTGCTCGTTTCAACCGAAACGTTTCTTGCAGCGAGAGTTGTAGAACACTGCCACAGGTGTGATTTTCGAACAAACAATATACGTAGGCTTCCAATACAGAGTCCTCTTGGAACAACATGTTACATTTTACTTGTTGAATATTTGGGCTTGGGTTAAATGAAAAAGGCACACTACTCCCCTCTACACACAGCTTCAGTTAGATATGTGCCTTAACAGTTGTAAGTACCTATATCACAGTAGACATTTTAGTGATTATTGGATAGAATAGATATGGCAACGCCGCCGGTGAGACAAACAGAAATCATTTTCGCTTCTCTTTGCGTTTCTCTAATTCACACAAAAATCCACTTATGATACTGTATTTGTTGTTTAAATTAATATATATTTAATCGTTTATTTTTTATCAAAGTCTTTAAATCGCTTTTCCTTAAATGTGTTGTTATCAATTTAAAAAGAAACAATCAAGACATTAATCGATTTGCTAAAATATGGACTATTGAACGACTGTCGAATATTGAAATGGTGAAGGGGAAGGAAGTTCCATTCTTTGGCAGCGGGGAAGAAGCGCAAAATATTGTTCGCTTCACCTGGTGACATTATTTAGTCTTGTAAATAATGGAAATAATCCCAGTTAAATGTTTCCTTATCAAAATCATTAACTATACAGAAACTAAATTGACATACTCGCATACGAGTATAAGTTTCCTAGTTCCGGTCCAATGCACTGCATACGTAGGGGTCATCCCCTGAGCACTGCTACAAGACAAAAAAAAAAAGTATACATATATGTATATATGTAGATACACGTGTACGTACATAACTACACAAAAACTCGAAATCAGTTTTTGATAGAAAATGGTTACGTTTTTAAACTATATATAAACCCCTGCGATCAAAAATGATCAAGCCACTATAAGTAAAATTCTAAGTGACCAAGACCTTAGTCGTAATGATACTAGCTTTTGTCCCTCTTTTTAAGATTTTCCTATGCGAAGGCTTAGTAAAATCATAGGAAGACCTTATGCCCACGATGGGCATAAGGTGAAATGGGTTTAAAAGAATGAATTTTTCTCTCCCTTTGGTGCGTTTTGAAATTTCCAAGGTTGGTTGGTAAATTTAATGCAAATATGTTAATATACATATGTGTACTAACTGACAGGTAGACTAAAATCCAATCACTGTCTTTTATCGCCTTCAAAAGATAAACTATCTACAAAAGTCTGGTTGAAAAGCGGTGTCGAAAGTGTTTATTTTTAAAATTATGTACATATGTTTAATTTATTAATCAAACAAAATTATGACACTGACACTTATTTTTGGCCCACTTTATTAAATCGTAATGCTTATCAAGAATCAAGTCTATCAATTTTGAAATGTTTGAATAAAATGTAAAGTAACTATCTGCAGTTATGATCAATAAATAAAAACAAACATTCTAAATAATAACAAATGTTTTTTATGTTCAGATAAGATCTGACAGTGCAATGCAAACCTTTTTAAATATTCTATGCACGCTAAAAGTGTTCAATATATATGTAGCATACTTAATGCGTACTGTCATTGGCAGAACTCTAAAGCAATCAATTCTATTATTGCAAAATACATTCATTCATATAGAAATAACACACATCTCTTAAATTTTACTACAAAAAAAAAAAGCCACGATCATGCCAGTGCCAGCTTGTTTCATTTTATAAACCATTCACTAAAACAGGCTAAGCGAGTTTATTACAAAATTATCTTTTTCATGATACAATAAACAAAATAGGTTATGGCTTCGCTTAATCAATACAATACTAAAAACAACAACAGACATTTTATTAGTGTAAATGGCGACTTTAAAGTTCGAGCTGTCAAAAGTAGCTGACAAAAAAGCGCAAGATGTCAAAAAAAAAAAAACGGAAGTGTAAACGCTTAAGATTTTTTTTTTTTAAAGTCATTCATTCAAATCTACCAGATTTTGAGTGAACTTAAATGCCCTATTACGCCACTAATCATCACGTAGTGCTCTCAAGCGTAATAGTACTTATACATTGACATACTGATTGTTCTCTTTTGGGGGCCCACTCCATTACCTAATGTCTACGACTGCGATTAGCTCTGACATACTATCTGAGAAAGCGTCCGCAGGATGACAGAACGAATTTCTTTATGTGCATCTTAATATTTAACAAGGGGTATGCGTATACGTAATCTTACACTCAAAAAAGTTTTCCATTGACTGTATGTAATTAACAAAGTGCATATGTGATTCAATATGAGATGAATATAGTCAGAGAATAATTCAATGGATCGGTTGCTGAGTGGTTAAGGCAGCAGTTCATGATACAATCCGAAAATTGGTGAAGGTTTGATTATTATCTTCTTCAATCAAAAATGATTGATCACAGCAAATTTCTATTGTAAAAAATCCTTCTTAAGAAAAACTTAAGAAAGGAAAAACTTTAACTAAAACACGATGTACAAAAAACTAAAAATCAAATGAATTTATTATTATTAAAATTCATTTCACAAAAACTTTCATTAAATTTGTTTACAAAATTAACTGGCGTAAAGACCTTTATCAAAATCTTAATTTTGTGAGCTGTTGAAAATAACCCCTGCCGATGTCATATGTACTTTTACGATGAAATTTTAATATGTCAAAAGCTGCACTAATTAAAAAAACCTATTGGAACGGAACACTTGCATCACGCACTTATATAATCTTGGATCCATTGAGTGTCCTATATTGTCTCAGAGAATATTTGAATACCACAAACATATTCACCCCTGGAAATAAATTGATTCTTTTAACCATATGGCAGTGAGTTTCCAAAGAGTTATGTACTCTCACAATGCAATCTTAAATTAAAATCTTCAAGGAAAAATATTTCAATAACCTGAATGCCAGAAAAGTTGATAAAAAAAAAGATCATTAAAAGTCATTTAACGATTTAATACCTCATTGGGTACAAACATTACAGCAAATACAAATATTTCACACTCGCGTTAAAAACAATTACAGTTTGTATAAATTGTATAATAAAAATGGCAATAATTTTTTATTATTTGTAGTGCGTGAATAGATTTCTTAATTGGGTTTGTTGACTTTTGTCAGGAGGTTTTTTATTTATTTGCTTTTTTTGTGCGTTAAGCAACAAGTAGTAAAAATAAAACGTTAACAAGTACATACGTAGATATGTATATATTACACAGATATGTATATCAAAGTAAATAAATACATTGTGGCAAGGTAAATTCATTTCTACTGGGTGAAATCATGATACATTAAACAAGGTATACGCCTCGCTACAACAATACAGCGATAAAAAGCTATTATTTTGTTTGTGCGAATTCAATTCTAGGGCTGGCAAAACAGTTAAAGAAAAAACTTACGTTGTTAGTGTTTTACGAAATATCGGGCGGGTGTGAAGAGTAGGACACATTTTGACAAGCCGGGAACTGGCGAATTGAAAATGAGTTCGCAGATGCGTTCACTTGATAGAAAATTCGATTTTAATAATGCAGTAAACAAGGTAAACGTCAAGGTGAATTAACTTCAGCAATGTGGCAGCGCTCGTGAGCACTTAACGTTATATATTGTTTACATTTTTGAAAGTGAATTTAGTGGTTTTTTCAGACTCAGATATATAAAATCTATTTTGTGAAAATAAAAACAATTCATTTTATATAAATAATAAATAATATTTTTGTCATGAATCAATCAATAAACGCCTGTTATTGTTGTAATTATATATATATATATATATATATATATATATATATATATATATATATATATATATATATATATATATATATATATATATATATATATATATATATATATATATATATATATATATATATATATATATATATATATATATATATATATATATATATATATATATATTTATTTATTTATTTCTTTTTTTTTCGACTCTTTTTCGTAATGCTTTATTCCTCCCTCGTATTTCACGTGCTTTCCAAACAAACCAAAATTTTGTTCAAATATATAATTTTATTTTTATATTTTCCACAGAGGCGTGTCTTACAAACGCTGAGAAAACCTATACATCCACAATACAATTCGGTATATGATGCATGATAAAATAATTAGCAATACTTTAATTTAACGAAATTATCTTTATTAATAATCTTTATTGAAAACCTGACATGAGTCAGCAGTTAGTAAAAAAAAAAAAAATACTAAAATTAAAATCAAAATGAAAACAACTTCGATCACGATTTTAAATGAGTTTGAAAAAAGTTTTATATAGAATGTGTCGTTTCGTTGAAAATTTTCTAATAATTAATTACAATATCAAATACAGAGAAGACCAATATGTGAAATATAAATCGCACGGTTTTGATTTGTTTGCTCACATCAATTGCAAAAGGCATCAAGTTAATTAGGTGACTAATAAAACTTCTATACAGTATAAAACATTTGAAAATTATACAAGCTCCAATGAACTGTATTGCGATTCTGTAACTTGTATAACGATACTCGAATCGTTAAAATAATTATAACGATATTTTACCGAATTTGCTAATCTGTAACAGGTTTTTAACGAAATTCGCCAAATCAGCCATCAAAATCAGCTGTTTATTCTACTGCCGATTGTCGATATCTTAATGACAAAAACTTTTTTGTTGTTTATTCAATCGTTAAAGCGTATTTTTTTTTTTATTAAATTGAAATCAAGTGTTAATAATACCATGAAATCAAGTGTTAATAATCAGATTTTTAATGCATAAAAATATTTATTATATACTTCAAGCCATATACTTTTTCAACAATAAAAATTTCAATATAATTTTTTCAACCGGTAAAGTGAGTTTTGTGTTGAAATGGGTTTTGAACGTTTGGCATTCCTACTTCCAAAGGATGAAATAAGTTTGAACGCTTCAAGGGATAATCAAACCATCACTACTGCTTCCTTACATTACAGAAATCCGTTGCAAAACAGAAGTACCTCGAGGGTTAGTAGCTCCGAAAACCGGCATGCATCATAGCTATCAGGGAAACTAAACACAAGCATAACCTGCTCCCTGGGGGTTCTAATGGCTACAGTTGTGAAAATGGTTTACATCAGCACCTGCCATTACGGTCTAATCTGTTGATCGACCAACTCCACGGTGTGAATTCACGAGCGTTCCCTTGCTAAGCTCATTCCGGTCACAACTTTTCGCTATAAGTTACGTTCTGTATCATTGGCTAATAAATTAATGAGTTATTATGTTTCCCTTTGTTTACCGCTTAAATACGATGTATGGGCTTCCGTAATATAATCCCAAATGTATACTTGAAATTAACTGAACAAAGGATTTAATAACACTCGCATATTATTCTTAAAGAAAATTTGAGTCCATTATTATTTACTCTATTAGCTACCATTATTTATACCAATCAAAAACAATATACAGCTTGTTTTTTTTATATTTCCCAGTTGTCTACACAGTCGACATTTCATAGTAGCTAATCTAAACATCAGTAGACTTGGGACACTTTAAAAAATTTTTTAAAGGTTTAATTATATACTCCGATGTTTTAAATAAACTAATGAGAATTCAAAAAGAAAAATGTTCTAATAATATTTCACAACCACAAAAAATTGAATTTTTCTCATATTCATAGATGCCAGATAAATCTGGATTAGAATCGTCAAATACGATTGATAAAATCGTCAAAATCGTCGATATGGTTATTGCAAATCGTAAAAAAATCGTCAGCTAGTAAAATTAATTATCTTTCAATAAAATATTTACTTCAACGACATAAAGTATAGAAAAATAAGTCAAGGTTGTACTTTTTTTTATATTGGACCAGTACTCAGGGGATGACCCCTACATATGCAGTGCATTGTACCAGAACTAATAAAAAAAAATAGCAATTAAAGCTATAACAACAAATACATAATCGTACAAGCATGAAGTTAATTTCATAAGTAAAACATAATTAAATTTTGTGACATATAAATATTTTTTTATGTATGTAACTATACAGTTGCAAATAAATTTGCAAAATATATGATGCACAGTATGGGTAGAGTACCGAAGGCTATGCCCAAGACGGTATTAACAGTAACTTGTTACGGCGCTGCGACTAACTATACCGACCTATCCCTTCGCATAGGTAGTTGCCGTGTGCTTAACAACGAAATACCTCAAAAAAATGTAAACTAATAGAGTTAGTTGAGGTAGCCAGTTAACCTATGAGAATGAGACGTTTAACTGTCGAAGGCCAAACAACAACGAAAAGCCTGACCGCACTTAAGAAATTAGTATGATACCGCTACAGCTATTCTCCAACCCAGAGGTACTTTACGACTGTACACACTTTTTGAAGAGAATTTCATTTAATAAAATGTACTATTATTGTACTAAACACTTCCGTTAAATCTGGCATATCTAAGTCATAACAACCACAGTTGCAAAGTTTTAGATAGTCTTTAGTATACAACATTTTTCCGCAATTGGTCTCTTCAACTAATTTCTCATTTTGTTAAGTACCATCCATGTACCTGGATGCAAACTACTACTTTCAGCATCCGAAATCGTCAAAATGACGATAAATCGTCATATGTGGCAACCATGTTCATATTTATGTATGTGGTTTTGCTTTGCTTTTTACTCGATTTAAGAATTCTGCACCTGATTGAAGAATTTTATATTCATTGAACAATCCTGTTTTCAGCTTATTTTAAGTACAGTTGTGTGTTATTTGTATTTAAATTTTTGAGTACGACTCATACTAAAATCAAGTAGGAAATACTAAGTATAATACGAGCTTTTTCTTTCTGTGTACGGAATGTACTCGTACATCACGTCGTCCGTTGTAATACGTAACTCTTTCCTGCAGGAGTCATATATTGTATCATTTACATAATTTGGAATAAAAGAAACCGATTATAATCTCCCCGTTGGCGGTGATGGATGGCCTCGACAAAGTAGTTGTCAAGAAGCGTGTGGATACAATTTTGAAAAAAAATTAACTGCCTGGCTGACCATGTCGTTTCGTTAACATTCGCTAATGTTCCATACAACGAACGGACATATACAAGCCAAACGATACAAGATCAGAGAAAAACAAATAGGTTTTATGACCTTAAAAATCATAACGAACGTTTACGAAACGACATCATGAACCAGGCAGTAGACTTTAGCCGAGACGATATTTAAATACCAAAGAAATATGACTTTAGCAATAAATTTAAATACCGACAAATTATGCATGTGAATAAATAACAACAACGGAATTCAAACCCCATAAAGAATACAATTTTTTTTTCATTAAATAAAAATATTGTTAGTTTACTTTTATTGTAGTGTATTATCTCTATTTTTATTCACATACTATAATTTAAATTTTAATGATAATAAATTAGTCGGAGTGTTTAATTTACCGCAACAAAAACAACATTTACGGAAACAATGTTTTATTTTGAATTTTAAATCTGTTTTTTTTCTAATTATTTATTAATTAATTTTATTTATTATTCAGTTCATATCATACATCTCAAATTCTTATGAATTCATTATAACAGAAAACAAAGTATTGTACTAGACTTTGTGCTGAAATATGAATAAAGTTTAGAGTTGTTTAAAAGCAGTTAAAAAAACACGTTATTTTTACTTAAAGATTTAAAATTGACATCACGAAATAGCTTCTCTAAAACGAGTGGTGCCAACAATTTTTGTCTTAATTTAAGAAAAAACATCTTAAAATGTTTATCTTTTGATTTTTTTTTTATGTTAAACGCAAAAAGAATGCTTGTTAATTGTTACAAGATGATGACTGCTCTAACAATATAACTAAAATTTTGGAACCAAAAGATAGAAAATTATTTTAGGTCCCATTTTATGAAAGAAGGCAAAGTTCGTCGCATATTTTAACATGGTTCACACATTTGCTCGTATTAGAATACTAATTTTCGGAAACTTTAATATTGGAAAAAAGGTCTTCAAATCTTTGCATTAAATTATAATGTTAGAACTATACCAAAACAGAATAAACCTTTGTCTAAACTTTATTTAAAAACATCATAAACATTAAAAACAGTCAAAAATTATTCCTGTGGCTGTGTTCTGTAACTCTCGCCACGAAAAACTTTTCGACTGAAACGTGTGAAATGAAACAAAGTTGAAACAAACAGCTGCTTATCTCACTAAACTGTAGCTATAACTTTTTTGGTGAGTAATAGCTGTCACGTAAGGAAATTACTCGCCATTTTACAGAAAAACTGTGTATGTAAAACTTTTGCGAAAAAATTTCCCGTTTTCAACTGTCATTATTTCTCGCAAATAAAAAGGTTGTGGGATAGTATTTCAAATAACAATAATCATCATTAAATGAATAATAATACTGATTATCGGCCATGTCACAGAATTAACTTCCGTTCGGAAATGGAATTGAATCGGTTTTTAATTCTTCAAAAAACGAAAATTTTAAACTTTTTCGGAATGAAATCAATTCTATAAGATAATGCTAGTTTCATTCTTGCAATTAGAAATGATTTTATTCCGAAAAGTCTTTTACTTTTTCGTTTTTTGAAGAAGTAAGAAAAGAATTCAATTCCGTTTCCGAACAGAATTAAGCTCTGTGACATGGCTGTATATATTTATTTACACAGTTTAGAATGATTGTTTTTTTTTATTTTAACTTTTTAATTAATTTTAATTTCCGACCCAACAAAGTATATTGTAATACGTTTATAATAATGTTTTTTTTTCAGAATTCACAAATTGCAATTGCTTTTTAATTTTACAAAATTTTGTACATAAGTATGTATGTATGTATGTATTTGTAAATAAAATGTAAACGTTAGAGCCATGCCACACATTTTCTAGAATAGCCGGCGGTTATAATATGACGCCGTCGAACAAAATTTCTTAACTTTAGTAATTTTTGGTCGGCGGCGGTACTAATTGTGGCTGGCGCTTTCATTTTTAAAATTGCATGTCGGCATCGTTTTATATTTTCAGACATTTCTAACGTAACGACGTAATCACTTTGGTTAGTTTTCGACATGAGTTACAGACTCAGTTTTTTCTCACTTTTCGAGAAACGATTGAATAATTTGTTTCACAAGTTTTCAACGTGAGAACTTCTCGCCAAAGTTACAGAACACAGCTGCTGTATTCAATTAGAACTTTTAATATGCCCACAAATGAGTCACATCCTCTTTTAGGTAATACTCGTACATATGTACATACTGACAACATTTTAAATTCAAGAGTTTACTATGCTTGTGACGTATAAAATTTATGTATTGTACGTATATAGGTATGTATGTAAGTTTGTTTTTTAAGTCTTTATTACAAAAATAATTTTTAACGCGGAACCAAAAAATGCAAATTAGAGCAACCGGTTTATTTAAGCATTGTTAGAAACAAATTGTTTAGTGGGTCAGAATTCTTCAATTTTAATTATGTTTGATTCACATAAATATATGCATAAATTGAACATACATACATAAACATGTGTGTAGTGGCAGGGAGGCCACTTGAATAAGGAATCACAATTTTTTTAATTTAATTAAGTTTATCTCCTAAGCTAAAGTTCAGAAAAAAATAGTTTGTTGCGGAACTAAATTTCAAGGCTTTAGTTTCTGTGGTACTATTTCGTGTGCCACTTGAAAAAGGAGTTCTTTTAATCAGGAAGTTTATAATTTTAATTTCTTTTCGTATAAATGGGTAGAGAATTTTTAAGTTGATGTTTTTTGCTTACATTTTCGAAAGTGAATGTAGTGTTTTTTTTTTTTTTCAATTACGCATTTAAAAATAATTTGGTGTAAATAAAAATTAATAAATGTGAAAAAGTACTTTTATATTTTATAATCATGAAAAACGTTACAACTACTTTTGACTACCTGTTTTTGTTCACGCCAATCGCAAGCAGTCATTCCCATTAAAAAATTTCCCATTTCCCAAAATTGCAATCGTTAAAACGTTTCCACTAGAAATGAATTCACATTTTCTATGTGTAATTCAGTTTGTAATAATAACACTAAAACACTGTTCAGACAAGAAAGTGGTTTCATGAAAGTTGCAATACACTTATACTTTTTCACTAACACACTCACATTTTGTTTACTTTCCACTCAGCTTTCATCAAAAATTTCATGAAACACATTTTTTTAAGTTTTCTGGAAGTAAAATGACAAAGTGATAAACACTGTTGCCATATACAAAGAATTATACAAAGTTGCAGTATTGTAGTAAAATAATAATTATAAAATTAACTTATTTTGCATATAAAGAAAACAATTAAAGTCTTTTTATAAAGATAATCTCATATAAAAATTTATAATGATAAGTTTTTTCAACTATTATCCCATAAATCTGTATATGTAATAAGTTTGGCAACTCTAATTAGTAAGCAAATAAAATAAAAATGGGGAGAAGTAGAGGCAAATTTTGTGGCTCTTTGCTTTGGCGACATTTTTAAAATGAACTTTCACTTTCCTGCGTAGACAAACAAGAAATTTTCATGAAAGTCGTCTATTTCACTGAATTTTTTATTTATAATACGTATACAAAAATTTCGTGAAAGTACTTTCCTGTGTAATGGCAGCATAATCGTAAACATTTATTTCCCTCGTATTATTTTTGTTTTTCCCTTTCATTTCTTTACATCAGTTTTGTTGCATGTTGTGTAATTAAGTCTACACGGGCTATAACTAAACTGGTTACTTCAAATCTATATATAGATACATAAACATCTATATTCTCTTGGCCTTATTCATAAAAAATATTGTATGTTTATTAAACTGTTATTTGTCAAATTTCTATAGAAAATTTCTCAAAGAAGTGTTTAATAAACATTAAATATTTTTTATGAATTTAAAAAAAATAATTATTTATTATACTTTATATAATTTAAAAAAAAAATTATTTTATATAATTTATTTTTTATATTTTATTTTCTAAAATCATTTTCTCTTAATAAAAACATATAAAAATATTTCTAAAGAGATACGGTTAAAACTACCTTACATCTATAGAAATTTATGAATACGTAAATGATTTGGAATACATTTTTAAATCGGAGAAGGAAAATAAGTTTCGTTAAAAAACCCTCCAAGAAATTTATTAAGGGGGTAATATACAAGTGCATTTAATATATTCACGAAAAAAGTTCAAGTCAAAAGTAAAACAACAGTGGTGGAAGCAATTTGAATGTAATTTAAAATGAAATGTAAAAGCTTATATTCAGCTATTTTAGCAATAGATTGGTTAATAAGGTGCAAAATGACATTGTACCCAATAGAAAGCAAAGTAGCAGGTGCAATGCTTGTAATTTTGTAAAAATAACCTTTGAAGACGTGTTGGCTGAATTTAGAATTCTCTTACGAAAGCGTTAAATAGTGCAGGCTCCTGGATGCATGGCATCAACAAATCCTCTGGTTACATCTTTCTGGTAACCACCTTCTGCAAAGAACTCCGCAGGCAGGCACACGATGTTATTTCATCATTGGTGTTATTCCAAATTATGTTTTTGTTGTTGGAATATTATTGTCCAGCACTTCTAGAATATATGTACATAAGTGCGGCTTTAAACTACAATGTTGAATAAATCTAAAACAAAAAAGTTGTGTACAAACACAATTTGTTCATAGAATAAGTAAATTACGATGCATCGCATAACTCCAACGGATTAGATGCACCTCGTAAATGTCGGTGTTGTAGAAATTCTTCCTCCTGTAGTTCAATTACAAACAATCTATTTTAATTTGAATTAAACAAATTTTCATACTTTTTCTTCACTGCACTGACAGTATGATATTTTTATTACTCTTCTTACATATTTTACATTCACTGCGTACTGATAGCGCGTACAATACTTCTCATGACATTCGCGATAGCAATTTTTCCCGTCCTGGAAATTGAAAATTTTATGGGAACAAATATTTCCCAATTTAGGAAATTTTTTAGACATTTTATTAAGTATGAAAAACTATCACTAAAAGAAAAAAGTCATAAATCTTTTAACTCTTCTTATCTTGAAATTATCGTTTTTTATCTTGGGCCAGTACTTAGGGGATGCCCCTACATATGAAGCGCATTGTACTGGAACTAGGAAAATAGCTTATGTACAAACACAATTTAGTGACCTTTTTGACGTTTTCACTGATATATAAATGCTTAAAATGTAATTTAAAAATGTAATAATACCCGCATTTGTTTTTTTTTTCAAATTGACGAAAGCACATGACAGTGTGTTTAAAAAAAGTGTCTTTCAGAACAAGTCTACCCAATTTTAACTTACAAAT
The DNA here is from genome assembly GCA_914767995.1 of Thecocarcelia acutangulata. Lineage (NCBI taxonomy): Eukaryota > Metazoa > Arthropoda > Insecta > Diptera > Tachinidae > Thecocarcelia > Thecocarcelia acutangulata. The sequence goes on from OU612097.1 coordinate 31,783,202, forward strand.
GTTTGCAGGGAAAGGTAATGTAAATTATGCTCACGCACATGTACATACATCTATGTATGCGTGTTTTTATACCATCTTTATTAAAAAAGCAGACTGTATGTCGTTTGTCATCATTTTACCGCAGCCTAAAAATATGTTTTTATGAAAACCTCTGAGTTTTTTTTAATGAAAATTTATTAATTACGTAGTTTTTAAACACTATTTCGTATTAAAGATAAAGCTTCTGTCAACACTGAATAATACTCATTGTTTTTATCATACATTGTTTTTTTTAACACAGAGCTGGATAATCTAGTACTTTTGTAAGTTATGAATCTCGGAAATATTTTTATTGCTAATAGAAATTTTTAAGGCCAACATTTTTAGTGGCTTTTCGTTGGCTCATATAACATATAAAAAATATTGAATATTTTGTTCAATATAATTATACGATCCAACGAAAAAATGTATGTATTTATATATAGGGTGTTTTTTTAAGCCCGATAGAACTTGAAATTGTAAAAAATAACACAAAAAATTAAATTGTAATCAAAATTTTTTTTTATTCGAAAGATCAATACGTGACATTAACATTTGAAAATGATTTCGGGCATATGGGCACCGCGGCTGTTCTTGACGAAGCGCATTCTGGACGTCCAATTTTGGGCCACTTTTTCGAGCACTGCTGGCCGTATGTCACGAACAACACGAACAATGCTGGCCTCCAAGGCGTCAATTGTTGCTGGTTTATCAGCATAAACCAGTGACTTCACGTAGCCCCACAGGAAATAATCGATAGGTGTCAAATCGCACGACCTTGGAGGCCAATTGACAGGTCCATTTCTCGAAATCAACTTATCGCCAAATTTTGATTTCAGTAAGTCGATGGTTGCGTTCGCCGTATGGCACGTAGCGCCATCCTGTTGAAACCACATCTCCTCCGGATCAATGTCATCCATATTTTCAAACAAAAAATCATTGATCATGGTGCGGTAACGATCTCCATTGACCGTAACGCGAGCTCCGGCCTCATTTTTGAAGAAATAAGGTCCGATGATGCCACCAGCATGAAAACCGCACCAAACAGTGCATTTTTCTGGATGTAATGGAGTCTGTAGGGTCTCTTGTGGATTGGTCTCACTCCATATGCGGCAATTTTGCTTATTAACAAACCCGTTAAGCCAAAAATGCGCCTCATCGCTGAACACAATTTTGCGATAAAACAACGGGTCGAATCGACGACTGATTTTCAAAGTAAATTTGGATAATTTCGTAGCGTTGTTCAAGCGTGAGTCTATTCATGATGATTTGTCAGAGTATACTGAAACAAATAAAAAAAAATGTTTCATCAAAATTTAATTTTTTGTGTTACTTTTTACAATTTAAAGTTCTATCTAGCTTAAAAAAACACCCTATACAATTTGTACTCAATAAACCTCGTACACGAAGTTGTATTCATAAATCAACAATAACAATTCTGTAGCTATTAGACTTGTTTCATTCATGAAATAATTAATTCAACTGAATGATTCTCTCAAGTGAAAGAATGAAATATTTCTGTATTCTTTCTCTATTTCTTTCATCATTCTCTTTCTTTTTATATTTCTTCATTCAGTATCCATAAACATTCAAAATCAATTATTAGTTCTAGTTTATACTTCAATTCTAAAAATAAACATTAAGCGTCTGTTTCCCGTTTTCGAACTTTCATGTTCGCAAGCACTTTGAGTGGCGAAAACTTCTATTTCCGATCCACTTTTAAGCTGAAGGGCAACACAGTGTAAAAAACCGTAGCAATACCTTGTAATAAAACATTTTATTTTCGGGACACAAATGTGTTTCTTGACCGTCTCAAATTTATGCGAACGTTACGTTCGAAGTCGTGAAATAGGCCCTAAGTTATTTTAACTTTAGAAGAAATCAAAAATATTGGCGTTTATTGCCCACTTGAATTGCCGCACTGGGACACAATAAATATTGGTGCAGTTGTGGAATTTTTATTGCCGCACGACTGCATATCAAGTAGTCACATGATTGCCGCATCAGGGTTGCGTTTGGCCAAAATAATAATATGGGCCGCGATTGCCACATGAACCAACTAATTGTGCAATAGCACGATTGAGGAATAAAAATATGCGAAAATTGGTGCATTGCGGCCGACTCAATCACAGAAAAATGTTCTCAAAGTCTGACTGACCTAACAAAATCGCTTCAAAATGCCGTTGTAGTGCCACACTTTTATACAAAAATGATTGTAATAATTCATAAACATAGCAAAATAATTAAAACCTAGTATTATTATTAAAATTTTACACTATTTCAACTTAATTGTTGAGGCGCCAGCTACATTCTCGCATTTTTCACAACAAATACCATTCTGATTGCATAGGAACCCTAAATTTATGAAAAATTTTTAAATCGCAAGATTGATCAGTTACATTTTTAGTACATTTTCAGCGCACATGTTATATTTGGTAGATCGCACGATTGTGTAGGATAGTGAAGCACAGCCTTTAAATATATTAGATTGATACCTAGATATTTTTGAAGTATACTCATATGTGTTTTAAGCTGTAAAACTGCTCATACTCCGGATGGCTCTAAATTATAATTTGAAACTCAAAAATCTACCTATATCATTAATTAGTTCCCTAAAAATGTTTCTTCTAATCAACACTTGCAATTTGCTTTCGTTTATGTTTTTATATTCATTTAACACACAGTTAAGTGAGTTTAATTAACCGCTAAAACAATTATGAATGTAGAAAAAATTTTTTAAATTAATATCATATTTTAAGAAACTTAATCGAAAAACACCAAATTATATTGCGCAAATTAATAATAATTAAATTTACGTCTTATTTTGATAATAAAGAAAATTATATTTACGACTTCTTTGGATAATAAAACATAAAGTTTTTTTTATCATTAGTTGACAAATACATTCCATGTAAAGTGTTATTTTATGGTATTTTTCAAAAATGTGGTTTTTTGAACCTTTAATGTTGAATAGATAAGTTTTGGCTTGACGTTCTTTTTAATGAATTAAAAACTCTTTATTTAATATCAAAAATATATTTTTCTCCTATACCTATTTCGGCCAACATTGTTGGACTTCCTCAGAGAGTTCTTAAATTTTACAAACAATAATAATACATTACACATTAAGAATCAAATTTTAAACAATTCAACATACATAAATATCAAATAGTTTGTAGTATCGTCCGATATTTAAAGTCCAACTCTATTCACCTACTAATTTCATTAATTCTTATCAGATATTTTGTTATGTTTCTTTATTGTCTTTATCTACATATATCATATGTGAGCGGAATTGTCTGTGGCTTGTGTGGCTTTTGTAGTTGATGCGTTTATCTGTTGGGGTCAGTGTTGCCAGAAATTTTTCCGAAAAATCTTCATTTGTCAATATAAAATCTTAATTTTAGGAAAAATTCTTAAAATGTTATTATTTATGTCATTTGTCAAATATAAATTCTTAATTTTAGGAATAATTCCTTAATTATTATAAAAGGATGGCTATTTAAAAAAGAAAATTAAATAAAAATTCAAATCAATCAAATTTCCTTATTCAAAATTATGTAAACGGTGAAATAAACTGCTTGGCAAACATGCCATGAGTTTACATTTGTACAAACATTTTGCGTTATTTATAGGATTGTTTGCCTGTTTGCACAAATATTTGAAGCATGTTTGCACGAAAAGCAAAACATGTTGATTTTTCTAATATTATATGATGATGGCTTGGTATCATTAAAAAAAAATAAATAAATAAAAATAAATAAGGGCTCAGTGGCTGAGTTGGTTAAGCAGCCGTATTGAAAATACATCATGTTTACATGGTACCGAGTTCGAATCCTAGTGGGTGCTGATGAACAGTGTAGCGACTGTGAAACAGCTAGTTGTCCCCCAGCTTTAGTGTATTCAATTACTTTTTCCTGTCTTCTTTGATCAAGAGTTATTGATCGCGGCAATTATTGTTATAATTATAAATAAAAATATTTCTTGGCTTTAGCCAGGATTGAACTCGAGCTAGACGAATGATACCAACCCATCATCATATAATATTAGAAATTTTAAAAATAAAGTTCGATTATTTAACATTAAAAAACATGTTGATGGTTGTCAAACCGCTTGTGTTGTTTAGCGCTAAATTTTGTTACTGCAGTGAAAATTTTGCAGAGTGAAGTAGTAGAAAAAGAAGCAAATAAAATACATCAAGAAAAAGTTACCGTGTTAGACTTTATAGACTTCTAAAAAAATCTATCCTACTTTGTGGAAAAATAAAAATCAAAGGGATGACCCCTACATATACAGTGCATTTAGCCAGAACTAGGAAAATAGGTTGTGAGGAGGGGAAAAGAGGGAGTAGTGTTTGTGAACATTTGATTTGAACTTTCCAACGTTGAAAACAAAAAAAAAAAAACAAAATATTAACTTATATTTATATGAGTTTTGTTTCAGTCGTTTGAGTCCAGACGAAAAGCCAAACGATTTACGTAGTTTATTTGGCCCTTAACTATGTACATATGTAGTATACAAAAGATTAGGAACCAAGAAGTAAAAAATTATTTCAAGTATCAATTAATGAAAGAAGTCAAGCTTCGTTAGATATTTGAATATAATTTAGTGCACCTGTTAAAACCCTTCTTGTAATCAATTTGTACTTCGCCTGTAAATCGATCAGATTTGATGTCAATAGTTCTTCTACCAAAACATTGTTCTTATGCAAACTTAATGTAGCGTCTTTCTTAATGCGTCTGTATATCTCCTTGTTTATCACAACTGTATTGTTGCTTTACAATAAACCATTAAATTCAATTTCAAATATGTAAACACTACATTTAACTTTAAGTGCTCACAATATTACCAGTAGCAAAAACTGTCACATGCTGTAGCGCTGCCACCTTGAAGAAGTTAATCCACGCACCTTGGAGACAATTTACTACACTAACACATACGCAAATTTGATCAAACAATTTGTTGCGCATTAAAAATACTACCAATTTACGAAATTTTCCATCACTGACAAACGATCTTCAGTTTGTTGTTTACAAATAGTAATTCGCAATACGACAATGTTTTGACAATAACATTGATTTCCATATCTTGTTTTACATATGTACATACATACTTTTACATATGTATGGCTTTGGTTAAAAGCTAAGCTCATTTTTGTAGGTATTATGTATCTACATTTTTAATGCGGGTACACATACTTATATGTATGTACATATTTACCAACATATGTATATAAGTTGAGTTTTTTGAAGTTATTTCTTCATTAAAAAAAAGAATAAAATTCTTTTTTTTTTTTTATTTTTTTATTTATTTTTTTCTTTATTTAATTAAACCTTTTTGGTTGACAATTACTTAAGAACTAACTTAAAATAAATTCCTAAGTATTAATTAAACTTGCTGTAGGTGGTGATCACGTCATATGAATTTTGCTGACCTGGTGGAGTGTGCAGGAAGTCGTTTGATTTTTGTTTAATTTCATAAATGTTGCACAATTTGCTTTCACACGTCTCTCTTTAGCTTTAATTTAAAAGTGCTGAATGGGTTTATGTTACAGTGTATGTATGTCTGTTTGTAATATTGCATTAGCTTTTGCAATATTAACTCCTCCCTTCTCAAATGCTAACGTACCCGTTGGCAGAAACTTGGCTTCGGGCATCGACCTTCTTTTCAGGTTCATTTTCTTGTTAATTTTCCATGATGCATATGCGAGTGCAACAATAAGGGTGACAAATGCAGCTAAAGTGATTGAGTTGAGTGTTAATCCAATTTTGTTGTTTGTGTCAATTTTGGAAATTCTTTTCCTATTAGTGATCTCGAGTTCTTTAATCATTTCCAAAGAGAGAACTTCTTCTAATTCATCATTCTTTGATTTTTGCTGAAAAACGGCTGGCAACGGCTCAAAATATATTTCTTCGCGTATGTAAAAAATTTTATTTTCAATCTTAATTGTAGAGTTATGGTGTTTTATGATAAAAGTTCCAGTCAGTGTGAATTGTTGTCCATCTATCTCTATCGTGCCATTGAAGTTGTTGAGTAATAGTATACCAGGATAAATTTCTTCCGTATCCGATATGTGATCAGCATTAGTTCGTGAACAATTAGATGATTGGCTTCTTACAAGTTTACTTATACAATGATTATCGCTTAATTCTACTAAGTTATTCTTGTTACAAATGGCTTTTCTATTATATTCTTTACATTTAGATTTTATTCCAAAAATTTTCTTTTTACAATTCAGAATTTTGTCATATTGGATTTTATTGATTCTATTGTTTAATTTTACAGGTTTAAGTGTAAGTATTTCACATTCTTCTTTTTCAGTTGTAGGCAAGCTAAGAATATAAATTATCATAGAACCATTTGCGGCTATGCTTACGTCTGTAAATTCTAGTTCCTCTTCAACATTTATGTATGGTATGCCTTCATGTCTAACAATTTTTTCTATGGTTTCAATTTCAATACTTGACAAAATAAATGAATTAACTACACTGGATTTTGCCCAATGTAAAGCATATTCGATATTTAATAGTTCTTCTTTTATAAGTTGTATTTTATATTTTATCTTAAGACTAATTTCTAGCTTATTGTCTACATTAATAATTTTCATAATTTGGTTACTTTTTTCGGTTTGTTCATTTAATTTCTGTATCAATTGTTTATTTATAATTATCTGATTGTTATTATTTTCATTTAATGTTTCCAAATTTTCATTTATGATTTCTAGGTCACGGTGGTCGGGGTTTCCTGCGACCCATTTCCACGCTGAGCCTATAAAGTCAAGAGAACGTTTTTCTCTTGCTTTAGGAGAAATTTTTGCAATAAGAGTCCGAACTTGAGATACTTCGTGTATTAGGAGAGGATATAATTGATGCTCTGCATTAAGGTTATTTCTAATAGTATTTTCTATTTCAGAAGTTAGTTTTGCATATTCTTCCAAATTTATTACATGAATTATCTTAAAAGATCCTTCTTGAACTCTTGCAGTGTCGTCTTTTAGAGTGATAAGTTGCGAATTCGTGTAATCGAATATTTGAAATTCCGCATGCACTAGGTGCATGGTAAGTCTGCAAAATTAGCATAGAATTTTTTTATTATATGTCTAGGTAAAGCTTTTAATTCTTAATAACAATAATAAAGATTAATTTATATTTTAATGTTGCGGGTTTTTTTTTTTTTTTTTTTTTTTTTTTTTTTTTTTTTTTTTTTTTTTTTAAATTAATATTTTTTATAAATCATATTTTCTTTCAAAGTAGTGAGTTTTACAATTTTATAATACTTAAATTTAAAATCGTATGCCTATGGCATATTATTCGATTGTTCTTTTCTTGATTTACAATTTTTCTCTTACTAAATGAAGGTATCGTACGCCTATGGCATATTGCTCGATCCTTTTACAAGCTTTATCATTACTTAGCAAATAATTAATTCACATATTTTGTTTTGTTTGATTCGTTATCATTTTTTTACATTTAGTTTTTAATTTTTTCTTAATTCTATTTAAATTATACATATTTTTCATAAATGTTGTAAAAATATTGTTAAGCTTTACGATATTGTTTTCATTTTATACGAGTTTATATTAAAATTTATTTTAACTTCTAATGTGTGACTTATGAACTATCCTTCCTGATTCTGTCAGTATTGTGTTTCCTCTATCTTCTTTTACTGTCTCTTCTTTATATCTAGGCGTTAGCTTATTTCCTATTCTCTTATTGTTTCTTACAAATATTTTATCGTTTGCGTTGTACGAACGAAAAGGTATCCTTTTCTTATTATGAAATTCTAAGTCTTTGTTTTGTTTTTCTACGAGTCTATTAACGCTGTCCTGTCGGTCTTTTTCGATTTGTTCTGGGTCTGTACTAACTGTTCGTCCAAAAAATGCTTCAACTGGTTTTTTCTTGATCGTCGAGTGAATAGAGAAGTTGTATTTGTAAAGGGATCTAAGTAGTAAGTCTTCAAAATTCCTATGTGTTTTTTCGGTTTTAATGCATCGCATTATTTCAGAAAGAGTGGAGTGAAACCGCTCTATTTGTCCATTTATTGTACTCGTATAGGGTGGTGTCTTGAATATTTCTATTCCATATTGATTTTCAAGCATAAATACTATAGGTGCTGAACTAAGAGACTTTTCGTTATCTATAACGATTTTCTTCGGGATTCCAAAAGAAATGAGCAACTCTTGAAGGGGTAATTTTATATCTTCGGTTGACCGTGATTTAACTAATTTCACTAAGGCATATTTCGAAAGCTTATCAATGGCGGTTAAAATGATTTTATTGTTTGTGTGGTAAATGTCAATGTGAACAATATGTCCGGGATATTCAGGGATAGGAGAAGGTTTCAAAATTGGAGAAGTAGGGTGTCTTTCGTATTTATTTTCCTTGCATATTTTGCATTGTTTTACAATAGCTGTGATCTTTGCACTCATATGAGGAAAGTAAAATTTATCTAGCAATTGGATTTTGTTCTCGACTGCGTTCCTATGAGCTCTATTATGTTCTTTTATAATTTCTGTTTCCTGGTCTGCCTCTTGAGTGAGATTTTCTACTTGTTTCCTAGTGTAACGTGTTCTGTATTGGGCAAAGTGTTGTGGATATATATTTTGTATTTTACCTAAAATATGATCTTCTGTGAAAATACCATTTGTCACAGAAGGATTTAAATATCGTTTTAAAATGTTTACTAAGTTTTCCTCATTAAAATCTGGTTCTATTATGATATGCTTATGGTAGGTGGGAAAAATAATTTTGAACTGGTACGAGGCTACATCGCCAGTAGAAAGAAACAACTGGTTCTTAAAAACATTTATTGGGGAATCTGTATAGGGAATAAGATTATGCGAAGAACTTCCATCACTGTGCATCGTTGGTGTAAGAGAATTGATTTGATTATTTGGAGTTCTAGATAATGTGTCTGCTACTACGTTTGATTTTCCAGGTTTGTATTTGAGTACATAATTATACTCCTCTAAAATTGCTTTCCATCTCTTGAGCTTGCTGTTGTTATTTTTATTACTTAATGCATACGTTAAAGGTTGATGATCTGTGAATATTTTTACGGCAACAGGTCCATACAAATAACTTCGCAATGTTTTCAGAGCCCAAACGATAGCTAACATCTCCTTTTCGTTGGTGGCATAATTTTCTTCTGCTTTCGAGAGAGTCCGTGATATAAATATTATTGGTTTGTCATCCTGCTCCAAAACTGCGCCTATAGCGTAATTGGATGCATCTGTAGTAAGACTAAATTCTTTGCTAAAATCAGGATACTGTAGCATTACCTCGTTAGAAGCGAGAGTAGTTTTAATTTTATTAAAGGCTTCTATTGCATCATTATCTAACGTTATTTCTTTTTTTGCTGACAAACGTTTGGACATTCGTCCTTCCTCCCCTCTCAAAATTAGGGTTAGTGGTTTCGCTAACCTGGCATAGTCCTGAATGAAGCGCCTGTAAAATCCAGACATTCCTAGGAACGATCTGAGATCCTTAAGGGTCTTTGGTATAGGAATCTTTTCTATCGCTTCAACTTTTAATGGGTTTGCTTTTATTCCATTGGGTGTTACAACAAATCCTAAAAATTCAACTTCATCGGCAAAAAACTTGCATTTGTCTAATTGAACTTTCATATTCGCCTGTTCTAAAGTGTTAAAAATAGTCTCTAAATGTTTAGTATGATCCTGTTCTGTTTGACTAAAGATGATTATGTCATCAATGTATACGAAACAAATTTTACCAATGTGCATTCTTAAGATGTCATCTAAAGCACGTTGAAAAATGGAAGGGGCATTTTTAAGGCCAAATGGAAGACGAGTAAATTCGTACTTACCATTATTGACAGAAAATGCTGTCTTTTCGATGTCTTTTTCTTTTAAAGGAATTTGGTGGAACCCGCTTTTAAGATCTATGACAGAAAAAAATTTGTTTCGTCCTAATTGCGAAAGAACTTCGTTGATTTCGGGGATTGGGTAACGGTCGGCGATAGTAACAGCGTTTAACTTTCTGTAATCAATAACTAATCTGTATTGCTTGTTTCCCTCTGAATCTGGTTTTTTATTTACAATCCAAACGGGCGAATTGTAAGGGGAACGTGATGGTCGGATAATCCCATCTTTAAGGAGTTTATTTATCTGGTCTTCGACTTCGCTTTTGAGCGACATGGGGTATGGGTAATATTTTGTATAGACTGGGGATTCCGTTGTTGTTCGAATCTCACCTGTAACTCTCGTAGTAAATGTTAATCTTTTGTCAGGTTCTGCAAATAATTTTGAAAATTTTCCTAATAATGATTTAATAACGGTTTGCTGTTTAAGGGTAAGATGGTCTGTTTTTACTTCTATACTATTTACTGATTTTGCTATTTGCTGTTTAATAGGTATTTTAATTTTATCTTTAATTATCATTAGGTCATCTGAAGTGTAAATAACTGCTTTAAGTTGTTTTAAGCTGTCGTTGCCAATAATAGCATCAAATGATTTAAGTGTTGGTAGTATAAAAAATTTAAGTTTTTCGTTCTTGAGATTAAAAAGATAAAGTTCTATGTGCTGAGATATTTCAATTTTTCCTCCTACTGAATCTGCGAAAAAAATATTTTCGTTTTGTTTAGGGTTTTTTGCTAGTGAAGGTTGAATATAGTTTTTATTTGATCCGGTGTCGATAAGAAATTTTAATATTTTTCCATCGCTTCTTTTACATTCGAAATACGGAAGCGATGAATTTGTTAACCTAAAAAATGAACATCTGCAAATTGATTTTGATTTTCGCTTGGATAATTCTGTTCCTGTTGTTCATAGTTATTATAATATTCCTGCCAATTCTCCTCATTCAGATTTTCGGGCATATTTGAGTTATAATGTTCCATATTATTTGTGAAGTTTTCAGCCTGGGAAATGTGGTTAACTCTTTGGAGTTTGTTTGGAATATTACGAGAAAATTGGTTTGATGGCGGTGGTGCGCGCTTTCCTGCAAATGTGTTATAATTTGGTCTGTTCATATAATTGACATTACGCGTTTGTTGGGAACTGTCGACTTCCATAGGTATAGGTTTGGGTAATGGTTTAGGAGCATAAGGTCTTTGTGGTTGAAAATTTTGATATTGTGGAAAATGGTTGAAATTTTGTGGAAAAGCGTTGTTGAGTGAAGGGATGTTTGCTTGATTATTTATGGGTCTGTTATAAGAAAAAGGTCTAAACTGTTGAGGAATAAATGCTGTTTGTGCAAAGAAAGGTGGTTTTCTTTGCATTTGCTGCGGTGTATGCATTGGTGGTGGTTGGAATTTTCTATTTTTATTCTGGTTGTACGCGTATTGTGTCCTGTATCCCTGGTTTTCAAGTTTAAGACATAAATGTAAGGCCTGAGGTAAATCAGATGGTTCTTTCATGCCTAATAACTTTGGGAAGTCACCATTAAGTCCCTTAACAAATGTGTCTAATGCTTTGTTTCTGTAAGTCTGTGTCAAAAGGTTAAGAGCTTCCTGTCCCATGGTAAGGCTTGATAATTTGTTTAATATTAAAGAAAGGTGGTTGTATACCTCTTGGTAAAATTCGGGTATGGATTTCCTTCCTTGCACCAATGATGCAAGTTGGCATTCCAATGTCGTTATGTCGCGTCTGTCTGCGAAGTGGAGATTGAGGCAATAGATTATTGCTTTCCAGTCTAATGGAACGTTATAGGATTCTAAAATCACGTCGGCATTTCCTGTAATTTTATTTCTAATACTACTTAGAATCCCAAAATACTTTGGTGTTCCTTTCGTATTTTCATAAATTTTGAGGACGCGTTCTATGCTTTTCCTCCACGAACTAAATTCTGAAGGATTTCCGGAAAAATCCCTTAAACTACGAACAATGTCCGGTATTTTGTCTAAGTCATTAATTTGTCCCTGGTGTTCCGGTCTTATTGTCTCGTCTGTCGCGGTAACGAGTATGCTGTCCGGGTTATTTAGAGCTAAGTTCTCCTGAACAACCCTGTTTACTATATTGCTTATTAGCCTTTCTAAATCAGGTGCTGCTACTGGCTGTGATGAATTAGTGGACTGATTCTGTGCGCTAGAGCTACCAGGATTTTCTAAAATGCTAGGTCTAATGAGATTATTTGGATTAGACATATTTAAAAATTTTCTTAATTTTAAAATCGCCTTAAATTTTTACTATTTATTTACTTCAAAACCTCCTTAAATTTTACTTTTTCCTTATTTTAAAACCTCTTTAAATTTTTATTTTCTGTTTTCTCGTTGAAAATAAAAATTTCACTGTTAAAAAATTAAAATTACTAATTTTTTAATTATATTAGGGCAATTTGTGAATTAATATTTTTCTTTTTTAATTAGATATTTAAATTAAAATTTATTTTAAAGAATTTCTAAATTTTTTTGTGTTTTTTTTTTTTTTATATTCACTCGAAAAACGATGAATTAAGTTAATATTCTTTTGTTTTAATTAAATATTTGATATTGCTTATTAGCTTTGGATTTATTTTTAAAACTTTCTTATTTTTCTTTTTAAATTTAATTTTATATTTCACTTTTATAATTAACCATTTAAAACTCTTACTTAAATATAAAGCTTACATAAAAAATATTGTAATAACCATCCCACGGCGCTGGAGAATCATCCTTTTTGCTGTCTGCTACTGAGGGTCCCGCGATGCGCACTCTGCGTGGGTGTGCGTTTCGTCCTCTTTGGGCTTTAACGCTGATTGTAGTCACTGCCTGTTACTTCCTATCGCACTGCTTAAGGGCTTTTATTAAGGACTTTTCCCTTTTTTTTGAAAATGATAAACCACGTATGCTTCTTAAGGATCTTATGGTTTTTCACTCACACTTTACTTTTTTATTTCACAAAAAAAAGTCCTTCGGAACGTAACGCGGTAGCGACCCTTTATTGTTGGGCGCCAGTTGAGTTTTTTGAAGTTATTTCTTCATTAAAAAAAAAAAGAATAAAATTCTTTTTTTTTTTTTTTTATTTTTTTATTTATTTTTTTCTTTATTTAATTAAACCTTTTTGGTTGACAATTACTTAAGAACTAACTTAAAATAAATTCCTAAGTATTAATTAAACTTGCTGTAGGTGGTGATCACGTCATATGAATTTTGCTGACCTGGTGGAGTGTGCAGGAAGTCGTTTGATTTTTGTTTAATTTCATAAATGTTGCACAATTTGCTTTCACACGTCTCTCTTTAGCTTTAATTTAAAAGTGCTGAATGGGTTTATGTTACAGTGTATGTATGTCTGTTTGTAATATTGCATTAGCTTTTGCAATATTAACTTATATGCATGTAAGAATGTATGTACGAGTATGTTTATTACTCAAGCTTTGTACTTTTGAGTATTCTCTTTTTACATTATGTACTCGTATTAATGTTTGTGTGTGTGCACAAATTTCTATTCGGGCTAAACTGCAATATGTTAATAAATATTAGCATACATGCACAAATAAATACACGGTGGCGCAAAACTAACTACCTTTATGGTTTTGCTTGCAATAATAATTTCAATTGTGATATATCTCAGTCGTAAAGCAGCTCTGGGCTGGGAAACAGCTCTCGCGTCATCGTAATTATTTCTTAAGTGCGGTCAGGCTTGTCGTTGTTGTTTAGCCTTCAAGAGATTTGCGTCTCACTCTCATTGGTTAACTGTCTACCTCAACTAACTGTATTAGTTTACAGATTTTTGGAGGTATTTCGTTGTTAACCACGCGGCAGCTTCCTATGCAAGCCTATGCACAACGCCACAAAAATAGTGTTAATACCATCGTGGGCATAAGGTCTACGTTAATCCGCTCATGCTGTGCATTCCATACTTTGCAAATTTATTTGCAACTGTATAGTTACAATACAATACAATTATATTTATATTAAATGCGAGTGTGGCAGCTTTACTTAAATTCCAAATATTATGGAAAGTGTTGCATAGAACAGCTGTTTGTTAGTGGAAGAATAGAAAAATTTTCAAAGAAAATATCAAATTTATTAACGGCGTACAAAAAGTTAATAATTTTATTCCATGCGATGTTATTTTAAATGAATTATCATATATTCTAAATAAAAATAAAGTATAATTGTGAAAAAGTTTTTTTATGATTTATAATTGTCAAAAAGTTTAAAATATTTTTGACTACACGCCTGTTTTTATTGAATTACTGTAATTTTGCTCCAGTGCTGCCATCTTGCACATGTTAATACACCTTGAGTTGATAGTTTTGTTTGATTTGTTGCTTTTTTAAGCCAAAAATGTTGATATACTGTATTAATTTTTAACAACAAAATACGTGCGATTTTTTTGGAATTGTTTCCTTTTTGTAGTTGTATTTTTTAACGACTACTACCTGGTAAAGCTGCCTTTTAAATTTAATTTTGAACTGGTTCAGTGATTTAAACAATTAACAACCATATGGTAACTTCAATTTGTACTCACGTGACATTATTATACTTAAATATTGCTTGATACTCGTAGGTATCATTCTACCATAGAAGAACTAATTTTTACACCCAATATTTTAAATAGGGCTTGTTAACATTATCTACGTGCTCTTGTACAACTCAAACAAACACACCTTTTCTCTGCTCTTTGCAAATAACTGACTAAAAACTTACTCTTCCATCAGGGATGGAAAGCACTGCATTCAATTACGAACAAGGTTTCTTCGTATGGATAATAAAGTTAATAAAATTACTTGTTGTATAAAAGCAATTAAATGTAAATTTAAATTCTGAATAAGTTCGCATTACAAACCAAACTTATATTGCGTCGTCTATACACATTAAGTTAAAGAGTGTAGAAATCAACAACATTATTAATGTTATTAAGTATGAGCAGCGTTGCCGAAATGAAAATTTTACCTTCATTTTGAAGAGTTTGTAAGCAAAATAAGATTTGAAGATATTTCTCTGAGATTTAGTATTTTAATGCAAGTGGAAACTATTTTCAAACATTGTTTAAAGTTTAAGTTCTCTGATAAAATTAGACTTGAAATAATTTTGTAGTTCTTGTTTTCAAACCTTTTAACCAGTATACATACATGTATACAAATG
The DNA here is from genome assembly GCA_914767995.1 of Thecocarcelia acutangulata. Classification (NCBI taxonomy): domain Eukaryota; kingdom Metazoa; phylum Arthropoda; class Insecta; order Diptera; family Tachinidae; genus Thecocarcelia; species Thecocarcelia acutangulata. The sequence goes on from OU612097.1 coordinate 31,798,247, forward strand.
TAGTTATCTATACTACTAGTTTTGAATCGAATTTTTATTGAATTTAATTTTCTAACTTTATTTGAAGCGAATGATGTGCCAAAGCTCAAAATACATAACTACGAGTACATAGAACGAATAACAGTGCGATAGGTTAACCCAAATCGATTCGAATGTGACTATGTAGCTTTCTTTCGCCTTCATTTTCTTGCGAGATTGGTAAACTGGCTGTGAAATAATGAAAATAACGTTTTAAGACTTTTATCTTCCATAATTAAGATTTTCTTTTTAGAAAATGAAGGTTTTTCGACCAAAATTTCTTACTTTACTGATTATGAGTACGATGAGCACTTCAAAGATTTATCACTTGGTGAAACTAGCTTCCTGTGGGACTAAATTCTATCAGTAGTGTTTTGTCTCTCATCAGGTGCACACGTCTTTTGTTACTGCTGTCCGTATTTCCAATATGTGTATGTTCATTAATTAAATTCGTATAAGACCGGACTGCACCGTAATAGGTGGCAAGTTGTGTACACGTATTTATTTTTGTTTTTTTTTTTCTTTTTTTACCGTTGTCCCTATTTTCTATATATGTATATTTATTACTAATTTCGTATGAAATAAAAGTGCACCGGAATAGGTAGCAGTATGTGTACACATGTTTCTTCTTTTTTTGTCTTTTTTCACCGTTGTCCGTGTTTTCTTTATATGTTCAATATTAATATTATTTTCGATGAATTTAATTACCTTGTAGTGTGAAGGTGTTGGACTAAATTTTGCTAATCTGAACAGTGTCGAAGGTATATACACTGGGCACTGATCAGTTTTAACTAATTTAATTCCAACATTTTAAATGCTGCAATAGAGTTTGTTTCAGTCTTTCGTGTTGTTATCGTTAACATTTCGCGAACACTACTCCCTATTTCCTCCTCATCATACCCTATTTTCCTAGTTCCAGTGCAATGCGATGCATATTTAGGGGTCATACCCTGTGTACTGGTCCCAGATAAAAAAAAAAATCCTATCGAGGCGTAATTTTCACAAATTGCTACAAATTAAAATAATTTGTAAAAATATCAACAAAAAATAGGGAAACATATATTATTTCCTTCGGAAGATTGGTACTCGGAAAATTGGATGATGTTCGCTGGACTGATCACATTTTTCATATCTCTTAAGAAGCATTCAAGTGCCGCAGATTTTTGAAACGATGTAAGATGTACTTCACTCCGAAAGTGGAATACAACTCTCATGTTTGGGCCGGTGCTTCAAAGTCTATTTTGGGGTTACTCGACCGTGTGCAGGAAAGGGCGTAGAAGCTCATCGGTGACAGGTATCCAAATCCATTGACTCACTGGAGCATCGACGCAGTGTGGGGGCGTTACTCTGTTCTATCGTAACTACAATGGATTTTGCTCTGATGAGATTAGAGATCTTGTTCCCGAAACGCGCACATTTTTACGTAGCACGCGTCCATCATCCACAGCTCATCCCTTTGTGGTCGATTGCCCAGGGAATGGTACTACGCATTACCTTGAGAATTCGTTTTTCAGCCGTATGCTTCGCCTGTGGAATATGTTGCCTGCAGACGTGTTTCCTGTCTGTTATAACGTTGGAAAGTTCAAGTCAAATGTTCACAAACATTAATGCATTTTTCCCCCTTCTCACAACCTATTTTCCTAGTTTTGGTACAATGCAGTGCATATGTAGGGATCATCCCCTGAGTACTGGTCCAATATAAAAAGAAACTGGCCGATAATTTTACTAATTGACGATTTTTTTTTATCGATATGCAATAACTATATTGACGATTTCAACGCGTTTTTATCTGCCAAACGGTTTGGTTTATTGGCCCGTTAGATGGTTTTATTATCTAAATAGTTCAGTAAATTAACATAAAATTGTAATCTGACATTTCAAATAATATCTTACACATTTCTATTATTCTCTAATCTTCCAAATCTCGGTTAACTACTGACGCTTGATTTCAGAATTTTCAACACTGTTAATCTGTTTTTCTTATTCATTTCAATTCACTTTATTCATAAAGGCCTAACTATAATGTGCATAGATTGGCTTAAGCTTTTACCAAAATTAAACGAAAAGTCTGTCAAATGCATATGTGAATGAAAAACGACTTTTAGTTGGCCATAATGTACTTATATGAACTTAATGATTTTAAACCCATTGTTGCACAACTGCGTAGTACTTGTGTAATTTCTAAGTAGATTATATTAAAAAGTACTAAAAATGACAACAAAGTATTTGTATGCAATAATTTCCAAACAAAAAGTAAGAACAATTTTGTGGTAATTTGTGTAATTAAAAATTGAAAAAAGCTAAAATACATTTCTATTAAATTAAATACAATATTATTTGTTTAAATTTTTCTTTATTTTAATAATTTTTGTAAACACACACACACAAACTCCTGAAAACAAATGGTTCCGCACAGAAAGTGCGTTCAGTTTCGTACTTTGCTTAAGCAACTGACATTAGACGAAACTTAACGAAAAGTTTCATTAAGCACATTATAGTTGTACACATTTGATTATACGTATTCGCACAGTTGCTTAAGCTGGCTTAAATTAGTTTATGCACATTATAGTTAGGCCTTAATTCGTCAAGTTCTGTCAATTGAACGAATGTTCGTGAAACATCAAACGTTAGTGAACATATGTATATTAACAGACATGGAGTTAAAATAAGTACAGTAAAATTAAATACATAAATTAACATATGGATACCTGATGTTGCTTCAAAAATTTATTCGCTACAATTTAAAATTCAATAAAGCAAAGAAAATATTTAAAAGTTCAAAATAAATATTATAATAAGTCAAATTCGAAATGTGAACTTTTGTGAATCATCCTGCAACGGCCTTGGGTTTGTGCACCACTCTATTCCCGTCGGGAAAATGATCCCAAGTGCTTAGATCCAGCTTCTTGAGAAAGGAATGAACTGATTCAATATGACAATGATATAGAATTGCAAGATGACCTATAAGGTTAAACGATTTGAGCTATCCCTGTTCTAAATTGAGATTGTCTGAACGGCTGAATATATTCCATACCGGTCGTTAGGTTAGATATAATCGCTCCTGTGATACATAGGCATGAAAGTCTGTGCACTGTAGGAAGACTTGATATGACCTTTACCTGTTTAGTTTTTTTCCCTTATATTAGACCGTGTAGGTTCTACTATTTGAGTGTATGCCCAGTATGTAATCTTAGGCCCCAAAACTTACACAGTGATTGTTCTGCAGTCCAAAGGCTTGTAGCTTTTCTTATTACAATTAAATTTTTCAAATAAGTGAGTTGCATATAACAATGCTTATGCACGCCGAGCGTGATATGATCGTTGCGTCTTTCCGTCTCTGTATGTCACAGTTTTGCTTTTCTCTCTCTGGCTCTTTATAAAAGAGAGTGTTTAAACAGGTGAAGTGCTTAAGTGGTTTTTGTTGGGTTTTTTTTAAGTATTGTTGCATTTTGTTTATGGAAAAGTAAATTAATTATTTTTGCACACTTTCTGTTGTACGCTCCCCTCCACAAAAAACAAGAAAAATATAATGGTTAATAGCAGACAGCCAGTAACCAGCCATTTAGTCAGTCAGATGGTTGTAAAGTCAGTTATTTAAATGCAGTAATAATCTCGTGTTTTAATTTTTCATTAGTGCAAAGAATCTTTTAAGCGTCAAGAAGCAACGTGAATGTTAGAAACCAGATCTGAGTAATTTCATTTATGAGATGGAATTAAATTATATTTTTGTTACGCTCTCAATAGAGCGAGTAATATTTAACAAAACAACACACAAAAAAAGTGCGAATACAGAGATTTATTTATAAATTTGTTTCTTTTTGTTGTTTGTAACAAGCGGTTGTTTTATTTTCTTGACTGTTTTAGAGCCAAACGAGACCTTTAACGTTCAACACGAGTTACCGAGTTTGTTACCAAAAATAATAATAATAAAAAAATAAAGTAAATCAAAAAATTAAAATTATCTAATAAAAACAAATATACAATTAATTACATTAGCAGCCGATTTAAGAAAATTATAATTAATAGCAAAACAAATATAGAAAATCACACAATAATTTGCGCCTATAATAAACAGCTTACATTACTACACACCGACCGACGGATCTGCTGTTTTTGTTTTTGTATTTTTTTTTTTTTTTGTCAACACCAGCCGTAAAAAATGTGTCGCTGCTGTCAAAAGTGAGTAAATAGTTTTGGTTTCTTTTTCTAAGTTTTGTGTAAAATGTTGTTGTCTTTTGATTAACTTTTCAGCTGCTGGGAAGATTTCTATTGGAATTGTTTTGAGGAAAGATTTTGTTATGATGAATCTATTGGTAAGTACCTATTCTTCTTTTTGTTTGCGTTATCAGTTTATATTCGTTGCTCTAGGAACATTCGTTCATACGAGTATGTACACATGTATGCATGAAAAAATAAAAATACATTTTTTGCGTTTAAAGTTTTATAGCCGGTACACGAAGTAATATTTATACTTGCGGATTTTTGTATTATTTGTTTACACACAGGCATATATTCATGTTTGTGTAGATATGTATGTATATGCAAATGAGTGTCATAAAGTCTGTGGCTGGAAAAGAATGACTCAAGCCAAAGTACATAATATTTACATCATATGTATGTGTTTAAGCCGTTACTTTACAGAAACTTTTCTCTAATTGTCAGACAATTGGAACGGAAAGAATATGAATGACATTTAAAGAATTGGTCAGCTGATCTGAGCTGAATAACAGAATCTTAACTGTAATTTTGCTTCTCTTAAAAATTTAAGAAATTAGTAATTTTTTTTTTGATACCCGTTGCTTGTCAATGTTCAAAACAAATTTTAAGGGTAAAAGTAGTTTGCGTAAACGCTGTAGACATAAATATGTAAAAAATACTTAAACTGGTGTCCACGGTAACTTTATAAAATACTAGTGCAGGGTGTCAGGTAGCAAAGTAATAACTGACGCAAGAGCGTTGTACGACAGAATTTTTAAAATGCGTATATTAGTTTCACTTGTATGTTTGCAACACTCGTAACCCATGTCATATGAGTGATTATTACATGTGTAGGTATATAAAACTGTATATACAGTGTTGCTGCTTTAGTACGAAAATTGTAGTTTCCGTATTGCATCCGGGAAAGGGAAGGGGGATATTTGGGATTCCCGAAGCCGAGTTTAAGAATTCCCAAAAAAATGCGGCAACACTTCGTCAAGCGGTTTGGCACTGCATTTTCATATTCGGTGCGCGTTTTTGCCGTGGAACATGCATTTGAACTTTTTAACGGTCATTCGCTTTAGTGCGGAAATTGAAGTTGCCGTAATGCTTCTGAAAAAGTCACATTCAAGGAAACGTCAAATTCCCACCACTTCCTCACAAGCAAAAGGGCAACATAAATTTTCGCACTAAAAAGTTCAGATGCATGTTCAACTGCAAAAACATGCACCCAATATGAAAAGACGGTTCAGAACCGTTTATTAAAGTGGTTCCGAATTTTTAAAAATTCCCAAAACCAGCTTCCTGAATCCCAAAAATTCACCCACTTCCCCGGAAGCAATACAGCAATTCCAATTTTGCACAAAAGCAGCAACACTGTATTAAATGATAGTTTGTGAATTATGGGCCTGTTTGCTGTGAGAGTCGTATTTGCTTAAAGCTGTCGTATCTCAAGTACTATATTATATTGTTTATTGACAACAACAAAATATAGAAATTAGTTTAATTTGGCGACAGCTACAGAAGGTGGTCGTCGTGCTGCCATTAATATAATCATTTCCATATAAACCGACATACATACATATACATAGATTCTATTTTTAGACAGCCTGTAGTCGGTAGCCTGCTGTCTTGAATGAATTAAAGCGTGTTAAGTACTCCTACTTTAAGTTTTCGCATTAAGTTGTTAGGTGTATAAGTTTTATTTACATTTCTTAAAAGACGGAACTCTTTTAAAAATATTATTTATAAAATAATTAATAATTTACTGCTGCCGGTCGAACAGCTTCAACTTCATTCAATAAAACAGTCTAAGTCGAATCATATTCTTTAAGTATATAATCGTATGTATATGCTAAGAAAACGTAAATAAAAGCAGTTCTATGACAAATAAATATAAAATAAACATGTATGTAATACCAATTCGGCCACACCAGCTGAACCTTTTAAACACTTCCATATACAACTACTCGTATGAAATTGAATTTAAAAATCTGAATTACGTCGTTCAAAGCATAGACAAAATCACATCTAATATGAGTGTGCGGCTTGGCAAACACCTGGCTACTGATCTCAAAACCTTACGTTTCAAATAAACATTAAATCCATACATACTCGTATACTTTTATGCATGTATGATTTAAGTATGAATGTAAGTATATGATTTTTACGGAATGATATTTTGCTCAAGAAACAGAAGTATCTCAAACTGTGCTTCACAATTGAATTTATTGTATGTATGTAGTATTTTTTGCTGGGTAGCTAAGAAACCAACTGCTGTATGTTTAACTTATATGAAAAGGGTGGGTTTTGTAGAAGTATTGAACTTTGGAAAGGAATAAAACAAAAATGATTGTTTTTTAATCTGCCTTGAAATTTACTGTATTCGAAAGATAGTCTTCTGTCATTGTAATTAAAATATGACTGCTGGCATGTGGCTGGCTCGGTAGTAGTACAATCTAAAGTTCCAATTTTTGATGATCCTTGCCAACAACACGGCAAATGTTGTCCTCTAAATGATCAGACTAGCTACTTCACATATTGTCACAGTCTAGTCTCGTTAAATCATATGATCTTGAAACTATGCAATTTTTAAACATTGTAATAAGTCATTTGTGGCATCAACTGTGTAATATGACGCACCGTCGTGTTGAAGCCGCAGCTGCTGCACATCCTGATTATTCATTTACTGACCGAAAGAGCCAGTAATTATGGCTCTATAGCGGTCACTATTGACTGAAACTTTATGACCACAATCGTTCTTAAAAAAGTGCGGATCAATTATTCTACCAGGCCATAAAATACACCAGTCATTTTTTCTGGAAGTCACTTGATGACAATCATCACTCCAAATACGGCAGTTATGTTTATTGGTGTATGCATTCAACAAACGTGACGTTCGTTGCTAAATGGACGCAGTGTGCGATACGTATTTCGAACAGAACTATTTTCAAATTAAATTTACACAATTTGGAAACGTTGTTCAGATATCAGTAATGTTTACAAGGCGGCAGTGTTAAAGCAAAATTACAATAGTAAGCTGTGTAATTACCCTTGACTTCACATGGTCATAATTTTGCAACAATATAAACTTGCTGTATTCCATTGTACTCTGATTCATCCATATTTCAAATTTCACCAACATGGAATTAGTCGTTTAGCTTATAAAGCATAACACACGGATTAACTTTTGCATTTGGTCAGGGAATGGACATGCGGAAAAACACGCGTCCTCACGCTGATTGAGTTTTATTTTCCGTTTTTGGTTCTTAAAACTAGTGTTTTAATAGATTTCTTCAAAAACAATAGGCCATTTACACCTAAGTGAAATCTACTTTCGGGATTTCGAATCAAATCTAGTTAATTTTGACAAGATTTCCCATACAAAATGAAATCTAGGTTGCGACTAGACTTTGACGAAATCAGGTAGATTTTTGTAAGTACTCTATTACACAACTGTGATTTTGTTCAAAATAATACTTTAAAATACTACGCTGCAATAAAAAAACTATACTTTTACATAATAAATTCATTGTGATATAGTTATTGCTGTCAAACCCTTTGCAAAAAAAAATTTTATGATAATGAAATCTGGTTAGATGTCAAAAAACAGAAGTGTAAACAGTTAAGAGTTTGTTGAAGTTTTTCATTCAAATCTACTGGATTTTGGGTAGATGTAAATACATAATTTCCTAGGTTTAGGTGGTTTACCATTTCTTGACCCTACCCTAATTACTTTCGTGAGTTTTTATATAGCCTATGTCCGCCATGAGGCTTCACTTTACACTTTGCCGAACATTTTTTTTAAATCGGACATACAAACTTTTCCTCTTTATATATTAGTATAGATGAAAGTACTTTTACGCAATTTTTTATTTGAATTCTTTTTATTTTCACAAAATTTTTTTTAAATGTTTAATTCAAAATAAACCTCTTTCAAAGATGTAATTAATACTTTTAACGTTGAGTGCTCAGGATATTGCCAGTAGCAAAAAAACTGACAAAAGTCATAGCGCTGCCACCATGCGCCAAACCTAACCAAACATATACCACTTAACAGTTAAGAAAAGTGCTGCCAACTTAAAGTTTTATACCTCTATAAAAACACCCTGTGCATACCTACATGCATATACATATATGTAGGTATGTTTGTGTAATATTGTATTAAAATAGACTTCAATGATAAAAACGGATATTTACACATTTATTTATACTCGTATATTAATAAGGAAGTATATTCTTATAATCATATACTCGTATGTATGTATATGTATATACATATATATGTATGTATGTAAATAAATAACAAGCGTTAATAAGCATTAATTACAATATGAAGTATATTTTTAAGTTAATTACCCGATTAATATTCACATCACGTGTTGTAAAATCGGAATTTGTATCACAAATTAAGATTTTATTAAATAAATCCGCCTCTTATATACACCATGATAAACATTTTACATTGAACACATTCGAGACAGCGGGCTACCGGCTGCATGGCTACAAAACGTAGTCTTTACGCACATCATAAAAACTAAAATAAATGAAATAAGACCTAGAGTAAATTTTATACATCTTTTGATCTGTGCAATACCCAGGTTTCTATATCTTATGGTTTTTCAGATATAGTGAAGGCGTTTTTTAACATATGTATCTACTTTTGATAAATACTTAAGCCGAGAAAGTATACGCAGTAATGCTATTGTAATCCTGGCTGTAAAGTATACGCAGTAATGCTATTGTAATCCTAGCTGTATGCGATGTGGCACCGTCTTATTGATACCACATGTTAATTAAGCTAAAAGCATGCAGTTGTGGGGTTAAAAAGATTTCAATTATATCAAGATATTCACGAGAAGTAAGGTCCACTGATTCCTTCTACCAAATTGCACACCAGATTCTTACTTTTAATGAATGCAAAGTTGAGAGAAGAATAACTTGAGGGTTCTCCATTGTCCAGAATCGAATATTTTGTTAATTCACATATTGATTTAAATAAAAATGGGGTTGTCATGGGCGAGCTGTAACATCCTATTGGCATATGTACGGCGGCGTAAATGGTCTTGTGGAAGAAGCTCTTGTGTCAGCTGAATCTTAAATGGAAACAAATATAAATCCTTGTGCAAAATTGTTCTTTGAAGACCAAGCTCTTGAGCACGGCTTCGAATTAAGGTTGATGATTTGTTTTGAGCACTTTCTTGAGCAGCAGTATTGTTTTCTGGCGATCTTGCAGTACGTTGTGGTCCATGCGTGGGCCTATCACCTACAGGCCCTCTCTCTTCGAAATCATTCACTACGTGATAAATAGTATTGGCAACATACTTTATAATCTTTGGTCTAACGTCTAATTTTTCTAATCATACATCTAACAATGTCCACTACAATTTCCCGGGGTAGACCAAACCAGGCACTCTGTTTTCTGGGGCATAGAGGGTAAGAAGTCTCTCGTTTGTTGTAGCAAAAAACTGTTGGAAACCGCCTGACTTATGTTGTGTTGGACTTTCAAACCCGTGCCAAGGGTTAAAATTGGCAGAACGAGGATGAGCTAAGCTTCCGGGAGGCTTTGCTTAGCAGATTTCTCGGTGCTGATTATGGTTGAGATGCCTACCTTCTGGCTGCGGTTTAAACCTAAAATCGCAGGAAGGGGAATTGGTTTCCCTGATAACTTTGGTGCAGGCCGGTTTACGGAGGCTAACAACGCCCTGAAGTGTAGTTTTCTATCTTGCAACAGATACCTGTATGTAATGGTCTACCAACTTCTTAAGCCTTGCCATTGACTGTTGAGAAATTACACACAGGAAGGATTAGAAGGCCCGAACTCTTAAGGAAGGGTTCGGCTACAAACCTATAGCGAAAATGTGCGACATGCGTGAGCCTGATAAGCCACACAGGGGCACTGGTGAATCGTGAATAATTGGTCCATCATCAGATTAGGCCGTAAAGACAGGTGCTGATGTAAATCAATTTAACGACTATCCGCTACAATTGGAGAAGCTGCGGAACCCATAGGAACTAGGAAATAATGAAACAATATGAAGTAAATTTAGTTTTTCATTAGCCCGAATTGTTAAATCTTTAACTTTTGCTTTAAATTGACGTTATATTTTAAAGAATATTAGTTATGTTTCTTCAAAGACCACATTAAGGAGGATTTACTGATGAACAAATTGGCCTTGGTATGAAATTCTCCCTATGAATTTTAGGTAATCCATATAATTTTGGAGTAATAAATATATTTAGCTTCAAGCACCTCTTATGCGTAGGTGTCATTATCCCTAATCTGAATAGTTCATCAATTAAACTATTATTCAACTTCTCTAATCTGTTTGTTGGATCTTTCTTCAATAACTGATAAATTGTAGTATCATCAACAATATTATCAATTCTTGACAATTAGTCTGTTTTTTTAATTGTAAAATTTTTTTATATCCTTATATTTGTTTTAATTTCAGCCAATTACAATCCTGATGACGATGAGGAGTACATTGCGTCACAGAAAAATGGCAACGTTTTAGGGCGCATACAACTTGCGGACAATAACAATTTAACCGTACCACAAATAATTGTTGATCAGCCACTAAGGAGGGGAAATTCATCTGCATTTTTAAGGTACTAATCAATTAAATAAATATAAAATTTTAATTATTTTGTGAAATCATGATCAGCTTAACGAATTTTATTTATTTATCATGCATTCCTTTAATTGAATGTTCATGTGAATCATTTTTAACAAATCAAATTCATTAAAAAAATGTTTAAATATTTATGAAATCCATTAACACAGTAATGGCAAAATTGATGAAGAAGTCTACAGACGTGAAACACAAACCAATGTACCCATGTTGGGACCCGAAATCCTGGCCGTGTTTGCCAACTCACAAATATTCCAGGATCATCAGCCCACCAAATTGAATCGCATCAACACAAAACTAAATATGGCGGGCATACATTCGCCCAAACGTGAAATACCCACTACACCCAGAGAAAGCGATCAGGATCGTTTGCTGAGACGTTTGGAAGGTAATAATGAATCTACACCTTTTTTATCAAAACGCATAACAGGCAATGATCTGCATAGCTCTGGCACAAGTACGCCAATTATAAAAGTAAAATTTTATGTAGACTAAGGAAATGGTTACTTATTACTCGTATAGAAACTGGGCTTAGCATAGTGGAGGGCGGGGATTGAAAAGCTTAAGTATTATTTTAAAATTTTAAGTAAAACTAACAAAATACTTAAGTACATTAAGTTATAGATTTAAGTAAATTATAGCTAACAACAAAAGTACTGAAACTAAAAAGTCGCAATATAAGTTTAATATATATGTATATTTGATATAAGTATTAATTTTTTAGACATTTTTTTAATAAAGTAAATGGACAAGAAAAATCTAAAGACTTTTTGCAAAAAATAAAAATGCTTGCAATATATGTAAGCTGAATGATAATAAACCTCCTTTTGTCCCATTACTTCATTCAACCACTGTTATAATACTAACCAACGTTACCAATTAAAAGACTTGTTTTATTGTTGGCAAATCTTTAGTATTTAATTGTAACTGTAAATAAAACCTAACCTCAACTGTATTCTGTATCAAATAAGTACAACATGTGTTGGAATATTATATATTTTTTTCATATTTTTATGCCAAAGATTAAAATTTTTGTTTAATTATAAGAAAATCATTGTTTTATTTATCTAAAAAAAAAAGATAAATAAAAAAAAGAGTTGTCAAACAAGCTGATAAAATTAAATGATAAGCAATGAGCGCGCAATATTTTGACTGTTTCTTCAGCTATTATTTTGTTATCGTTTTGTCTTTTTTATGTATAAAACACATACAATTTTTCGTCAGTAAATCGTTAACCCGTTTTGCAGCTTTACACGTACAATACTTCCATTGACTAAGTAGCAAATATTTTTACTACAAGTTTGCTAATTGCTTGTACTATTTTTATTTCAGCTTTTTTTTGTTTTTTTGGTTTTTGCTCTTTTAAATATTCGTACGTCAACTGCATTTTTTTTTTTTTTTTCGTTTGCTCATTACTGCTGGCAATCAGTTTCTTGTTGTTGAAAGTTTTTGAAAACGATTTGATTTCGTACATTTCGACACTCGTGATTTTAGATAACTGTGTACTCATTTAGTTTAGACGATAAATTTAGGAATTTATAATATTTCAGGGCACACCATTTTCTCATTGCAATTTAAAACTTAAACAGAAATTATTTTTAAAGGCAGCCACAGACGATATGTTTTTACGTCTGCTTTTTTTTTAATATGTAATTCCTCATGTATTTATTCATGTCTGTAAAAATTTTTCATTTGTACAGACGGTTCTTAAAATTTGCTCACAAACGTACATGTACAGTTACGTCTGACATTGTCTTTGCTTTTATTATTGTTATAAAAAATAATTATTTAAAACAATATAAAAATATTAATGCATTAAAATTTCCTCGAGCCGACTACTTATACCGCCCAAAAACGGCCGATGATGTTTAAACATAACAAAATGGAACACGCTATTTGAAATTTTGTCAGACGACTTTGTTCATGTTTTTTACAGACGCAATGTTTTTGAGGTAACAGACGACATGTAGACATTTTACATTGTGAAAAATGACATGTACATTGTTAAAAACATATCGTGTGTCTTAAGCTGTTGATTTACATATTTATACTGCCTGCCAGCTGAATAAGGAATCATATATTTTTTAACTTTAATTAAGTAATGGGTGATTTTATAAGAACTATCGGAAATTAAAAAAAAAACACATAAAATTCAGAAAAATGCATGAAATATTTATTTGGATCGATAGTTGGGTCGATATAATTTAATGTTTGAAGATTATTTCATGCAAATGTTGGCCGCGGCTGCGCCTCAAATGGTCCATCCGCTTAGTCCAATTTTGGCATACTCTTCCCAACATTTCGGCCGGTATCTCACGAATAATGTTGGCAATGTTGGCTTCCAGTGCGTCAATCGAAGCGGGCTTGTCGCTATAGACATTAGCCTTAACATAGCCCCACAAAAAATAGTCTAGAGGCGTTAAATCGCACGATCTGGGCGGCCAATTGACTGGTCCCAAGCGTGAAATAAACTGTTCACCGAACTCGCCTCTCAATTGGTCCATTGTTTCGCGTGCTGTGTGGCATGTGGCACCGTCTTGTTGAAACCACATGTCATGCAAGTCAAGCTCTTCCCTTTTGGGCAAAAAAAGTTTGTTATCATCGCACGGTAGCGCTCACCATTCACAGTAACGTTGTGATTCGCATCATCTTTGAAGAAATACGGCCCAATGATGCCGCCAGCCCATAATCCGCACCAAACGGTTGTTTTTTGTGGATGCATTGGTAGCTCTTGCAATGCTTCTAGCTGCTCTTCACTCCAAATACGGTATTTTTGCTTGTTCACGTATCCATTCAACCGATAAAAAAGTGGATCTTCATCTAACTTTTCAAGAGCCCATTCACCAAAAATTTGGCGTTGTGGTAGGTCGTTTGGCTTCAATTCTTGCACCAACTGTATCTTATAAGGCTTCACACCCAAATCCTTCCGCAAAATTTTCCACGAAGTGGAGGCCCAATTGCTGCGAACGGCGCCGAATCGATAATTCACGGTCATCACCAACACTGGCCGATACGGCTGCGATATTTTCTTCAGTTCGCACTCTACGTAAGCGTGTTGGTGGTTTAATGTCCAACAATGTAAATTTGGTGCGAAATTTTTTTACAATAGCCCGAATAGAAGCCTCAGTAGGTCGATTAAACTGACCACAAAATGGAAGAAGCGCGCGATGAACTTTCTTAACAGAGCACGCATTTTGGTAATAAAATTCAATAATTTGCAAGCGTTGTTCGTTTGTAAGACGAGTCATGATTAAATTATAGACCAAACTGAAGATGTTTGACAGTGACACAAGATACAAAACGTGCGTGAGCTGTCAAAACTAGTGTTGCCAAAAAGATAATAGCAAAAAAATCACTCGTTGCTAGTGGGAATCGCCAGTCCACACAATCGACCATATTTAAATAATGCAACCATATAAAAATCGAATGTTGAAACCAGCATTGCCAGAATGAAGATTTTACCTTTTAATTGTTGTTAATAAGTCGCGGGAACAAATTTTCTATGTGGCAGGATTTGATTTGAGAAAAGCATATTTTTCTAATCGACAAATACAACGAGTATATGCAGATTGATTTATCACCGATTGATTTATATACACATTTTTTAGCACAAAGTAACTCGGTATCGAATATGGCTTACCAGGTAGCTCTAGGCCTCATACATATTAATTGTATATTCTTCACATAAATATATATTTTCCATAATACAAACAACTGCCTGTAAGCACATCTCTACTAATAATGATAAAAAGTTTGTGTATTTTTTTTTTTATAATTCAATTATTTATTGTATCTTCTAAAAGAACTAACAATAAGTATGCAAATCTTAAATCTAAAAATTCATTAATTAATATAGAAAAAAAAAATTAATTAATATTGAAAAATTTTATTTACTTAGGTCCAGTCAACGCTAGACGAAAAGTAGTTTCTTGCGTGTATTTTGTTGGTAAATCACCTTTCCAACGCTCTGATGGTTGCAAGGGTGACCATCCTTCTCAGTTTGCATAATGGTTTTTACGTTTGCTCTTATAGTTAAACAAACATGAGTACAGGGTGGGCAACGCCGCGGGTACGGCTGGTACAGGGTGGCTGATCAATTTTGCTATATTAAGAAACTCAAATAACTCTTGTAAAGTTTATGTAGTTTATTTTCATTATCATTAAGTTTTGAAAATAATTGAATTCAAATGGCCTACACCCTCGTTGACACATCACATCTTATCAAAAAGTTATTCATTACTGCCTGGAGTGTTGCAGCGGGAACTGTCTCAATTACTGTTCAAATGGATTGCTTTAAATCATCCAAATTTGTTGGGGGGTTTTTTTGTAAGCTTATTGTTTGCAATAACCCTATAAAAAAATCAGGTACAGTGAGGTCAGGAGACCTGGAGCCAAATCACCGCATACGATATCGAGCAAAATTATCGAAATTTTTCATTTTGGTATCATGGCATACGATATCAAATAAATTGTATTGCAATAATATAAAAAAGTTAAAGGATTTGTTTTTTGTATTCGTACTTTTAAGAAACGTATGGTCTTCAATCTATTACATTTTATTTAAATTACGATCCGATATGCATTGTTTGCCATAATCTAGATGTATCGTAATGTTATTCGATACGATAGTTAATTCGATATCGTATGCGGTGATTAGGCCCCTGGGAGGATAACGGAATGTGGAGTTTATTGGGAAATTTTTGCCTCAATTCTGTCATAACGGGCGTGGCTATGTGACAAATTGCCCCATCTTGTTGAAAGTGAATCTCTTTCGGCGCAATTCTGGAAAGAAAAACTCTTTCAACAGCTAAGTAACGGTCTCCATTGATCGTAACAGTAAGACCATTTACTTCGAAAAAGTAAGGCCCGCCAATGAACCTTGAAGAAACTGCACACCACACTGTGATGTGAAGTGGATGCAATTGCATCTGATTGAGTATCTGTGGGTTAGGATTACTCCATATTCGACAATTTTGTTTGTTAACATTGCCGTTTAAAGCAAAATGTGTTTCGTCAGACAAAAAAATGAATTTCAAGACGTTTTCATCCTCTGACACCTTTTGAATGATCTCACAAAATTCCAAACGAATCGGGAAGTCTCTAGGGTTCAGTTTGTTTGATAGTTGAATTTTATATAGAAATAAGTTTAAATCTTGGTGCAAAATTGTCATGCAGTGACTGTGTGCTGACATCCATTTGAGCATATAAGCTGCTTGTCGAAACTTAAGAATTAGATTGTATGGCAGCAGCTACAGTAGCGATGGTTTCCTGCGTCCTAACAGAAAGATGTCGATTATAAGGCCCTCTTGCGGTTGTGCCACACTCAGCAAAATTCTTCACGAGCCTAATATGGTCCGTCTGCTAAGAGGAATGCCGCCAAAGGTGCGCCTATATTCTCTTTGAACAGAAACAACGGACTCTAAAGCGTGAAAGCGTTGGACTATCCAAATTCTTGTTTCATTGTCCCAATTCTCCATTTTAGTTAAATTTTAAGATCAGTCTATAAAACACAACAAAACTGGAACAGGTTAGTTACACAGAAAGTAAGTTATTACGATGTTTTTTTTTTTTGATGGCAGCTTTTATCAGCCACCCTGTACAATATAAACCCCCAGACATGAAGGGTGTTCTTCTTTAATAAAAGTGGTATAGAGTTTTGAAATGGAATAAAACAAAAATAAATGAAAAGATAATCTTCTGACTTTAAATTTTAAATGCGGGGTGTCTGCCCGGAAGGTATGCTCCTCGCAGTAATTCTATTGTAATCCTGCCTGTATGCGATGTGCCACTGTATTATGGATACCACATGTGGCATTAAAAAGTCTTCTATCATATTACGCTGTCGCTTCCCATTTACCGTTATGCCGTTTTCATTTTCAAAGCAGTAAAGTAATGATTCCTCCTGACCAAATTGCACCCTAGACTGGCACTTTTAATGAGCGCAAAGGTGACTGATGAATAATTTGAGTGTTTTCCATTGCCCAGAATTAACTATTCTATATATTCACATATTCATTCAAATGAAAACGTGCCTCGTCCGTCCTTATGAAAATCGAGGTTGTCATGGCGGCACAGATGGTCCTGTAGAAGAAGCTCTTGTGTCAACTGAATCTTAAATGGAAACAAATGTTCTTTGAAGACTCAGCTGGTGAGCACGGGGCCAAATTGAGGTTGATGGATTGTTTTGGATACTTTCTTGAGCAGCAGTAATGTTTCCAGTCGATCTTGCAATACGTTGTGGTCCACACTTGGGCCTATCCGCTACAGACCCTGTTTCTGCAAAACCATTCACTACACGGTAACTAGTGCGTTTTGTTGGCACGTTGTCTCTGCAGTCGATGATTGATTCTTCAGTAATCGATGATTGATTTTAATAAAATGTTTTAAGGACTAAAACACGTTGGTTTATCGAATATTTTTCCTTAATAAATTTGCCACGTGCCTACTTCACGACTGCCAAATATGAACTGTCAATACTAATGTTCACCAAAATGGCGGCAAAACAAATTATTATCCAGTATTACTGCTTTTATTCTCGAAATGATTTCGACCCGCAGCACACTACATTCATGCGCAGCTCAAAACTGGTCCACCATCAATTCTCATGCTCTATTTGGATCCATCAGAAAATATCTTTAGCACGTCCTTCTGACCAGCAGTCCATTTCGGCCACTTGAAACATCATCTTCGACAAAGTTATGTCAACATATTTCAAATTTATATACATAAATTTTTTTTTTTTGTAGAAAGGCATAAATCAAAAACTAAAGTAGAATTTCTCTGACTTATACGCACATATGCACCCTCCTTATATTACTTATTCTTTATCGTATATTAAGAATGTTTAACCGATAACAAATGCAATAATAATTCTTCACATTTTATCTATACTCAATAAATATTACATAAATTGTAAATATACATACGTACTTATGTGTAACAACAAAGTCAACGACTTTAAAAAAATGTCGTAAAGTACAAGTACGAGTACTTTGATTACAAGTAGAAAGTTTCATAAATTTTATTTCTTTTTTCTTTATTATTTATCAACAACTAAATAAAAGTTACATACACTTTACATTGCTGTCAAGCAAATGCATTGTAAATTGCCGTTGCAATTGTATTCCAAATATAAACAGTATCACTTCATCGTGTTGTTAAGCTCTAAACACTTAGACGACAGCAGACTTCACAACTTCACGAGTACAAATGAAGTTAGCTTCAAATTATTTTAAAGACTGCAGCAGCACTATGTGTATTTAAACAATGCAAATTTCAGAGGTGCCACATATATATTTTACATGAATAAAACTAAAATTACTAACTGAAAACGTAATAATATCACTTAAAGTTGTAAAAACTCATCAATTTATTTGCTTATTTTATTTATATGATGTTTATTTCTATTAAATACTTCAAACAAATTTTAGTTTTTATTGTTGCCAATTTATATTTATAGTGGCAGCACTGCATTTACTCTTTGCTGCCTACGAAAATAGAAATTAATATATGTTGGCAGCAGCAGCAAATGCTGTTGTGAAGTCGTGCTGCTGTGATGTCGTTAAAATAATCGTGTGCATTTAAACACATGTATTTTATTTTTGACAGATTGCTGCTTGCTGTCTGCTGTCGTCTATGTGTTTAAAGCTTTAGTGTTTGATTATAATCCATATCAGGCATGCCCAGGCCTATGCGCTTGATGCTCAGCTATATGGAAGAGCAAACACCAATACATTTATGGAAAAACTACTTTTATTTAATATTTTTGTTGTAAAAAGCAAAACATTTACAAAAACAAAATTTACACTGATAATCGCTGTCACCAATGTTTTACCAGCAAAGCATGCGAAAGTGTTGTTTCTGTGCTCTTGTGTATGTGAGGAGAAGAACGACAAAAAATATATATAGTTACTATATAATAGTACTAACTTGTTTGTGTATTTTTCATTGCTAGGGCTGAGTTCAGTATGTGAGTATTAAAGAGCGCATAGGGCTTGGACATTCTGGTTTACAGTGGTTTGAGGTATTTTTTTATTAACCACGCAGCAACTTCTTATGTGAAGGCATAAGTGGTTACAGTTCCGCAAATTACTGTTAATACCATCGTGGGCACAGGGTCTTCGTTACTCCGCCCATGCAGTGCATCTTAAACTTTGCAAATTTAATTACAAATGTATAGTTAAATAAAGAAATTATATTCGCATACTATATGAGTGTACTTTGAAATCAATTCTCTACGACTTGTTATCATGTCATTAGCGAATAAACATTTTTCTCTCTCTTTTAATTAAAAAAAATTGATTACAAATAAATATTTAATGAATTAAGTTTTGGGGTTTTTCAACATTTCAGTATTTTTATGGCAAATTAATTTAATCTTCAAAACTTAGTACAAGTATACATTGGACATACGAGTATAATATAATAATATCTCAGTTGGCAATATCATCCTAAACGACATGGTCTTCAACGAGATATGCACGATTTGTTTGTTCTCTTGTTTAAGGTTTCTAAGAGAAGAGCCTGGTGGGACACCAGTATTTTTGATTTTTCCACACTAACATTAAAACTCCACATTTTGCAGTAAGTATGTAGCTCATTAATCATGTTTTGTAAAATATTCGGAGCATCTAATATCATAAGCATAAAGAAATAAATCAATTTGAACACCAGCGATATTCACAACACCACACCGTATCGAGATACGGCGAGCAAAACTGTCCAGTTGGCAAAATCGTCCTAGGCGACATTGTGGTCGAAAATATATGCATGATTTTTCCATTTTTGTTTAGGTTTTATAATGAAAAGAGGACCATATGGGCGACAATGTCTTCAATCTGTAGGGGACAGATGAGCGACAATGTCTACAAATTGTTCATGCAGGCATTTCAAAAAAGCAACGGTACTGTAAAGAAAGCTGAAAGAATTTATATTTGCGTTTAAAAGAGCGGCACGATGGGCGACAATGTCTGCAATCGCATCTTCAAATTGTTCAAGTAAAATATTTCTTCAAAAAAATTAACGAAACTCTAAAAAAACAACAAAAACTTATAAAATTTGAGTACACATTTAATCTGGTCGCTCATCTATAGGGGACAGATGAGCGAAAATGTCTACAAATTATTCGTGTAGGTATTTCAAAAAAGTAACGGTACTCTAACGACAGCTGAACAAGAATTTATATTTGCGTTTAAATGAGCGGCACGATGGGCGACAATGTCAATCAAGTCAAGGCAGCTTTATATAGGTAATGGCAGAATTAAAATAAATACAACACCAACAAAATACATGTTAATGTTTGTTGGTGTTGTATTTATTGTAATTCTGCCACTACCTATTAAAGCTGCCTTGGTTCAAGTAAAATATTTCTTGGAAAAAATTAACGAAACTCTAAAAAAAAACAACAAAAATTTATAAAATTTGAGTACACATTTTTACTCAGTTCAATATCAACAGCAGTACGAGACATATCGTCTGTACATTTTTTGTATGAAATAAAAATATGTATTATAGCTATGTACTTATGTAGGTATATTTAAATGAAACATGGAAGCAAAATGAATTTCTCTATGCATACAAATTAATTTTGAAAAATAATCGATATCAGAAATATTGCTTATTCTTTTCTAATTAAATTTTTCACTTTCTTATATTATTTAAAAAATGTAAAAGATTTTTAATTATGTATTGACGATATTGTCACTTATGTATTCGTCGCGACATTGTAGAGGAACATGTAGAGTACATAATCGTCGACGAAGCAGTGAGGGAAACTGCCGTTTGTGTGGTCTTGGGTGATTACTTGGTTTGTTTGAGGTGTCGCCAACATATCTTCCACGATTTATTGTCTTGTACCCATCGTTTAAGATGTCTTTAAGACATGGCCAACTGGGTGTCGTTTGTGTTTTGCATGATTTTGTGGTCGGCCTTTTGTGCAAAAACTTGATCAACGATTTGTTTGAGCTGCCGTCAGTATGTCTTCCACGACTTTCTTCTTCGATGGTCAACTGGGATAAATGCATACAACAATGTATTGGTAAATATACTCTGCCTACTCAAATAATACAGGGTCATTTGACCATATAAGAAGATAAGAAATGCTATAGACGGAGTTGGTTTTAAGTAAAAAAGGCTTAGCGATTAAGAGCCGGTTTTTAACATTGAGATCACAAATTTAATCATCTTAATCTTTATTTTCAGTTTTTAGGATGATAACTATATAATTTAATTTGCAAGGTTAAACAACCAATACTGATGGTTCAAATCTAAATAAAATATGTCAACAAACACACATAACTAGATGGCAAAGCAGCTGCCAAAACGTAAACACAAAAAATAAAAGTGCTTAAGATACGTGGGCGTAGTAATACAAAATATTAAAATTTTGTAGGAGCAAAATATTATGAAATTCAATCCGTAGTTAAAAAGAAGCGAATAAAAGTGTGCTGTATTTCCCATTTTTATACATGTGGCTAATAAAATTACCGATAGTGAAATTTCTGCAACATTTACAAAAACAAAACGCAATATTCCCGAACTGTATTGCATTTGTTTTGTAATGCTTGAGTAGATACTCAAAGTGTTGCCAAATTAAACTAAAAATGTAACTCAGTACATTTTCAGCACACATGTTTTATTTAGTAGATCACACGATCGTGTAGGATAGTGTAACAAGGCCTTAAATATGTCAATATTTATTGGATCTCATTATTTATTAGAATACAAAAATCTTATTTCTGAGAGAAAAATCTTCAAATCTTATTTTGCTTGAAAAATCTTCATTTAATGATGAAACAGAATACATCCGTAACTTCAAGCAAATACGACTCTCAGGGAAAACAGGTACATATGTAATTGAAACGATGGCTACAACTTCACAAACTGTCTTCTTTGTTAAGCTACGTGCACATGGTTGTCAGATCTGACAATATTGCCAGTAAAATTGTCTAAAAATGTATTACAATCGTGTGAACTGCCAATTTTTAACTTACAACGTTGTCAGAAAAACCATTGTCAATCAATTGTAAAACGACAATGTTGTCAGGCATCTGACAATAGTGAGAACACTCTTCGTCGGCATTGCCAGATAATTGGCTGGTATTGTAAGCTCAGTTTTTTTTTTTGTCAGATGTATAAAATTAATACACTTGCCAATGGCATCATTGTCAGAAAAAACTTTGATGGGCAGTACTGCCAAACAGACGGTTGCTGATACACATAAGTGGCAATGACTTACAACATGTCTGGCAATTTTTTTCATCTAACAATCTGACAACCGTGTGAACTGACAATTTTTGTTGTCAGATGAATTATTTGCCAGACCATAATCTGACAATGAAATTGTAAGATTTTCTTACGATCGTCTGAACACACAATTTACTTCTGCGGGACAATTGTTCATTGTCACTACATTGTCAGCATGTTGCCAAATCTTACAATATTGTAACATCTGACAACCGTGTGTACATAGCTTTATGTAAAAACATTTATTTATAGTTTTCTTCGCGCTAAAGTTTTTTAATGTTTACAGCCAGTTTACCAATCTCGACAGCGTGCTTGAATTCGCAATCTAAGCGAAAAAAATTGATTTGTGATCGTCTAACTTTTTTCTATGCGAACGATGTGTCAAAACTGAATCAAAATACATAAGAATATGCGAACGAATAGTAGTGAGATAGACAAACCCAAATTGATTCGAATGTGAGTGACTGGATTTCTTTCGCAATCATTTTCTTTCAAACTTGGTAAACTGGTTGTTAGTTTTGTTCACAAAATATATGAAATTTACTTAAAATGTGCTAATATTGTTGAAAGCTTGTCTGCTTCAAAGTGAGAGCATAAGAAAAATTGTTGCCAATATAAAATAGATTCCATTTTACGACTGCATTCTCTGGCGTAATTTTATGCCAAGTTGTATGGAGAAAATCGTCAAGCCCTAGTTCTGTTCCATCATTTATGCTAGGAACACAACTACGACGAACGACGAATTTCGCCCAACGTGTGAAGCACAACATCAACGAACTTTTATGTAGATAACAATGTTAATATTCCGCGCAAAGAAATAATACAGGAATAAATATATATACTAAGATGGCCATATTAACTGCCTGGCCCACGATGTCACTCGATATCGCTCGCTTGCATAAATACGTTTGAAACAAAAACAAAGTTTAAAATGTTGTTTTTGGTTTGCATGTATTTATACGAGCGAGTGATATCGAGTGACATCGTGGGCCATGCAGGAAAAGTAATCCTATATAAATCCCATCCTTAAGAGGTATTTTTGAACAAATTATCTGGCTTCTTTATACCTATTTTAAGACCATCTTAATAAAGTTTTTACTACACGGGTTAATATAAATATAAAAAGTATTATTTCGTGAGAAGATACTTTGTTTTAGCTGATACTGTTTTGTTCGTCGTTCGCTGACGAAACAATTAGAAACAAATCTATTTAAATTTTCACTGAGTATGACGAATTTCGACCTACACCACAATAGTGTGCACTTTCATATACACCAATGTGTTTTATTTTTGGCGACGAATATTCGCGACCAAAAATTCGTCGTTCGTCGCAGTTGTGTACCTAACATAAAGGTACTATCTTCTTTCTGGCATCGCTGGCCACTACTCAAACAAACAGAGAGCGAAAAAGACAGAACAATTACGAGAAATGGTTTCAAATCAACTCAAAACAGTAGCTTCTTGCTTATTTATTGTGAAGTGCTATTTAAGCGTTTTTGAATTGGTTTTAATTTTCTTGTTTTAACTCTTATCAGATAAAAAAGGAAATTTGTGTATTTTTTGTTTGTCATAATCTGATGGACTTATTATTTATCATGCTACGAGTATCTGTAGCGAGAAAAAAATTTCCATTAAAATTTTTAATTGCAATTACTCTGATCCAACCGAAGTGGGTCGTAAAACATTATTGCCTTTTTGGCAAATTGTTATAAACACCTTGTGGTAGAAACCGACAAGAGCTAGAATCTTTTGTTATGACAGCATTTATCACCGTCTCAATTTCTTGGGTGGTTACTGTTTTGCCGCAAAGCACAAACAAATTTTACTCCAAAGAAAACCGCAAAGAATATTGAATTTAATACTAAAAGAAATTTTTGTAATAGAATTTTAGTTTTAATTATATTAAGTGATTGACAATTATTCGGATTTTATTGACGTATAAAAATATACCTACAAATACTTTTTATGAATATAATATTCGGTCTATTGAACGACATTTTTTTGCTGTCCATACACGACTTTACGATAATGCGCGCTAGAGTTGCAGCAATATTTATTTTTTCGTTAGTGAAACGCGACTACTAAAGCTATGTACACACGGTTGTCAGATGTTACAATATTGTAAGATCTGGCAACATGCTGACAATGTAGTGATAATGAAAAATTGTCCCGCAGAAGTAAATAGTGTGTTTAGACGATCGTAAGAAAATCTTACAATTTCATTGTCAGACAAATAATTTATCTCACAACAAAAATTGTCAGTTTACACGGCTGTCAGATTGTTAGATGAAAAAAATTGCCAGACATGTTGCAAGCAATGCAACTTATGTATATCAACAACCAGCTGTTTGGCAGTGTTGCGCATCAAACTTTTTTCTGACAATGATGCCATTGTCAGGTGCATTAATTTTATACATCAGACAATTAAAACCAGCCAATTATCTGGCAATGCCGACGAAGAGTGTTCTCACGATTGTCAGACGCCTGACAACATTGCCGTCTTACAACTGATTGACAATGGTTTTTCTGACAACGTTGTAATTTAAAAATTGGCAGTTGACACGATTGTAATACATTTTCAGACAATTTTATTGGCAATATTGTAAGATTTGACAACCGTGTATATGTAGCTTAACAATTTTTGTTTAAAAACGTAACAGCTGTCAATTTATTGTGGCTTTTATAATACGATTTGACTCATTGTAATTGTCAAAGTTAAACGAAAGAAAACTAAATTCGTCAAGAGGAATAATAAAAAAAATAATAATAATATCGGGAAATGTGTTAAAGTTATTTAGGCTCATTATGAAAATGGGCATTCAAATGTAAATGCATATCATGCACTTCGTGATTTTTTCCGGCCAATTTAATCGTCCAAATGTGCATACAATCGGTAAAACCGTGCAAAATTTTGAACCCACCGGGTCAGTAGGAGATGTGAAAACACCAGTGCATGCTCGTACAGCTCGTTCTGCAGAATATATTGCTGCTGTTCACGATAGTGTGGCCATCCATCTCAACTCGTCGTCGTGCCCAACAATTGCACCTCTCAGGCTTGTCGTTTATGAAAATTATGCATAGACTTGCATTGACACGCTTACAAGGTGCAATTGACTAAAGAACTAAAGCCTCTTAACCATACCAAGAGTCGCCAATGGTCAGAATGGTGGCAAGAAATGGCAACAGTTGATCATCAATTTTCGAAGAAAATCATCTCCAGTGATGAGGCACAATTTCACCTCAGTGTATTCGTCATAAGCATAATTACCGCATTTGGGCGAATAATATTAAAATCCAAGAGTGATTGTCGAAAAAACAATGCACCTACAAAAGGGTGGTTTATGGGCTCTTTTGGGCGACAAATTCTGTGGCTGTGTTATCTCACGTGGGGGTGATGTCAGTTGGTCGCCAAGATCATATGATTTGACACCGTTGAAACTTCTTTCTTTGGGGTTATTTGAAAGAAAATGTGTACGTCGATAAGCCAGCAATAATTCAAGAGCTAAAGGATGATAAAATTCTGTGCATTAACGGCATGAAACCTCAATTATGCCTCAGTTTCATCGAAAATTTCGGTGTCCACTCACATTTGCAATGCTATTGTTTTGTTTTTTAACACCAACATGCATCAATGATATTGCTTGCAGTGTTAATTCTCTAACCACAGCCTATAATTGACCTTCTTATATTATCAGTACTGTTTTTAAGTAAAAAAAAGTGGTTTATGTTCGCTTACGTGACATTTTCATGAAAAAATCGGATTAGGCTATATCTCGGGTATATATCGGAAATTTTCATTTTTTTGTTTTGTAACGTCCTTATATTAACAGAACAGCTTATAAGCAAAAAAGTTGTTTAAGTTCGCTAAAGCGAAATTTTCATGAAAGCATGGTTTAGGCTATATCTCGGGTATACATATGTATATGGACCGACATCGGAAATTTTCCTTTTCAGTATTTATATAACCTTCTTTTATTACCAGAGCTGCTTTTAAGTAAAAACAATTTTTTTTTTTCATTAAAAAATCGGTTTAGACTATATTATATCTCGGGTATATGTATGTATGTATATTGATAGATATCGGGGAACATATTTTTTTGTCTTTTAATCGCCATGCCAAATAATTATGTTAAGTTTGAAGCATAACCATTTTTTCAAATATTTTCTTACAAAATTGCAAAAAAAGTGGAAATTTTGAATATATCTCAGCTATACGTGAACCGATTTTACTGAATTTCAATTGCAAACCCATGATTCGATTGAGTAATAGAATGGTGAAAGAAAAAAAGCTTCAAAGACTAATGGTTTTCTCAGAAACGTTATTTGAACAGCCGACAGATGAATGGACGGACAGACGGACATCGCTTAATCGACTTTGCTATCAATTCTGATTCAGAATATTCACCCTTATTGTGTTTGGCGTTTTTATGGCGAAAGATGGGCGTTTTTGAAAAATGCTACCGAGGTTGGCGAAAAACGCCAGTGAATACGACAAATGTCAAATCTATTACAAAACGCCATTAAAATGCTACCGTGCTTGACGTATTTGTCTTTCAAAAGGGAGCAAATTTGTCGTCAACGTATTTGCTCACGAGAGATATCTTAAATTTGATAAAGTAAAAAATTATCAAAAATAAAAATATGAATTCTACTTTCTCTATTTTTTACATATGATTGCTGTTACATTTGCTCATTAGAAATGAGTATTTATTTATTTATTTAAAAAAATAAATAGTAAATCGGCGGGACACACCGTTTGCGAAAATTTAATTTAAATTGGTCCACTATCCTGTTCCGTATAGGGTTGTACAAAGGCCTGGACTGATTTTAAACATATGTGAACAAACATTTACAATACAATATTTTCTAACATATTTTTTGTTAGAATGCAAAAATATTTTCACTTGCTGCTATCTCAGCTGCTTTTCGTAGAATTAGTTTAATGTTTGCTTTTTCACTTTATATTCAGAGGATGCAACACAACATTTTTATAAAACTTATTTGCACAAATTAAATGAACAATATCAAAAAAATATTACTATTTTTTATTCTCTTTGTTATTTATAAACATTTAATTGGCACTTCTTTAACAGGATGCTTCATAATCATTTAGTTTAGCATAATCTTTTACATTATGATTCATTTACAAAATTTTGCTTGTCGAAAATTTTAGACGGTAAGATAAGAGTGTAAATGCGACAGCTACTACGAGAGCTGTCGTTTTACGACTACGCCAAACACAATAAGGGTGATTTTATAGAGTCGCAAATGAAAATTGTAGAAATTACAAACGGAATCACAAAACTTATACACACCCAGTGCTGGGCAAAATAAATACATACCTTATGTATTTCAAATACAAAATACTTTCCAGGTGTGTATTTGAAATACAAAATACTTTTAAGTTATGTATTTGAAATACAAAATATTAAATACTTTCAGGTCGTGTATTTGAAATACAAATACAAAATACTTAATTGTATTTCAAATACAAATATTTTAAATACTGCCCAGCCCTGTATACACTAATTACATTTTTGTGAAGGATATAATAAGAAGTATAAAAAAATTAGCTTAAAAGTATATTTATGCATATATGTAAAAATAATTATTGTGATTGATTTGCGAATGAGTGGACAAATGACAAGCCAATAAATCACACGAAGAAATTACAAGGGTGTGGGCACCTCAAAGCTTACATACATAACAAATCGCAAATTGTAAACAATTTTTTAAGGTTTCAGAGCTTTTGAAATTGTTTTTGTTTTTTTATCAACAATTTTGATAAATTTTACTGTTTGTAAGCGTAAACACTTGAGAAATTCGCGATCTTAAAGTAGGTATAGGGTGTTTTTTTAAGCCCGATAGAACTTGAAATTGTAAAAAATAACACAAAAAATTAAATTGTAATCAAAATTTTTTTTTATTCGAAAGATCAATACGTGACATTAACATTTGAAAATGATTTCGGGCATATGGGCACCGCGGCTGTTCTTGACGAAGCGCATTCTGGACGTCCAATTTTGGGCCACTTTTTCGAGCACTGCTGGCCGTATGTCACGAACAACACGAACAATGCTGGCCTCCAAGGCGTCAATTGTTGCTGGTTTATCAGCATAAACCAGTGACTTCACGTAGCCCCACAGGAAATAATCGAGAGGTGTCAAATCGCACGACCTTGGAGGCCAATTGACAGGTCCATTTCTCGAAATCAACTTATCGCCAAATTTTGATTTCAGTAAGTCGATGGTTGCGTTCGCCGTATGGCACGTAGCGCCATCCTGTTGAAACCACATCTCCTCCGGATCAATGTCATCCATATTTTCAAACAAAAAATCATTGATCATGGTGCGGT
Source organism: Thecocarcelia acutangulata (assembly GCA_914767995.1). NCBI lineage: Eukaryota > Metazoa > Arthropoda > Insecta > Diptera > Tachinidae > Thecocarcelia > Thecocarcelia acutangulata. Next base: position 31,826,696 of record OU612097.1, read on the forward strand.
AACGATCTCCATTGACCGTAACGCGAGCTCCGGCCTCATTTTTGAAGAAATAAGGTCCGATGATGCCACCAGCATGAAAACCGCACCAAACAGTGCATTTTTCTGGATGTAATGGAGTCTGTAGGGTCTCTTGTGGATTGGTCTCACTCCATATGCGGCAATTTTGCTTATTAACAAACCCGTTAAGCCAAAAATGCGCCTCATCGCTGAACACAATTTTGCGATAAAAGTTGCGCGAATCGACGACTGATTTTCAAAGTAAATTTGGATAATTTCGTAGCGTTGTTCAAGCGTGAGTCTATTCATGATGATTTGTCAGAGTATACTGAAACAAATAAAAAAAATGTTTCATCAAAATTTAATTTTTTGTGTTACTTTTTACAATTTAAAGTTCTATCTAGCTTAAAAAAACACCCTTTATGTCTTGTTTTTTAACTTATGTTTGGTATGTAGATATATACATGATATTTATATTCTTTATTGCTTTTCGTCAAGCGAAATTTGCTTTGCTCGGTCACTTTTACACTTTTTGTATTGTTAATATTATTTTTCGCTATTAAACGCATTCGTTTCGTATATAAAAAATATATGTACATACATACTTACATACATATATGTATATATAAACACACATGTATATGATACAACTTAATCTAATCTTCTTAAAACAAGTTTGATTACAGATTAAAACAATAAAAAATTTTATTGACCATAAATGAAAACACGGCAATCCTGTCCTCGAAATTAAAAGACAAGAATTAAACAAGAGTCTCCAGCTAATTTACGATTTACATACATACATATATACTATATATGTTTGTACATACATATGTTTATCAAATTAGCATATTTATATTTATTTTTAGTGTTCAGATGTAAACAATTAGGTATAAAAATAAATAATTAAATGTCAACGAACCACTTGTTTCTTATTTTTGATTATTCTCTTCCTAAACGGTTCTCCCTAACGTTTACATTTAGTTAACAGCACATTTATACCTACTTAAATGCTAATCTTGTGTTGATAAAGCAGGTGTGTTATTTCGAGCCTATCAATTCCAGTGGTAAAAAGTTTCGTTTACAGAAGTGATGATCACATATAAAACAGTCATGAACCACAATCTCAAGGTTCATTTACGTTTTTTGTTGCATTGTTGCAATTTTGATCTAGTGCTGCCACCTTACTCTAAATAATACTGAGCTAATGCCAAAATAATACTGACCCCCCGTCTAGATTAGCAATAAATATGTTCGCAATAAAGCAATAACGCCGACAGAACAACGGTACAAAATTGCTTATTGCTTTGCTTATGTCAAAGGTATGAGAACACGTATGTATGACAACTCATAATTACAAAAAAAAAAAAAAAACCGAATAGAAAAGTTCATCGCAAAAAGCAAAATTTTATTGCAAAAAAATGTGCAAAATAACTTAAAATTTTATTTTATCTGGACTTTTAAAGTCCTAAAGTCAAGAAACCTGTTTGTACAGCGTGATTACTTTGCAAACACCCTCAATGCACCAATCCATTAAAAGAAAACAATTTATTTTAAGTAATAAGAATTAAATGAATAATTTTTGCAAAAGAAAAATTTACTAAAATTATTCGCAAGCAGAATGTTTCAAAAATTCTTTAATATTAAACTCAAATGACAATAAATTTATTGACGTTTAGTGTCTGCAATAATTGTTAGCGAAAATTCATTGACATTTATTGCAGCAATAATTGCAACCACTAGCAATAAGCTGTCTTTACTGGCAATAACACAATTTTGACGTTTGCTGCAATAAATGTTAACATATTTATTGCTAATCTAGACGGGAGGTGATAACTTAAAAAAGCATTTTTTTTTTGCCTCTTTTAAACTGTCTTATAAAATTCAATGTTGAAACCAATAAAACCGTGAAAATCCACAAATAATGGGCGATTTTATAAGAACTATCGGAAATTTAAAAAAAACAAAACACATAAAATTCAGAAAAATGCATGAAATATTTATTTGGAACGATAGTTGGGTCGATATAATTTAATGTTTGAAGATTATTTCATGCAAATGTTGGCCGCGGCTGCGCCTCAAATGGTCCATCCGCTTAGTCCAATTTTGGCATACTCTTTCCAACATTTCGGCCGGTATCTCACGAATAATGTTGGCAATGTTGGCTTCCAGTGCGTCAATCGAAGCCGGCTTGTCGCTATAGACATGAGCCTTAACATAGCCCCACAAAAAATAGTCTAGAGGCGTTAAATCGCACGATCTGGGCGGCCAATTGACTGGTCCCAAGCGTGAAATAAACTGTTCACCGAACTCGCCTCTCAATTGGTCCATTGTTTCGCGTGCTGTGTGGCATATGGCACCGTCTTGTTGAAACCACATGTCATGCAAGTCAAGCTCTTCCATTTTGGGCAAAAAGAAGTTTGTTATCATCGCACGGTAGCGCTCACCATTCACAGTAACGTGAATGATGCCCCCAGCCCATAATCCGCACCAAACGGTTGTTTTTTGTGGATGCATTGGTAGCTCTTGCAATGCTTCTGGCTGCTCTTCACTCCAAATACGGCAGTTTTGCTTGTTCACGTATCCATTCAACCAGAAATGAGCCTCGTCGCTGAACACAATTCTTCGATAAAAAAGTGGATCTTCATCTAACTTTTCAAGAGCCCATTCACCAAAAATTTGGCGTTGTGGTAGGTCGTTTGGCTTCAATTCTTGCACCAGCTGTATCTTATAAGGCTTCACACCCAAATCCTTCCGCAAAATTTTCCACGTAGTGGAGTAACAGAGGCCCAATTGCTGCGAACGGCGCCGAATCGATAATTCACGGTCATCACCAACACTGGCCGATACGGCTGCGGTATTTTCTTCAGTTCGCACTCTACGTAAGCGTGTTGGTGGTTTAATGTCCAACAATGTAAATTTGGTGCGAAATTTGTTTACAATAGCCCGAATAGAAGCCTCAGTAGGTCGATTAAACTGACCATAAAATGGAAGAAGCGCGCAATGAACTTTCTTAACAGAGCACGCATTTTGGTAATAAAATTCAATCATTTGCAAGCGTTGTTCGTTTGTAAGACGATTCATGATTAAATTATAGACCAAACTGAAGATGTTTGACAGTTGCACAAGATACAAAACGTGCGTGAGCTGTCAAAACTAGTGTTGCCAAAAAGATAATAGCAAAAAAATCACTCGTTACAAATATGTTCTTTACTCATATGTGGTCACACTGTTTTTGTTTTGCTTGTAGTTAAGTCAATCACATACACATATTTTGTGTTAGTAATAATTTGATACCCGTATTGTTGGTCTTTTCCAACCAAATTTGTTCGGATATTGTTCGTTTGGTTGGCGAAACCCTATTTTGGTCTTTTTGGAAAAATTCAACTTTACGTTTTAGTAAACTCCGAACATTGGTCACCTCAAAAATTTTAAGATCTCGGCAATCTTCTTTACTTCTAAGCATGAAAAGCAAATGTTGAATATTTCTTTGTAAAAATGCTGAAATAATAAAAATATTGATATTTCAAATATTTTTATTGGCAGAAAAGCTGAAATGTTCATTGGAAAAAATATGAATTCGAACGAAATTTTAGAAGCTACCAATAAATATTGAAACTTTATGTTGAGCTCCTAAATCAAATGAAATCTAGATTTGACTTGATCGTGAAGACATTAATATGTTACAAATAATTACTCTTCCCAAAGTGTTGTCTAAAGAAGACTTGCTTATATTGCACCTAATTTTAAAATTTTCCAACCTTGTGGATTGTAACCTTGATATCATTATTACACATTGGAATGTGTTATTCATTCTATATTTAAAAACTTTATCGAATAAAAATTATACTTTATATAAAAAACTCATACATGTTTTTCAATATTAAAAAATTGGCCTTTTTGGAAGGATTTTGGCAGGTTTTAGTTCCAAGTTTGGTCGGATTGAACATTTTTGAGTGGCAGCTCTGGTGGCAGCATCAGGAGTTGTTGTGCTATATACATAATAGCTCTATTCACAGTCTCGTGCATTGCATTTGCAAAAATGCACTTGCTGGTCTTTGTGATACAAAAAACAAGGTAACCGCTTCGCTACAACAATACAACAATAAAAAAACAACAGGTATTTTGTTTGTGTAAAAAGGCGAATTCACACTTAAGCTGTCAAAAGTAGTTGATAACGAACATGTACAAAAATTTAAATGGCGCCAAAAAAGGTAAACAAAACTTGGCAGAGAAAGTGCCACCGTATTAATCGAATTCGCTTGAATTCGCCGATGCATCCACCTAATAATTAATTCGCCTTGGCTGGTCTTATGTATATATGCAATACTTGAAATCTATAGTTTTTATTTGCTCTGCTTATGCACAAGTTAATTTCAAATTGACAGTTGACAATCAGCGATCCAAGCGAATTGTTTTGTAATCGCCGCTTAGTTGCCGTCGCTCATCCCGCATTCAAATAACACCAATCGATGTCTAACTTAAAACCGCTTTTTCTATTAAAAAGTCCACTAACTGCTCCTTAAAGCTTTTTTTCGGCATATTTTTTTTTTGACTAAAATTTTAGTAAATTATTTTCTACTCTAATTATCAATCAGCTGTGAATTTCGTGCTTTGCGAAAAGTAGTGCAAACTAAATCAACAGAGGTGGTTCACAATTGATAGCATATATTTGCAATTGCATAAATTTGCAATCACAAATGCACAATATTGTGGATAGAGCTAATATTTTGTTAGTGTAAAAATCCCGGAGGCTGTCATGTTTACAAAACAGGAGAAAATAAAGAAAGAAGAGTGTATATAAAGAAAATGAACAAAGAAAATTAATGTAATTGTGTATAATTGTTTTCAACGCATTTTAAGCAATTAAAATATTTTTGAAAACTTTTTTTTTGTGTTATTTTTCCCTTCTCTTTGTGTAAACATAAACAACTTTTGACACTCTCGATGGCTGATTTGATGCCTCGATGGCTGATTTGGTAGAGTACTCGACCAACAGTCTCGAGGTCGCAGCTTCGATTCCTGCCACAGACCCTGGGCGTTACTGCAGACAAGCAAAAAAGCTTCGCAGTTTTTGTGTTTGTTAAAAAAAAAAAAAAAATTATCACCTGGGTTAGTGATGCCACCTAGTTAATTGCACCATAGCCGTATTGCTCCTAAAATACTGAACCACATTGATTGAAATTGAAAAAGCTTTTTAACTCTATATAACTATCCAAAATCGATGATGTATTACGGTCAGGCAAAGGATACTAAAAACTGTGTTTGCCTATTTATTAGATAGATCACTAAGATATTTTAATCAGAAAATAGTTATTCTTACACATTTACCGAGAAAATTGTGCACATATATATATATTATTAAAAAATTATTTAATACCACTTGCTGATATTTATTTTTGTTTAATTATTATAGCAAATTTAAATGGCGATTCTTTGGATTCTTCCAAGCAATCAGAAAACGACAAAAATATAACTTCGCCTGAGAAACGTATAACATTTACGATAAGCTCCGATTCCTCACCCGAAGGCAGTCAATCGTTGACACCGAAAACGTTCGATGCCATAGCCGAAGAAGAAACTGTAAATATAGATGGTAAGCCAGTGGAAGTAATTTTGCGACCGCGCCTTATTGACAGACACCCACATCTTATGTCAAACGCTGGCTTTGGCACAGCGCCACGTAAGATCCTACGCACGGCTAAGAGTGTGCCACACTTTAATGTACGTTCAGCGGCCAGTGAAACTGATATCTTTTCTATAACCGGTTCTGGCAATCCTATAAGCATGACCCCTGAAGTGCCGTCCATATCATTTAGTAATTTGCCCAAAAACTACGAAGACACTCCAACAATTGAAAAGTACCGGGTGTCACAAAGTTTATATTCCATACAGACGGCAAATGCGGCCAAGCACAACTCGGCTGATTATTCAATGCCAAGATATTTCCGCAGATCGGCCATGATGTCCTACAGTAGTGAAATACTGGCGAGTGGTGATGCCACAACCTCCAATTCATCTTCACGCGAAGAAGTACGCAAACCAGAAAAAAGCAAACGACTGCAAAGATTAAGAGGCGCTTTGCCGCCACTTTTAATACATTCGGTTTCATTCCGCAAGACTAGAGATGAAGGCAAGCAAGTGGATTGAGAAAGTTTTCTTTGTATTAACTTCAAACGTATTACTTATATATTTACACATAAAATTTTATTTGCATTCACATATGTTTGTAAATATTTAATTCTTTAAAAACATTTTTTAAATGGTTTTAAGTGAAATGTGTACTTATCCTTATTTTTTATTTTTTAAATAATTTTATTAAAGGTTTTTGTTTATTGTAAAAATCCAGTATTTCAAAATTTAATGTAATATATCATATTATTATTATTTTAAATGAACATTTTGAATAAAAAAATAAATAAATATTTAAATACAATATTTGCATATACTTTCTTGAACTCGGTAAGACTTGTTAGTACAACTTGACTTTAGTTAAGTTGAATTCATCCATTCTTTCGGAACAAAATTTTTGTTTCGAGAGTTTGTTCCGAAACGATTCACCACCCTTCGAACGTTTATTCTGGAGAAACAAAGCTACCATATGAAATAAATTTGTAAGCGAGACGTCTTACTGTTACGAGGTGGCAGCTTTTTCATTTCAGAGATAAACTTCGGTGCAATCGATGCAAGATTTTATTTTCACAAAAATAGTTTATTAATATGTGTAATTCTTCGAGCTTACGGTCTTTCTTGGAATTTTTAGTTTTTTTGGTTTTTAATTATCTGGCAATATTTCGCTTTCCTTTGGATAGCTTCTTCAGGCCAAATAATATTTATTTAATTAAATAAATATTATTTGGCCTGAAGAAGCTATATATAATATAAATATTTGTTGCAGCGTAGTACTTTTTGAATAAAATCACAGTGGCATCGCTTGGTATTGAATAAATTTCAGAAGAATTCGTCGAATTCTATTCATACCGGCATGTTCCAGAAAAGTAGTAGAATGAAAATAAAAAATTTCGTTCGAACGGAATTTCGAAAATAAAACTTGGATAAATGTTCAAATAACTAGTACTGACACGAACCATGTTTTCAGTTTTATTTGTCTTTTTATATAAACTAGTATTGAAATGAACCATATTTTCAATTTTATTTTATTTCTTGCGATATGCCTTTTGCCCAAAAAACGACTTAGAAAATTTTTAATTTAATGATTGTTACTTTATAAGAGCAAAATTTAGTTAGATTTATCAAATTCTCCGTCAACAACGATGACCGTAAGTTTTAAGTGCCATTTTATGAAAATAATTTGGAATAGCCGGTGAAGGTAAACCCAAGACATGAGAGTGATAACGATGAGTCAGTGATTCTGTAACCGCTGTAATAAGAGATGATATCCCCAATCGACTTTAAATAATAAAATAACAATTATTAGTTTTTTATATAATATTTTCCTTATTTTCCCTAGAAATATATGCACAATTGTATCTCAAATAAATATTTTGTCATCTAACGCTCTCATTTCAATGGAATTGTAATTATACTCAGTTTTTCTGTAAAAGTTTTCATTTTCACAATAAAAATTAAAAAGTGTTTTCAAACTACTACTTTTTGCGTAAAAGTAGTTTCAAGAACCAGATAATTCACTACAAATTAATGTTCGAAAATAAAACAGAAATGAAAAATAAAGAGCAGAATGTAGAACACCAAAGCTTGAAATTGAAGTGATTTCAAACTATTTTCACTTCAAAGTAGAATCAAGAACATACCCGATAAAGTAGATTTAATTTCGTATGGGAAATCTTTTGAAAATCTACTACATTTGGCTTGAAATCTCGAATTAGCAGATTTCGCTTTAAAAAGAGAAGTTACCACAACGTAGTAACAAAAATTTCGTGGTCTTACCATAAAACGAAACGAGGGAGAAATTGGAACGAACGGGTAAAATTTCCATGAAAAGTATATGTAACAGCTACAAGATTTGGGTTTTTGCTTTTACTTTGCAAATTTATGAAATAGAGAGGGCGCTAAAAAGATAACAGATAAGGCAGTGCACGCAAATGATATTCTTTATATGTACTTGTATTGTATGTCTATATAGGCCGCCCAAATAGCGTGCTTTTGCTTTATCTCTTATTGCTTTGCAAACGATTTCGAATAAAAAAATAAATAAAATGTATCACTACTTTATCATAACCGTACAATAATATATAAGTGTTTTGTGTAGTTGTTACAAATTATGACGGTAGGGCTGTCTATACTTAACTACTGATAATGCAGTTCATTAATATCTTGTTAGAGAAATAATAATACAGATTTATTCCGATTAATGCAAGTAGCCAGCCAGACAACACAAATACTAGATTTTGCTTTGGTATAAATTAAATGCTCTATAAACTTGTAATAATAAAAAATAGTCTCATGATAAAGGTAATTTTACTTAAAATTACTACCTAGTTGATATAATTAATGGCTATAAGAATTGAGTTTTGGATTTTTTAACTGTCTTAATTAGATGTCAAATTTATGAAATAAAGTAGGCGCTTAAAATATAGCAGATAAAGCAGTGTACTTAAATGTACTCAAATGATATTTTTTATACTTGTATTGTATAAACCAAATAGCGTGTTTTTGCTTTATCCCTTTTTGCTTTCCAAACGATTTCGACAAAAAATAAAAACAAAATTGATTACTATTATATATTTTATTTTAACTGTACTAATGTACGGTTAAGCGCTTTGTGCTACAATACAACTCTTTATGACGGTAAAACTCTTTACTTAACTAATGATAATACAGTTTCATCCCTTATGGGTGAGTCAAAAACTATAAAATATTTTTAAAAACTTGCCTCGCGTTTCGTGGGGACTTTATTCATTATATTATATTATTTTCTTTATTTATACAAATTTTACTCATTCGTTCCGTTTTCATACTCGTTTCGTTTTGTGGTAACACCACGAAATTTTTGTTTCCACGTTGCGAAAACTTTAGATTAAAAAAAATTATAAACATTTTTCTTTTATGCATGTTAAAACGTTAAAAAAGCTAATAAAGAACAGCTAAAATTAAAACAAAAAACAAAAAAAACTACAATAACGGCCGTATTCACAAAAAATATTGTATGTTTATTAAATACATATTTAACCTATCGAAATTTGTGAAAGTACAGTTGAATAAACATACAATAGTTTTTATGAATAAGGCCATAAAAATATAAGACGACAAAAAAATTCTTTTGGAAAGCAATTTTTTTAAAAACATGCGCAAAAATTCTACGGCAAAAAATACATCACAACAAATAAATAAATAATAATGTATAAAAATTTGCAAAGTTTATTTTTTATATAAAAGTTTCGTTTTTTTTAATTACTAAAAAACATTTGCGATATGCGGACTATATTAACGCCAGAGATGCTGCCGAGGCAAAAAGAAAGCTGAGGCTGGTAAGAGCCAAACGATGGCTAGATGCACTGCTTTAAAGAATGTTAATGGAGTTAAATTCAACGCTGTAATATTTTGCTAAAGCAATCCAGCCAACTTGATGTTTAGTTCAGGAATTTCTTATGATAAATGTAATCCAATTATGAATTTTTGTTTACAAAACTTTGCAAAAATAGTAATGTAATTCGTTCTTACGATCTTAATTTTTTGAAATTCTTTAATTAATTTTTTTGAAGCAGATACATCACGAACTACAGTGAATTCAAAATAATATCTAAGTAACAAGGAAATGCACAGTTTTTTATCTTTTATGCACTGTTTTTTATTTTTTCAATTTATTTAGAAAGCTAATTATGAAAGCAAAATGGGCACATAAGAAGAAATTTGATTGTTTAGTTGATTTGCACATGAGGAGGTTACGTATAATAAAAGGTTTTGTTAATAAAACCGATTTCGATATTCTTATTTATGTTCAGTGGATTTTGTCTTTAGGATAAAAAAACATGGTTTACTAATTAGTAAAAGTGATTTTCCAAATATGAAAGTTAAAGCTGACGATGAAGATTTAGTTAAAACTAGAAAAAAAAATTGCATAACAAGAAATGGCAAAATTTCATTTTGTAACTATTGTTGATAGTCATATTAAAAAAAATTAATTTAGCGGCTGTTTGGCAATCTCAAAAGTTAAAGTTCGCATGCCATCTGACCGATAAAGAACTGGTTTCTGCTCGGCATTTCATTTAACAGCACTTTATTTAATTCCCCTTGCTTTCTTTCGATTTGCTATATTGAAGCTAACTGTTCGCCACAATTAAGTTTTTTTTTGGTAGCAACGATATATACGAGTGTTTACGTTCGCGATCGTAAAATAAGCAGCTAGATAGTACAGATAGATTTACACTTAATAAAGTTGAATGGTTTAAAATAATATTGAAACAAAATAAAGATGTACTGATTTTAAAAGCTGATAAAGGTAACGCGACTTCAGTTATGAATAAGATATAAATAATACCACTTACCATATTTTAAATAGAGAATCAACTACCAGATTACAAAAGCTTAATAACAATTTTGTTTATGAGCTATCTAAATACGGAATTTTTACACCTTTTTTTTTTAACAAACATAGCAGTAGCTCCAAGACTATAAGTATTAACAAAAATCCGTAAAGAGCGTCTTCCTTCAAGACCAATCTGCTAACTATTATTACACCTTCATATGAAATTTGAAAATATATGACTCCATTGTTAAAAAAATAAGTGAATTCTAAGTGCGATGGCAAGAATTCTATTCGATTAAAAGATAAAATTAAAAAGTTTAGGATTGAGAAAAATTAAATATTAATATCTATAGATATTGTTGCACCTTTTTATAGTATACTATTTAAGAATGCAATTGCTACTATTGTAGATAACAAACAGATTATAGGAATTCACTAATATGAATAAGAACTTATTTTTACGAATTTGTAGGATTCGTATAATTGATAATAGATAATTGCAATCTGATAATAAAATCTCTTGACAAAATAAGGGTCTTCCTATGGAATCCCCAGCTTCCCCTGTTTTAACAGATATTGTTATGGAGAACTTATTAGATTCATGTTTAGAAAAAATTAGAATTAATCTTAAAATCTTAACTACTAACATACGTAGATGATTTGTTACTATCAACGTTTAACGTAGATGATTTGTTTTTTAACCCTTGCATTCAATTTACAATTGTTCCATATCAACAATTTTCATTGTTCCATATAATCATTTATGAAACTTTAAAAAGCTGGCAGCTCTATTAACGGTCGGTAACATAGTAACACTACACCACTGTTTTAATCTTGTTTGGTGTTAAACCAGACATGTTCAACCATACCAAACTGACAGCTTAATTTTACATCTCTGTTAAATATAAACGTAGACTTGAAGATTGGTGTTGTGTTTTTGTGTTTGCAAGTTTTTTTGCTAAGATCTACTCAGAAATGTGTAAAATTTAAAGAATCCGAAGCCGCAACATGCCTATTTTCGGTAACAAGTGAAATAAAATGTAAGCTTTGCTATTTTAATTCACAATTTTTACGCAAAAAATATAGCAGAAAAAAGTGCCCAGTGAAAAATTCTTGTCCTGCTGTAAAGGTGCCAAAGAAAACAAGAATATTTTTGGTGAAAAATCGAATTTGTAAAGAATGTAAAATAAAGAGGAATAAAATGTGTGTGCTTGTATGAGAGAAGAAAAAGGAATAAACAAAAACAAAGAGACAGCGCCTTTGTTACTTTTTTTTGTTGTTTACAAATAGATATTTTCTTCCTTCAATCGTACAAAAACAAAAACCGGCGTTTAAGATTTTATTGTTTATTTGCATTAAAAGTTAAAAATCAATATACCGGCGTTTTTATACAAATGTTTAAAGTTTTTACATAGAAATTATTGTTTATAAGTTTATACGTGAATTCTTTGGTTTTGTAGTGAGAAATTTTTTTTTGAATTTGCTGAAGAGCGGTGAGAATGTTGCACTCTTTTGTAAAGTTGTTTATAATCAGTTTCCACAAGCTAAAGGTGGCCAGCTTGCATTTTTATTTTTTTTTCACTGTGTTATATGGTATTAAGTATTAATTGTCAAATAAAAATGATTAAATAATCACAATAATTTAGAACTAAAGAAATTCCTTATACTTACTATAAATAAATGTGACAGTAACTATTTCTTTCTGTTAAATTTGTAAGCTTAACAGATGAACTCATTTAGAGGAAACACAATATGCAGGACTTTGAAAAAATATGCGGTTGTTTTTATCCTATTAGTTACACCAAAAGAAAGAGGAAGGATATCTGTAGAAATGTGTACGGAGCTCCGCCGTATATGGACTGAGTTAAAAAAATGCATTCTGTCCGTCCGAAGAATACAATTTTGAGAAACTCCTTTCACTGTGAACCTATTTCCAGTTTTCTTTTAAAAGGGTTGAGAACAAATTTGTGTATCACACAAATAAAATGCGAATCCGAATAATAAATTAAAAAAAAAAAAAATTCGTCATATATGAACTAATTTGAAAAGTTAGTTTTATTCTTAAAAGTTGTGGTATCATAATAATAAACAACTTTTCTTACTCGACTTTTTAACAAAAATATGCAAAATTAAATAACCAAAGTAATCGGAAATATTCATTTATTAGATTAAAATTTGTGAACAAAACCATGTTTAAAGTTTCGAAAATTTAATGCAAAACAGGTAAAGAAGTTATATACTTAAATAAGAATCTGTAATATATATGTATATTTCAATTAATACGTACATAACTACACATACATCCATGTATATGACTAATATCAAGTTCCGTTAAAGACTTTTGCAAATGAGCCAGCCCCATAGCAAACTGGCGCAAAGATTTAGTACAAAAATCACTAACGAAATAGAAGACATTCAGTTAGAGAGCACTCAGGAAATATTTCGATCGCGAAATCTTGTCCGAAATTTCTCGGTGAACAGTCAGATAGAAGATTGCTGTTGACACCAGTAGTGGTGTCGATATATTGGTGTTGCTGCTCTAAAACAATATAAAAAAATAAAGTTGCTTTAAGATAATTAATTCAGCAAACAGAATTAATTCAGCATTTGACATAAGTTGTACTCTTGACGTATGCCATTTTCTATTAATAGGGTTACATAAGTTCAGACGTTAATATGACTTATTATTCTTGCAGTGTGTAATATAAAGAAATTTTAAAATCCCTGTGCAAATACTGAAGCCATTTTATCTACACAAAAATATTCAGTGATACAAATCAATTTGTAATATCATTTAATATCAAATAATAAAAAAGGAAAGACACATTTTGTAAATAACCACATTTATTCAGTTTGTAAAGATATTTTCGGATTACTAAAACAGTTTTAGTATAGTAAGTAGTAGGTATATATAGTTGTAGGTTTATTAGTTTGTTTTCTGAAATGAAATTATCAAAAAATTCCTTATAAACTGTTTTCGAAAACAACATATTTATATTTTTTTGTCTTGGACCAGCAGTCGGGGGATGACCTCTATATTTGTAGTGTATTGTATCGGAACTAGGAAGATAGGTTATGTGACAAGAAACACGTCTGTCTGCAGGCAAATTATTTCACAAACCAACCCTACGACAGAAAAACGAAGTGCGTTGAGCAATTCACTGGGCAATCGACCACAAATGGATGAGTTTCAGACGATGTACGTATATTAATTAAAAATATGCGGTTTTCGGGTACAATATCCTTAATCTCATTAGTGGAATATACATTCTAGCATCAATAAAACCCAACACTGCAGCGATACTTCTGCGAGTCAATGTACTGCTACCAAAAAGCTCCAAAGTTTATTTTGGGATAACCCAAATCCCCTTAAGATCTTAATGAAACCATGTACTGTACGACAAGCTTAGAACCAAACGGTAAAACCTAAGTAACACAATATAAAAGAGGTAAAACTTCTTAAAAATAATTCACATCTGCGGCTAAGCACAAAAATCTTAATTTTGTGAAAAATATCTTCAAATTTTATATTTTATTTATTTATACAGCTATAAAATGTTTCAGCTGAGAAAGAACAAAAATAAGGTTTGACATCATTGGGCTATAATCATTTGAGTTTAAATAGTTTACAAATTTTGCCTTCGATATATACACATTATCAGACAACTCTATAAGATAATAAAACTTATTAATATCCGAACAAACTCTATGAATTGGGTTGAAGTTCAGGAAATTTACTCGATTCTTTAGATTTTAGATGTAGGAACTCATATGATCTAAGTTGTCTGCTGTGAATGTTTATGTTTATTTTACTGAGAAAAATGATGCAGTTAATTTTTCCATTAAATAAATTTATGAAGAATGCGGTGTTGGATACAATACTTCTGCTTTTCAATGTTGGGAGTTTTATAAGTGATAGTCGACTATGGTAAGGCGGAAGATATTCAGCTGGATTCCATGGAAGAGAATGGAGACAAAATAACAGAAATAGTTTCTGAACTGATTCTATCATTTTAATATATAAGTTTTATTGTGGGTCCCAAATTACAGCACCATATTCAAGAATGGGTCTTACTGAAGATGTCAATAGATTCTTGTCACATAGGGATCATCGTTTTATGAAACATAAAGCACTATTCGCCTTATTCACAGCGAACGTGACGTGTAAATTGAAATTAAGTTTCTTGTAGAAATTAGTTTTACTTAGAAAATCTTCAAAATTAGGGTAAAATCTTAACACTTACAGCGTTGCTTTAATTTATTACAATTCTCGAAGATTTCCAGAGCCGTTAAAATCATAATTATTTCGATGATTATTAAATTAATACAATTTTTTGTTTCTCATGTTACGAATAAAACCTATATTGGTAACTCCTAAACAATAAATATTTTACACAATCCAAACTCCCATGCCTGCGGCGTTTACACAACCAATAACGGTTTCATAAAACATGTGGAAAATAAGATGATTTCATACAAAACAAACCAACAACAACAAAAATACACAGAGAAAGCATAAACAATATAGAGAAAATAACAAATAACCAATAACAAAAAAACTCACAACTCAGAGAGTGTATAAATTTAATAAAACCACCAGATAATTTAAGAGATTCTAATTGTGATTTTCCCAATAAAATTGTTGTTATGTATTGTGTTTATTTCCAACCCCCCAAAACCAATTAGATGCGCAAGTTCAACACAATATGTGTCCCGTGGAGGGCGAAACAAAATGACAAGTGAAACAAAACACTCCTTGAAAAATTTGCTCAAACTAAAAAGATTGTATTGTCTCCGTTTCAATCGCAAGTTGGATTCAGGCCGAAATAAACGTTAAAACGAAAACCCATACAAAGCGTTAACCCGCGCGCGTTTATTTATATGTTTTAAACTCAAGGGTGTTTAAAGTAAAAGAAATCAAAAATAATAAAAAAAAGATACAAATAAAAAATCTCTTGAAGAAAAAGTGTTTTCGTTTCGTGAGTGTGAGTGTGTGCGTGTGTGTGTCTGTGATGTGATGAAAACGAAAAGAAAATTACTACTTTAAGATAAAACCAATTTTAAGATGAATGAATGAATGAATAATTTCTTCAATCGAAAGCAAAAAAAGGCAGCTTCAATTCGGGGGCAAAGAAAGGTAAAAGTTAATTGAAAAAGTGTTTGATGAATCTGTGTACAAATGAATAAAAAATACCTCATAAAAATGTGTATAATAAAATTAAAAAATATTTCAACAAAAGTCAGGTACCAATTTAACATAATGGAAGAATTTGTAAAAAGCGTAATTTTGACACAAGACAACTAAAAGTCATTAATTAAATAAAACTTAATTTGAAAAAAAGAAAATAACAAAGCAGCCAAAAGTGAAACTAAAAAAATTTTAATAAAAATGTTCGAAAAAGTCAGCCCACTTGGCCCCAATTTGGTCCCGTTGTGTTGAAATAAATATGCTAAATAAATTGGTTAATTTTCTCCAGGCAACAACTCGGAAGTTACAAATTATTTAAAGTATTGGATATGAAATTATGAGTTATTTTGTTAAAACATGTACTCCTAAATATGGAAGTGAAAAATAAAAAAAAATCTCATAAAAAAGTGCTAAAAAAACGCTTTTTTAAAGGCTGGAAAAAATAAACAAAATATTCTGATACACTTAAAAAAAAGATTTAAGATAAATATGTTAGTATAGAAGAAATAAAAAAAAAATTTTTTTGAAAGCAAAATTAAAAACAAAGAATAAATAAATACATTTTTACGGTCATATTTATAAAATATATTTTATTAAAGGTTTATTTGACAAACTTTTTGGAGAACTTTGTCAATTAACGGCCTTATGTATAATAAAAAACCTTGTGCCAACTAACTAGCTGCTAAGTTTTTTGTGTGTAAATTCCCATAAGGGAAAGATAGCAGCTAGTTAGTTAGCACAAGGTTTTTTATTATACATAAGCCATAAGTCTGTAATAACTATAAAATAGTTTTTTTTTTATGAATATGGATCGACCCAGGCGAATTCATAACAGGTGAAATTAAGAGCACAGCTGATAACATTTTTTGCGTTTTTATTTTTGTCGGATGTCAATGGAATGATTAAAAGAAACTTGGAAAAAAAAAATAAATACTAATAAAGTTTTAATTAACAGCCTGCTCGCCAATATTGAATGAAGATGCATGCGAAAGAAAGCTAGTCACTCACATTCGAATCAATTTGGGTTTGTCTATGTCACCATTATTCGTTTTGCCACAGAATAAAGTTAGACAAACTCAAATAAATTTTTTTTGCGAATGAACTTATCCTTTCGACATCGGCAAACTGGCTTTAAGTTTTTTAAATATGTACTGCAGCTTAAGAGCCAAATATGATCCAGAGCTCTCCCCAATTCAGATAGCCATTTTCATCTTTCCGAGCTCAGATCGTATACAGTTTAATTTTGACGAAGTAATTAAAAGTTTCACGAAATAATTAAAAGTCTTTCTTTTTCATAAAATTATAAACAGCTTAATTTATTGAATTTTTGTTGAACTTTATTATTTTTAAACTAACAGCCTGTTCGACGATATCGAATGAAAATGTATGCGAAAGAAAGGTAGTCACATCACATTCGAATCAATTTGGATTTGTCTACGTCACTACTATTCGTTCGCTTGTACTTATGTACTTTAATTGAAGTTTAACACAACGTTCGCATAGAATAAAGTTACAAAAAACCCAAATCAATTTTCTTTCGCCTAGAATGCAAATGAACCTATCCTTTCGACATCGACGAACTGGCTGTAAATTTTTTTTGGTTTGTTAATTTGTACAATGGGTTATAGTTCAAGTTTTTTCCTTTCTTAAGTTTTTTCTCAAGAAGGATTTTTTTTACAGTACAAATTTGCTGTGATCAATAATTTTTGATTGAAGAAGACAAGAAAAATAATAATTAAATCTTTAGCTGGGGGACAACTAGCTGTTTCGTAGTCGCTATACTACTCATCAGCACCCATTCGGATTTTTTTTTTTGTTAAGCGTTTTTATTTATTGAATCTTCAAACTGAACTAACAATAAGTATTCAAATCTTAATACTAAATATAAAAATAAAGGAATTAATAAAAAAAAAACAAAAAAAAAAAAAATAAAATGTGCTTTTTACTTACGTCCAGCCAATGCTAGACAAAAAGTTCTATTATGCGGGTGCAATATCGGTAGAATCACCTATTGAACGTTCTGATGGTGGCAACGGTATCCCTTCTTCTCAACCGACTGTGGCCGCCAAAATTAAGTATATTACGCGCAAGAGGGTTTGGCTGAAGTTCCAGTTTACTGACATACCTTGTCGCGTACTCAGAAAACTCCTCTTTTACCAGCGGAACACTCAGATCTTTATGAATTCGTGAATTTTTTACATACCATGGAGCTGCAGTAATCGTTCGAAGAAGTTTGTTTTGTCGCCTTTGGATGTTTTCAATGTTTGACGCTGAGGCGGTGCCTCATAACTGAATTCCGTAGCACCATAAAGGCTTTAGTATTGCGTTGTATAACAAAAGTTTGCAATCTAATTTCAATGTAGAATTTCTGCCCATAAGCCAATTTAGCTGCGCTGATTTTAGTTTTAACTGAGTGACCTTTGCTTCAATGTGAGACTTCCACGTTAGCCTACGGTCCATTCGGATTTGAACTCGGGTCAGGACGTATCATGTGTGGTTAATGCGATTCTTTAATTTTTAATGATTCGATAATCGTAAATTTTTTCGACATATTTTATCCCTTGCAGTAGTGATTGCATTTTCCTGCAAATTTTATTTTAACGAGGAATAGGCAATAAAATTAACAGCTGATTTCGGTTAACAGCGAATATAATTACAAATAATGCTACTGAATAAGAAATGTGATACAATTTCGTTATAATTATTGTCTTAATAAAAGTGCCAGAATTGCACTAGAGGCCAAGTTTGACAAACACGAGTTCTATTTATTGAACGAATTTGATGGCATGCCATCAGCTGGCCATCAGCCGGTGTTATCAGACCCAGTTTGCTAGTGTAACAGTGCAACCTAAATTAAAGCGTAAAGCGCTTTGATTTTACGCTGTAGTAGCTTAAGCAAAAGCGTTAAAGTTGTGACATTGATCAATAACCTTGTTTAACAAAAATCACTGAACAGAAATAATAAGTAATAAAATCGCTAAATTATTCTGAAAGCACCAAAAATGTGAGTACTAATGGCCGCAAAAGTTGAGTAATATTTGTTTAGAAGCGAACTTTACTAAGAGACAATAAAGCTTTCACTCTTACGCTCTGTCATAATTGGATTTTCCAGTTACAATGCCTCGACGCCGCGCTATTTGGTTTGGTCTCATACATTTTGTATGTTAAGGAGAATTTTTGACAGATAAAATACGCTTGACGCTTGACATTTAGGTTGCAGAGTAATAGCCGCTTAAAAGGCTGTTTCATTATCGTGTTTTTAATAATGAAAAGAAAAATTCTGAACTTAGTGCATTTTTGCTGAAATAACGCGCTGTTTTTCCCCATTTTGGTACGTTTTGAAATTTCAAATTTGACAACGCTGATAGTTTGTTTTCATTTCAATAAAGATGATCAAATTAGTTGCTCTTTAGGCTTTAATGAAATAAGGCCTCACCGTGTAACTTAACAAAAATATATTTCGTTTTTTGCTAATACTCACACTAACAAGCCTATAACCATTAATGTGCTCGTATATGTGTGGTCATTACTGATTTAAATAAATTAACTTCGTACTTCAGACCAAACAGTGCCCAACGCTGATGTAAAGCAATTTGGACTTTACCGCATTACAGCACCCAGCTGTGACCTCATGGTGCGTGTGTGGCCCGCCCGTGTTAACCAATTTAAACTTTAACTATTTATAAAAAAAAAAAAAATGTTGAGAATGTAAGGTGACAAATCGAATTATTTATAACCAATTCCAAATTAATTTCTAACACACCATCGTTAATGGAAAGCCATTATGAAACAACAATACTCCTTTAGGTTTCATACTAAAAAAAAAAAACAAAAATAAAACTTAAAGCCTGATAAAGAAAAAACTTTAGGAAAAAAGAAGAAAAAACATCTGAAACTTGAAATAATTGAAACAGTCACAATTTATCACTGACTTGTATTTCTTTTTATTATCGATTCTATTTTCGTTCTATTCAATTGTTAGTTGTGTGTTTTTGGATGGATGTGTGCTGCTGCTTTCTTTCCTCGTTTCTTGTTCTTTAATAAATTATTCTTTTAAGAACCCTGCGGGTTCTTTGTTTTTTTGATTTGTTTTTGGTGCCTTTTATTTAAAGTTTTGTTTACGGGTGCGGGGGCTTTTTTTTTGTTGTTTTATACATTTAAATCTACTTTTTTCTTTTTGGAAGACACATACAAGCTTAAATTATGCTCATTTTTCTTTATAAATTTTTGTTGTTTTGTCTTGTGTACAGAGTATTTTGAACCATTTTTTATTGTTTGAAAAAATGAAAGAAAATTGTGAATAAAAAAAACCTTTATTCAAATTAATACTCAAACAAACTTGTTATAGAACATACTAGGTGTTTTTTCAGAGTTTCACAGCTTTGACCACTATATTTGACTACCCATTTAACAGCCACCCATATCCCTTGACGGACGACGACCAACTATAAGGGGAGAATTATTCAGCCAGGCCCCCTGTGGCTTGCATGGCAAGTTTTGTCGTAACTGTCTAGCAAAATAGACTAAACCCTTGCTGAAGAGCGTGAGTCTTCTAATCCCTCCTGTATGCAAATTCTCAGACTGTCAGCGAAAGACAAGACTTATGGGTTGGTAGTCCTAAGACCATTAGAACATCAGTCCTTAACGAACTCACCCGTCAAATCATTACCAAAGTCCAGTACCTTACATTACAGGTATCTGTTGGAAGACAACAGCACCTCGGAGGTAATTAGCCTCCGAAAACTGGCACGCATTCTAATTATCATAGTTATCAGGAAAGACAAATTCCCCTCACTGCGAATTTAATTTTAAACCACTGCCAGAACGTTTTAGCAAAGATGCAGAAACCACAACTATAATAAGTACCGGCATGGTCTGCAAGCAGAACCATCCGACCTCCGTTCTGTCAATTAAGTCCAACACAACATAAGCCATGCGGTTTCCTGAAGGTGTATAAGCTATTGCAAACGAGAAACTTCTACATCTCTACGCCCCAGCAAGCAGAGTGCCCTGGTTAGGTCTACACCATGACAAAACCTACTCCCCGGGGAGTTAAAAGATTGTGAATTAAAATCTTCTGATGGACTAACTCCACACAAGTCGCAACTTTTTGCCATAAGTTTATAGCCATATAGACAAATCCCTTGCTTAAGAGTTCGGGCCTTCTAATCCCCCCTGCATGCAACTTCCTATGTAAGACACGGCTTAATGAGTTGGTAGGTCGAAGTCCATTAAGGACATCAGCTCTAAACATTACTCCTGGTTCCTTACAGTACAGGTATCTGTTGCAAGACAACAGCACTTTGTGGTTTATTAGCCGCCGAAAACTGGCATGCACAAAAGTTATCAGGGAAACTAATTCCACTTGATTTAAAGATTCTCATTTTTGAGTTGGCGAACTATTTAGCAGTTTCTTGTTTAATTTAGTTTGATCCCCATATTTGTTCGAATGAATACGTAACTAAGCAGAATTGTGGCTTTTGATGTTAGGATAATCGCCAATATTTCCTCGAAACACCATTACATTTGCGGAAAATTACTGTTTGATAAAGTTAACGGGTTAGTGGAGTCATTTCTTTATATGACTGCAAAAACGATGATGGTGCGAATGTTACTATCAATGTCGAATGGTATAGGTCCATGATTAGAAATGTTTCCTTACCTCAATTAGCTACAATTAATCTTGCTGATATGTGCTTCCCATACGATGAAGCCATATGCCACGCAACGTTCGCTACCAGTCAGTCACTCAAAGAAACTATTGATGAAACACGAATTTCACATAATAGTCTAATTAATTGCCCACCAATATTCTGTAATTTAATTAAAGCCACGTGTGTACGTGATAGATCAGAGATAAATGAATAGGATGTGTATGTAATTGATTTGCGCCAGCAGCTGCTTGGATGGCCTTATCTGAACGTGGACCAATTTAGTGAACTAGTTCACGGCTCCCCAGCGACCACATACGGTTTGGAAGGCTAAAACAGGTCGCAAATTTTTGATATATAATCGAACCTTTTACTGAAGAGATGGAGCCTTCTAATCTCTCCTGTATTAAATTCCCCAAAAAGGCATTGGAAGACAAGGCTTCGCGAGTTGATGAACCGAATTACATACACAGCATTAGCTCTTTAGCAACACAAACGTTATATATCACTTCCATGTAGCTTTTGTTTTTTTTGATATTGGTATAGTAGTCAGAGGATGACACTTACAAATGCTGTGCATTGTATCAGAACTAGAAAAATAGATTATTTGGAAAAATAGCCGTTTTATGTGACAGAAAACACATCTCCAGGCAACTTATCCTACAGACGAAGCGTACGGTTGAAAATGTAATGTGGTGTGCGGTTCTCTGGGCAATCGACTACAAATCGATGAGCCCTGTATGATGAACGCGTATTATGTAAAAATACTCGTATATGGGTTTTGGGAACAAGATTCCTAATCTCGTCAGAGATTGTGGTAACCAAAGAACAGAGTAACACACTCTACATTCCGGCGATGGTCCAGTGAGTCAATAGAGTTCGATACCCTACTGTTACCGATACCATTCTTCGATCTCTCTCTCTCTCTCTCTCTTGTGCACGGTCGAGTAACAACAAAATATACTTTGCAGCACCAGTCCAAACATGAAAGTTGCGTTGAACTTTTGGTTGGATATGCAAGAGAACAGCATCTCAGTGACTATAATTAGCTCCTCGAAAACTGGTATGTACCATGGTTATCTGGGAATAGCAAAACCCCTCCCTGCGATTTAAGGTCTAAACCAAATATAGAACATTGCAGCCAAGATGCAGGCATCTCAAACACGATCAGCGCCAGGCGGCAGAACCTCCCCGTTCTGCGTGGTAAAGGTTTCGAACGTCGCAACACAGCTTAAGTCATACTGGGACTTTCTAGAGTTATATTTGCTACAACAAATGAGTGTTTACCACCCTGCGCTGGTCAGGCCAAGGCAAAACCTGCTTCCCGGGGGAAGACAATTGAACATCTGGATATCAAGATTCGTAGTTATTGTTCAGATTGCACCTTATACGCGCCGGCCGTGACGGCCATATGGCCAAAATTATATTTAACTATTAACGAAGTAAAATGTCCTTTCTGTCCCATAAAGCCAGTTTCATATTAAAAATGTATTTCTTTGTTTTATCATGATTGAAACACATGTAATTCTATAAAAAACACCCTGTATATAACATAAGTAAGAAGTTTATGTAAAAATATATAAACATTCATATAGCATGAACATGCATAGATATGGACGTATGTATGTAGTTGTATACAACAGCTTGGAAAAACCTTTATGTTTTGGGAGCTGTCTCCAAACCTCCCTTATTTTATGTTCACCACTCTTTTTTTTACTTTGTATCTGCTTCTTCTTCCTCTACTTGCTTTATATAAATGTATATGTTTGGCTGTTGTGTTTGTGTGTGTATGTGTGAAATTTGACCAGAAAATTTATACACAAACACATGCATCCAGCTGTACATGTTTATTTTCTTTTACCGTTATTTCGTTGTTATTATTTTTATAGCTGTAGTTGTAATTTCATGGGGTCTATGACTGCAATTGGAGCTGCTGTCATTTAGCTTTAATTTTTCTTTATTTTCTTCTTTTGTTCTTTTTTTTTTTAACTGTTTCTCTGCTCTTGTGTTTTCGTTCAATTGTCAATTGTTTTGCTTTGTTTACAAAATTTTGGTGGTTAAGCATGTGTTTTTTTCCCACCATTAATACACCTCATACTCAGACTCTCTGGCTGTGCTCACCGCAGCAATATTTTGTTGCTCTTATCGTGGTGTAACTATTTCAATTCAACTTTTACTCCATTTGTTTCGTTACCAACAATAACGGTTTTTGCCTAAAACTTCTCTCGTTGTGGAATTTCCTGCATTTCCTCTTTCTGCTAAATGGGGGCTATAATCGAATTGTAACGGGTGTATAATAAAAACTGCTTTTTAATTTACATCAAATCGATTAAAATAGTGATCCCCATAAAGAGAATGCGGCATACGGCATGTACATGTACGAGTATAAGCGCGATTACTCTTTGAGGGCAGTGCGTGGTGATCAATGCTTTAAATAGGAATGTATGCTGTAACTTTTTGTCTTAATGCAAAAGTGAAATCTCTGATAAATTTTTTAAAGAGTCAATTTTTAATTCTGCCACGTTATTCTATAAATTGGCTAGAATCAACAATAGCTGTTCAAATTTAAAGGTTTTTAGCACAGCCATTCCCAAACTTTTTGTTCTCAATCGAATTATATCTTGATCCTTTACAAAGATCCAGCTTTTGATTGCAGTTAGCATTGCTTTAAGGATATAAGTTAGTACGGGTGTTTTCGTTTTCTGCCAATAATAAATTGATTTGAATAATAATAATAAAGTTAGTTCAAGAATTTTTAGTAAATTTAGTATGTTTACTGCACAGACTGATGTAAGCGTGGCTGTTAAAGACGGACCATACATATATAAGAAATGTAATAGTTTATCCTATGTAAATCCGAAAAGGTGTCACGATGTATGCTATATTGAAGAAATCTAATTATTTTGCTTATAAAATGTATTTATTTTAGAGGTATAAAAGGTGGTCGAACAATAATGTTAACGTCAGGAGGTTTGCCCAACTTATTTAGACAGTTCTTAGTAATTAACAAATTTAACCAGGATGAGATATATATATGTAATTAAGCAGTAATGTTGCGTTTTTATCGCTAAGAGCTATTTTGCGGATTCTTCAGTTGAAAATGAAATATTGACACAAACACTTACTTGTTACATGGTACTAAAATACTTCAGAACTTTATTGACACTCAATACCATTGTGCATTAACACACTAGACTGGCTTACCTCAATAAAAAAGGTTACGTACAGAACAAAATCGGCATTCCAATATTGTATCACATATATAGAAGAATTAATGTTATAGCTATACTAAGAAACCAACTAACAATTGAGAATTTAAGATTTAGCACAAATGTTTATGCAAGATAAAAAAAAAAAAAATCAATATTTACTTTTTACTTTACCCACTTTTCGGCTGATGAATTGTATAGACCATCATTTCATTCGTACCGAATTCAGAAAGTTTTACTTTAACAATTTCCCAACCCCACCCACTTTCTGTCTGATAATTTATAAAGACCATCATGTTATTTATACTCAATTTTAAACTTTTAGGTTTAACCATTCTCAAAATATACAAAAATCAATATTTTATGTGGGAGGTACCATGCTCATTTATCCTATTCCGCCCCCGTTTTGACCGAAAATTTAATATGCCTTTTAAATAAATTGTACTAAATCAGTAAATCTTACCGCTACCGTGTTTAAGATATAAATAAATCAACATTTATTTTGTATGGGCGTGGCATTTTTATAAAATGATTTTGTTACAAACTGTCTTCCCTTTAGTCAAATCGTTCCCAAGTAATGCGATTACATACAATTGCTAAATCTTTTTTATACATAGATAAAAATTCAAACAATTGAGTGTTATTCACTATATTAGCTTCTAACATTGATACCAATCAAATTATTATAAACTGATGATTAGGGTAGCTCCTATGAAATATCGACATATAGACAGATGGGAAACATAGAAATCAAGCTGGTTGTAATTTTTTTAATTGGTATGAATAAAAATGTTATAATACAGAATGTCTGGTAGCAAATGTTTATTTCTAAATAGGATTATTCCATAAGATAGTGACGTTGGAATTATCGATTATGCGGATTTTTTAGTCACGATGTGCAGACATTTTTGTTCAAGTGTTTTCGCACTGTAAATCTAATTTTTTTTAGATGACGAGGCTCATTTTCACTTAAGCAATCATGTCAATAAAACAAAACTGCTGCTACTGGTCACCACGAACCCGTAACCTTCGATGGAATAATAGAAAACCATTACATTGTTACATTGTCCCAGGGAAACTTTTTGGTGTACCTTATCCACGCCTGGCATAATTGGACCACATTGTCCGAACACAAAGCTCTTTTTGAACAGCGTGTTCAATTCGACGGAAGAAATCTGGATGACATACTCTTTACAAAAATAAAATCCGTGTTTTCATTCTATCGTTCAGTGCTCTTAATAAAACTAAGTGCTAATTATTAAGTTTTTTATTGAGGTTTGAAAATATAAATCGGACACCCTGTATAACACGAAACAATTCGTTGACTTTGCCAAATCCATTTTCAACTTTTCATGCAAAAAAATGTAATTAAATCCAAAACAAAAAAGAAAAAATACAGAGTTAAACTTTTTCTGTAAAAAAATTCTTCAGAGTAACACAGAAAAAAATGTTTTTCGTGTTCAATAACGAAATTCGTTGAATCAATTAATAAATTGTTCGAATGCGGACCTGTAAAGGAATTCGTGGATTCAAACAAAAGTTTAATAAAAATGATTATTGATCGAAAATAACTATTTTTTTTAAACGAAAACAAAATATGATATCCAAGGTTATTTTTTTGATATTTATGTATATATATGCATAAAAATTTTTTTTTCAGACAAAAATTTTATTGATTTTATGGTACGATCAAGTCTGCAGTCTTTTACATTCTCTTCTGCCGTTCTCCCATAAACTCAAGTCTTGAAGGATCACACTTGATGTGTGTAAACTGGCACTAACTGCATAGTTATGGAACAAACCTCGCAGCACGTGTTTTATTGTTGCCTTGTAAACTGATTTTCAACAGTGGTAAATTTTAGGCAATTAAGCAAAAAAAAAAAGAGAAAAAAAAACACTAATTTTTTTGCCTGTGTTTCATTTGTTGAACTTTTTGTGGTGAATTTGTTTCATTTCTCTCTCGTTTTGTCTTAAATGTTTCATATTTCCACATCCTCTTTTGTTTAGGGTGTAAAAGTTTTGCTTTATCAATTGTTTTTATTTTTGTTTTTGCGCTCTCTTCAGTTCGAATTTTGCCATTTGTAAAATTTTTGTACTATTATTATGTTTTTTCTTTAGTTTGTTTTTGTTCTCTTGCTTTAACATCTTTTATAAGGATTTCCTGGTTTCTTTGTGTGGCGGCTGGCTTATATGGAGATCCTAAAACCATATATCACTTATAAATTCGTAAACTGTTTTTGAGGTGAAAATGCAAAAATAAAACATAATATTTTATTCCGTGTTAATAAAAATTAGTGAAAATTTAATATAGTACGAATATATTCGATTTTGAAACCGAAAAAGCTAAAAATTCCTTCTATTTCTATTCCAATAGTTATTTTACACATTTTATTATAGAGTTGAGAGTGTTTCAGAATGCCGAGGAAAGTTATATTCGCCAATTGGTTAGAAATTCCACAATTTTTACCGAAACCATTCAACATTTAATTGATTTCAAAAGGGGTCGTTCCAATAGTCCGTAACGGTTGTACGTCTCTAATATATAAATATGCGGCCATAAAAGTTCTTTCTGAAATTATATTGAATGCGAGCTTTAAGGGTTGTATGATACTCGATATTCTTACTCTTTCCTGGGTCACTTTCTAGCTTATATGTATAGTCGTAATCATAAGTAACGGCTTTGGCTCGTTTAAGTCTGGAAGAGCAAAACGTTGGAAATGTCAAAAATCGTTGGCAGACTTCAAATAGTATAAAATTTTATCAAATCTTGTAGACAGGTATTTACTGACATTCTGAAGCAGAGTTTCATTTAGCGAAATAATAAAGAAGGAATGAAAAAGGACATTGATGGCAATGCACTGCCGAAACTAAAAAGATAAGGAAAACAAGAAAAAAAATGAAAATACGCCTAGAAAATAAAAGGTGTTGGATTCCCTCACGAAAGGTTTTATACACAACGACCACTGTTTTATTAGGCTTGTCACCTACTTCGAGTAGATCAAAATGATGGGCGTATAAATGAGTTGCATTACTTGATTGAAGTTCTAGTAAACCGAAATTCCTAATTCAAAACATATAGCCAGGGAGCTTGCCCCTGTCTGGAGTAGACAAAATATGTCGTAAGACGTATTATCAGAGGAATTAAGCTTGATATGAGCTGCGTTAGGTGAGATATAGTCGCTCTGGATAATATTTCATATCAAATTTTTAAAAAACCTCTAAACTCATTAATTTTTGAAACGAGAATTTTCTATTATGCCTAAACAGCAACGAAATATAGTTAATAAACCTAAAAATGCTTGACTCATAACAAACCAATAACTGTAAAGTATCTGTTCACAAGCAGCTTTAAGGATATACAAATTAGATAACAAACAGGCAATTCGCAAAGTACAATTCTCTTCGAAAATGGAACTGGAGAAACTAAAAACTTCTTTCTGATGAAATCATATCTTTAAGGTAAAATATTAATTTCATGTTCGTTTTTTGAAGGATATAAAAAAAGGACTCAATTCAATTTCCGAAGAAACCGTATCTTGATATCAAGCAATCCTCTTCTTAATTTCGCTTTTACAAGATAAAAGTATCAACATTTGGAATGTCTCTTGGAATAAAAGATCATGTCGAAACAACCTGACATCGAATTGATGCTCCTGCATGGCAGTCTGTCATGTGTGGGACCGTTGGTGGACATATTGCCTTTCACCCGGTGATAAGATCACAATGGGGTGAGGTCACACTGGTAGGTAGCTATAAAAATCGCTTTCACACCTGTCTTTTAGAACTTCCCCCGGGGAGAAGGCTTTGGCTTGGTGTACGCCTAACTAGGGCACTCTGCTTTCTAAGGCATAAAGGGGTAGGATTTCCTCGTTTGTTATAGCAAATAAAGCTCTAGCAAGCCACACGTATGTATTGTGTTGACTTCCGAAGCCCTCACAAGGGTTTCATTGGCAGAACGGAAATCGGTAAAGCCTCCGGGAGGTTTTGCTTGCAGACCGTCTCGGCGCTGATCATGGTTAAGGTGCCTATCTTGTTTGAAACATTTAAATCCGAAATTGCAGGAAGGGAAATTAGTCTGCCCTGACGAATTTAGTGCATGATTTTTCTTTACGGGGGCTACTAACTCCCCTTTTGCTGTTGCCTGTAATACCTGTAATGTAAGGAGACAGTAGAGACGGGTAAATGCTGATGCTCTCAATGGCCTTTGGCTTATTAACTCATTAACCCTTGTCTTCCATTGACTGTCTGGTAAATTGCATGCACGAGAGGCTAGAAGAACCGAGCTGTTCATCAAAGGATTTGGCCATATGTGAGCCTTGCAAGCCGCACGAAAGTAGTGATGAATCGTGCATAATTTACCTCGTGGAGTTCGTCCCTCATCAGATCAGGCTGTCAATGCAGGTGCTGATGTAGCCAGTCAGCAAGGCAAGGAAATCTGAAGAAAGAAAATCCCATGATTTTAAATATCCATAAAACTTACTAATCCCCGAAATGCAGGAAGCCAGTATACTCGTATTAAGTTATTGTTTGTGCCTTTAAGTAGATAATAGGCTTCCCGCATATGCTACTCATTAATAGAAGGGCTCTTTCGGTGCTCGTGGCAAGCCGGGCAAAATATTTGCTTCATTGTATGTTGCATCAGTTTGTCGAACAACTAGACACCACAAATCTTTTTTTTGTTACTCTAATATAGTAATTAACACACATTTCTCCGCCATTTCTATACAGAACGCTTTGCATACAGTTGGCTTGTTTGTGAGCGAGTCTTTTTCAAAACATTTGATCGGTCTGAAATTGTATCCAATTTCTAGTTGTGGTTGAGGACACTTTGGTTCTCCTGTTTGATCTCAAAGAAAAAAATAAAAGAAAATTAGTTATAATAACATCTCATAAACCTGCAGAGGTTTCCTGCTCTTAAGCTCAACACTTGTACTTAATTCTTTTCCTTATTGCTTTTAAAGAAAGAAATTTTGTTTTGTTTGTTCACACATACATACATATGTACATAGTACATACATATGTAAGTACATCAAAATGAATTTTTTTTGAAAGCTTATTCGCTTTTCCTTTTACAGAGTTCATTTTTATTTTAGTGATAAGAAGAAATATATTAGGTTAAAATTTGGTGGTTGAGTATGCACATATATACACTGCCTGCCATTTGGATAAGGAATCTTTTTCATTAACTTTATTTAAGTATATCTCCGAAACTATAGTTCAGCATAAAAAAATAGTTTTTGCAGAACCAAATATCAACTACAAAAAATCGAAATTGGTGCCTTGAAGGGGGAAAAAATTCATATTTTGTTATACTAAAATTATGCATTTATTTATTCCTGTGGTACTTTTTCGTGTGCCACTTGAATAAGCAATATTTTAAAACTAAGAAAACAAAAGTTATTACCAAATTACATTTTTAGCTTTTCTACATGTGTACATCGGGCTTTAGTGCAAGTTTTTCCTTTCTTAAAAAGGATTTTCTTGCAATACAAATTTGTTGTGATCAATAATTTTTGATAGAAGAAGACTAGATAAATAGCAAATATTTAGCTTGAGAACAACTAGCTGCTTCGTAGCTGCTACACAGCTTAATTAAAGTTAAAAAATGGTAATTCCTTATTCAAGTGGCAGGCAGTGTATGTATTTATTAAAGCATTTATGTAGATATGTAGATTTTTGTATAAAAACATATAACCTCTTTTTTCCTTTCAGACATCATTCGCATCAATTGCCTTTTATACCTATGTGTCTATCAATTTAGAAAAAGCCGCTTAGTGGGAAAATTTTCTGCTTGCGTTTCGTTTTTCAATAAGATTCTTTTTTCCATCTTTCACTTTGTTGTAAGAAAATTACTTTTTTATTCTAATTTTTCTCTACATTTTCTTTTCGTGTTTCAATTTTCAAATAGTTTCATTTCTGTCACGTATCGTTTTATGTTGGTTACTAGTTTTCTTCAAACATGTAAATGTGTTACTGTTATTTTCTCTTTATCTCTCTCTCTTCGTTGCTCATAAGAAATGAGCATTTCACCTACGTTCTCTATTATTGTTTTGTTGATTTTTATGCGGTGTTTGATTTTTATTTTGTTTGTTATTATTGTTGGTGAAAGAATACCTCCGTTTTTCTTTAAAAGAGAGCATGTGTGCGATTGAGTATACATTTTACAAATTTGCATGAGGTTTTATGCTATCAATGTTATCCTGAAAAATCCATTCTTTTGTTTTTGTTGTTGCCAAAGTCAATATGTATATTTATTTAATGTTTGAATAAAAGAAACTTGAAGTTTATCAAACATATACCAAAATGGTTCTTTAGTTTGTATAAATAGGTATATGTACTTAAGTACATACATACATGCATACTTATATGCTTGGCAGTAATGAAATAAGTTATTTATAAACCTGTATACATACATACATATATGTAGATATGTATTTCAGTTAGTAAAAAATTGTTGGAAAAATCATGTTTTAATGCAAATAAACTAGTTTTTTTTATTATATGGTACGGTTTTTATATCAGACATACGAGTAGATACTGATTGTAACCACAATTATAATAAAATATAAATAACATTACAAATTGCGGGGAAGTATAGCAGGTTTTATATTACATCATTTCGCCACAAAGAGAACAATTAATATATCAATGTATTAGTGCAATTACTCTTGAGGTCATTGTGTCGAGATCACTGTTTTGAACTAACCATGTTCCGTAGTCAGAAATGATAATTTCATTTTGTTTTCAGATAGTGCCTCGGTGGGCGAGTTAGAGGGTAGAGTACCTGAGCAAATCGCACCCAGAGTGTTTGGCACTGCAGAAAAGCTAAACAGAGTTTCACAGTTTATTGTTATATCATCAACTATAAGCATCCACGACATGTACGAGGGCGGATTGATAAAAATTTTATAAGTAGAAAAAAAAACTTTTTCAAAAACCATTTATGTCTGACCATTATTATATTTCCCGATTTTTATTAAGGTCCAGACATGCCATACGGCTTCTTGGGTACTAGCTCATTAATAACGAATGCTTACATAGGTACTTAAATATAAAGTTACTTAATAAATACTAAGAAAAATATGAAATTTGTTCTCCACTTTATTTATTTATCTCTCACAATTCTAATAATTATTTTTTTGTATATTTTCTTTTTAGATTTCACCTGCTCGAGGAAAGAAATTATTGTCGTAAGCGTTTGTGGATATAACAAAAATAAACTTTTCCATCTGAATAGCGACAAAAATAACACAAAATTTACAACAACCCAATACAAAGGATATTACCACATATTGGCGCAATAATTCTCATACCGGCAATGGACAACCTGATCTCACAGCCGGGCCATTAGATACATTTTCAAACATAATTTTCGCTTAATTTGTATATATGTAAACAATATTCGGTATTTTTATAGTCGTTGTCTTTGTCGTCGTGTTTATCGTTAATGTATTTATTTGTCGTCATTTATTCGTTGTTGTCTCGTAAACGTGTGTGCATTTGTGTCTATCCTTATAATTGCGCCCCCTAAAGTGTTAACAGCAATAAGTTTGTGTGTATAAATCGCTCTAATAAGAAAAAAAAGAAAATCCTGCAACGCTGTAATATACATAAATAAACCACTGTATGTATACTTGTAGATAAAATGACATAAAAAAAAATCGATTGATGTTTTGCCAGCAATAAATTTCAAAAAAATTAAAATAATATTGTATATAAAACTAAAAAAAAAAAGCAAAAAAAAAACGCAAATTTTCCCCGTAAAGAACAAAAAAAAAAAAAAAACAAATTAATAACAATAATTTATTAATACAGAAATAACAGTGAAGAAATATTTGTTCGTTTGTAAAAGTGAGTGTCCTCTACCGCTACATACAACTCAATTAAAATAAATAACAGCGCATAAAAATCCACCCTGTCTGCTATTTTCATTTAGGCTATACTCCTCGTTTCACCCAACTTCGTTTCTTTGCTGAAACTCAACCTTTTAACTAACGGTTAACGGCCGCCACTACACGATTGGCAGTGTGTGAGTTTGAATAATCCCATTACATACATCATTTACATATATATCATATCTGGCTATTGGAAGCAGAAATGGCCTGCTGTATTAATTATCAAAAATCCTTCAAACTTCTTCTTGTGTGGAATTGATTTTCTTTGTGCGGGTTTCCTTTAAGATACTAAGGAAATAACTTGTCTGGAGTGAACTCTTCAAAAAAAAAAAAGAATAAGAAAGGTGAGTTTTTTGTATTTTCTTTGATTTTAAGAATGAATAATATACTACATAGTTGGTGTTAACATTTAGTTCCGGTTGTCTATTCAAATACCATTCTATTCAAAAAACTTTATCCTTCAAAAATAGGGACGTTCGCATTTATAGTGATTTTTTAATAACAAATGCACAATTGTTTGAATGCGGACCTGTAAAGGAATTCGTGGACTCAAACAAAATATCAGTAAAAGAAAATTATAGATCGAAAGCAACTATTTTGTTACACAACATTTTGTTATATTAGTTTCACTTGTCTTTTTGTTTGTATGTTTGCAACACTCGCAATTCATGTCATATAAGTGGTTATTACATATGTAGATATATAAAACTGTATATGCAGTGTTGCCCCTTAAATGCGAAATTTGGAGTTCCATATTGTTTCCGGGGACGTGGGGGATTTTGGCGATTCGTGATGACGATTTTGGGAATTCAAAAAAAAAAAAAACTCGAAATGCATTATACGGATAATTATCTGGTTATATGAATAATTTAAGAAGAAGTGACAATAGTGAATGAAAAATTTTAAATTTGATATCGAAGCATGTTTTATAGTTTTTTTAAACTATATTTATTTTGATATATATGTACATAATATGTATATATATATTATATACGTTGGTGTACAGCTTTGCCTCCACCGTTTTTTTTTCCCAAAATTCGGTTCCTTACAGTACAGGTATCTGTTGCATAAGCAACAGATCCTCGGGACATGGCTAGTCCCCGAAAAAAGCCACACACCAAACAATTATCAAGGATACTAACACTCCCTTCCTGCGTTTTAGCCAAGGTAAGCACCTCAACCATGATCACCCGGGTCGAACCGCAAGCAGAACTACCCGGGGGCCATGCTGATCCTCGTTCTGCCAATTTATACCCTTGGTAAGGGTTTCGGAAGCCAACACAACATAAGTCATGCGGCTTCCTAGAGTTTTGTTTGCCGCACCAAACGAGGGACCCCTTCCCCTCTTTTCCCTGAAAAACAGAGTGCCCAAGTTAGGAATACGCCAAGGCAAAACCTGTTCCCCGGGGGGCGGGTGCCGTTGCACAATAAAGACTAACGGCATAAAATCATTTCATCTTTTGCACAGATATCTGCCATGCCATTGTCCTGACACCCAGACTGGAGTCTCGCCAGTTTATTAACCCTGTGGTGACATTCTAGTACTAGATCGGACGTAAAAACACGACCACTTTGAGAACCGATTGACAGTCAGAGACTATTTTTATTATTACACCCTTGTGTCCCCTACCAGAAAGTATATCCACCGCTTACCTAATTGCATATGGTTCCGCTTGGAAGATTGTGCGAGTTCTAGGCGCCACTATTATGCGCTCCCACTCGCTGAAGCGTTTGGGATCCATTCGAGTACCTTTTTTGTAAACCATCTCACAGCTCATGTCTCATTCGTGTCTCATTCTTCCCCTAAACTTGCTGATAAAGAAATGGATTGGATCCATGCGGTCACTGATTCTCTGCAGTATTGCAAGATGGCCAATACGGCTACCCGACATTAGTTGCTCCCTTTTGCGAATTGAGAACGGCTGCCTACTTTTGAACAGCTACGTTGAGCAGCGTTAGTTTCAATATAGCTGCCATATCTGTTGTTAGGCTTAATCTCAGCGCTCCTGTGATGTATTGGGGGCTGTTTAGTCAGATCTATTCCTAAAATTTTCACAACTTTAATGCTGAACATTTTTCAATCTCAACTTCAACTTAAGTTTCTAAGCGACTCATTACTTCTTCTGCCAAATGCATCATTAACGCGAGTTAATAATTCTTATATAAATCTTACTTTCTTTGATTAACTGCTTTATTCTTCGTATTAAATTTAATATATCAAAGTATTTCTTCTCCGCTATTAAAAGCTTGCTGTTATCAGAAAATTCCTTAATATCCTTTAAATCCCTCACTAATGCCCAACTTAATTTACACAAAATTGTCGAGTGTATTTAAAATGTCAAATGTGTACACGTCATTAAAATGCTAAACCCATAATTAACAATTAACTTTAAATTAGTCGGATGGCAACGAATGTGATACCCCATAATTACAAATGTTTACGTATATTTTAACGCCAGACCGACCATACCGCTGGCATAAGTACGAGTATATGAGTATCAAATGGCAGTGCATCGTTGATTCTTTACCTGCTGTTGTAAGATGAATGGTTTTATTATTTCTACTTTAAACCACACTTGGGGTGTAAAAATTTCCAAATACTTTTATGGCCAAAGTAAATGTTGATGTAAAAATAACAACTACAAACGACTGCACATTATTTCAAGATTTGATAGAAAAAAAAAATTATATATAACGTTTGTAATAAATTTGTTTAAAACCGTAATAAATCACTGTATAAAAGATAATTAGGGGAAGTTTAATTACTTTTTGAAGCACAGATGTGTGATTTGAATTTCAAGTAAAATACGAGTAAGACTTAACTTTAAAATCTGTAGATGGGGTGATGTGGGAAAAAATCTTAAAGAAAATTCGTTAGAGTTTCCCATTTACGAATTGTTTGTTACTTTTTAATAACACAAAATGAAGTTTCGCTAATGTGGTGCATTTATGTGAATGAAATTGCGCATTTACTTGTAAGTATCGACTTCAGTTGTCAAATTCACCAGTAAATGTTTTTTTTAAAGCACTAAGATGTCCCTCTTGTCATGTAACACACTGTGTCTATACTAGGAGAATACGTTCTGGAAAGGAGGAAAATGATGGTAGTACTTATGCAGAACTTCACTACATTGTTATTGGCAAGAAAAATATCAGCTGGAAGTTTCTTCCATGTTAGATCACAACGGCTAAAGAATGAAGTTTCTCTGTAATACGTTGTACGATACGCTGGCGGGCTTTTGACGAGGTGCACGTTGTTCGTAAAAATAGTAAAAGTTTCGGAAACGAGTCCGTTAATTTCGCCATAACAAAGCTGATTACGGTAACGATGGAATAGTGAAATAAACCGTACACTATACCACTATCGAGTTTGAGGCGATACTGATTCGCAAAAGGTAAAAAAGTTCAATGTTTCCTGAAAAAATTCATAACTCATGTAAAATTTAATCTGGCGGTATTTTTCTTGACCCTTCGGTGAGCAGGTTTTGCTTTGGCACCTAACTAAGGCACTCTGCTTTCTGAAGCATACATGTGTAGAAGTTCCTCGTTTGCTGCAGCTAATAAAAATCTAGGAAGCTGCATGACTTATATAGTGTTGAACTTCCGAAGCCCTCATCAAGTGTTAATTGGCAGAAAGACTGTCGGCGAAGAACCCAAAAGGCAACAGATATCTGTAATGTAAGAAACAGTAGTGATGGTTTGACGGGTGAGTTGATTGAGGACTGATGCTCTAATGAACTGCAGCCTACCAACACATAACCTTTTCTTCCGCTGACTGTCTGGGATATTGCATATAGGATAGATTAGAAGGCACGAACTCTTCAGTAAGGGGTTTGTACATTTGTCTACAAACTAATAACAAAAGTTGCGACCTTAATTGTGTAGGCCTTCCGAAACCCTTATCATGCGCTAATCTGTAGAAAGGGGTTCAGCGAAGTCTCCGGTATGTTCTGCTTGCCATAGATGAGGTGCCTACATCTTGGTTAAGAGGTTCTGCAAGCGATTTAAATCTAAATTATAGGAAGGGCCACGCGGTGCTGTTATCTTACAACAGATATATGTATTGTTAGCAACCAGTGGTGATGGTTTGAAGTGGGAACAGATTACGGATTGATGGTCTAATGGACTTCGGCCTACCATCTCATTAAACCTTGTCTTCCAATGACAATTGGAAAATTGCATACGGGAGAGAGTAGAAACTCCGAGCTCTTAAGCAAGAGGCTTACCCATTTGGCTACAAGCATATGGCAAGACCTGCGACCTATGTTGTGTTAGACTTCCGAAACTCATACCATTCGCTAATTGGCAGAAAGATGTTCGGCGAAAGCCTTGGTAGGTTCTGCTTACTGACCATCCCAATGCTGACCACAGTTGAAGTGCCTACATCTTGGCTGCAACATTCTGGCAGTGGTTTAAAAAAATCGCAGGAAGGGAAATTAGTTTTTTTCGACAACTTTGTGCATGCCGGTTTTCGGGGGCTAATAACCCGTGAGGTGTTGTTGTTTTGCAACAGATACCTGTAATTAAGAAACCAGTAGAGATGGTTTGACGGGTGAGGTGATTCAGGGTTGATGCTGTAATGGACCTTGGCCTACCAACTCATTAAACCTTATCTTTCGCTCACTGTCGGGAAATTGCATACAGAAGGGATTACAAGGCCCCACTCCTAAGCAAGGGGTTTGTCCATATGGCTATAAAAAAGTTGTGACCTCTGTGAGCCTCGCAATCCATAATTCCCACCGTTTAGCTGTTCCACCATTATGTATGGACGTTAAGGTGCTGATGTAAGTGATGTAAAGTGGCACATTCTGAATACATGACATGATGTTTTAACAGTACTGTAGGCCACACAACTGACTCCACGTTGTACATTCTCCATGAGCGATTTCCAAGGGCCACCGAAAGGTTCTACGATATGGCTCTCAATTTTTTAAGTCACTATTCATTCTGCGGCACATAAAGATAATCCCTCATAATCGATTTATAGACGTCTTTAATATTTTCTAAACGTCTTTGATATTTTCTAGACGTAAGCGATATATAGAGACTGGCGGAAACATTTAATTGTTGTTGAATGCCAAATTTTTAACGCCGACTGCATGCACTACGATCACGGCTCTTGCAATAAGAGAGAATATGACGCATGGTAACTCATCCTTTAAATTCAGTCTGACTTATGAGTCATGGTAAGTTGGGCACATTGGATAGGTCCTACGCACTGAAGCTGCAGCAGATGTTAACAGAATGTTGTATTACATAAATAATACGAGTTGTATCGTTAGTATTTTCTAACGCACCGTTGTCTGTATTTTCTTATATGTTCATTATTAATTTCTTTTAAAAGTACTTCATTACCTTGAAGTGTGGAAGTTATTTGACTCAGTTTTGTTAGTCTGAGCAGTGTTGAAGATATATACACTGGGCACTGATCAGTTTTAATTAATTTAATTCCAACATTTGAAATGCTGTAATATATTTTGTTTTGGTCTTTCATATTGTTATTGTTCAAGTCAAACATACTACCTCTTACCTCCTCCTCATAGCCTATTTTCCTAGTGCCAGTATAATGCACTTCACATGTAGGGGTCATCCCCTGATCCAAAATAAAAAAAACGCATACAAAATTTAACGATACTCGTACATCACACACACTTTACGTTTCAATTTAATAAGTTTCAGTGTCTTTTGATTGCTTTGGTTTCAAAATTAATATTTTCTTGCTTGCACACTAATATTTAATTGAATTGAAGGACATGAATTGAAAAGTATTGAATTAAAATTTCAATATATATTCTTTCTGCATTCGCAAGCAAATGTTCGTTTCCTCTAAATATTCCAAAAGTTTTACTTTATTTTAGTATTTGAAATTTCTTTTTTGTTGACAAATGTTGTGAAACTTTTTCATTTGCATTAATTTAAACAGAAATTTCAACACTTTTTCTTTCAATCTTTCCACTTTAAATATTAAATATCTACTTCAAATATAATTTAAACTTTTGACGTTAATATTCATTCATTCCCTTTTGCAAATGTTTGTGTCGCTGTGGTTGTTGCTGTTAATTCTTTCAGCTGTTTCTACAATATCTTATTTTGCATCTTCTTAAGTAATAAGGAAAACAAGCAGCCAGTCAGTCATTCAGTCTACATAGAATTGGAGCGAGAAAATGTGGGGGGAAGTAAACAACTAGACTGTCATATGATACTTGGATACTAAGAGACATACAAATTCTAAGATGATAAAGAAAGAAAGAAAAAAAGTTGCAAAGAACTTAAGTAACAACTAAAAATCGACAACTAAGAATGTGTCTGTTTATCATTTTATTTATTTGTGCGGGGTCTGTAGATTGCATTTTGTTTTCTCCTCCAGCTTTTGCCATTTCTACACTGTTCAGAACGTCTTCAGACAAACGGCAAAGAAAACTTCCCAACATATATGCTCTATACAATTCCACTACAGCCCAGAAGTGTTGGATGAGTATCAGTAGGAGTTTACTTTAAATTTTAACCAAAACTAAAACTATACAAGAGAACGAACGACCGACCAAACGACCGAACGACCAGCACACAAACAGACTTTCGATGACTTTGAGTGGCCACAAATATTCAAGTGCTTCCTCAATTTTTTTATTCTTTACATTTTTACTTCAATATGCTTCTTTTCCATTTTGTGTTCGAATTTGTTCCTTTTTTTTAAAGTTAGAATTTTCTTTTCCATTTTTATTTTATTTGTATTGTACATACGTATGTCTTGTTTTGTACTCAATAGCAATTCTAGTTTGTCTGACAAAAAAAAAAAAAAAAAGAAAACATGATTGCTTGTCTAGGTTTATTATCTGTAGTTTTTTTCTACCTACTTGATAGTTGAAAGATTGTATTTTGTTTTCTGCCAAATGCAACACAACTTTTTGTTTTTGTTTTCCAAATTGATAGTCTTTCCTTTTCGGTTTCATGTTGCTTTTCAAAAGCCCAAATAGAAAACATTTGGTGACACCTATTCCTTTTAATTTTTAAATTGGCACCATCAACTAAGTCGCCCATAAATGAAATCGCAACAAAACACAAAACAAACTACTTTCAATTTGCCTTTAAAGTTGCAGGCATTATATAATGTCCACTGTCATAATATCCTTGGACATTATGGCGCTTTAGCAGTGTTTACTGCGACCTATCTTGTTCTTATTTAGCCACAAAGGTTTGGAGGCTCTAGGACATGTAACATATTAAGATCGGTTTTACTAAATATGTAAATATTTACTTCAGGTTAGGACTGTTTTCTATTAACTGGAAAACCAAAGCTCTCACACAAGTCGCGCAGGGCCGAAGTAAGGATAATATATAAGGCAAGATCGGCTTCAGATCTGAGACCGCCAATGGTAAGAGGTTTCTATGTTAGATAAATTTCAAATATTCACGCCTATCGCGTTTGGCGAATGTGAAAAACGTGGTGTTGGTGTCAACTCTGAGGCTGGCAACTCTTAGCAGGTTTCATAAGACGTTAATTTTATAAAATTCTCTCTCTCTTATTGAGTGTGGCCGGGTGAACTATTTACCATTCCTCAACGACCTCCGTGTGGCTTACTAGACTCATACAGGTCGCAACTTTAGCCATAAGTTTGCAGCCATATGAACAAGCGCCTTGCTGCAAAGCTTGGGCCTTCGCACTCCTCCTGTATGCAATTTCCCATACGGACAAGGCTAATGATTGGTAGGCCGAAGTCCATTAGAGCATCAGCCTCTCACCGCTCTGACCACCACTACTTGTTTTTTACATTACTGGTATTTGTTGCAAGACAACAGCACCTTGGGGTTTATTAGCCTACGAAATCCCGCATGCACCATAGTTATGAGGGAAACTCATTCCCCTTCCTGCGATATTAGATTTAAACCTCAACCAAAATGTTTCAGCCAAGATGCAGGTACCTCCACCATGATCAGCACTAGGATGGTCTGCACTAAAAACATTGCGGGGGCTTAGCTGATCTCCGTTCTGACAATTACCCCTTGGCATGCACCATTGTTATCAAGGGTACCAATTCCTCTCCCTGTGATTTTAGCTTTAAACCATAGGCAGAACGTTTTAGCCAAGGTAGGCACCTGAAAAATTATTAGCGCCTAGATGGTTTGCAATCAGAACCTCGCGGAGGCTTTGTCGATCTCCGTTCAGCCAATTAACCCTTGGTAAGAGTCTCGGAAGTTCAGCACAACAGAAGTAATGTGGTTTGCTAGAGCTTTAGTTGCTACAACAAGCTCTATGTCCCAGAAAGCAGAGTGCCCTGGTTTGGTGTACACCAAGACAAAACCTGATCTCCAGTGGGAAATGAACTAAGCACCATGATAGCGGAGCTTATACAAGACAAAATCTTCTCTCCGAGGGGGGGAGGGGCGGGGGAGGAAGGCGAGTTTCACTTAAACAGGAAGCAGGAAAAAGTCATTAGGAGCTAAAGTGGATAATAAACTAACTAAGATGGATGATCAACCAATTCGAAGTGTCTTTCATGTAATTTTACCATCGTATCTAATGCTGTGTGAACCGGTGCGTTGTCTTGAAGAAAGATCACTGTTTTCTTCTTTAAATGTGATCGTTTTTTCTTGATTGCATCAATCAATTGATCCAATAATGCACGATAATACTTTCCTGTAATTCTGGATCCTTTTGAATGATAATCGATAAAATAAAAGATAAAATAAGTGGCCATAACCTCACTACCCGATTTCACTGTCTTTACCTTCTTCTGATCACTTCCACCCATTATTTCGATTGATTTTTGGTTTTAGGTGTGTTGTGGTGGACCCACGTTTCAATCAACAGTTATTAATCGATGCCAAAAATTAACAGGGTTACGCTTTATCATGTCTAAACACCGCTGTTTAGTGGTCTGTCGAACCCGTTTTTGCCATCTTGCCGATAGCTTTTTCATATCATATAATATGCTTATCATTTCAACAATCCCACGTATCTTGACTGGGCGGTCATTTGTAACGATATCTAGGATTTTCTTGATACTTTCTTCAGTAACCACCTCTTTTGGCCTTTCTGCTAATGGTATTGCTGCAGTGCTTGTTCGGCCACGTTTAAATTCAGCAATCCAATAGTTAACCATGTAATCTGACGGAATAGACTTGCCGGTTTCCCTTCCAAATAATAGTATTTAAACACTGCACGAAATTCACTTTTTTCCCTTTTTCAAGAATCACAAAAGTTGCTTACTTCAAACGACTTCAACAAATAAACTAGTCGAAGAATTTGGGTGAAGTTTCAACAGCTGACGTTTGACAGATCGTAATTTCAAAAAAGGGTAAAAAATTTTGTTTGTGCTGCCATCTAGCACTAGGTAGGTGCAAAATCAATCCGCCCTCGTAATAATTGCTAAGGCTTTTCCTTGTTTAAGTTTTCGTCGTCTGCCAAGTGAACCACACTACTGTTTACCGTTGGAAATGGTAAACTGCCTGTGGAGTGAATAAACTATTAAGTGGTTTATAAGAAGATTTATTTATCGTATGAGTTGCTGTTGTTATAAATTCTTAAATAAGAGTTGTGGTTAAAAATGGAAGAAATATTTATGTTACAAACCAAAAACCCACAAAGAAACCCAAAAACGGTAAATGTAATTTTCTTGATTCCTTTTATTTTGGACAACAAAATTGACCAGCCTATTTCTTTAAACTTTTTTATACATATTTTTTTGCAACACAGTACGAACTACCGCATTCAATTGTTTGTTTTTGGCAACAGCAACAAAAACAACAACAACAAAAAGAAGAGGCATACAAAACAGTAGCAAAAATCAGCAGTGGCAGGCACAGCGGCAACGTTTAGTGGCCGGTGTATCGTTCGTTAGTTTTCCATATTTGGTGAAAAAGAAATTGTTGTTGATTTCATATGTGGCATCTACTTATGTAGCCGTATACACATACATATTCACATGGCTCTATACTCGTATGTGTGTAGAAGCCAACCAGTGAAGCCATTCATCCATTTCAACATGTTGCAAATTGCTTTCGAAAACAATTGCTATGTTAAAATAAGCCTGTATCATTCGTTTGTGGAGTGAGCGAGCGAATGAGTGAGTGGCTTCTTGTTCAACAACACAAAAGAAAGCAAATTCTTAACAATGCAATAGCCAAGTTTAGACTGCCGGCCGACTGACTAGATAGCGAGAAGTATTTTTTTTTTTAACTTTTTTGAACTATTGTATTTTATTTTTCCGTTTTTTCTTCCTTTTTTTTTGTTGATTTTTGGTGAAGCGAAGAAACATGATTGTTTCTTTGTATGGCTGGCGTTTTTGAATTAAAAATTTAATAGGAAATTCCAAAGTGTATCTACTAGAAAAATCTTGTTTCTCATTCTTTCCTCCGTTACCATTACAGTATAAGGTGTACAATTCAACATTTGACTATTAAAATTAAATTGATAAGTTTTATTTTTCCACTTGCAAATTAATAATAACTACAGAGCCCACTGTATTTGGTTGCTTATGAGTAGTGTTGCCGGTTTTAGTCCAGGGCTGCTTAGATTCATGTCTTAAATCCGATTGAAATTTCCTTGGTGGTGTTTAATGAGAGCTAGCTTTCGTTAAGCCCTGTAATCTTCAGCCAAATTTTTAAAACCGTTTCTTTAGTCTTTTTAGAGCTTCTCTTACTAAGCCTATATATGTCATTACGAATTTTCTCTTCATATTTCGTGATGGCGTCTCATCCACTATTGTACCAATAGATTGACCAGCAAAAAGTTCTTGCACGCTAAGATACTTTCATTACAGGTGACCCAAAATTACTGAAGAGATTTGAATTCCTTATAGCTTTTTATTATAATTTTGTATTCTCTTTGAAATATACTTGACGAAATCAGCAACTTATCATCTAAAGTTTTGCGAAATTTTATTGAAAATGAACTGTTGACTTGAGAAATAGAATTCAACGATTTAGGTACATTGCGTACAACTGTTGCAACTGTGTACTGTTCCATTTTAAATTCCTCAAGTCTTATTTATAAAATATTGAAAACAAAAAAAGTAATATTCAAAAAGTTGTCTATTTTGGGGTTACTCGACCGTGTGCAGGAGAGGGCGAAGAAGCTCATCAGTGACAGTAGGGTATCCAACTCTATTGATTCACTTGAGCATCGACGCAGTGTGGGGTGCGTTACTCTGTTCTATCGTTACTACAATGGATTTTGCTCTGACGAGATTAGGGATCTTGTTCCCGAAACTCGCACATTTTTACGTAGCACGCGTTCATCGTCTAGAGCTCATCCATTTGTGGTTGATTGCCCGGGGAATCGTACTACGCATTACAGAGAGAATTCGTTTTTCAGCCGCACGGTTCGTCTGTGGAACAAGTTGCCTGCAGAAGTGTTTCCTGTCTGTTATAACGTTGGAAAATTCAAGTCAAATGTTCACAAACACTACTCCCGCTTTCCCCCTCCTCATAACCTATTTTCCTAGTTCTGGTACAATGCACTGCATATGAAGGGGTCATCCCCTGAGTACTGGTCCAATAAAAAAAAAAAAAAAAAAAAAAAAAGAAACTCAAAACCCCTCGGTAATTTGGGCCAATCTGTATTAGCTTAACTTAGTTCAAACTAAGCCAGGTTTTGGGTCCAATTGGGTTCCGTTGTGTTGCCTAAGAATGATATGTGTCTCGGCAGATATGCTTCTTACCCCACGGTCAAATTCCGAACCAATCTGAGGACTAGATGAAAGATCTGCTTATATTCTATAAGTAATACCTTTAATTTCAATAGAAATCTGTTTGCATAGATGGTATGGACATTTAGAAATCGGATGCGGTTCATGTTCTTGGAATGAAGATTCAGTGTGATGTTCGCTGGACTGAACACATTTTCCTTGTCTTTAAAGAAGCATTCAAGCGTTTAGATTTTTGAAAAGATTTAAAACAAACTTCACGCCATTCGATTACCTTACTATTTACATCATCTATATCCGACCGATAATGGAAAACAAGTCCCATGTTTGGGACGGTGGCTCAAAGTTAATTTTGGGGTTACTCGACCCCGCCTCCTACTCAACTGTGTGTAGGAGAGGGAGAAGAAGCTTATCGCTGGGAGTAGGATATCTAACTATATAAAGTCACTGGAGCATGGCCGCAGCAGGGGGTGCTTTGTTTAATTGATACTAGAATGGGTTTTTATCTCATGAAATTAGGGATCTTGTTTCGGGAACCCACCACCATTTGTGGTCGATTGAATACTGAATTATAATGACAGGCGTATACCCTAAAAAAATAATATATTCACAGAAAACATATGTGCCATATGTTGTCAAAATCGACATTATTAATTAGTAGAAAACATAAAAAGATTATGATTACGCTCTGATATTCTTTATGGATTTCATGCTGCCAACTCAAGCATCTGACTTCCTAGAACAGAATATGTAAAGAATTGCATATATGAGGGATTATAAAGTCCAAGCTTCTCTCCACAGTCTAGGAAATTCCACACAAGAGACACTAAAAACCCCGAGCTCTTAGACAACAATAGCTTTATCAATATGGCC
Source organism: Thecocarcelia acutangulata (assembly GCA_914767995.1). Lineage (NCBI taxonomy): Eukaryota > Metazoa > Arthropoda > Insecta > Diptera > Tachinidae > Thecocarcelia > Thecocarcelia acutangulata. Next base: position 31,871,601 of record OU612097.1, read on the forward strand.
AAGTAACATTCTCAAGTAATTATGTAAAAGGGCTGTTAGTGCTTTCTGATAATGTTGCCCCGCTATTAGCAGGGATTCTAATAGGTCATCGAGGCGCTGTTGTTTTGCAACAGCTACCCGTATGGTACGAGTAGATTGTAGGGAACATCAAGGCGAGTTTGACTAAGGCTTTCGTACTATAAGCTCAGCTACCTTAGCTTCCTCCCACTCTTTAGGGAGTTGCTTATAGAAGAGTCTAAGCTCTCGGGCAAAGAGTTTGACAATATGGCCAAGCAACATATACAAGTAGCTCTGTAGAATAGGTATTAGTGCTCTCTGATAATGGTGCACAGCTATTTACGGAGGATCTATAAGGTCCAAAAAGTGCTGTTGTCTTGCAACAGCTAACCGTGAAGTCGGTTTTAGGGAACATAAGTTTCGTTTTCTTCTAAATTTTCCAGCTAAAGATCTTGGTTGATTTTTGTTTTTTATAAAAAAGGTTTAACGGTATTTTATTTTCGAAAATTAATTTTCCTGCTGATGATAACGAATTGTTATCGAAATATCGGAAATAAAATACCGTTAAAACTTTTTTTATAAAAAACAAAAATCAATCAAAATCTTTAGCTGGAAAATTTAGAAGAAAACAATATAAACAAGCTCAAATAATACGAATATTGAACATAAGTTTCACTAAAGCTTTTGAACTACTAGTTAGGGGTCAGTAGCTTCTTCCAACTGGAATTGCCAGAACTAGGCCAAGGGATTGGCAAACAAGCAACATTCTCAAGTATTGTCTATGAAAATGAGCCTCAATATTCTTTCATAATAATAACCTGGAATTTTCTCGGCAATCTTTAATATCACCTTGTTTAGTACATACATGGGCGGTTCGGAAACTTATTAGCCTAGCACAAGAAGCGCGGCATAAACAGAAAAAAGTTAAGTGTTTTGGAAACTTCCATCTCTGCTATGAGCACATGTTATTTCTCGGCAATCTTTAATATTGACTTGTTTAGTACATACCAGGTAATTTAATTGGAATTTTAAATATTTTTAGGCTTTACAGAATTTTTTTGCAAACGTTACACTGAATGCCAATTTGAACACCCAATATTTATCCAAAATTGTTGGCATTTACAAATATCTTTGCCCAAAAAAAAAAGAACCTTAATTTGCATACGATACGATTTATAATTCTTTATTCTATAGAGTTGTTATTCTCGTATTCTTCTCCTTTTAAAAATAAAAGCAGAAAGGAAGCAAATTATGGAAAGGAACTTAAATTTCAAATTAAATTTCCAGCTAAACCTTTAAGTCTACGGTTTTAAGTTGTTTAACTAAATTATATTTATTATCCAACTGTGTATTTCACACATTATTTCTTGTCTATTTTAATCAATATCTTTATTTTCCAACCATAAAGCCAGCCAACAAAAACATTTTCTAGTAACTACTCTTTGGCTCTGGTAGCAGCAGCCTTCTTTCTGTCTTTCCCTCTTATTTAAAACGCTAAAAAGTATCAATTGTAATCAATGTAATACAATGCGATTTCCAAGGATTAAATGACAGCAAGCAAAAAAAAAAAAAAAAAACAAAAAAGAGAAAGAAAAGAAATGGCAAAATTTTACTTAAGTTTTTATACTTTACCCCAGACAATGTCTGCTATCTTGTGTATAAATATGTTGTATACCCAAACAATATAAGTAAGCATAGTTAAGCAATTTTAAAAATAGAAAATTGCTTTGGAAGTTTTCGTAACATGGAAAATACAAATGAAGAAAAGGAATGTTAAACAATCGATTGTGGCAATTGCAATTTATAAACATGAAAATGTTTAAGTCTTTCTATTATAAATCTTAATAAAAGAAGAGAATTTTTGAAGCCACAAAATAAATGTTCGTCTTAAATTTCGCTTGCTCAGGCAAAAGCTGTAGTAAACAGATACACGTTAAATTTCGTTATTAATTAAACTTTAAGAGTTTTTTATTTTGGATTATTTAGTTTTAGGTTTCTTTGCAAATTAAGTATGTTGTTTAACTAAGAAACCCCAAAAAAGCGTCCCATAGTGCAGAGAATTTTCACATAAATACACATCTCCTGCATCATGTTTTGAACACAAAGATTCTAAAAACTATTACAGAGCATTAAAATGATGCAAACATAGGAACTAATGCGGGGCTTAACTGGCAATTAAATAATACTTGTATAGAATAGAGAAGCTACAGAATGTGAAACTGATTTACATCAGCACCTGCCTTTTCGGCCTTATCTGATGATAATGAATGTAGAATTGTGAGATTTAACGATCTCCATAATTAAAAGAATGTTATTGTTTTATTAGTTCAATTTATTAATCCATTTATTATAAGGTAATTTTGTTTATAAAGTTCATTATTTCATTTATTAAGTTTACTAACAATAGCTTTACGGCCTTATTTATAAAAATTTTTTCATGTTTATTAACCTCTTATTACACAAATTTTGTATGGAAATCAGTGCAATAACTGCTTAATAAACATGAAAAAATTTTTATAAATTAGGCAGTTAAGGTTTAAATTAAGGATAGTTTTAAGGTTCAAATTAACACATATTCATTTGCGAAACTTAGGGTCTATTAATTCAACACATTGCTTTTTAAGTCTAGATATAAATCACATATTAAAAGTTACTTGATTACACTAGTTTATGGTTAACGCCACTATCACTATTTGATGTTCTTTTCTTCTTACGCGCGAATACTCAGCACGCGTGTGCTCGCTTTGCCTCTCCAATTCACTCTCTCTTCTGTCTTGTTTCTTTTCTGCCTTTTAGCTTAAAAGAATTTATAAGTCCGTTAGTTTATGTAAAGTATGTATCTTGTTGTTGTCCGCAGAAGTATAATTTACTCACTGTTCGTAGGAGAAGTATTTACTAAAGCATGTGCAGCGTGGTACGCTGCCACACCCTACATGCATTATGCCCATCATCAGCGCCATAGTGTGGCAGGCAAAGCTCACATGGGCCGCAACTATTGCCATAAGTTTGTATGGATAAACCCCTTGCTGAAGTGCTGGGGTCTTCTAATCACACAATAGACAAGATTAATGACTTAATAGACCCAAGACCATTAAAAGCATCAGTCCTTAAACCACCTAACTATCACAGGTGGTTCCTTACATTAAAGGTATCTGTTCAGTTCGGGGATTAGTATTAGTTTTCGACCCAATTTGCAAGATTATACATGTAGATTCCCCACTCTTCTTCGCGAATTATATAGTATATCTATACTTTCCACAGTTGATAAAATCTTAGAAAAAATTATTTCTGAGCAACTCACTATTTATCTGAAAGAAAGTAATATTTTATTTTGTCAGCAATATGGTTTTAAAAAAGGATCTGGAACAGAAGAAGCAGTTGTAAATGTGATTGAATATGTTTGTAATGGACTGCATGATGGTTATAAAGGGGTTGCGGGTGTTTTCTTTGATCTGTCAAAAGCATATGATTTAGTGGACCATGATATTTTATGCCAAAAACTTCGGTTTACTGGATTGCAACATAATTCTCTTGCTTTGATTAAGGATTATTTGAGAGGTAGGAATCAATTTGTGACAATAAATAATGCAAGTAGTGAAAAGGTAGCTGTACTGTCAGGGGTTCCACAAGAAAGTGTGTTAGGACCACTTTTATTTAAAATTTATATCGATGATTTGAAAAATATAACATTTGATGGAAAATTATTTATGTACGCAGATGATATATGCATTCTTTATAAATATAAATATTGAAAAGTTCTACAAACGCACATTGAACATGATGCTGTGGTCTTGTCAGAATTTCTAAGGCTGAATAAATTGATGTTGAATGCTAAAAAAACAAACTTTATCAGGTTTAAGCCGTATGTTAATAGAAGAGAAGAATTTATGGAAATACACATTGATGGAAATACAATATGCGAATCTGAAAATGTCAAATATCTTGGCATTAAATTAAGTCATAATCTTCTGTGGGATAATCATATAACTGCCTTGAAGGCAAAAATTTCTTCCGGGATTGGTGTTCTTTATAAATTTAGAAACAAATTGCCTACTAGAACTAAACTGTTACTGTATTAGTCATTAGTTCACTCGCATCTTACATATCTTCCAATAATTTATGCATCAAAATCAAGTACCATATTAAAGGCGTTACAATCGGCTCAGAATAAGGCTTTGAAAACTGTGTTCAACCTTCCAATCAGATTTTCAACAGTAAGCCTTTTCCAAAACTATGCCAAATCAATCCTTCCAATAAGAGGACTTTTTAAACACCAACTGCTTTTATATGTTTTCAAATGTATAAATAGAATTGGTTCGCATTCTGTTTTATTTCAACAGAACATATCAACATCTAGGATGAATACTAGACAATCAAGAAACCTAAATATTGTGCGGTGTCGGCTTGAGCTTACTAAGCAGCGCATTAAATATAGCGGTCCAAGTGAATACAACATACTACCAGAAGGTTTAAAAAATATTCCGGTGTTACCAACCTTTAAAAATAAATTAAAAGATTATTTGCTTGAAAATGTAAGTTTACTTCTTGCATATGAGAATTAGTCAATTCTTTTTTATTTGTGTTCAGTTTCTGAGTAATTTTTGTGCAATTTTTTTTAACACAGTGTAAATATGTATTGATTTTTTTTTTACGAAATTGTAACTAGTTGCCCTTAAGCCTCTATAAAGCCATTTGGCGCTGAGGCATAAAAATATTACTGTGTAATTACAATAATATAGAAATAAATAAAAAAAATAAAAAATAAAAAAAATTATGAAAACATGAAATAAACCTATTGCAGCTTCCTGTATGAATCATACAAGAATTACACTGCTGATTCCTTAACGAGTTGTAAGATAATATCTACAGAGTCTCAGGCGATTGGCTCTGCGATTATCATAACCGTCTTTTGTTGAGGGTTGTACACGCAGAGAAAAGATAGTTGGATATATGGTTGCGACAACATTAATATATATTTTATAACATTGTGTATTATTGTTAAACACAGCGTATTATCGGTTTAATTACAGTTTGTTCCTCTATAAATATGTTACTGTTTGCATTTCTGTAATCCTATTGTTAACATCTATAAATTTCAAAATATGGTTGCATACAATAATGGCGATTGTGAGAATTTTTTTAAAAACAACAATAGCTTTTATCACATCCAATATAAAAATGTTTGTGTTCATAATATGTATGATATACTAATTCATATCAAAAAAAAAAAAAAAAAATAATAAAAAATAAAAAAATTTGCTATTGCTGTCATTAATAATATTTTCCTTTTAGTCGCTGACATTTAATTTTTTTCCATTCGACTTTTCTTTGGAAATAAAAAAATGTCTTGTGTATCTTTAATTTAAAAAATATATATAATTATTTGTTCAGCTTTATGTAAAAATGAGAAAAAAAGAAGACGAAGTTGGCAAAAAATACATTTTGAGTACTCGCGAAAATATAAAGGTAAGTCTGTAATATTAAGATATAAATATATACAACAATACGAGTACGTGCAACCATATTAATATGGTTACATATTACTTTTAAAATTACAATCGCAGATGAAATTTTTAATAACTATTTTTGTTTTATTGCAGCAGATAGATAATTCAACATCAAAGAGGAGATGCAAAGCGATTAATTTTTTAAATTTATATTAAACATAGTATTAAAATAAATGTATTTTTCTTGTAAATAATTATAATATGTATGCAAAGCTATTTGTGATATTAGTATGGTTATTTCATGAAAGTAACATGATTACATATGGGAAAAGTATGAGTGGTTAGTATAACAATATGGTTGAGTATGACAATTATTTGATAACTTTAATCACTACTGTGGTTACTTATTATTATAATAATGTTAAACCCAAATATATTATGGTTACTTATAATATTTGTTTTACAATACTATGGTGTGTCCTGTCAATGGTATTTTAAATGTAACAATGTGGTATTATTAAGTACAACCATATAATCCAACAATAGTATGTTGGCCTTAAAATAATGTCGTATCAACCATATATTTTTTTCTACCTCTACGAGTCTTAAAAAGGAATCAGCTTTTGTAACAGTTACTCCTGCGTGAGGGATCGTTTTTTTCCTGACTCTCAGTAGAATCTTTTAGGATTAAAATGGTTAGCTGGACATAAATATTTTTTTGTTTTGATAATTTGAGTGTTTTAGTCAGAGTAAAGCAAAACAGCAGCAGACCATATAATGCTAGGAACACAACTGCGACGAACGACGAATATTTGGTCGCGAATATTCGTCGCCAAAAATAAAACACATTAGTGTATATGAAAATGCACACAATCATGGCGTTGGTTGAATATCGTCATACTCAACGAAAGTTGAAATAGATTCATTTCTAATTGTTTCGTCAGCGAACGACGAATAAAGCAGTAACAGGTGACCAGGTTTCTTACATAAAAAAAGTATTTTTCATGACATAATACTTTTCATGATTTATATTAATCCATGTAGTAAAATATGTATGAAGATGTTCTCAAAATATAAAGCAACTGAAATAATTTGTTCAATAATCCTTCTTTCGGATGGGATTTTTATAGGTTTACTTTTAATTTGGCCACCTTAGTATTTATATTAATTTTGTCTCTTTGCATGGAATGTAAACAATGTTCATTGATATTGTGCTTCACACGATGAATTTATGCAACGAATATTTGTCGGCGAATTCGTCGCGATGGGCGAAGTTCGTCGTTCGTCGCAGTTGTGTTCCTAGCATAATATTATTATTTCTGCAAAAAGTAATGCTTATCACCATAATTTAACTGTTTTCACAATACTTTCTGTTGCACTAATACGTCTAGAGGAGTCATTGGGCCACATTTTCTTTTTTTGCAAAAATTACCACTATCGTCAATCTAGAGCGCTGTGGCCGTATGATAATCGATTTATTTGACCTGCAATTAAATGTTAAGAGTTTAACGATATGTGATTTCAATAAGACGGTACCATGAGCCGCATAATAAGACTGCTTAGGGCTTTCTTGTATGAGAAGTTTCCAGATCCCGTAATTTCACATTTTGGTGACGTCAATTGACTATTAAGACCACGTGATTTGAGGCCGCTAAACATTTTTTTGTAGAACTAGGTTAAAGATAACGTTTATTTGATTAATCTGCTAAAACTGGAGCATTTAGAAACCAACATTCGTCAAGTTATTATCGAGAAACCTTTCGAAACATGCGAAAAAGTTGTGAACTCATTTTAGAGTGGTTCGTTTTTCGGCCAAGCATTATAGTAAACCAAAAGCTTCACCGAAATCGTGGCTTTCTGTGTGTTTTGTTTCACCTTACTTTTAAAATCGTAAATGAATAATCTGTTATGCTTTGTCATTAGCTGCTAATGCCATTACGGACATATTCTCGCTCCAAATGACAGAGAGAAAAATTCAAACCTCAATTTTTATTGAATGAGAATGTTATTATAAATTATAGAACTGCCCACCAATTTCTAAAAATTTTGAATTTGTTCGTCAGTTGCCTCTTTTTGCATCTTAACTGAAAACAAATATTTACATTGACTGCCATTATTATATTCAAATGGGCTGTTCTTTGCTGCCTGCGAAACTCTCATGCCTGCGGAAGCAATTGCATCTTTGTTTTTCTTTTTTCTTTTGTATAAAGATTTCCTCCAAATTCAGATTTTATTTTGTTTTTGTTAAAATTTTATGATTAATATTCGTTTGATGAATTTTTTTTGTTCTTATTTTCATTATTATGCCATGAATTACAAACAACTTTCATTTGCAGACATCAAACAAAGAATGAACAAAATGCAATAGGAAGAGATGGAAAATCAAACACAAATTTACAAGCACATACAATAAAAATAAATTACACATGAATTTATTATTATTCTGATTGTGTTTTTTTTTTGTGTTATGTGAAAGAATTTTGTTTTTCTTTGCGTGCAGTCAAGAAGTCAAATGTTTTTATTTAAATCCTTGTAGTATGTGTAAGTTTTAAGGATTTTGTTATTTATGTATAAAGATAAATCAGTATTTGTTTGTAATGTTATTTTTTTTTTGTCTTTTGTTAAGGCTCAGAGACAATGTTAAATTTAATAACAAAAAAAATTTTTTTTTTTGGATTCTTACATTCACCAAATGCATTTTTGTCTGGTGGACGAGTAGAAGTGGAAGTAAAAAGCAAACCGGTAGTAATGTTACCAATGTAGCAGTCGCATACTCTTAATAATTTTTTGTTTTCGCGCTATTCTGGGAATACGTGCTTGCATACATGCAAATACAACAGGCAGGCATGCAAAAATCAGGAATTTGCGTAAAAATAATATTTTCTTTATAAGATATACTTAAAAAGACATATCGCTCCTTTATTGCAACACAGTCATATCTCAAAAAATGAGCTCTTCAAGTTAACTATGCAGAATTGTTAAGTGGTCACACTCGGTTGAGGAGAAGGGATACCGTTGCCACCATCAGAGCGTTAAGTAGGTGATTCTACCGATATAATTGGCGCAAAATAAAACTTTTTGTCTAGCATTGGCTGGACTTAGTTAATTTATTGTATTTAGTATTAAGATTTGAATACTTATTGTTAGTTCACATTGTGAAGATTCAATAAATAAATAAAGCTAAAAAAAAAAATAAAAAAAAAAAAAAAAAAGAATTGTTAACAGTACAACCTTTTAACCTTTTTCCTTTAACCTTTTTTCGGGCAAAAATTTATTCAAATCATTTTTAAACTGTTTTCTTTAGGAGATATTTGAAAACTTATATTTGAAATGTGTTTTTCTCGAAACAAGCTTTTATTTTAGTTACGACTATGTTGCAATAAAGAAGTCAGTGGAAGACGGGGCTTAATGAGTTGGTAGGCCGAAGCTCATTCAGAGCATCAGCCCTTAATCAACAGTCTGACGATTGCTTACAGGTCCTAATTTTTACCATATGTTTGTACAACTATAGGCAAACAAACCTCTAGTTTGGGAGATCGGGCCACTAAGAGCATCAATAAACCAACTCACCCAGCTAACCATCACCACTGGTTCCTTACAGTACAGGTATTTGTTGCAAGGCAAAAGCCATGCACCACACAATTATCAGGGATACTAAATCCTCCTTCCAGCGGTTTAAACCAAATCCACAAAGTTCCAGCCGGGGCTGAACTGCAAGCAGAACCACTCGGAGGCATGTTGATCTCCGTTCTCGCAATATATACCCTTGTAAAGGGTTTTGGAAATCCTTAACACAACCTAAGCCATGCGCATAACCTGTTCCCCGGATGGTTTGGCATGTTGTATTAGAACTTTCTTTCTATACGCCATGAGCTATGGAAAAATCACTGACACGATATTGAAATATGTTGGCCCTTCCAAATCGACCCGCTCTAATAGTGAAAGGCCAATGTAAGCGGCATGCGGCTGCGGGCGGCAACAATGTGACCCATTTACAAAAAATTATATTTTTTATAAAAATATTCGTACATAAATTTCAACATATTGAATTTAATTTAATTTGGCAATGCCGTTAAAGGCGGCCGAGCGGCAATGTTGAATTCAGTTTAATGCTAGGAACACAACTGCGACGAACGACGAACTTTGCCCATCGCGATGAATTCGCCGACAAATATTCGTTGTATAAATTCGTCGTGTGAAGCACAATATCAACGAACATTGTTTACATTCCATGCAAAGAAAAAAAAAATAAATATAAATACTAAGGTGGCCAAATTAAAAGTAAACCTATATAAATCCCATCCGAAAGAGGGATTTTTGAACAAATTATCTCAGACAGTTTATATTTTGAGAACGTCTTCATACATATTTTACTACATGGATTAATATAAATCATGAAAAGTATTATGTAATGAAAAATACTTTTTTTATATAAGAAACCTGGTCACCTGATACTGCTTTATTCGTCGTTCGCTGACGAAACAATTAAAAATGAATCTATTTCAATTTTCGCTGAGTATGACGAATTTCGACCAACGCCATGATTGTGTGCATTTTCATATAATCTAATGTGTTTTATTTTTGGCGACGAATATTCGCGACCAAATATTCGTCGTTCGTCGCAGTTGTGTTCTTAGCATAACTTTTCGTTTTGCCGCTTCAATTTGTCAAACCAAAAAGTAAAGGAAAAAAATATAAGACAGAAATTAAATTTCGGTTTTCAAATTTCAACAATTGAATTTGTTTATTTATTTTGGCTTTAAAAAAAATCAAAATGTTTTTTAATTTAATCTTCCAAGCACAAATTTTTCTTCAATTATACGCGTTCATTTGCCTACAACAAATAAACTCAAGCGGCAAATAGAACAGGTGGTTGCCGCTCGTTGCCGCAAGCCGCAATTTTGTTACTTTGCTGTAAAAAGTGTAAAATGGTTGTTTGTTTTCTGAAAAAAAGAGTTCTTTAAAATGCATCTTTTAAAAAGCCGTATCTTAAAAGGTGAATTTTTAAAAATGTCTCTTTTTCCATATAACAACTAATAATAAAGTAATTTTAATAATCACCTTTTACACACCTGGTAGAAACACTTTCGTAGATATAACGATTTTCTGCATTAATGTTGCGATTTTATTGTTGTTTTTGAGTCAACGTAAAGCTTCATCCGCAAGCTATTAAAAAGCTTCGTCTTTAGTTCGTTCAAAGCGTTAAGCGATGACGTTAAGACAGCGTGAATGAATTAAATTTTTTTAACAAAAATTTTTGAGTAAGCAATGACATTATTAACATTAAACAATGACATTATTAAGAGATGAACGAAACTTTGATCAATAGAAGATTGCCTTAGAATCTTATTTTATAATATAAAAACTGCAAAATTAAAAATTAAAGACATTGTACCACTTGTGTTAAAGGAGTATTTCTGGGGGAAAAGTTCGAATTTCAACCGTAAGAATAGAAAATGGTGAGGAGAAATTAACAAACTTCTACTAAGAGTGGTGGAAATTAAATAGACGAAAGAGAAGTGTGGAAATCTGCACTAAATGATTTAATTGACGTGACACAGCTCGATGCTCTTAAATTGAAGAAAACTCAGGAGGCCAGATTGTTTTGGTGCAATACAACTAAAAGACCGCGGAATTTGCTTAAAAATGTATAAAAAAGCATTAACATTTTTTAAATGCGTCATTGTGTTACCTAAAGTACAATGGGGGCAAAATGTATCTGTGTTTCAAGATTATTATTTTACATATTTAAGAAAAAGCGAAAAAAGTAGTGAAATATACTTAAAATATCTAAAAATATTTTTAAACCTTCTCCCGAGATATAGTTGTGAACAATTTTATTGAAAAAAAAACGAAACTTTAGAAAAATTATAGCTAACGAATTGCCAAGAATTAAACTTTCACCTCACAGTTGCTCTGTCTGGAGTTATCAGATTTGGCTAATTTTTTTCAGCATTCATACTCTATACTATATGTAATAACAATCCGCTCAAATTCTATTCGAATTCACATACAAAACGGTAAATGTATTTTTTAAGCTACTTCTTTCGAAAGTAAAAATTTTGGATAGGTATTCTTTAAAAATAATTTTTGGTAGAACAATTTTTTTTCAAAAGAACTATAAAGATATATAACTATATACTTATATATATTTAAAAATTGTATAAAATAAAAATTATATAAATATATGTATATTTAAAAATTCTACTTTTGTTGGGTCATACTCGTACTTGCCTTTAAATTGTTTTTTTTTTTCAAAGGACTTTCGCTAAAAAGGTACAATATTTAGCATAATTTTTCTTCTCTTAAGCAAACTTTTTTACGATATTTTTAATATGACATTTTTTACAATTTAGTTTTTTTTTTAAGTATTGTGTTTCATTGCTAAATATTTTAAACTTTAAAAGGAAAATATTCAAAAAGCTCACTCCTTTTTTTTCCTAAAAATCTAATTAATAACTTCACATTTTTATCTATCTGACTGCGTTTCATTAAAAAGAAAAAAAGACAACCACTGTGCACCTTAACAACACTAAACTCAATAACAAGAACAAAAATCGTTTGAAATTTATTATAAATGAATGAATGAATACATTTTTATTACTCCAAACAAAAAAACAGACTTCCAATGGCCGTATTGGACCTTTGGGTATTGTTGTTCATTTGTCAGTTTAATTTTTTTTTTTTTTTTGTTTCCATCAACAAATAAATAAATTTTCTAAATAATAGAACAAAATTATATTGAATTTGGGCAAAAGTGTTTTAAACAAATACATTTCTAAACTTATTTATTATTTAATAGTCACAAAAATATTGAAAACTGAAAAAATCCAAATAAAATTTTTATTATTCATGTTTGTTGTGGCTGTCCTGCCTACTGGCACAAAAAATCAATAAGAATCAAATCAATTAAATTGAAATTTGATTGTTCAAATGACACAAAGAAATTTAAATAAAAAATATGTGTGTATTAAAAAAAAAAAATGAAGAAAAATATTTTAATAATATTTATAATAGTGGCGAACGTATTTTAAACTGTTTGGGGAACAATTTAACGACTTTTTACATTTCATGTGATTTTCTGCACGGAAAAAGAATCTGAGAATTATTCAAAGAAACAGAAAATTTCAAACGTGCTAAAAAGGGGGTTAAAAAAAACGTCACAAAATGGAATAGAAAACTATAAAAGTCCTATACATGATATAAAAAATACAAGGTAGTTTTATTCTCTCAATTTTCCTTAACAATCACCATCTGACAAGTATAAGGATTGTGACATTTTCCATAAAATTGTGCCTAAAAATAATAATAAAATTGTGGCTTCTAAATAAAAATTTTAAAATAGAATACATACATAAATCTAAAATATATAAAAAATGGCTTGAAAAACATCCCCAGACTAAAATGTTTCAATGCGCCTTTAGTATAACCTGGACTAACACGTTGGCTTTTCGGTCATCTAATCATTCTTAACCTATAGGAACCTTGTAAATTAAATTTAGACTCATCGAAGAATAGTATGGAATTCCTTTGGTTGGTGGTCAAATTAATGTGTTCCCTTTCAAATTCCAACTTGGCCAGTATATTTTTCCGTGATATAAAGATCTTTTTTACACTTTTGTATGGTATGCTTTTAGTCCGCCTTCTGCAGCCTGCCTTTGAATACTTTTGGGGGTAACATTTAATAACAATTGTGTGGCGATGGTTCTTGACATGAATCGGTCTTTTTTTTTATCAAACGTATTATTACCTGGCCATCTCGTTTACTGATCTTTCGGGAACGTCCACCTTTATGTTATGTAACCAAAATACCCGAACAACGAAAACGGCTTATAATTCTTGATATAACGCTGTGGTGAATGTCAAATTTTTTTGCAATTGTGGTCACTCATTAGCCGTTCTTAAAATCAGACATTATTTTTTCTTTTAAATGCAGTGAATAATTATATCGCGCCATTTGTTAGAAAAGTTAGAAGTCACGTCCAGAAGAAGTTTGAAGGCACGGAACCGACGGAAAACTATGCAAATTTTCGCTATACATGCTTATTTTGATATTTAAACAAATAATTACATCTTTTGGAAGTTGGTTTTTCTCATTCTAAGTAATGAAGAATATTCAAGGCTACGTGCATTAGTTTTGTCGCTGCACCTTGGGTTATTGTAGTAGAAATAATTATTTATATATTTTTAAACCACAAGCATAAAATTTGTCCCTTTGTTTTCAATATCTAAAGAGTATTTTATTTTAAATGTAATAATATTTTCTTTAAAATAGGCATTCCTTTGAATGCTATCGTAAAGTTTACTGATAAGCAGAAGTCCGTGCTTTTAGTTTTTCTGACCCAAGTGGGCTGGCTTTACAAAAGCTGGCAGCCTGTTAAACCTAACCTAACATGGGTTTCAAAACAACCACAGATACATATCTACTTACATCAGCTTATTATTTCTAGCTTTTTCTAATATGAACAGTGCACTACACATTTCAGAAAAAATCCATTCTAGGCAACGCCTTTTTATATTTCTCTCTAAAAATAAACTTCAAAAATCCTTATTACAAATAATAAAAAGAGAATGGAACTACCTTGTATTTTTTATATCATGGACCTATATTTATGAACCAAGTATGTAAAGGTGCGTAACTTTAGTGTAAGAAACTATCAGCCATGTCACAAAACTTCATTCCGTTCGGAAACGAAATTGAATTCTTTTTTTTTTCTTCTTCAAAAAACGAAAAACTAAAAAACTTTTCGGAATGAAGCCATTTCTGATTGCAAGAATGAAACTAGTCATGTCACAGAGGTTAATTCCGTTCGGAAACGGAATTGAATTCTTTTTCTACTTCTTCCAAAAACGAAAAACTAAAGAACTTTTCGGAGTTAAATCATTTCTAATTGCAAGAATGAAACTAGTATTATCTTATAGAATTGATTTTATTTCGAAAAAGTTTTGAAAAATTAAAAAATCGATTCAATTCCATTTCCGATCGGAAGTGAATTCTGTGACATGGCCGATTATCTTATAGAATTGATTTCATTCCGAAAAATTTTCCTTTTTTTTGAAGAATTAAAAAACCTATTCAATTCCATTTCCGAACGGAAGTGAATTCTGTGACATGACCGAAAATTTAACTTTTTCATAAAAATTGTTAATATCTAAGAAATAAGGCAACGCCATTTCTGTGGAATATTTATTCTCATTTAAAAAGGGCATATCTCGATTTTTCGCTACATTACAGGAGAAGAAAAGACTTTATAAAATCCGTAATATTTTAGATACAAAAAAATTTTAATGCAATTTATATATATGATGGGCAACATCAAGGCGAGTTTGCTTAAGGCCTGATGTTTTTATGGACTAGTGAATTGCTTATAGGAGAGATTGGAAAGCTAGCACTCTTCAGTAAGGAGCTTGTTAATATGATCAACTCGACGACATGCAGTGTGTCTGCCGGGAATGTATACTACTCGCAGTAATTCCATTGGAATCCTTTCTGTATGCGAGGTGGCAGCGTTTTGTTGATTTCACATATTAATCAGGCCCAAAGCATGCAGGCGTTAAAAAGTTTTCAATTATTTCACAATATTTCAGTTACCGTTACACCGTTTTCATTTCCAAAGAAGTAAGTTCCAATGATTCCTCCTGACAAAATTGCACACCAGACTGTCAGTTTTAATGGATGTAAAGCTGGTGCTGCGGCTCAAAGCTACAACTGTTTTTCTATCTCTCTTGTAAAGTTAAGCAAAGTGACGACTGGCCTTTTTGAGTTCCAGGTGACCACATCCATACAAATATTATATTTCGCCCTTTTAAATACCTATTTATACAAATATTTAATTGTTTCTCATACATTTTTCTTTTATTTATATCGTTTTAGGTAAGCTGAAGCTTTTATACGCCAAATTAAATCAGTAAGTAAAAAAAAACTTAATCGATTTACTACTCGTACATATCGATTTCGCTCCTTTTTTTGTTTTTGAAACAACCACCAAAAGAAGCAGGCATTTAAATGCTATTTAGTTCCCTTGACACTAAAAAAGAATTTCGGCATAAGTAACTAGGGTTTAATCGTATTAAAGGTGTGATCGAGGTGTGTCGTCGCCACACAATTATTTTTAAGGGTTAAATTATTTAACTTTAACACCAATTCCTTTCATCGGCTTTTTATCATTTCAAACTTAAATGCTTAGCAGATTTTATTACCAATTCTGGCTTGAATAACAGACAGTCAACTAAAGAAATACATACACACATCTTTCATGTTGAATTAAGTCCTTAAAAAAAAACAATAAAAACCATAAGATGATACTTTTGGGTAAAAAAATATTTTAAAATTTTTTTAAGCGATTGGATTAAAAGCGTGGGACATGCCGTTGTCAATAGTAATATTTGGGTTGACACATGCGAGGGTGGTGTGAGATAATCACATTAATTTAGAACCCTAGGGTCTTCTATCAGCCATGTCATGAGATCACAAACCTTTTTTTTTGGTTAATAAATGAAAAAGTAAAATATTTGTCGTAACGAAAAAATTTATTGTTCCAAAAATGAATTTATTAATTTTGGTTATTTTATATATAAATATTCGGTCATGTCACAGAATTCATTTCCGTTCTGAAATGGAATTGAATCGGTCTTTTAATTCTCAAAAAACGAAAATCTAAAACTTATTTCGGAATGACTATAAGACAATGCTAGTTTTATTCTTGCAATTAGAAATGATTTGATTCCGAAATTTTTTAGTTCTTCGTTTTTTGAAGAAGTAAAAAAATAACTCAATTCCGTTTCCGAACGGAATTAAACTTTGTGACATGGCTGATTATTTTATTTCATTCCGAAAAATTATTATTTTTTGTTCACTCTAAACCCGAGCAATGAATTGAGTTCCGTTTTGCATTTTGCCGTCGTAGTGTACATATTAAAAAAATTTAAAAACCAAACCAAAATTAAAAATTTTTTTAAGCACAAATTGAAAATTTTTAAAAAGCACAGCACAATTGAAATATAAGTATTTGTTTCACTTCCAATTTTATATTTTTTATTTTGTATATCTTTTTATTTTTTACGCGCGATGTTGTTGCGACGAAAAACACAGAAAAATAAAATACGTGTACCTGAAAAACAACGACCGCGCGCACACAACCTTGTGATTGATGACTTTTTTTTGATAGTCTCCAGGGCACTTTATATTTAATAATATGTCTAAAAGAAATATTAAAAGAAATATTGAATTTTGTCTAAAAGAAATATTAAATTGTCTACATTCGTCTCGATTTTTTAGTGCACTTCATTTTTGTCTCAGAACTAAATGTAAGATTGCTGACATACATCAGTTTTTGCTCCCAAGCCATTTTCCAAAACGAAAAACAAAATCTTTATAATGAGCTTTTCTTTAAAAAATTCTTTGGCTTCACTTAGGTTTTTTAAATATACTCTTACCATAAATCTTTTATTTGAGGTTATATCCCCCTAAAACCTTGAGGCAAGATTTATTAGCCATTTGTGTACCAGAATAAAGAAAAAAAAACCCAATTTTGAAAAAAATTTAGTTACACCCTTTTCATATTAAGCCATCGATATATGTATGTGTAGCTGTCATTTCTTTGCCAGTTAAGCGATATGTACGTAGTTGTTATTTCTTTGTCATCAACATAAAGTAATAGCTAACTACCTGTAGGAAACAGCTACATTTCCAGCATTTATAACTTCGCAATTTCTAAACAATTTTAATAATACAAAAATTGGCGGTAAAGTCATATAACTCTATGATACTTAGAAAAGATTTCAAGCCAGATTTTTTTGTTCTTTTCTTCTAAAAACAAATATTTTACTTATTTTTTTATACCTGAAATTTAACAATATTTTTAAACACAATTTTTTTAATAACCACAAAAACTGCGATGGTTTTAGCTTGCGTGTTAATTTGTGTAACAAACTCCAGTTACTGACTTCATTTTATTTTTCATAAAAATATTTATACTACAAATTACTTCAATGTCTGCTTTATTCTAGCACTAATAAACGCTACTATTTGAAGTCTAAAAAAATCCGCGTTATCTTACATTGTTGTTTATTCTCATACACTGTTATATTATGTCGTATACTATAGGATATATTTAACGCAAAATAATATTTCAAAATTATAATCTAGATTATAATCTAGAATCGCCACAAGCTTGTTGGCACATGTTTTCCAACAGTTTTTGGTTCCAAGGATCAATAAAATACAGATACTACAGATTTCGCAATTTTTAAACAATTTTAATAATACAAAAATTGGCGGTAAACTCGTAGTGATCTAACTTTATGATACCAAGAAAAGATTTCAAGCCAGATTTTTTGTTTTTTTTTCTAAAAACAAATATTTTACTTAATTTTTATATCAAAAATTTATCAATATTTTTAAACACAATTTTTTTAATAACCACAAAAACTGCGATGGTTTTAGCTAGCGTGTTAATTTGTGTAACAAACTCCAGTTACTGACTTCATTTTATTTTTCATAAAAATATGTATACTACAAATTATTTAAATGTCTGCTTTATTCTAGCACTAATAAACGCTACTATTTGAAGTCTAAAAAAATCCGGGTTATCTTACATTGTTGTTTATTCTCATACACGGTTATATTATATCGTATACTATAGGATTTATTTAACGCAAAATAATATTTCAAAATTATAATCTAGAATCGCCACAAGCTTGTTGGCACATGTTTTCCAACAGTTTCTGGTTCCAAGGATCAATAAAATACATATACTTCCAGAGCTTTAAATTGCTGCATGTATGCAACTACCCTCGCGCATTTAAAAGCAAATTTATTTGCCTTCTAAATGACTGAATTGAATTCATGTAGATTCGTGTTGCTGTTGTTGTTAATGGCAATATTAAATTACTGGGGAACGCACTCATTCAAAAATAAGAAAGAATTAAAAAAAAAAAAAAATCACAACCTTGGCGGCAAATGTGCTAAATTCTTAATGAATACTCGTACGTTCAGAAAACGTTTTATGTTTGTACCTTCAACATTTAAGTTCTGTTGTGCTCATTCCCTCATTTATTTTCATGCATAATTGGTGTTTAAGTGGAATTTCAAATACGTATTGTTCTGTTGATTTTGAAGTAAAAATAATATAAAAAAAAAATCACTAAAAATATCATCGTCAAATACACAAATGAGTATGAGCATGAAAGAAAATGTACGTTGAAGTGATAGGATTATATAAATTATTGCCAGTTATAATACACGAAGTATTTTCTTGCTAATTAAAGCTATAAAAATGTTCTAATGCCTTTTTGGTAATACGATTACTTGTTAGTGTGCGTTCAACAGTTTCGCTTTCGAAGGACCATGAGCTAAACTATTAAGATCTGAAATTTTGTTTTGTTCGGTGGAAAGATATCTTGTTTGTGTTAAAGATAAAAGCAATTAATACAAGTCTGACTGGGATTAGGTGCGTTTTCATTGACACTGCCACCAAGATTTATTAAGACTGCGATGGATATTTTCTTCATGCCGCTGCAAGAAGTAAACTTCCCCTACTCGATATACTAATATTTCAGTAGCCTTATCACTTTTTAGCGCACTTTAAAAGTATGACTATTTGCAATAGTCTTTAGAATTTTATAATCAAATGATTTTTTGATGGAATTTGCATTGTTTTATTAAATTCGTATCGAATTCTAAAATTGAAATTGTATTTCAAACACAATTCGAAAAAAATTTAAGTAATCGTTTAACGCTTGATTAATCAAGTGCATGTTTTTTAGAATTCATTCACTCCATTTTTTTCTGTATGCACCATCAATGTGCCTCGTTTTTTCCTTCTTAATTAAAAAGGTTTGATTTTGAAATATATTTCAATGATAATTTATATTGACAGTTGGAGAAATTTTAATATTTTGTTTTCCATAATGATTTTAGAATTTTTTCTTTATTTTTACGAAACCTGTGGCTTTAAATTTTGATAAAGGAAAAGGGATAGAAAAAATAGTTGCTAATCTTAGTTTAACTCACGGCATTTATCACAAAAGAACCCTGCAAGAACAGTGACCAAATGACCGGTCATTTAACCGATATTGTTGACCGAAACATAGGTCACAACTTTCTATCAAGTTATTAAGGGCAATATAAAGTAAATAACCGAAAGTTTCGTGTACGTGTGATGTTTCTTCTACCGAATTCTCAAAAATATTATATACGTATAACATTTTTGTGACTGTGTTGGAAAATAACATTTGAGTGTTAGTTTCAGTCATCTATTTCTTGTAGGGAATTTATTAAAACATGTCGAGAAATAAGAGGGATCAGTGATTTACATCAGCATCTGTCTTGACGGCCTCATCTGATGACGGACCAACTCCACACGGTTAATTTTTTACGATTCACCAACTTTTTCCACAAGTTATGAGAACACCTTACTAAAGCTCTTGGGTTCTGTAATTCCCCCTTTATGCAATTTCCCAGACAGTCAGTGGCAGACAAGGCTTAATGGGTTGATAAGCCGAAATCCATTAGCAAACTAACTCACCCGCCTAACCATCACCACTGGTTCCTTACAGTACAGGTATGGGTTGCAAGACAACAGGATCTCGGGCAGTTATTAGCCACCGAAAAACGGCATTGCATCACAGTTATCAGGGAAGCCAACTCCCCTTCCTGCGATTTCAGGTTTAAACGACAGCCAGAAAATGGCAGCCAAAGTAAGCAACTCAACCATGATCATCGCTGAGATAGTCTGCAAGCAGAACCTCCCGGCGGCTTTGCTGATCCCCGTTTTGCTAAATAATACTTTGTTGAGAAGTCCTACACAACATACATAAGGCTTCCCAGAGTTTTATTTGCTACAACAAACGAGGAGTAAAAAAATCCCACATAACTTCGAGCTAAGGGGTACCAGAAATTCCACAGAGTTAAGAACACTCTTGAACTTTCTGTATCAAAAATTGGCTTAAGGTACTAAAGCGTAAAATATCTTTTAGATATGTGATATTGATAACACAGTCATAAGGTATCATTCCACTGGATGAAATTCTCTCTTGCAGTATCAAACTGAAAAACTGTTTAATAGCTCTAAGCGACAAGTCGGAATTCATTAAAGCTTGATAAAAACTATCATAAATAACTAATTGCCACTTCAGTTTGTTCACCTTAAAAATGCAGGTGTATGTATGTTGACGTTCGATATCCTGGCACAGACGGACAAATACACTGAGGAATACTTTCGTATACCTTTAGCTCAAAATGTGCAAAATGTTAATTTAAATAGTCAAGTAAATAATTATAGTTTATCTCCTTGCAATCTCAAATCAAGTTCTTATTTATCTAATTAAATTTATTTATTTCCACTACTACTTTTATTACGGTCACCGAATTCCAATTATGTTTTTATCCTCTTAAAGCTAATTCATTATTTTAATAACATTTCTCGATGGTCTGTGGCAGATAAACGATTTAAATTATTGACTTAAACTCTTTGTTGACCCGCACGTTTCTATTTTGCACCTCCTGGTACTGGGTTATTCTCTCGTAAATTTGCTAATCGCCATCATTTGCATTTAACTAAATTCAAATTAATATTTTGTAATTGTTTGATGTTATCATTCGCAGCAACAAAAGCACTAACAGAAATTACATTTTTTTTTAATACCACTTAGTTTGTTATTACTATTTGAAAATAAATTCTCTTATAATTATATGAAAAATATTTATTTATTTATATTGATTTAGGTATTATATATTTTCTGCAATACAAAAAGTTGTAGAGATTCGAAAATAAATATGTTACGCTTAATTAAATATTGACACTATTTATAATTTTAAATGAGATTTGGGAAAATTATCAATTCAGATGTTTGTGAACTGAAAATGTTTTGAGGTTAGAATTTAAATAATTAGTGGGATGTTATTTTGTTTCTGTTTGTGTAAGATTATGATGAATACTGTTGAAATGTGTGATAACAATAATGAGCTGTGTGAGTGTACTCGTATAATAGTGTGGATAAGTATTGAAGTAGTAAACTTTTTCCAAAAACACTCGAATACCTTAAATATTTCTGTGATTAGGTCTTGTTCATTTTAAATAATATTTCACTGTTTTTTTCTTTCTTTTAGAAAAGACTAAATTTTCATTGTTGTTGGTGCTGCTCTTGCTGGTTGTAGTTCCTGTGTGTGCAATTGTTGCGTGGGTGGGAGGGAAGGGGAGGAGGGGGCGTCACCAGTCCCCAAACCGCTTTGGTATTTACTTAGTCCTTGGGTTACAAAGTCTCACCTGAGACTTAAGTATGGTATCACGAGAACCGTGAGTCCCAGGAACTTGTTCCTATCCTGTTGTGGTGCGCCCATTCGGGGAGTATCGCGGTAATTGTGGCTTAGACCATTCTAATCGGGTGCCGTGACCCAAAGATCGGTAGGGGTATTAGAAACGTTCCGCTTCAAACCAAGGGGAATATTATGTTAAAACAACATATGATCGAATTGGTACTGTATTCCAACCAGTGATAATATAATCTGGTAGTAAGGTAACTCGCCAGGCTGAGTTACGAGAATGATATCACTGATCACGTCAAAGCAAAATTTAGTGCCAATAAAACAATATAACTTAAGCCGGGGGCACATAGAATCCGTCGTACTTTGTCCGTCTCCTATTTCAACTGACATCAACGTATTCGAAGTATGAAGTTGGCACAATCAGTACTTTGTTAACGGATATGAAATCAACTGCATTTTACTTTAAATTGATTAAAATCTCACATTTTTTTTTAAATATATTTTATTTTTGAACGAAAAAATAAATCAAAATATACAAAAATTATAAATTGATACTTGTCAAAGTTCTCAACGTACGTTAAAATTAAAAAGTTGCTCAACTTTTATACTTCGCGTTGACGGAGAAGTATGGAATGTGACAAAGCTGATAAGAATACATGTATTTTAACTTAGTTGTAAGTTGAAAAAGGCAGCGTATAACGTACGGCGGATTCTATGTGCCCCGGCCTTTACCTCCAATACTGCGACGATGCTCCAGTGTGTCAATAGAGTTGAATACCCTACTCCAGTGTATCAATAGAGTTGAATACCCTACTTTGCCCCTTCTTGCATACTGCCGTGAGGAATCGAAATTGGACTTTAAAGCTTCGACCCAAACACGAATGCTGTATTCTATTTTCGGTAGAGCGGAGATCGGATGGAGTAAAGTATATCTGGTGAAGTTTTAGGAAAACAAAGCACTTGAATGCTTATCTTCGAACCTAAAATATGTGCTCAGTCCAGCGAGCATAACACAATATGTTTATTTTCAGAACTTGAAGAGATTAAAATTTCTCAATAACTGTATCATCAATGAATATAGATGAAGTACCAGTAATGCGTGAGCATTGAAATCGGCCCTGTTAAAAACACTCAATTCAGATAAATACAGAAAATCTTTGTTGATAGAATCATTCATATTTTGTCGTCAAAGCACTTGAATACTTCTTTTAAGACATGAAAAATATGCTCAGTCCAACGAATATACCACAGAATTTTTATCCAAAGATTGAGAGTTCTCAATTACTACACCACACATGAATATAAGCGAAGTACCAACTGCCGTCATACGTCTATTTGCAAGTATATAGTGTATATAATGGGTATTAAGCTCTGAAATCGACCCTGTTTAAACCACCGCGTTCAGATAATAATAGAAGATCTGAAATTTTATCCAGAGATTGAGATTTCTCAATTACTATACTACACATGAATATAAGCGAAGTACCACCTGCGGTCGTACGCATACAAGAACTAGGATATATCACTGGTTATCGAACTTTGAAATCGACCCGGTTTAAACCATCCCATTCAGATAATGATAAAAGATCGTTGTTGAAAGAATTATTGATATTGTTACGTTTTTGCTTCTAAAAACGCTTTGGCGGATTCTTCAATTGCAAATGAAATAATGACACTCACACTTGTTCATTACACACTACTTAAATAATTTACAACTTTATTTTTACTTGATACCACTGTATACTAAAACACTAAACTTACTTACTTTTTGACTTATGACTGTCTTGCATAAGGTCTAAAAATAAAGTGACTCGTTGTCGCCGACCTGCCTGCGTCCTTATCATTTTGTACAATCATCATGATCTTTCTAGTGATTTATAATTCTAGTCTCAAATGTACAAATGTAATTCTCACCATATACGAGTACTATGTGCTTGCGAACATTAAGCTAGTGACAACAACAAAGAATAAGAAATGAATAGCCAAGAATGCAAGAATAACAACAACATCACTTGTAGTTGATTTACTTGGAATTTTGCGTACTTTAAATCATCTATGTTTGTTTGTTTGTGTATTATGTGTTTAATTTCATCTTGTTTGCGTGAATGTCTTGTACACTTATAACAAGCAGAATAGCAGCTGCACACTGGGTTAGATGTGATAAAAATTCTTAACAATATTTTGTCTCACTAGAATAGAATCGAAAAATATTGAAATCCTTGGAAACTTGAACATTATTTCGCTACTCATATTTTGACTTTAGAACTTAAGTTCTTTTGTATAGAAGATGTCCAAATACTTTCCTCTTGTTTTAAGACTTGAGTTTTCTATGCTGTGCATGAATCCTTGGAACGCCTTAGAATATATAGATCTTCGCATTGACGTATTGGATGGTAATTGAACTACAGTTGTGTTGTTAATCATAATTCAGTCGACTAGAATGATAATACAGACAAAAAAAAAATTGCTGTTATTACCGCTTTGCTGATTATTTGGCAACCAGATATTTATGTTTGCCTGCATTACTTTCCACAATCGAGTGAGTAGCTCGATATATTGGTTATTTTTCTACCTTTGTGTTGTACATCACTTGACGTTAAAAAAGCTCTAGTTCTTAGCTTCACTACTGTCCAGAATTTTCCTCAAGCCTTAATTTTGCTAACCTATTTCGACCACTGTCTGCTCTTCATGTGCAAGTTTCAATTATTAAAACCAAAAAATGCTCGATAGTTATAAACTAAAAACTAAAAGTGAAGTATAAGTTGAAAAATGAACTGAAATTTCCCATGTAAATTCAATTTACCCATTTAAACTAAACAATTATATCAAATTTACCTTTTCTTTATTAAATTTGTTCTTCTAAATTACCCTTATTATAACTTTCCATTAAATTACCATAATAATAACTCAATTGGTTGCTGGAGTTTTAAAAGAAAAATGGGCTTTAACCCAACAAATAAATGTGTTGACGGTATTGTTCTGCTTGAATGTTGTCCTAACAACAACAATGTCTCTAATCGAGTCATGATATCTAGTGTCGTTACACATTATCTATGATCTATGCGTGTGCCATTTGAGGGCAGTGTTTCACCTGCAGTTTTTGAACATTGTGACAAGCAATCTGATTAAAAGTCTACTCGTACACCTAACAACTCATACTGGCAATGAAAATGTTAAAAATGTTTAACAATAGACTGAATAAACAAAATATGAACAACTAACGATAATTACCAGTCATAAAAAATTCTTTACTACGAGCAAATATAAAACTCAAACTCACCCAAATGAGTTATAGCAAAACTTTATAGAAATAGGAAGGGAATTTTTTTTCGAAACAGTACAAAAAGTTATTGGTGGCACAAGAAATGCAATTAAATAATTATATATACAAAACAAGAACTTGTTTCTTAACAAAAAGACAGTTTTTTACAAAAAGTTTCATTTACTATTTTACATTTAAATCACAAACAAGCCAAACAAACTGTGTGCAAAATATCATCGACATTTTTATGCGTTTGAAAGGCCCTACCGCTGTTATTATTTAATTGTATATGGAGTATAATCATCATGCAAATGTATGCTGCGGCAATTTATGACTTGTAAGTTATTCGCATAGAATTGTAACTTAAGAAAACCGCAGTCTAACGGGCTCAAATCACACGACCTCGGTAGCTATTTCACATCGCTCACAGGTGAGAAGACCATGTTTTGAAATAGACCGAGCACAAATGTGATTCTGCTAAAAGTACCTGACCAACTAAGACCAAAACAGTTGTGAAAAAGATTTATATTAGCACCTGCCTTGAGGCCTTATCTGATGATGGACCAGATCACGATTCACCAACGCCCCCGTGTGGCTTACCAGGCTCACACAGGTAGCAATTCTTGTCATATGATTGCGGTCATATCAGCCACTTCTTGTTGAGGAGTTCGGGCCTTCTAATCCCTCCTGTATGCAGTTTCCCAGCAATCAATGGAGGACAAGGCTTAATGAGTTGGTAGGCCGAAGCCCAATAAGAGCATCAGCCCTTAAACCAACTCACCCGTCAACCATCACCAATGGTTCCTTACAATACAGGTATCTGTTGTATAGGCAACAGATACTCGGGAGATTGTTAGTCCCCGAAAAAAGCCACACACCAAACAAATATCAAGAATACTAACACTCCCTTCCTGCGTTTTAGGTTTCAACCACAGCCAGAACGTTTCAGCCAAGGTAGGCACCTCAACCATGATCAGCCCGGGTCGAACCGCAAGCAGAACTACCCGGGGGCCATGCTGATCCCCGTTCTGCCAATTTATACCCTTGGTAAGGGTTTCGGAAGCCAACACAACATAAGTCATGCGGCTTCCTAGAGTTTTGTTTGCCGCACCAAACGAGGAACCCCTTCCCCTCTTTTCCCCGAAAAACAAAGCGCCCAAGTTAGGAATACGCGAAAGCAAAACCTGTTCCCTGGAAGACCAAAACAGTTGGTGGTTATCTATTAATAGCAATCGCCATTGATGATGATAACCTGGCCAAGTTCATTCTTTAAAGTCTATGAACTGATGTCGCCGTCTTCCTTAAATCCCCACCAAACAAAGGCAACTTATTCGTGATGCATGGGTGTTAAAACCTCCCCTCTCAACTTTTTTTTTTGTTTGTGTTGTATATCCAATAAAAAAATTTATCGAGGAGCGGGTTTTGCTTAGGTATATGCCTAACCAGGGCACTCTGATTACTGGGGGGTATAGAGAGCTAAAAGTTGCTCGTTTGTTGTCGCAAATAAAGCTGTTGTGTAATACATAATCTTATCTATTTATTTCCACTGCCATTTACAGCCATTGACTGCAAAACGCCGGAGGCAAAGTTGCACACTTAATAATTGAATAATATTGAATATTATATAGTTAAGTAAATAAGTTTTTATTATACAAGCGATATTGCTTTCGACTCTTTTCCATGGCTTCCAGGCGTCTTGAAATGGCTTGTTGCATCACTGTCAGGACAACTTTAGCCTAAATATATGATACAGTGTATCATGGACTTGTGTGCCAACAAGTCTATTAATGTTCTCTTGGATACATTTTCATACAAAAAAGGTCGATTTGATTGCTCTTTAGTACCTGATGACTTGTGGACGATCCACAATTCGTCCATGGTTGTAAGACCAGGCCTCAACATTGTCAAACTCTTTTTTGAACTGGCCACAAGATTTCACTTATGATCGACTATGCATCACATTCAGTGCTACAGATTATTCCAGTGTTTATATTAAGATCTTTACATGTAATATATTATTTGTAGTATAAAGTATAATCTTTTTGTAGGAGGACACCAACTTGTTTTTGTTTTCCTTATCTTATTTCATTTTCGAATAGTTAAATGACTAGTAACTACCCGAAATGTCTAGTTTTAGTTAAATAAACTTACTATTTTTTATCACAAATTCTCTATTTTAAAACGACACAGTTTTGTTTTTCATGTTTTTGTAGTGGAAAATAAGATTAATCTTCCACTTCAGATCTCTAGCTATTTTAATTTTAGAGAATGGTCACTATGAGGGATGGATTGACGAATATACTCCGAAATATGTATACGAGTATGCCGATAATAAGAAATGGTTTAATACCTATTCTAATACCCGTTCGAATTATATTTTAGCGCAAACAAAATCATACCGCTTGTTTTTAGAGAGAACATCACCTTCGCAAGAAATTATTAAA
Source organism: Thecocarcelia acutangulata (assembly GCA_914767995.1). NCBI lineage: Eukaryota > Metazoa > Arthropoda > Insecta > Diptera > Tachinidae > Thecocarcelia > Thecocarcelia acutangulata. The sequence continues at coordinate 31,899,018 of OU612097.1, forward strand.
CTGTAAGCTCTTATGCCACAGGAACATGGGGGGGAGTGTAACTCACAAGACATACGTTTTCCCTTATACTAGATGGATTGAGGGATGGATTGACGAATAAACTCACATTGCCGAAATATGTGCCGAAAATAAGAAATACCTATTCCAATACCCGTTCGAATTATATTTTAGCGCAAACAAAACCACCCCTTTTTTTTTCGAGAGAACATCACCTTCACCAGAAATTACTAAACTGTAAGCTCTTATACCACAGGAACATGCTAGATGGGTTGAGAGCTTTTGTTATGTAGGAATTAAATATCCACATTCAAATCCAGTGGCTTGGATTTTGGTCGATTGGTACGACCAACAGGATACTTTTTAAATCTACAGTACATTACAGCACCCTCCAAAAAAAAAAAACTATTCAACTGATTGCTTTTGCGCTACAAGAACATGCAAAATGGGGAGAGTGCATAAGACATACGTTGTCCCTTATACCAAAAGGGTTGAGCTCTCAATATTTCCACTTTTTGTTGAACATTATTATTACGCTATTGCTTTTTTAGTTTTAGAATGTGTAAGGGTTTAGATTTCAAATAAAGATTAAACAAATTATTTTAATATTCTTGTCAGTGTGTGTGCTGCTATTGTCCTTTACGTTTATGTTGTGCGTTTTACTGAAAATAATTGTGTAAATTTCTATAATTTTAATTAAACTAAATAGCAGTCTTGTCAGTATTTTAAATGCATTATCTTTCAGCTATTTGCATAATTTATTAAGAAAATAGTTCTATGTAAATTTTATTGCACAACTATATTGTTATGATAAACATACAATTCTAATGAAATACTAAGCACATTACATTGCTTTACATTATTTATAAGAATTTCGTTTAAAGGATATCTTCGATTTAAAGCAAATTTGCCAATATCACGGAAGGACGTAGACAGCAACAAGAGTGAAATCGAAAGCAGGCCAGTCATCTTCAATCAAGATATCCAAGTTGGCCATGCACTTAAGACATCATAAACACTGAGCGCAACGCAATAAAAAATCCTGCGAGACCACATAAACGATAGTTTAAACAAATCATTGAAAAAATTTTCGATTTAATGGCCAAGAAATTGTGAAAAACCAAACAATCGACAGTTTATCTCACCGTATCATCCGGGATTATAAACGGTGGCTAAATTTTAAGACTCGTTATTGATTTTGATAAAACACAAATTATTTAGGAATTACTGTCATTTATTTTTATTATAATAATATTTTTATGTATGAAACAAAATATTAGCCAAATGGCCGGCGCGACTTCGGCGGCACATGCATCCGATAGTCGAAATTTTCGATGACTCTGAGACATAATTGAGGTTCTATGCCGTTAATGTACCGAATTAAACCATCCTTTAGCCCACCCGGGGAACAGGTTTCGCCTTGGCATATTCCAAACCAGTAATGCGATTCTGCATCTAATTTTAACAATACTTGTTATTCTTAAAAAATTTAACTATCAATTTGACAGGTCTGCTATTCTCTAGCATATTCAACACCACTTGTTATTGTGTTTTCTTTTGCCAAACTTGATAATTTCAAAAATTCTAACTGCTTATAGCTGGCCGATAATATTTTTTGTATTTTTCTACGTTCTATTCGCCGTTTCGACACAAGTTGAAGTTTTTGTCAATGTTGTTATTTATTAGTTAGAGAATCGCACAATCACAACTGCAAGCGACAATATTAGTTGACAAGTTAATAAATTTTGTTATTGTTAAAAGTTACAGAATTCGCATCCAGGGCACTCTGTTTTTCAGATAAAGATGTGAAAGAGTTTGTCGTTTGTTTTAGCAAATAAAACTCTGCCAAGCCGCATGACTTATGCTGGGATGGCTTCTAAAACCCTTAGTCTGCTTTTAGGGTTTGGAAATTGAAAGACACACATTTTTCTCATTCTGTTTTGAACTTGCCGAAACCTTTTAGAGCTGCGAAATTAATAGACTGACAGAAATTTTTCGTTTCTCTTTTCTTTATTTTTTGTTGTTGTTGTTTTTTAAGTTAGTGTGTTTATATGAAGTTGATATGAGAATAATAATATGAAGCAACAACATGAGAAAATGCAAAGAGAGGCAACTTCAAACGAAAAATGTCTTAAAATGTCCAGCACTGTACAAACTTCGTCTGTCTGTTCATCAATTTTTTAACTGTGAAATGGGACTTACCAAGGGTATAAATTGTCAGAATGGGAATCAGCATGACCCCGGGTGGTTCTGCTTGCAGTTCAACCCGGGCTAATCATGTTTGAAGTGCTTACCTTGGCTGGAACGTTCTGGCTGTGGTTTAAACCTAAAGAGGTAGGAAGGGGGAGTTAGTATCCCTGATAATTGTTGATGCATGGATTTTTTCGGCGGCTAAAAACACCACGAGGTGCTGTTGCCTTGCAACAGATACCTGTACTGTAAGGAACCAGTGGTGATGGTTAGACGGGTGAGATGGTTTAAGGGCTGATGCTGCTAGTCTGTTTCGGCCTACCAACTCATAAGGCCTTGTCTTTCATTGATTATTGGGAAATTGCATACTGTAGGGTCCCTAATTAAAACGTGGGCTATATGGCTGCAAACATATGACAAGAATTGCGAACTATTTGTACCTCACGGGGGTGCTGGTGAATCGTGAATATTCACTCCTTGGAATTGGTCTATCATCAGATAAGGCCGTAAAGGCAGGTGGTGATGTACATCTTTTTCACTCTCATCCTTTAGCTTTTGAATTGTTGCTGGCTTATCGATGTACAAGGTGTACATCTTTCAAATAATCCCAAAGAAAGAAGCCCAACGGTGTCAAATCACATGATTTCGGCGGCCAATTCCGCATCACGTGAGATAACATGGCCATTGAACTTGTCGTGCAAAAGAGCTATTGCTTCGTTAGCTGTGTGGCAAGTGGCACCATGTATATCTTTCAATTCGGGCCATAAAAAGTTCGTTATAATCTCACACAGCGAACACCACTGACAGTGACTGCCTTCATTTTGGAAAATATACGGCCCGATGATGCCGACAGCCCACAAACCCCACAAAACAGTCACTGCTTGTAGGAGCATTGGTTTTTTGATAATTATTTTTGCATTATCATTCGCCCAAATGTTCTATTTATTGACGTATCTATCAGGTGAAAATATATCATATCGCTGAAGATTTTTTTCTAGCCACCATTATGACCATTGACGACGTTTGGAAAGCTCAAGAGGCTTTAGTTTTTGAAACAATTGCACCTTGCAAGCGTGTAAGTGCATCATGTTCATAAAACGACAAGCGCTTGAGGTGCAATATTAGGGCACGACGACGAGTTAAGGTGGACTGCTCTTCAGCCACACTATCGCCAACAGCGGCAATATGTTCTGAAGAACGACCTGTACGAGCATGTACTGGTCTGATCTCGCACAGACCCGGTTTGCTCAAATTTTTGCACGATTTTTCCGATTCTACGCACATTTGGACGATTAAATTGACTGAAAAAATCACGAAGTGCATGATATGCCTTTTGGATGGAACGCCCTTAAGCCTAAATAACTTTAACACGTTGCTCGATTGTGTATCTTTCCAGTGTTCAAATTAAGTTAGTCTGAAATTGAGAAATGTCAAATGAAATGCAGAAAAAAACTTGTGTGGTTTACATTCCACATCGGCCCTTAAAATTTAACCAGCCGATACAAACGACAGTTTTCTCTACCATATCACAGTAATATTTTTAGTAAAAATAAAACCCATGAAATTTTTGTCTTAGAAAATACTTTGTATTTATATACAGCATAGTCTCAATAATCTGGAAAATTAAAAACCATGGAGTGGTTGACCGAAATATCGAAATGTCCGAATTTACCATCGAGGACTATGTCGCCTAGGCTGATTTTGCTTCTGGTATTTTTTTTTTAACAAGTAGTAAACTTTAGACTAAAATCCGGTTCATTTATAGATTAAAATTATGAATATTTTTGCATTTTAATAGTTATCCATTTTTGAAAAAAGGAAGAAAGACTGAAGTATAGCGAAATTGTGCATCTGTTGCCACAGGAATCAATTTACACATACACTCATGTCCAAACACTTATGCAAAGTGTACGCTTGCACAAATACACCCACACTCATACACATACTCATACACCCGCATTCATTTACACTTAACACAAAAACGTATAGAACAATACGATTTAAGCCACTTTAAATGCACATTGTGCTGCTTTATTAATTTGCTTTAAATAGAATTTTAAATTAACAATAAATACAAATATTTCCCATCCACACACCCAATACAACTGCTGCCGTTAAACGTTTCTCTCACCAATACAGAGAAAGTAGCCAGAAAACAACAATACGAAATGAAAAACCAACAACGTAACAGTAAAATTTATACCACGAAAATGACACCGAACTCATTGTGAACATCTTTTTCAAACCAATTGCATATCAGCTTTTCGTTTGGGTTTTCTGTTTTTTTTTTTTTTTTTTTTTTGCAATTCTAACTCCTGCTGCTGTTAAAAAATGGAAGGCATTATTCATGCATTCATAAACTTTATTAAAAATTGAACGTTAAAAAATGAAAGCAAATATTTGCTTTTTTTTGTTTGTTTTTTTTTTTTTTTTGAAGATTTGAAATCAATTGTAAATCATACATTATGAGTCTGTTAAGCTGAAAAATACTACCGCAAAAACAGGATATTCGAATGGGGGTTTTTTAAATTATTTGCAATATAATTGCTTCCAACTGTGTCATCAATTCAATAGCAGAAATGGCAACCATACTGCTTCGCTTTAGCCAGCATTAAAGCTTTGGACTTGCACTACTATAAAAATTCATTGCTTTTGGTGTCAGCAATGATTGCTCTAAATTTATATACGGTTTTCTTAGACTCGGCTTTATTCAAATTGTAATACATCATTTAGTCCTATCCGAAGAGTTCAATATAAATTCAAGTGTTCCGCAAGACTTCGTTCTTCTTCCGATTCTATTTACTATTTTCCTTAATGACCTTCTATGTCAAGCCTTCAGCGCAACCTAAATTAGGTAGCACAGAGTTACGTAACTAACTTAAGTAAGAACGTTAACGTGGTGCCATGATACATAGTGCAAAGCTCTAGCTAGTATGAAATCATCTAAAGCAGGTGTGCCCAGCCCTATGCGCTGATACTCAATTGTTTTTGTTAAAGCGCTTAGCTTTAGGGCTGTGCTGTTTAGTACACACATACTGCGTTCGGCACTAGCAATGAAAAATACACAAACAGCTTCGTCTTATATATTTTTTTGCCGTTCTTCACTGCACACACACAAAAGCAAAGCAACACTACTTTCGCATGTTTTGCTGGTAAACATTGACGACATCGATTATCAGTGTGAATTTTGTTTTTGTAAATGTTTTGCTTTTTACAAAAAAAAAAAAAAATTAAATAAAAATAGTTTTTCCTTAAATGTATTGGTGTTTACTCTTCCATATAGAACTGGTGGGCATCACTGATCTAAAGTGTTATTACTAATTGCCGGAAAAATGAGTAACATTTAGTTTAAATTGGATTTTCCAATTGCAAAGCGTTGACGTCGCGCTATTGGGCTTGATCTCCAGTGTTGTCAAAATTTCAAAACGCAACAAAATGAAGAAAAGTTGAGATTATTTTTCTTTTTTAAATACTATACTACTATAAAAAGTATAATGTTTTTATATTAAAAAAACCATAATGAAACAGGCTTGTAAGCAGTTATTAGATGATCACACTGGGTCTGATAGTACCGGTTGATCGCATGCCATCAAATTTGTTCAATAGCTAGAACTTGTGTTTGTCAAACTTGGCCTCTAGGGCGATTCTGGTACTTTTATTAAGACAATGTTATGTTTACAATAATTTTAACGATATTCAATATTGCAATAACGATAATCAAATTTGGTATTCAGCAACAATATATAATTATATTCGCTGTCGATCGAAATCAGTTGTTAGTTTTACTGCCTATTATCAGGTACACAACAATACAGCTGCTTGCCGTCGTTAAAATTATATTGCAGGAGCATACAATCGTTACTGCAAGGGATAAAATATGTCGAAAAAAAATTACGGTAGCCCCACTATTATACAAATAGGATTGAAATAATTTATATACACAATAAAACAGTTAAAAATTTTTATTAACATAATAATTTTATAACAAGCAAAACTGCCGTATTTGGAGTGAAGAGCAGCCAGAAGCATTGCAAGAGCTACCAATGCATCCACAAAAAACAACCGTTTGGTGCGGATTATGGGCTGGCGGCATCATTGGGCCGTATTTCTTCAAAGATGATGCGAATCACAACGTTACTGTGAATGGTGAGCGCTACCGTGCGATGATAACAAACTTTTTTTTTGCCCAAAATGAAAGAGCTTGACTTGCATGACATGTGGTTTCAACAAGATGGTGCCACATGCCACACAGCACGCGAAACAATGGACCAATTGAAAGGCGAGTTCGGTGAACAGTTTATTTCACGCTTGGGACCAGTCAGTTGGCCGCCCAGATCGTGCGATTTAACGCCTCTAGACTATTTTTTGTGGGGCTATGTTAAGGCTAATGTCTATAGCGACAAGCCCGCTTCGATTGACGCACTGGAAGCCAACATTGCCAACATTATTCGTGAGATACCGGCCGAAATGTTGGAAAGAGTATGCCAAAATTGGACTAAGCGGATGGACCATTTGAGGCGCAGCCGCGGCCAACATTTGCATGAAATAATCTTCAAACATTAAATTATATCGACCCAACTATCGATCCAAATAAATATTTCATGCATTTTTCTGAATTTTATGTGTTTTTTTTTTAAATTTCCGATAGTTCTTATAAAATCACCCAATATTACTTAAATTTTTTTCTCCATAATGTTTTGAAAAGTTTCATACAAATTTTCAAATAGCATGATTTGTCAAAAACTCTGTTGCACGGTTGCATTTTTAGTACTTTTTCAGCACACATGCTTTATTTAGTAGATCGCACGATCGTATATGATAGTGTAACAAGGCATTTAAAAATGAACGCTGGACTTTTTTAAGATAACATCTAAAATATTTCGGCTCCAGTTTTGACCTCTCCTGAGCTATTTTAAAACAACCTACCATTTCTAAAAGTCTACATACGAATATTTTTATTTTCGTATTTTATTTAAATAAATATCAAATTAAAAACATAAACACCATTCCATTACAGTAAATGCTTGAGTGTAAATTTTATGCAAATTGAGTACATTTTGTCCCAAAACGGTTGTATATTTATAATTTTTTCACTCGCTTTTGTTTTTTATTTTCATGTTGTAGTGGCAAACCGCAATTACAAAAGTTTTTTTTTTCCCCCAACAAATGCAAACATAATCGTATATAAATTCAGTTATTATAAGAATTAATGTATATGTTTTTATATAGTTTTCTGCATTTAAACAATGTAGAAGTTGTTTAATTTTAAAAGTTAAATGGAAAGAACAAGTTGCAACGAAAAATAACTTAAATTTGCATGTTAATGTGAACATGTGTGCTGTAAAAATGAAATAAAATTTACAGTTTTTTTCTATTGTTTGGAAAATATTTAAAGAAACTGTACAGTACAAATTGCTTGCAAAAAGTTTTGGAAAAAAAGTGTTTCTTCTTGCGGCATCATATCATTTATTCCAAGAGAAAAAAAGTATATCTTTTGTTATAGCAGTTGGTGCGTTTTAAAAACGCCTACGACACTTTTGTGATAGATTAGTGCCTAAATCAACTAGCTTTGTGTAATCTACTACAAAATTGTCACACGCCCACTACAATGTGGACCTATGGTTTTTGTTATGCAAGCTTGGTTTGAATTCCAGCGAAAACAAAAATACTGCCAACAAATAGTTCAAAGCGTAGTTCAAAGCGTATCTCATTACCTAGATTTTTGGATAAGTAAGCAGATGAAAAAGAAGGATAAAGAATCGTTTTGAGCCTGACTTCACTCGGCTTCATTTTTAATGAAGGGTACCAGACAGAATGCGCTATTGATTTACATTAGCACTTGCTTTGACGGACCTGTCTGATGATAGACTAACTCCACAGGGTACATTATTCACGATTCACCAGATTTCCCGCGTGTCTTGCAAGGCTCACCCAGATCGCTTAGTTTGCTATAAGTTTTAAGCCGTACGGATGAGCTCCCTTCTGAAGTGTTTGGACCTCCTAATCTCTCCTATTTGTAATTTCCCACATAGTCAAATGAAGAAAAGGATTATGAGTTGGTAGGCTGAAGCCCATTAAGAACATTAGCCCTTAGGCAACTCACCCGTCTAAGCAAAATTACTGGTTCCTTACAAGTACCTGTTGCAAGACCATATCACCGGCCTGTGCTATAATTATCAGCGGAACTAATTCCCCTTCCTGCGATTTAGGCTTAAACCACAGCCAGAACATTTTACACAAGATGTAGGCATCTCAGCCATTGTCAGCACCGAGGTGGTATGCAAACGGTTACCCCGGGGTCTTTGCTGATCGCCATTCCGTCAGTTAACCCTTGGTGAGAGTTTTGGAAGGCGCAGCACAACAAAAGTCATGCGGCTTGCTAGAGTTTTATTTGTTACTATAAACAGGAACACCTATCCCTCTATACCCTATATATAGAGTGCCCAAGTTAAGCGTACACCAAGGCAAAATCCGCTCCCCGTCAGGTAGCCGATAGTAGTTGCTTTTTGTTTGACATTTAGTTCTGGAAATGTATCCCAATTCGACGAATACAGCTCAATATTGGATTTTGTACGCCGTACGTTTTATCTAATTCTAATTTAAATTATGGGCTTAAAACTTATTTTAATGGCATAAATTAAAATTTGAATGCTTAACAGCTTTGTTACTGCATTAACAGAAGTTAACAACAGGTTTATGTCTACGGTTAAACATTTAAACAAATTTTTTTCACACACCTTAATTTTACTGAAATTTCTGTTATTGCAGCGGTAATATATACCCCAAAAAGCAGAGTGCCCTGTTTAGGCGTATGCCAAGGCAAATCCTACTCCCCGGGGAGAAAGGTACCAGACAACAAAATTAACGCCAATGTTTTCTTTGCAAAGTGTAGTATTTGGTAGTGGCAAGGAAAAAAAAGAGTGACTCTCTTTCACTCTTTGTGTTTTCTTGCCACCACCAGACTCAAGACTTTGCATAGTAAACTTTCCCTGTGTGGAAACTGTGTAAATGTATATTTTTTCTAAAAAGTAACACCAGATTGATCATTTTGGTTAGAAAAATTTCAAGAAGTGGAAACGAGTCCGCCTAGCTTAGTACTTCTTGAATTGATTTCTGGTCTTGGAATACCATGCAGAGTATAAATATGTGTGTCGATAGATGCAAGGTATGCAAGTGCCTAACAATTTCTAGAGGTTTTTCGAGCCACATTACTATTGTAATAGAAACCGTGTATGGTGCTATCAATCCATTCCTTAAAAATATGTAATATGTTACGGCTGAAATCTTTTTGAATTTAATATTCAAGACAAGAAGGGGTTAAATAGATAACAAGGTTAACAAAAATGGAAATTAGATTGATTCGACTGTGGTAAAAAAATCAGCATGGACAACAACCTGCAGCTGCATAGTCTTGCTCTTGGTGACATTTTTATGCATGTATTTCATGTAAAATATAATTAAGTTGGTAGTCTGCTGGCTACAACCTCGTGCGTTAAGTTTGGACTACCCTTTTGTCTTATTTTTTGTAATATTTATTTCAGTAACACTACGTTTACACGTACAAGTGCTCGCATGGAAGTCCTGTGTACGTATTGTGAACTCCAAATCAGCATCAATATAAATAAACCAGAACTCTATTTTTCGGGAATATAAATAAATAGTATTACTAAAATATAAAGGGTGGTTAAATTTCAAGGGCCGATGTTGATTTTGAATAAAACACAAACTATTTAGGAAATTATTGTAATTTTATTTTATTATGATATATTGGTATTACTCAATTATGCATGGAACAAAATATCGGCCAAATGGGCGCCGCGACCACGGCGGCACACCTCCATCCGATGGTCCAAATTTTCGATGACCCTGAGGCATAATGGAGGTTCTATGACGTTAATGTGCCGAATTATCTCATCCTTTAGCTGTTGAATTCTTGCTGGCTTATCGACGTACACCTTTTCTTTCAAATAACCCCAAAGAAAAAAGTCCAACGGTGTCAAATCACATGATCTTGGCGGCCAATTGGCATCGCCATTACGTGAGATAACACGGTCATTGAATTTGTTGCGCAAAAGAGCAATTGTTTCGTTAGCTGTGTGGCAAGTGGCACCGTCCTGCTGAAACCACATATCGTCTACATCCATATCTTTCAATTCGGGCCAAAGTTCGTTATCATCTCACGATAGCGAACACCATTCACAGTAACTGCCTGACCGGCCTCATTTTGGACAAAATACGGCCCGATGATGCCGCCAGCACATAAACCGCACCAAACAGTCAGTCACTCTTTGTGGGTGCATTGGTTTTTCGACAGTCACTCTTGGATTCTCATTCGCCCAAATGCGGCAGTTCTGTTTATTGACGAATCCACAGAGGTGAAAATGTGCCTCATCACTGAAAATGATTTTCTTCGAAAATTTTCATAATAAGTCTGGATAACTTTAACACGTTGTTGGATTATGTATCTCTCCATGGTTCAAATTGAGTAAGTCTGAAATAGAGAAATGTCAAATAAAATTCGGCAAAACCCCTGGCGTTTAGGTGTGGTTCACATTCAACATCGGCCCTTGAAATTTAACCACCCGATATAAATGAATTAGAATTAGTTTTTATGTTTCCTAAATTAAAGTAGTCTTTGCCTTCTTAATTTAAATATTTTCAGGCAAAAAATATGAATCTTAAATAGAGCAAAAGAATTATATTAAAATCCAATTAGTTTTGTTTCGATTGTCATTTGACTTTCAGTAAGTGTTAAAAAATCGCTGCCTTCTGAAATCTCTTGTAAGGTCAGTCGAAAGTTGACTGCAAGTGCAGAGATTGTGAGTGTGTTAGTAAAGAAGTTTGAATGTATTTAGTTTTTCGAACTTGGACCTGCACCTGTAAACACTTCGTAAACTAAACAGTAGTATTTTTTAAAATCTCACAAAATTTCAAATTCATTTGAAATTTGCAAAATGGCCAATTATTTAAAGATAATAAAAAGTGTGAAATGAAATTATTGCGCCTTTTATATCAACATATATGAAATGATTAATTACTGCTTTATAAGTATTAACTTCATATATATTTAATTTTTTTAGTACAAAAACAAATTGATGCCGCCAAAAGGCATTTAAAAATATACAGACAACAAGCCGCAGACACAGCGACGACAGACATTTTGTCAGATTTTTGGTTTTTTTTTTTTTTGTCTTTTAACATGAACGGAAAAAAGTATAAACAACCCCTTAAGCGTTGAAATATTTATATTCATGATTAAAAAGTAAAATTTCACAAAAATATTATTTTAATATTCATTAAGAGTTTTTAAACTTAATTGAACAACTTGCATTTATAATCAAACGCAAACGAGGGTTGCTAAAAAAGCCTAAGAACAGAGAAGTGAATAACAAGTGAGCAAATTGTAAGAATATTGGCCATGAACATCATTAAAAACTTTTGCTAAAATTCATTTTTACTGAATGCCCTACTCTCGTGCAGTCAAATGACACACCGACGAAGTAAAAGCCATAATTTCTACCTTGTAATTGGCTTTATTCAAATACTCAAACTTTGTATTAAGCCTTTAGGCTAAATTCTTCTCATATTACTCGTACTCAAAGACAACTTTAATACAAACACAAAATATATATGTATGTATGTATTTGAGAACATGTGCATAAATATAAATTAACACAACAATGTCAAAACTATAATGTGGCGACAGATGTGCTGTCAGTTGTTTTCACATGCAAAGCAAAGCTTAAAGCAAAGTAATTTGGAAAAGGGATTGGATATATGTACACATTTCTATAGAAATAAACTAAAAAGTATGAGAAACGGGGAGTGAAACATATTCGAAGAAGGAAAGATAAACTATAATACGTTAATGGGGGAAGTTAATTAACTCAAACTAGTCACATAAGAGGTTCCTTGGTGACAGGACCGGTACCAGTTTTAAATGGAGCTACTGCAATCGACCGCATTCTTTAATTTTACTCCACTCTCATATAAAATCCAATGTTGAAACCAATGAAACTGTAAAAACCAATAAATATGTTCTCACACTGTCACACAGGATCAACGGGAGGATCCCCATACCTTAACCAGCTAGCTGCCTTCATAATTGCCACGATTTTGCCCTGCGCTATGTTACACTCATTTTGCAGCCTGAAACTCATTCTCCTCTTATACAGGGGGACAGAGTCCGACTTGGATCCATCTGTCAAGATTTCAAGCACGTCCCTTTGCCGACCAATTTCGAGACCATGCCTGATAAAGTTACATCAAGTCTCTTGTCTGGCAGTAGAGCCGGTGAGCAGTAATCAATATTCTCCGGAAGGTTCACTATTCTTATTGAGGCATGACCATATGTCGCCTCCTTCCATGTCGTGCTTGACCACAGCCTGATAGCCGAATTCATGGCTATTTCTTTCACCATGAAATGCCAGTCCAGTATAGTGAAGAGCACTTTCGATGGCGTAGTGCCGGAAGCACCAGTCAAAGCAGCAGTACGCATTATCAACGATTTTGCAGTAAGCGGTTTTTTCCAACGACTTCCACCACACGAGCTTCCCATATGTTAGAATGGGCTTAACAACCGCGTCCAATGGACAGCAGGAATTCCTGCGCTTTATTTCCCAGGTCTTCCCAATAACCCTTTTGCACAAGATATTTTGGAATACAAGTAGATGACCAGATATTTCGCACTATCTGACAACACTAGTTGAATCCTCCTTACGGTTGGTAGAGCAAACGATGGAGTCTTGTATCTCCGAGTGAAGAGTACAAACTCAAATTTCCGTGGATTCACACTGAGACCATTTGTGCACCATCCTCCTGCCTTAGTGCAGAGCTCAGTTGCAGTAATAGTATATCCGGGTACTTACCATCGACGTTGCTGTGTCGTACATTAATGGGAGAATGGAATCTAATTCCACTCTCCTAAACAGCATGGAATCTAATTCCATCAATAACATTTCAGGGCTAAATTCCATAGAAGAGGAGACAGAACCCCTCCCTGTGAAGTGTCCCTTCTAGCCACTCTGCAAATTAACGCGCGCCCCATATTGGAACTAATGACCCTATTCGTCAGTAATTTCTCTATGAAGCTCACAATTGACTGAATAACGCTCAGTCCTTTCAGATTTTTTACTTGGACCCTTCACAACACATTATTAAGTGCTCCCTCTATATCAAGAAAAGCATCTAATGCATACTCTATATGCTCGAGACACTCTCTACTTACCCCACGTGCGAATGCAACGTAGTCTGAACAGATTTCCCCTTAGTACAGAAATGTTGAGATGTTGATAAATGGCTCGGAACAGTAAACATCCTAAGATATAATTGAATTATCCGTTCTAAGGGTTTATGAAAGCAAGATAACAAGTTTATAAGCCTCAAATCCTTCGGAGTGGTGTATGAAGTCTCCCCCACCCCTTTCGGAGTAAAAACTACAACGCACCTACGCCATGATTTCGGTATGTAGGTCCACCTAAAGCGGGCTGAAAAAATCCGTATCAACCATGGCATTAAAATTTCCACATCCTTTTGCAAATCAGCTGGTAGAATACCACCTGGACCCGGCTATTACGACCTTTCTTCAAAGACTGTTAAAAGCGTTTTGCACGTCTAGAGTGATTAGCAAGCACTACTAGAAGTCTCAAGAGGCGATTCTGCTTTAAAAGGTTTTAAGAAGGATGAAAAGTTTATAGGTCTCATATCCATCGGGGTGGGTGTGATGCCTTCTCCCCTTTCAATGTAAAGACTACAACGCACCTTCGTCATGAATTCGGACCACCTAAGAGAGGCCAAAAAATCCGAATCCGTATCAACCATGGCTTTAAAAGTTACGCATTTTTTTGCAAATCCGCTGGTATAATACCATCTGGACCCGATTATTACGACCTTCCTTCAAAGACTGTTGAAAGCGCGCTGCACGTCCAGAGTAATTAACAGCACTAGAGGTCTGAAGAGTATACAAGGCATCCATAGTGTACTTTTCCGTATTAAAAAACCATATTGCCTATTTGGTAAACCTCCTGCTATAAAGATATCACCGATCTAGAGCTTTGGTAACATTGCCAATAGTTTTCCAGCTTTGTCCAGCATGCCTGGACATGGCCTCTCTTACCCTTACTGATAAGGTCAAGTTGTTGTACCTTCCAAGGCTCTGCTACACAACTCAACATAAATTCAGGTCTCCTGGTGGCTATATCTTTGATAACTTCAGTATTCTGTCTGGACAAGGATACATGGTTAGAGGGCATGTCCTTAAAATTAATAATATTGTTTTAGAAATGTTATTTAGAAAAGTATAAATTATGAATTATTTTTTTGAATCTTGTGTTGTGACAAGGAATAATTTTTAGAGAATTACAATAAATAAACTGAGCAGAATATCATTATTTTCGAAGGCAAATAATCCTTCCAGCCTGGTTTCCGATATAAATTAAAAGATACCTTTTATGCGTAATTCTCTAATTTTTTACTGACTTAATGAGACTTAAGAATTTAAAGTGAAATGTTTTTTATGGAGTATTTTTTTAGACAATTCAGAAGAACGAACTCCAGTGCTAAAAATATTCTTATTTATTTATATAACATCATTGCCAATGATTCCTTTGAATATATGTATGTACATATCTGATTATTATTTTGCTACAGCCATTATTTACTTTCATTTTCATGGAAATAAGAAAAAAAGAAAAACATTTCCATAAACGCCACTGTTTCCCTGCTTTCTTTCTTTTCTAGCCAATTGTCGGCCAATAGCAGACAAATGCTCATTAACTGCGCTCCATAAACAAAATGTTTTTCAAAAAGTGACAAAACAGCCTGAAGGCAAATTCACAGTAAAAAGTTACTTTAATAAAATTAAAGAAGAAATGGGGGAAAAAATAAAACAAGTAGCCTGCCGGCTTTTAATACTAAAGATAGACAATATTGAACCATGACTGACTGGGCTGTTGCTAAGTGGTGTGAAATTTACCGAAGGCGCAAGAATTTCTGAATTTCTTTTAAAGGCACAATTTGAAATGCGAGAAAAGTTTAAAATATATAATGTTTAAATAAAACACGCTTGTGCTAACAAAAAAGAAAAAAAAACTCTTAAAGAATTAAGGCTTTAAAATCATGTTGCAAGAAAAACGGCAGCACAGTTACGGGGTTAATAACCAATCAAACTACTTGACTCTTTGAAAGTGTTTAATTTCTCATTTGCTACTGTTTTGCAGAATGTATTAAAAACATTAAACTCTTTCAAAAAATGACAACCTGACAATTAAGTAAAACATAAATTTCATTGTAATCCGCTCATTCTACAAATTCTCGTATTGTATCAGTTTTTATGCAGCATATAAAAAAAATTTTTGAAGGCTTAAACATATTCTCTACAAAGCTGTTTCTCTTTTTTTTCTCTTTGCTTTTCAATTGAAAAATTGCAAATCGTTGATGAGCTGTATACTCGTAGGTCTGTTTGTGTGTTTAACAGAATTGTGGGGGAAAACTTTAATGCTTCCAGATGTTGTTGACATAAATGATTGCATGTTGGCATTATTAAATACAAAAAAAAAAAAGCAAAATTAATCGAGAAAAGTGTGGGATGGATTAAGCGCCGCACATGCAAACATTTTCTGCTATTCCAATAAAAATGTTTTTATCTTAACAAAAAGTTATTTCAGAACAGTATAATAATGTAAAAATAATAATTTTGAACTAAAATCTGTAAGTTCAAATTAGTTAAATACAAGTTTTAAAACTTGTAAACTTGCAATAAATTTATTCAGCTCAAGGTACTTTTGGGTTTTGTTTTTTATGTTACGAGGTCTGATAAAAAAAATAACCGTTATTTTAAAAAATTTCAAAAACTATTTTCCTATTCCTCAAAACACTTCTGAAACGAGCTATTTGATTTTTTGATATTCGATTTTTCTTTTATCTCCTAAATCATAGCAAAACGCTTTCCTTTCAAGGCTGTCTTCAGCTCTGGGAAGAGGAAATATTCAGCCCGGGGCCAAGTCCGGTGAATACGGTGGTTGTGTCATGATAACAGTTGTGTTTTTGGCCCAAAAACTCACGCACATGTATCGATGTGCATCGTGTACGCGTTCATCGTACTCGTACAGAGTTCATTCATTTGTGGTCGATTGCCCGGGCATTACAGAGAGAATTCGTTTTTCAGCCGTATGCTTCGCCTATGGAGTAAGTTACCTACAGACGTGTTTCCTGTCTGTTATAACGTTGGAAAGTTCAAGTCAAATATTCATAAACTCCCTCTTTCCCTGTCCTCACAACCTATTTTCCTAGCTCTGGTATAATGCACTGCATATGTAAAGGTCATCCCCTGAGTACTGGTCCAATGAAAAAAAAAAAAAAAAACAGCTGTTAATCTGCTTATTATAAATGTACACGCACATCCACACAAACAACATAAAACTAAAAACATAATACACAAACAAACAATTACACACGATTTAAAGAACGCAAAATTGGGCGCATCCATTATTGGTCGATTGTCTAGCGAATTGCACCACACATTACAAAGAGAATTAATTTTTCAGCCGTACGGTTCGTCTGAGGAACAAGTGTTTCATGTCAAATATAACTTTGGAAGGTTCAGTGAAACGTCCGCAAGCACTACATTTACTTTTTTCCTCCTCATAACCTATTTTTCTAGTTCTGGTACAATGCACTGCATATGTAAAGGTCATCCCCCAAGTACTGGTCCAAGCAAAAAAAAAAACATGATTATTTTTTCCACTATCCTGTGCGTTTTTGAAGAATTGCTTCGCGCAAGCGGCGCATAACTTCAAGGTAGTGTATTCCTTATTGACCGTACGACCTTCTGGCAAGAATTCATGATGCAACACGCCATTGCAGTCGAAGATAACAGTGAGCAAAACCATCACATTTGGCCGAACTCGACGCGCTTTTTTCGGTCTTGACTCTTCTGGACGCTTCCATTGGGATAATTGGGCTTTGGTTGCAATGTCATAGCCATACAACCACCCACCCATGATTCGGTCACCTTTTTGAGGAAATCTGGATAGTCGTTGACGATGTTCAACAGCTCCTGAGCGATGTACATGCGGCGTTATTTTTGCTCAAAATTTAGCAATTTTGGAACAATCTTCGCTGCCGCACGTTTCATGTCTAAAACATCCGCAAACATTGCTGGGCATGAGCTGAACGATATTCCAACATCGTCAGCAACCTCTCTGATAGTGATTCGATGATTATTCAAAATCATATTCTTCACAGCTTCAATGTTTTCATCGGTTGTAGACGTCCTGAAACTGATTGCACCACAATTGAACTTGTGTTCAGCTCATAGTAGACTCGCCAAACGCCACAGTCAACGTTTCAAATGTCCTTGCGCAATTTCACTTTTTACACAAAACTTAATACAGTTTCTTTGAACCACTTTTTTGAATGGTAAAAAATCGAACAGCACGGCTAAGCTTTCTTTTTATCGTTCAAGAACAAACTGGCAATCCAAAATGGCTTTTGTTGGCATCCTATATAATGTGTACCAACATAACAGAAAAAAGTGCGAAAATCGAACGTACCATAACTCATGAAAGTTGAAAATAACGGTGTTATTTTTTGATCAGACCTCGTACATACATACGTAAAAACATTTTCTTTAAAAACTGGTTTTGTCGTCAATGAATCGGTTAAATGTTTCAAAGTTGAGATTTGCTTAGCGTCCGCTTCATTGTCTGGCTGGTACATACAAGATAGGACATTAGCCGCTCGTCCCGGTATTTCTTTCCGTTATTTGTGGAATTTTCCAGAGTTAATTATGTTGATGCTGACCCTCTCAGGAGAGTGTGTACGCAGTTCAACCAACTGTTTGGACTAATTGATTTTTCATTAAATCTAAATGTTGTAAAGAATTCAATTATTGTCTATTTAAATTCATAACTTTTCTCTTTGTTGTTTATATCTGTTAATTATTTTGTCTTTTACATATTTTAATATTTATATACACATGTACATATTAACATATTATTAATGTCTGTAAGGAATATTTCCATAGACAAATATATATACAAATAAAAAAAATAAATAGCCTGACGAATTATAGACTCGGACATAAATTTTCAATATAAAAATTTCAATGTCCTTAAATTTTATGTCGGTGAAGATAACATCGTGCCACATATATTTTGAGCAACATTAATTTTTCACAGAAAGTTTTCATAACGATATATAATTATTACTAGAAAACTTGTTGTGTTAAAGCTAATGTATAAAATTCTTGTCTAGCGGTGTTTGTTATCAAACTGCTCCGAAACGACCGGACCAATTTGTATGTAATTTCGTGTACATATCGGGTAAGTCTGAGAATCGGTCAAATACAACTTCAAATTTTCTCCCTTCTACTGCAGAGTAATCAACGCCCCGCGTGTAGCTACTTTTTTAGAACGACATTCCTTACAACCTTGAAGTCTGCTATAAAGTTGTTGTACGAGTAATTTGCTATAAAAATATTTTGCTTCCGATTTAAGTGAGAGTAGTCCGTTTTCATGCCGTAACACATCATTTATAATTTGTTTTTTATGAATTTTAGTGCAACTAAAAACGAAAGGAAATTCATTCTTAATGCTTCACAATAATACAAAAAGAACTAGAACACTTTTACGCAGCAGGTTGAAAAAAAAAATTTTTTTTTCTGGGATCAGTCTCTATCGCCCCTTTTCATATTTCATCATAAAACGCAGACAACAGCAACAATTTTATTGATAATTTACATTTTTAGTGAACACAATGAATGCTTTTGGCTGCACCCCATCTCTGATACATGATACGCTATGGAATATGCAGACTGCTTTGTGAATGCAACTGCAGCCAGTCATGCATGCAACAAATTTTACTTAATGGTGGCGCTATTTTTGCTGCCAACAAACATGCATACTCATACGTGTGCTGCGGAGCAAGTTGCTGAAATCACCCTTAAAAAAAAAAAAAAAAAAAAATACACTCACACATAATTTGAAAATTTCAATTTAAATGTCTACAATTTGTATTCTAATTGCGTGCAAGACGCGTGTGAAACCGAAACACTACTACACGCACAATATAATTTTCAATTTTAATTATATTATGAACCAACACCCTTCAGCATATTTATTGCTTTCAAGTCAAAATACTTTTCTATCAGGGAAATAAAATCGCTTAAATCAACACAGACAATTTGTTTAAGCAAAGTTCAGAATAAGAGTATGACAGACAGACTGATATCATGCTATGGCAATGATTTAGTGTCAGTCAGTGGGCTTTTAATTGTGCCAGAGACTGTAGCATACTGGAAACCAAGTAGTAACACATCCAATGTATTCCCAAGTGTCCAGGTAGACGAACGTGGGCGAAATATAATTAATTTCAAAATAAGCTAAAGTTCGTATATATGAATTCATGGATTTGTCACCTTAAAAAAAAGCAAGAAACATTAAGTGAATTATGGCCTATTAAGCTTCGTTAAAGACGAAGTGGTGGAAAATTGCTTGTTAAGCAAATGCTTGAAGGCCATTCGTTACCTGTGAAACTAAAGAACTAAAATTTGTCTGATTGCAAACTTTTTTTTGTTTTATCTTGGAGTAGTACTCAGGGAATGACCCCTATATATACAGTGCATTGTACTGGAACGAGGAAAATAGATTATGACGAGGAGGAAAGAGGGAGTAGTGTTTGTGGACGTCTTACTATCAATAGCAACGGAAACACCAAAACATTCGTGATCGCAGCATTTAAAGTGTCGAAATTAAATTTGATAAAGCTGATCGGTGCTTAGTGTAAATACACTTAGAAAAATTTGGTCCAACACCTCGTACACTGCAAGGTGAAATTACAAAGAAAGAAATTTTGAAAGAAAACACGGGCGATAGTGAAAATAAAAGCTTTTTTTCCAACGATTAATTTTCAATTGCCTTTCGTAAAACTTAGTGTAAATACACTTAGAAAAAATTGGTCCAACACCTCGTACACTGCAAGGTAATGAATTACAAAGAAAGACAATTTGAAAGAAAACACGGGCGATAGTGAAAATAAAAGCTTTTTTTCAAACGATTAATTTTCAATTACCTTTCGTAAAACTAGGCGTTACTTTATTGGTTGCGACGCGTATACCCCAAAAAGACCAAGTAAGACAGTAGTAGATTCAGCTGGGCTGAATGTAAAATACCCTTCACAATAGTCACGTAAATGTGTAGTATATATATAATAAATTGATTTAAATACGCTCGGGCATATGTATGTATATGGACCGATATCGGAAATATACATTTTTTGTATTTTAATAACCTCTTTATATTACCAGACTGCTTTTAAGCAAAAAAATAAAAAAAATAAATAAAATTAAAAATCGTTTTTTCATGGAAAAGTCGGTTTAGACTATGTATCTCGGGTTATATGAATCGATGGCGGAAATTTTCATTTTTCTTTAGTAACCTTCCTTTATCACCAGTGGCTGTGTTCTGTAACTTTGGCGAGAAGCTCTCGCGCCGAAAACTTGTGGAACAAATTATTCCACCGTTTCTCGAAATGTGAGAAAAAACTGCGTCTGTAACTCGTGTCGAAAACTACCCAAAGCGATTACGTCGTTACGTTAGAAATGTCTGAAAATATAAAACGATGCCGACATGCAATTTTAAAAAATAAAAGCGCCAGACACAATTAGTACCGCCGCCGATCAAATATTACTAAAGTTAAGAAATTTTGTTCGGCGGCGTCATATTATAACCGCCGGCTATTCTAGAAAATGTTTGGTATGACTCTAAGGTTTAAACTATTTACAAATACATACTTATATACATACTTATGCACAAAAATTTGTAAAATTAAAAAAACAATTGTAATTTGTGAATTCTGAAAAAATATAAAAGTATTACAATATACTTTGTTGGGTCGGAAATTAAAATTGTAGAAATTACAAAGTATTCCTTTAAAATTTTTTGTGTGAAGGGTATAAAAACTAATTAAAAAGGTTAAAATAAAAAACAATCATTCTAAACTGTGTAAATATATAGATATATTAAACTTAATATAACAGCAAAATACTTATTTTTTCAGTATTACTATTTATTTAATGATGATTATTGTAGTTTGAAATACTATCTCACAGCATTTTTATTTGCGAGAAATAATGACAGTTGAAAGCGGGAAAGTTTTTCGCAAAAGTTTTGCAGAAACAGTTTTTCTGTAAAATGGCGAGTAATTTCCTTACGTGACAGCTATTACTCACTAAGAAAAGATATAGCTACAGTTTAGTGAGAAAAGCAGCTGTTTGTTTCAACTTTGTTTCATTTCACACGTTTCAGTCGAAAAGTTTCTCGTGGCGAGAGTTACAGAACACAGCCACAGAACTATTTTAAAACAAGAAAAGTTATTTAAGTTCCCTTACGCGACATTTTCATGCAAAAATCGATTTTGATTATATCTCGGATATATATGGGCTGATATCGGTAAATTTCATTTTCTGTACCTAAGTAACCCCCTTTTTAATACCAGAACTGCTTTTAAGCAAAAAAAAAAAAAAAAACAAAAATTAAAAATTTTTTTAAACGCTTTATATGGAAAGATATAAAAAAATTTAATTTTCTATATTTAAGTAACCTTCTTTTATTACCAGAACTGTTCTTACGCGGTATTTTCATTTAAAAATTGGTTCTCGGATATCTCGGATAAATATACATAAATAATAGATTTTTTCGGAATTTGGGATATATCTCAGCAAACCCATGAATCGATGTAGTAATGGTTTTCTCAGAAACGGTATTTCAATGGCCGACAGACGAACTTTTTTAACTTTTCTATCAATTCTGATTCAGAATATATATGTATACTTTATAGGGTCGCAAATGCAAATTCTAGAAATTACAAATTTAAAGTCACAAACTTATATATTCCTTTAACATATTTGTGCAAAGTATAACAAGTTATAATAAGAAACTATAAAGAATTCAAACCCGCTCATCAGTTTTAGGCCACTCCTAATGTAGGTATTCTTATGCACGTTGTCACGTACGACATTGCCACCTGGGAAAGCTACCAGTATACGAAATACTAAATAATTAAAAATCATGCCACAAATATTTTTTATGCTTGCAAAACTCCTCTATATGTCATAATGTAAGTGTGCTTAAGTTTTATGTTAATAATTATAAAAAAACATAATATAATTTTCACAATTGTGGCTCTATAGTAGATCTTTTATGTTCGAGTGTGTTAATGGGGCCTTTCTTGATTAATAATAATAACCACAAAGCAAAGGCTGTAGAAGTTCGAGATGACTTCATTGACAATTTATTAATAACAAACGCAAATTGTGCGTTGTGCTCCGCTAAAGGATGCCCTAAATCCAATTTCGTAGCCCCGCGCTCCGATCTCCCGTACGCGGTGTTGCTACATTCTATTTAAATGCTAATAACCTTATGGTCCACCCTGTATATTCCTGGAAATTTCGTGAAGTTAATTGATTGTTTTCGTTAATGCTGAATAATGCGGTTCCATAAGCAAAAGTTGAAGTGAGTGACTCTGGATTGATTCGTGGGCATCATATAGAGGCGTATATCAAATATACAGTAGTCACAGGAGGGAACTCTTCCTGCCTCGATTGTCCGAGTTGGGCTTATAAACTCGCCTTTTCTGATAACAAATTTCCGGCCTCATAAATAGCTTTCCAGAAATTTACTGATGACAAAATTTGTCAATAGCGGAATTAATCGATAATACGCCTAAAACTTTTCTATAGAAAACTTATTTTTTATTAACTGCAACTTCCACTATTTCGAATATATATTTTCATTCGCATAAAAACATTTGGAACAAAAACAAAATTTGAAAATTTGTTTTTGTTTTAAATGTATTTCTGCGAATGAAAATATTTGTTCGTAATAGAGAAAGTGGCAGTAAACCTTTATCTGAGATACGATAACAATAATTTTCAATGATAAAAAATTTGCTATAGAAAAGTGTGTCTACATTAAAAAATTTTTTTTATATAAAATTTTTAAATTCATTAATTAACAATTTTCAGAATTATAATAGAGCCTTTCAATAGCGAACAAAGGCATCGAAAAATACACGTAAACAGGATGGTTTAGATAAGAATAAAAATAAATCTTTTGTTTGCTGCGCACTCACTGTTCTATACGTTCGATAATTTTGATAAATAAGTAAACAATAATTGATTTATGTATTTATTACGTAACTGAAAACATATTTTGCATTCATATCTTTTGATTTTTTTTTTTGTATTATTCGTTTAAATTGATTTTATTTGCTTCCTCAAATAAACAATATTTCATTGCCACTCTGCCGTATAGAATTCGTAAAATGTGTGTCTATATTTGTTTAGTCATGCACGGTCCGCCCACCTCCTTTTAAGGAAAGCGCGTGCCGCACTTACTTAATGAAACCCAAAAACACAATTACAAATAAACCCACCGCTATACAAATGTTTACATAACTAAAAATATTGAAACAAAATAAAGAAAAAAAGGTCAGGAAGCCTAAAATATCTTTTTATTTAAAACTGTTTATTTTTATGGTTTTTATTTATTTTTTTTTTTATATAAAACAAGTTTGTATTGAAATTAATCAATGCAAAGAATAAAAGAATAAAAGTGATTCATTAGTTCCATGGAAAATTTACGTTGGCTTTAGTTTTGTGTAAAACGAACAAGAAGAATTGCATATTTAATGTGATAAGGCAATAAAATTTTGTAAAGTGTTCTTAAGCAACGAAGAAGCGGCAACGTCGCTTTTTCTTTGTGAAATTAAAAAGTGGCAAAAGTGGATTGTTTTCGAACAAAAATCTCTTCATAACAATATATTAAGAGTACAAATGAGTTGCCTCCATTGTTTGTCAAAAATAAATTATTTTTTGTAAAAGTATGGAAGATACCAATCATAAAATTATAAACAACTTATTTTCTGTGTTTCCCAGCTGCTTATATGTCGACATTTCATAGGAGCTACCCTTTGGAAATTTTGAAAGATATTCTCACACATTCAACTTTATTTGCATATAAATAAATGATTGAGAATTTAGAAAGAAAAATATTTTAGTAAAACTTGTCAAAACACAAAAAAAAACAAGCTTTTTCATTTATACACGTCTCTACCTTTCCTTGGTATCAATATTAGAAGCTACTCGTAATAAAGTGAATAAAACTCAATTATTTAAAAGAAAAGTTAAGCGATATGTTTTCCATCACTAGCAACTACTTTTTCCCATCTTTCAGGCAGCGGTCGGACTTCACGTGTGAAGAACTGCTTATCTTTTAAGGCCATTCCGAATCAAGGCATTTGTTGGTGCCTTCATATGATGTGCGCCACCTGCGAAATTTCTCATACAAAGTTGCAAAAAAGGGTTTTTTTTTCGGAATTTTGGATATATCTCAGCTATATGTAAACCGACTTTACTGAATTTCAATAGCAAACACGAGTAATAGAATGGTGAAAGAAAAAAGTTTCTAAGTCTAATGGTTTTCTCAGAAACGTTTTTTCAATGTCCGACAGACGGACATCGCTTAATCCACTTTTCTCATACAAAATTGCCAAAGAAGGCTTTTTTTCGGAATTTTGGATATATCTCAGTTATATGTAAACAGATTTTACTGAATTTCAATAGCAAACACGAGTAATAGAATGGTTTTCTCAGAAACGGCATTTCAACATCCGACAGACGGACATCGCTTAATCCACTTTTTTCATACAAAATTGCAAAAAAGGCTTTTTTTTTCGGAATTTTGGATACATCTCAAACCGACTTTACTGAATTTCAATAGCAAAGACTTGAATTGTTTTCTCAGAAACGATATTTCACCGCCCGACAGACGGACATCGTTTAATCGACTTTTTTATCAATGCTGATTCAGAATATGTATACTTTATAGGATCGGAAATGAAAATTTCAGAAATTACAAACGTAGTCATAAACTTATATAATCGTAAAGCCTTCACATTTTTGTGACGTGTATAATAACGAAAGTTCAAAGCCTTTTTTTAAATTTCGTGAATAATCGCTCCTCGAAGAAGAGAGGTAGATCTTTTCCGCATTGAAAGTCGCGGATGTTCACGTAAACTGTTTTCAACCAGTCCAATAACTTTGGGAGTACATGAAGATCGACAGCACCCAGGAACGAATTAAATTTACACCCGGTTCATCAGGTATTCGCCGAATACCGAAGTAATGCCGGAAGCAAAGTTGTACACATAATAATTAATTTTTTTCTGTCTTTTTTGATCAAGAGTTATTGATCACGGAAATAAATGTTTATTATAAAAATTCATCTCAATTGAAAAACAACAACAGAAAACGACATATAATTAAAAAGTTCGACATCACCGATCGATCCAATCGACCGCTTTGTTTTGAAATCTATAAAACTATGAAAACCCACATAAGTACATAAGTATGTTCTTTACTAATATTTGGTCACACTGTTTTTGTTTTACTTGTAGTTAAATAAAACACATACACATATTTTGTTTGTTAGTGTTAGTAAAAAATTAATAGCCGTATTATTTCTAAAATACTGAACCGATTAAACTGAAACTAAGATCGTTCACTTCTTTAGCTTTAAAACGATATATAATTTTTAGGGTTGCCTATTAATTTTATATATACTGACACTTATGTAGGTATTTTTTCTTTATTTGACTCTGAAGCTACCAAAAAAGCTATGGCAGTTGCTTATATTATTAGAAAATAACTCCATAGCTTTTTTACAACTTGACGGTTCGTAGGACCATAATAAGAAATATATGCTGTACTATGATCTCGAGTTCGATGCGTAGTGGGAGTGGGAGTAGAGTAGCGGCTACGAAATGGCTAGTATGTAATTAAGTTTTTCTTGTCGTTTTGGAATTACGGCAACAGTTTCGTTTATAATAATCTTTTTTAATTTCAGAAAAGACAAAAAATGAAGTTAAACCTGATATAAGTATGACATCATGTATTTATCTATAAAAAGAAATTGCGACTAATTATTAACCAATTATATGTGAAATAATTTGTTTTCTTTATTTGACCCTAGGGTTAACAGCTTAGTTGTGGAAGTTCCTAAAATAATTAAAAAAGCTCCAGAGCTTTGATACAACTTGACGGTTCGTAGGACCATAAATTTGTTATCGGCCATTGACTGTTTCTTTTATGTCATCGATTTAAATTTATTATATATTGCAAAGATTTATTATTAAACAAAAAATAAAATATAAGTACACTAAGATTTTCCATAAGCCTTCCTTTCATATACTTGTACTTCTGTCTGTAAGTAAATATATATGATTGTACAATATGAATGTATACAAGTATCAATACCACAACTTCAACAACTTTACCAATATTATTTCCTCGCCATTAAATATGAAATGTGTTGTATACGAGTTTTATTCCACTGCGGTTTAAATGATCTTTCAAATCTATTTAATACTTTTAAATTATTTCTTAATGTCACATTTTCCCATGCAAGTAATATTTAACTTACGACTACACATTTTCCAACATCAACTGAATGAAAATAAAAGGAAATTAAAGTTTTATAACATTTTTTCCCATACAACGCCTACCACTGCTCGTGTTCGTTTCATTCATTGGCTCTTTTCCATTCCTTCCCCCCCTTTCTCGGCATTCGCCTTCCTCCTCGCTGCTTGGCTGTGGCTTTCTGTTTGTAAATTGATAACTTTTGTGGTAATTTGTGGATTTCAAAAATTTTGCCATGTGTGTCATTTCGTTTTTCGTGAGATTTCTTTTCGGAAAAAAGAAACTTTAAAATGTATTTTTTATTTAATTTATTTCCAGAGATATGTTTGATGAAATATATGTATGTATTTATATTTGCTCTTTCGAATTTATTTACTAAATAATTATTTTCGTTAAAAAAAATTTTTTTTTTGTTCAGCTACACATGAAATTTAAATTTAAAAAGAAAACTTTTATTGCCTTAAAACTCTTTTATGACTTTTGATGCATGTCTTCTGCAATCTCTCTTCTATAAAGGGACAAAAAACAGTGCTGGTGCCTGTGCATGTGTGTGTTTGTGCATGTGTGTGTGCATGTTTCTTAGAAATTGCAATAAAATAGAATTTATCAAATTTCCAAAGGAAAAATGGAAACAAAAAAAAAAAAACAAAAAAAAGCAGAATTGTCATTTTTAGTTTTGCTACATAAATTTTTTCCGCTTGATAGTTTTCTCAAGTATTTGACAAGTTTTTCTAGTTTTGTTGAAATTTCAATTAAAGAAATTTCCAAACTTTAAAACAACAAAATGGATTTATTGGCTGGAGCAGAGGAACGGAACAAACGAATGAAATAGAGTTGGCAGATTTCAATTTGTTGAAAACAATATTTTGCAACAAGAATATAAAAATTTTGATTCTTGGTTTTTATAAAAAAAAAATGTTCAATAACGGTAAAATTCCTGCAGATAATATTTAATAAAGGGTATTTTTAATAGAGGTATAGAACTCTTAAAGCGACTAAAATAAACATGAATATTTTAAACTAACATGAAATTTACAGCCAGTTTACCAATCTCGACAGCGTGCTTGAGTTCGCAATCTAAGCGAAAGAAAATTGATTTGGGTTCGTCTAACTTTTTTCTATGCGAACGATGTGTCAAAATTCAAACAAAATACATAAGAACATGCGAACGAATAATAGTGAGATAGACAAACCCAAATTGATTCGAATGTGAGTGACTGGCTTTCTTTCGCATTCATTTTCTTTCCGAATTGGTAAACTGACTGTTATTTTTTTCGAAACGTAATCCTCTAGCATTATAATGAAAAAATATGACTTAAGGCATTAGACTGCCATGGATTAGCTCGGACGTTTGCTAATCTTTAAGCTGGAGGTAGAATTTTCCATGACTTTTCATCATTTGTGTCCGCATATCAGCCAGAACGTGGCGGAAGTTGTCCTCTATGTGGTCAATCGTTTTGGGCTTATCGACTTCATCTATCCCCGCTGAAAATAGTGCAGCGTCGTTAAATAGCACAATCGTAGCTTTTCAACATTTGTGGCCGCATATCAGCCAGAACGTGGTGAAAGTTGTCCTCTAAGTGGTCAATCGATGTGGACTTATCGGCTTCTTCTATCCCTGCTGAATATAGTGCAGCGGCGTTATATAGCACGATCGTGGCGGCCAATTCAGGGGTCCGCTACGTGAAAGTGGTTACCAAACGTTTCCTTCAATACAACGCAACATGTGTGACATGTTGTGCTGCGTTGTTGAAACCAGAGATCTGCACCGGTGCACAACAACCGGCTGTTAGCCAATCATTTTCACATCCGAGTATTTTAAACATTCTTAAAAATTGACGCAGTGGTATTTATACCTGTCGTTTGTTTATATATTTGATATATCAAAAATGTATCCGTTCATTTTCATATTTATGCGTATTTTTTTAAGAGTAAAAGAAAACACTACGAAAAAGAGTGTTGTTGTTACTAGCACTTAGTCAGAGAAACATTTTGAGAATTTTCTATATTCCTTTCTTGTTTTGGGCCAATTTACACAAATTTGGAAGCGTTGCTCAGGCCTTCATCTAGTCATGCTGAAAGGCCAAATCAAAGTAAATATAAATATAAATCGCTTCACAGCTGACAATGTGGCCGCCAGCTACAAATGTGTGGCCAACTTAAACATCTGATCGGAAAACAACCGTTATTTTCTATTTTTTCACACACGAAATTTTTTTTTAAGAATCTTCAGAATGAACTAACAATAAATATTTAAATCTTTATACTAAACATATAAATAAAAATTATGTGCTCTTTACTTAAGTCCGGCCAATACTAGACATGTGGATATATGACTGCTCAACATATTATTGTGCTTGTTAGAAAATGGTCACAAGTTTTTAATGGTTCTTAAACTATTCAATTCTTAAGTAAATTATTAATCAGTGAACTTATTTAGTTATATACATATGTACGATATTAAATTATTAAAATTTTTGCAGCTTAAGATCTTTTGTTGTTTTTTTATAAAAAAGTAACGTAGTTTTTATTTGTTTCGATATTTCGCTAACAGTTTGTTAGCACGATGCTAACAAACTGTTAGCGAAATATCGAAACAAATAAAAAATACGTTACTTTTTTATAAAAAAACAACAAAAGATCTTAAGCTGCAAAAATTTTAATAATTTACATAAAAGAAGATCAAATAATATTAGGATAAAATTGAATTATGTACGATATTAACTAATTAGTTGTGAGTTCGAGTTTAACTTCAGTCAAGAAGAAGGATTATTTTTAATTATAACAATAATTGCTGTGAAACAATAATACCAAAGAAGAACAGAAAAATAATTGAATACCATTAGCTGGGGGACAACTAGCTGTTTCAATTCTTATCCAAACGAAGAGATCCCTTGACAATCTACACTTTGATAAATGTAATTAATTATTCTAGTTTTAAATTCGATTTAATTATTCTTATTTAAGGATTTATAAGAATCTTTTGATATCTTTTCAACATTTCAAACCTCTTTTTGTTCCACTTCGAAGGACCACGTGCCGTGAAACACGATGCTACAAATCAAACTAGGGAACCTTTTTTCGGCATAACTAGCCCGAAATTTTTTTTTTTTAATTGTGTGTTTGAATGCATTCCATGAAGTCTGCAAATAGTGTTTTGTTGGATTTGTTACTTTTTGAGGGCAACGAGAAAGCTTATCAAATATTGTATTTAATTCTGTGTTTGAATGCATTCCATGAAGTCTACAAAGAGTGTTTTATTGGAGTCCGAAACTTGAGCACAAATTCAGGACTGTTTGGCGAACTCATGCATCCCCTGTCAAACAATAAATAGTAAAATGAATAACAAAAATTTGTTAATTTTATTTTTCAATGTTGTTCCCTTTGCGCACTCACCCTTTGCTATATGCTCGTACATCTACAACATCCTTCGTCCCCGGTTTGTGTGCCGGTATGTTCAAACTTTGCTTGCAAATACAAAACCTTGAGAGTATTTTTGCTTTGCTTTTTATTTATTTTCATAGTTTCCAGACAAAGTATTATTAAAAATGTATAGAATTTTTAAGTGAATTTTTTTCTGTTTTTTTTTTTATTAAAAAAAATCCTTTACTCCTGTATTTTTCATATTTTTACAAACAGAATTTGCCTTTGATTTTTGTTAATACTCCTCACAAAAAGGAGGTCTGCTTGCAAGTGTGTATTGATTGTGCAAGGGAAAAGTCTTTGGGATTGCGTCATAAATTTTATTTATTTTCATGGGCTTATTTTTTATTTATAGCCAGCCACTGGTATTATGTACATACTCTTTTATCTTTAATTGATTTTTATTACATTTTTTGCACTCACTGCCTTTCAACTTCATTTTACTCTTTAAAAGCTACTGCTTTAAGGTTTTCCCAGAGCCAGACTAACATTGACCTAACTAGATTATTTTATAAAACAAATATTGTTCTAACATAAACTTTTGTTGCTTCGATTAAAAAATTATGCCAATAAAATCTTTTCTTCTTCTTTCTCGTACATACAATACAATGTTGTGTGAACAACTCATCGATGTCAGATCATTTTCATTAGAAAATTTATCAACAAGCAAATGTTTTATTAAATATTTACCTTTGTATAAGTGTATATAAGTGTTCGAACTAAGTTTGAAGAATACAAAAAATCGTGTAACTAAAATTGCAATCCACTACGAGTCATCAGGTAAATCTAAACATTTGTCGCTATTGCGGGAGGTGAATTTGTGCAGCAGAACTTTTGTGGTGGTTTTCGAAACGCATCAGCTACTTTTTAAAACGTGAATTGGCAGAATTTTTCTTTTCCTTTTTAGCAGTCTTTAAGCAGCACCATCACCCCAGAGCTAAATTAATTTTTTAATCTAAGGAGCTTGTATTCTTAAATCTATTTTAATATATTTATATATAGCCGATAAGAAATCCCCAATATTAAAGAACAATAAGCATTGTGAATTGGAAAAATATAGCATTTATGTACACTGAAAAAATTTTGTTCAGAAATTCTCTGAATTTTGACATTACTTTTATGAATTTTTTCATTATTTTTCAACCATTATAACTTTTCATAGAAATAATGAAACGAATTTCATTAGATTATTTTCATGCCCTATAGCCTGTATATTTATAAAGATTATTAATAACTTAATATATTTAATAATAAATAAATAAATAAAAATCAATATCTTTAACGTTTAAACTTTATAAGGAAAACCAATGATTACACATGGACATTGCTGAATAGGAAGTTTGGCTTCCTATAAAACCAGTGCTGTTCTATCTATGCTATCTTATATCTAGCAGATTTACACAAGTTTTCTTTTAGTAATTTTGTAATATAAATACATTTTTTATAGTAACAATAATTTATACGGCTGATATTCTCTGTAGGCTTTTCTTCTTCTACCAGAAATAAAATTTACATACCATCTAACGACATACAAAATGTTTATATTATAAATCATTTAATAATACAATTAGAATGAATTAAATTTGATTTATGGCATTTGGCCAGACAGTCAACATTCCAGGTTTTTTATTTAACATATATATTACACAAGCCAAGCAAGTGGCAGGTTGGCTGACACACTGTCTAGCAGGCAAACACAAATGACAACTATTTATAAAAATAAATAACAACAAAAAAAAAATAAAAAAATCAAAATCATTAAAAACTAAAGAGAAAATGCATACATTGTGGTATGCAACGAAAAGAAAAATCTCTAGCGCTTAACAAACCCATTAAATCTTCATCGTCGAAAACAAGCAGATTACAATTCATTGCATTATTTACGCAAAACAGCATCATCATCATCATCGGCATCAACAGCGTCGCCATTTTCATAAACATCAAAACATAAATTCACATGCGATTGTGATATGCTTTTCAAATTTTCCTATTTTTTCCCATTTCTCCACTGTGTTTTGCTTTTTCTGAACAGTGCAACACAAAAAGAAAAAAATAAAACTTCATTATAAATGTAATAAGAAAGAGCAAAAAGCAAAAATCCTTCATTCTCTTTTACTTATTCGTTTAAAAGAGGATGCCAACATCCTTTCGGTATATTGAATGTAAAATGCATTTTAAATGCGGCTTTTAATCTGCCAAAGTAAAATAAAACGTTTTTAATGATGAGGCCACAAAGCAAAGAGAGAAAAAAAGAAAATCTGAAGGAAATCTCGTTCAAAGATTTAACGTTTGATGTTCAAAAAAGTTGCAACAAAAAAGTGATTCTCTGCACTAAATGTCAAGTGGCTGTTGCAACACAATTGACTGGGTAACACATCGAAAAGGATATCTGGCAGAGCAGCTGCAGCGTCATTAAAACATATTTCGGTTAAATCCGAATAAATCTCATTTATTAATTTATAACTAAATACTCGCTTAAAACCTCACTTTGTTCCTTAACGTGCGGTCACAGTTCACACGGAGCAAATACTTGACAAAATAAGCGCAACCACTACTTTTTTGTCTTAAATGTTTAAAACAATGTTGCTTAAAATAAAGTAAAGCAAGTAAATAGTGTCCCTGACTAAAATACAAGCAGAGGTCCTAATTTCTTCTTCAAGCACTAAACACTTAGACGACAGCAGACTTCACAACTTCACGACTACAAATGAAGTTAGCTTCAAATGCTGCCATCTCATCAGCAACATAATTATTTTAAAGACTGCAGCAGCACTATGTGTATTTAAACAATGCAAATTTCAGAGGTGCCACATATATATTTTACATGAATAAAACTAAAATTACTAACTGAAAACGTAATAATATCACGTAAAGTTGTAAAAACTCATCAATTTATTTGTTTATTTTATTTATATGATGTTTATTTCTATTAAATATTTCAAACAAATTTTAGTTTTTATTGCTGCCAATTTATATTTATAGTGGCAGCACTGCATTTACTTTTTGCTGCTGACGAAAATAGAAATTAGTCTAAGTTGGCAGCAGCAGCAAATGCTGTTGTGAAGTCGTGCTGCCGTGATGTCGTTAAAATAATCGTGTGCATTTAAACACATGTATTTTATTTTTGACAGATTGCTGCTTGCTGTCTGCTGTCGTCTATGTGTTTAAAGCTTTACTTCTTCTCCTATCTTGGACTAGTACTCAGGAGATGAGCCCCATAAATGCATTACATACATAAATTTTACTTGTAAAGATGCTGGAATTAGTTGTTTCAAATATTCTTCTCACTTCTGAGGTAATGAATTACATTGAAAAGAAATTGATAATGAACCTATAAAGAAAACACGACGTCAGTGAAAAAAGAAGCACGTCTACACAGGATGGAATCCAAAACATTACTCATTTTAGGTATCGTTTTAAGAACGTTTAAACGATGTTGGTTACGTTTATTTACGAAATCTGACAAAGTTTGTTATTATTTTTAAAATTTTACTTGTAAAGATGCTGCAATTGGTTGTTTCAAACATTCTTCTCACTTCTGAGGTCTTTAGTATCTATATCTATTAACTCAAATGCGAATCCAACTTACTTTTTTTGTCTTAGATCAGTACTCGAAGATGATTTAGTAGTTTCTATCGGAACAAGGAAAAAATATTATGAGGAGTAGGAAAGCGGGAGTAGTGTTTTGACTTGATCTTTTGAAGATTGTGTCTAATAAGAAACATGTCTGCAAGCAACTTGTTACACAGATGAGCCGTACAGCTATAGAACGAATTATCTCTACTGCGTAGTGCGATACACTACCTGGATGAAGATTGTAAGAAAAAGTGGGCTTCGGAAATGAGATCCCAAATCTCGCCAAAGCAAAATCCATTGTAGTAGCGATAACGCAGTGTAACGCACTGGCAGATGGATTCCCTACTGTCAACGATAGATTTCTTCACTCTCTCTCTTGCACACGGCCGAATAACCCCATAATGTGTTTTGAGGTAACAGACCAAACATGAGAATTGTTCTCGATTTTCGGTCAAATATATATAGTTGGTATGAATAGTAAAGAGATCGGTTGGAGTGAAGTATGTCTTATTTGGTGTTTGAAAACCAAAACATCGGAATGCATGAAATTTCTAAATGAATAAATGTAAAAAATAATTTCTAAGTACATACAATCGATGTCGACTGTCTAAATTCGAAAGTCCTTATAGCAAGAACGATATCAACAGTCATAGTTTGCTGACATAAAAAAAAACAAAAAAACGTAATTAATCATACAATTTACCTCAGCCGCTTTACGTGTCACACACCGATGATTCCATCGGTGAAGAAACTGATGGTTTTGTTCCTCCCTTGCCCTCCCAAGCTGGTTGCAAAAATCTTATCCGTTGTACAAATTTGGTTTTGCAACCCCGCAAAACAACACCTTGACTTACCAGCTTACCATTTTATGTTACGGCCGCAGAGACCAGCGAGGTTTCCAACTAGATAATTTTCTGAATGGGTTCCCTGCGTACGCCGACATAAAAATATTTATTTGTTCTACCAAAAACCAAACATTTACTCTAGCCGCTGTGCTTGCCACTTTACCGACCTCTTACAGAGGGAGCAACTGGTGTTTTTGTTTCTCCATAGCCCACCCAACCTGGTAGCAAAAAGTTTGTCCTGCACTCAATATTTGTTTTGCAACCCCAAAACCCCTATTTGAAACACTAATCATCTTTTAATATCAATTTTTTCAGTGCAAGCACCGCCATCAATTCAATATATAAAAAATGTCCGTTGATAACTTGTCGTCGGCTCTCGAGAAAGTAAAACTTAACACAGCTTGAGCATACGCTTAGTTATAGTCTTATAATTCTCGAGGACGTTATAAATTCCAGTCTACCGACTTTTTTAAAAAAGGGATAAAATGCAGACTGTTCCGTTTTCAAAGCAAATGGCTTATCTGTAGTGAGAAAACTATTTACATTACAATATCGAAAACCGGTTCGTAAAGCGCCAATCAAGCGTTGCGCGTTTTAGCACTTGTAAAATATCCGTCCATCTGCATCCTCTCTTAATAAATTTCACCACTTTCGAAAATTATGTCAGCACTTAACAAAAGGAACACAATTTCATACAGGTTCTTATTTTATGAACTCTAAAAGTTCATTTTTAAGCATACACGTTTTTATTCAACCCTGTGAAAGTTTGAAATTTATTTTCCAGACAGGGGATGTAACAGGGTTTGAACTGAACACAGAACTAGTTGCACCAGACAGTTTTATAAAGTGTTTGATCGCGAGTGGTTGCGTTTTTTTTTGTACTTATATATTTACAACCCTTAATTTTATTAAGGGAAGAACTACATTGCGATATAAGTAAATATATTATGCAAATCCTCAAAGGGAATAAAAGTATTACGGCTGAATAATAAGTAAATTCTAATTTAAAAAGAATGTCCTTATAAAATTTGGTAAAATATGTCAGTTTAATTTAAAAAAAAAGTTAAGTTAATGATGTGAGAAAATTATGTTTATTTTGTTGTCGATTAAAGTGCTGATGTTTTAAGATTTGCAAACACTTCTAAAGGGATAAGATTACATATTTCAGGTATGATTCTAAAATATTTTTCATATTGTTATGACCATGAAAACGTGAAGTTTACCCGGTATAGCCCAATATAAAGTAACTGTTGGCACTCTCAGCTGTCTCTGCATACATATAATAGACCCAATTTTGGAGCATGTGCCGATAAATGCACAAAATATTGTTAAAATCGGTTTACAAATGAAAAAAAAAAAAAAAAAATTGACAAACATTGGTATATAAAGTACATATTTGTTTAATGCCTATTAGGTCTTTTAATATTTCAACGATGTTACCAAAATAGAATGCTCTATACTACGTTATAGACTTAGATACGTGATCTGCTTCTTTTAATTTTTCCCCCGGGGAGCAGGTTTCACCTTGGTGTATACCCAACGAAGTTACTCTGCTTTCTGGGGCATAAAGGGTTTAGAGTTCCTCGTTTGTTGAAGCAAATAAAACTCAAAAAAGCCGCAGGACTTCTGTTGGACTTCCGAAACTCTTACCACGGGTTAATTAGCAGAACGGGGATCAGCATAGTTCTCAGGTAACCATGATCCCGGCGCTGATCATGGTTACATTTACATCTTGGCTAGGGCTTAAGTCTAAATCGCTGAAAAGGGAATTAGTTTCCCTGATGTTGTAGCGAAAAAAAAAAGCTTTAGGAAGCCTCATTACTTATGCTGCGTTGGATTTTCGAAACCCTAACCAAGGCCTAAAATTGACAGTACAGAGATCAGCAAAGCCTCCGGGAAGTCTTGCTTGCAGACCTTCTCAGCGCTGATAATGGTTGAGGTGCCTAACTTGGCTGGACACTTATGTGTAGACACGGATTATGTTAAGACTGGCTTGAAAGAGAAAGATTTTAAAAAGATAGTGAACATTAGGAAGCGTGAAATTATGGAACTAAGTGATGTTTACACGGATTATGTTAAGACTGGCTTGAAAAAGAAATACTTCAAAAAAAGGTAGTGAACATTAGGAACAATGAAATGATGGAACTAAGGGATGTTGTTCTAAAAGAGAATGCAGTTCATTCAATTTATGCCTCCAAATTTCTTTTGCATCGTAGGGTTACCGAATAAGCGTTTAGGTCCCTTTCAACGCCCTAACTGCCGAAAATTTGACAACACTAAGACTTATTGTAAATTGTCCGTAGTTTGTGTTGTCTGTGGCGAACTTCACGGCGCATCGCAGGGCAACAAATCAAACACTGAACGTTCTGGCTGTGGTTTAAACCTAAAATCGCAGGAAGGGAATATGATTTCACTGATAACTTTGGTGCATGGCGGTTTTTGAGCGCTAATAACCACCAAAGTGCTGTTGTATTGCAACAAATACCTGTAATGTAAGAAACGAGTAGTAATAGTTGGACACGTGTACAAACCAAACATGAATGAATTCCATTGCCTTGTGGTGTGGAAGGTGTTGGTCTAAATTTTGCTAATCTGAGCAGTGTCGAAGGTATATACACTGGGCACTGATCAGTTTTGGCTAATTTAATTCCAACATTTTAAATGCTGCAATAGAGTTTGTTTCAGTCTTTCGTGTTGTTATCGTTAACATTTCGTGAGCACTACTCCCTCTTTCCTCATCATCATACCCTGTTTTCCCAGTTCCAGTACAATGCGCTGCATATGTAAGGGTCACCCCCTGAGTACTGGTCCCAGATAAAAAAAAAAAAAAAAAAAAAAAAAAAAAAAGCTTGAGTTGGTTATGCACTGATGCTCTTAATAAACGTCGGCCTGCCAACTCATTAAGCCTTGTCGTCTATTTACTATCTAGGAAATTGCAGACAGGAGCAATTAGAAGCCTTGAGATCTTCCACAAGGGGTTTGTCTATTTGGCTACAAATTTATGGCGAATTTCGTGACCTGTATGAGCCTTGCAAGGCACATGCGGTCACTAGTGTATCGCGCATAATTCACGCGTCAAGAGACAAGGCCGACAAGACAGGCGCTGATGTAAATCTATGACACACTCTACTTTCCTCAATCTGATAAAAACAAAAATTTTGTTTTATTGAATCAAACAAACGTTCACCCAACACATGAAAAATTCTGATAAACTTCGAAACTTTTATGGAATAAAATCACACGCCTGATACGACCAACAACACAATATGTACTTTCCCTCCACCTCCAAAGTGAATTTAATATATTTTAAGGAACAACAGCAACCACACTTTGCTTCAACTGCAATCATAAATGTTACATCAGGTAATCGCTTTTAGTGCTCGGTTTAGTATTCGTAAAATTATGACAATAAAAACTTTTTAAATAAACAAACTGAAATAAAACGAGACTGCCAAAAATAATAATGCTCTTCTATGAAGAAAAAGATAATAAAACTCTCTTTAAATCTGTTTAATCAAGCACGTTCAATCTCCATGCTTAAGTGAAATTTATCACATCACAGTACAATTATCAGAATCTTCTTCAGAGGGCCTTATTTGGGCAATTGTACAGAAAGGCCTTATTTGATTCGAATAAACTTAAAAACAAAATTTAGTTTCTTTAGGTATGAATATATTGGAATACATTTTTCGGGTACATACTCAAATCAGTATTTGAACATTTTGTTACGTTGTTAACTTCAAGGAGCTATCCTAATCATCAGTAGACTTTGGATATTTTTTGAAAGATATTCTCAAACATTCAACTTTATATCCCAACAATAAAAAGTTGAGTGTTTGAAAATATCTTTCAAAAAATTTCCAAAGTCTACTGATGATTAGGGTAGCTCCTATGAAATGTCGACACAAAGATAGCTAGGAAACATAGAAAACAAGCTATTTATAGTTTTTTTTATATTCATATTTTTTCTAAATGTCTTCTTATACCTATATTCGAATAAATAAATAAGCAATCGTAGACTTCTGACTCTGAGTCCCACTAAATGCACGAATTTGTTGTCTGTTTTTTTTTCATCTTAATTTTTTAGCGCTATATATTTGACAGAATGACTTTAAGTAATAATTCTGTATTATCACAATGGAAATATAATTCGATTTTAAAGACCAGAATTATTTGCCTCCCAGTTTCTCTGCCAACGACAACTGTTGTCTTAATCCAAAACAAACAGTTACAGTCCATTCATTTAAAACGCCAGCAAGAAATGAAATCAGTAACCGTTCATGTCGTGAAACACGTTAAATATTATTTACGACTTTGAGGTTGAAGTTGATAATAACGACACTGGTGACGTATAAAAAATATCTATGTATGTATGTTACAATAATAAAAACAGCAAATAAATAATTATAAAATATAAAAAAAGCTGTGTTCATAAGAATTGAATGACACGAATGATTTTTATTTTTATGCTCCGGCTATCACACGATTTTTCGTTCTGTGACAGGATTTAATAGCGAAAAATAAAAGTCAAGGCCATTAAATCAACATTCACAAAGCGGTAATGTTTTCTATTTTCTTTAGTGGTCTATTGGGTCTGGCTGCCATTAAATAAGCACTAAACTAATAAAACAAATGTCAATAGATTTCTTTTTAATAAAACAGAAAAAACAAAACAAATTTAATTATAATCAAAGTAGATATTAAAATAGAACAAATATAAGGAAGACAACTTGAATGAAAAATTAATTGATGACTGAAGCTTATTAATAATAAAATTGATAATACAAATCGCTTATACAACAAATATTTAGATTAATAAAACGAAATGATAAAAATATTAAAAACATACGCATTAGAAGCTCTTCTTTCTGCACCATTCCGCTTGAGTAGTGTTTGGAAAACATATTTGTGTACCAGTCGTAAAGCAGCTCTCGCGCTATCGTAATTATTTCTTAAGTGCGGTCGAGAGTTTTGCGTCTCACTCGCACTGGTTACCGGTTTGCCTCAACTAACAGTATTGGTTTACAGTTTTTTTTTTAGAGATTATTCATTATTAAACACGTGGAAACTTCCTATGTGAAGGCATAGGTCGTTATAGTTAGTCACAGCGACGCTTTAAAAGTACAGTTAATACCATCTTGGGCATTATGGTCTTCGTCACCCCGCCCATGCTGTGCATCCTATACTTTGAAAATTTACTTTGCAACTGCATAGTTACAAAATAAATAAATAAATAAATATGTGTGTATATTGAACATTGCATGGAGCCTCATGCTACACAAGTTTGGTGGAGTAATCATGTTGAAATTTAATTACTTAGTTAGCATTTTCAATCGTGGAAGAGTCTTTCCTTTGTCTTGGACCAGTATTCTGGCGATGGCCCCCACGTATGCAGAGCATTATATCGCAATTAGGAAAATAGGTTATATACTTGTATATCCGCCAGTTTCATGAAACCAGCCCACTTGGGTCCTTTTGGTCCCGTTGTGTTGCCTGAGGGAGAAGTGCAGCCTATGAGACTTACACTTCTTTTTAAAACTATTTTTTTTTCATAACCAAATAAATTTCATTCTATTTACGATTGTTACTTTTATAATGAAACAATATTTATAACCCGAATAAATCTTTACGTTGGCTCAAAAAAACGACAAAATCGTAACATTAATGTAAAAAATCGTCACATCTATGAAAATGGTTCTACCAGTGTACAGACTACCGAGTTGTGCAAGTATACTTGGACTAAATTGCAATAAATTTAGTCAAAGCTGCAATGACGTGGAGAAAACTACACGATTTTGTACCGGCCACAAAGAAAAACCGTTTTCTGTTGTTATATAAAATATACAACTTTGGTGAGATCTCGGGGTTCAGACTTAATAACCTACTGCGATATCTTAATGAGCTTCGGTCTACCAACTTATTAAGCCTTGTCTTCCATTGTTGGAAAATTGCTTACAGGAGGGATTAGAAGTTTCGAACTTCTAAGCAAGGAGGTTGGTTGTCTACAGGGCTACAACCTAAAAGCAAAAAGTTGCGACTTTTGTGAGCCTAGCCAGTTACACAGGGACGCTGGTTATTTACTCCGAGGAGTTGGTCCATCATCAGATTGGGCCGTAAAGGCAGGTGTTAATGTAAATCTTTTTCACTACTGCCAGAATTTGTTCTCCCAGGGAACAGGTTTTGCCTTGGTATTCCAAACCAGGGCACTATGTTTCTCGGGTAATGGTTAAGAGGTCCCACGTTTATTGTAGCAAATAAAACTCTAGGAAGCCGCATGACTTATATTGTGTTGGCTTCCGAAACCCTGGCAGAACGGGGATCAGCATGCTACCGGTTGGTTCTGCTTGCAGTTACATCCGGGTTGATCATGGTTGAGGTGACTACCTTTGCTGAAACGTTCTGGCTCTTTAAACCTACAGTAAGGGTGAGTTACTATCCCTGATAATTGACCAATGGCTTTTTTCGGGGGATAACAACCCCCCGAGTTGCTGTTGCCATGCAACTGATACCTGCTCTGTAAAGAACCAGTAGTGTTAGTTAGATGGGTGAGTTGGTTTAAGGGCAGATGCTGCTAGTGGGCTTCAGCCTACCAACATATTAAGCCTTGTCTTCCATTGATTGCTGGGAAATTGCATACAGGAAGGATAAGAAGGCCCGAAGTCTTAAACAAGGGGCTGCACATATGGCTACAAATATATGGCAGGAATTGGTACCTGAGTGTGTGCCCGTTAAGCCACACGGGGGCGCTGGTGAATCGTGAATAATTCACTCCGTGTAATTGGTCTACCACCAGATAAGGCCGTAAATGCAGGTGCTGATTTAAATCCTTTTCACACTCTCTTCCACAATTTTTAAACTAAAGTTCTTAAGCATAGTGTTGTAAGGTCTGACAACTTGTTTATTTTCAATTGTTTTCGTCTCTTTTCTCGTGTTCTGAAGCCTTCAAAGACTTTTCTATAGCCATCTCAGCTGCTGTTGCAATCCTAGCTTTTCTTCAAGCGTTTTTGTGACGCCAGATAAATCACAATTATTTTCAGATACTCGCAATTCCTTTTTTTAAACATATTTTTTATTTTATGTACGCCCGCAACACAAAGTAATTTTTCTTAACGCCAAAAAATATGCTTCAAAAACAAAAAACTATTTGTTGACTTGTTATTTATTTGTTTTTCAATCTCACTTAAAACAAATCAAAAACTTTTAATTTTGTTTTTTCAAAATTTAATATTCTCTCTGAAGGAAAAAAAAGAAGCAATTTACTCACAGATTGTTAGTGTTGATTTTTTAAAAATTTATCACCATCTCACAAAACAACAATGGAAGTAAAATAGTAAAAAAAGACTTACGCAAATCGGCAACATTTTAACTATCACGCAAAGTCATAACTTTTGTAGAATTTTTTTTTGCCATGATTTTTCTTTTTTTTCGATTTATTTCGAAAAGTACTCGCAGGAGCTAGAAAAACAAAAAGTGCAATTTTAAACAAACAGCAAACTTGAAGAGTATGCACTACAAGTGCTTTAGCGAGTTTAACTCCATAAAGTATGCAGTGATTTTTCTTCTTGCATTAAAGTTTCTTTTCTTGTTTGTTTCTTATAACTTCTTCTAAAAACAAAAAAAAAAAAACTATTTTTTTTGCTCAACTTTTCTGCAGATAAAGAACAGATTATTTTGGTTGCTGTTTTTATTTGCTTAAGCTGAATTGAAACAAAAAATAAATAAATAATAAAGTAATAATATTTTTGTAAATAATTTCAAACACAAATTTAAGCTTAATGTTTTTTACAGAAATGTTACAAAACAGAAATAGAGAAACAAAATTATAAACACATAGCTCAGCTTAAGCACCAAAATCTTGATTGCCGCAAGTCTAATATAACAACTCTTGAAAAAACTATTTTTTTGCAACAATCAACACAGAAAATAAATTCGCAACAAATAATTATTTTAACGAAATTAAAACTTTTACACTCAAGGTAAAGAATTTTTCTTTGCAGCCACTTGAAATCTCTAATTTCAAAGCAAAAGAAAATGTGAAAATTAAGTTTTTTACTTTTTCTTAAAAAAAGATAGTCTTTTTGAAATATTACACATAAAAATACGTTAACAAATTTATACTTAAACCATAAAAAAAATAAATAAATAAATAAAAATAAAAACAAGCAAAGGTACCTTACACAAAAATCGAAGAGAGCTATTTTTAGTAAGATCATGTGCAGCTACCGGATTTTGCGCTAACTGAGAACAAAAAAATCTGATTTTTAAGCACAATAATACTAAATTCTGCATGAAATTTTATTTCATTTTGAACAAGGATGTGACTTTCCTGCATATATCCTTTATTGTGAAAACAAAATTTTCTGCCAAATATATTTATTTCTTTTCGTTTTATTTCTTAGTCATAGCTTAATAAAACAACTGCAACAATTTAGAGAGCTATTGCCCTAAACTCTGCATCAAATTTTATTTCAATCTGAACAAGGATGTGACTTTCCTGCATATATCCTTTATTTTGAAAAGAAAATTTTCTGCCAAGTTTATATATTTATTTTTTTTATTTTTTAGTCATAGCTTAATAAAACTACTGCAACAATTCAGAGAGCTATAGCCCTAATCTGCATCAAATTTTATTTCAATCTGAACAAGAATGTGACTTTCCTCCATATGTCCTTTATTTTGAAAACAAAATTTTCTGTCAAGTTTATATATTTATCTTTTTTTATTTTTTAGTCATAGCTTAATAAAACTACTGCAACAATTTAGAGAGCTATAGCCCTAAACTCTGCATCAAATTTTATTTCAATCTGAACAAGAATGCGGCTTTCCTCCATATATCCTTTATTTTGAAAACAAAATTTTCTGCCAAGTTTATTTATTTGGTTTTTTATATCTCAGTTATAGCTTAATAAAACAATTGCAACAATTTAGAGAGCTATATCCATAAAATCTGCATTAAATTTTACTTCGACCTGAACAAGGATGTGACCGTCCTCCATATATCCTTTATTCTGAAAATAAAATTTTCTGCCAAGTTTATTTATATATTTTTTTCATTTGTTAGTCATAGCTTAATAACACAATTGTAACAATTTAGAGAGCAATAGCCCTAAACTCTGCATCAAAATTTATTTCAATCTGAACAAGGATGTAACTTTTTTCCATATATCCTTTATTTTGAAAACAACATTTTCTGCCAAGTTTATATATTTATTTTTTATTTCTTAATCATAGCTTAATAAAACTACTGCAACAATTTAGAAAACTGTAGCCCTAAACTCTGCATCAAATTTTATTTCAATCTGAACAAGGATGTGACTTTCCTCCATATATCCTTTATTTTGAAAACAAAATATTCTGCCAAGTTTATATATTTATTTTTTTTTATTTCTTAATCATAGCTTAATAAAACAATTGTAAAAATTTAGAAAACTGTAGCCCTAAACTCTGCATCAAATTTTTTTTCAATCTGAACAAGGATGTATCCTTTATTTTAAAAACTAAATTTTCTGTCAAAGTTTGACCTTTCCTTCATAAAAACTCGTAGCTATTAAGAAAATTCTGTTTCAAATTTTATTTCAATCTGCGATTTTCATTCATATATCCTTTATTTAAAAATTATTTCCTCAGCAAAATTCTGAGAGTAACTCAGCATTATAAAAAACTGATAACAATTTGGAGAACAGTAACCTTAAACA
This sequence comes from Thecocarcelia acutangulata, assembly GCA_914767995.1. NCBI lineage: Eukaryota > Metazoa > Arthropoda > Insecta > Diptera > Tachinidae > Thecocarcelia > Thecocarcelia acutangulata. Next base: position 31,943,219 of record OU612097.1, read on the forward strand.
AGTTTTATTTCAATTTAAGCAAGGATGTGACTTAACTCCATATATCTTTTATTTTAAACCCCTGTTAGAACAGGTTAGAATGTGAAAATATTTTTGCAGTCTTGCCTGCTCCTCTCTTATTACTCAGTTCATACAATTATTTCGGTTTTATATCGTGAAATGGTAAACAAGCATTTTGTTTTGTTAAAGAAAATGCATCCAATATTTTTAATTATTTCTAAGAATACATACATATTCCCATACGAGTTTATCTCTGGAAAATCTTCCTAGAAATCATAAAATCATAAAATCATATTCGGCTTGATATGAAAACTTATTTCTGGTTAAAATGTGTGTGTTTTTGTTTTGTTTTCGTAGAAAGGTTGTTATAACAGGATTAGCATAATAATACTATTTATTATGGGGGATAAAAATTCAACTTCTTTCACTGCTGTTCCGCTCTAGCAACACACAACTTTGATACTCTTAAGTACGTTTTACAATCTCCCTCTCTCACTCTCTTTCTCGCCCCATACATGAGTGAATGCATGCATATGACTGGCTGTTTGTTTCTGTGTAACTGCGTGTTTCCTAAATAAACACACTTGTGTTTTCATATTTCCCTCCCTTGTGAATGTCCTTTTCTTAAATTGTCTTTGCTTTTTCTATTCACTATGCGGTTGTTGGGAAATAAATTTAATTTTTGCTGAAGCAAAAAAAAAATGGAAAAAAGCAGCATTTAAGAAGAACACAATACATGTGTTTAATTTTGTTTTGAAGTTTTTTTTTATTTTGGCTTTCAAGTTGCTACAGTTTGTTGCAACCATGTAAATAAACCGCAGCCTGGAAATTGTATGTGTTAAAGTGCAGCTGTTTTATTTATATAAGTTTTTTTTCTCTGTTAAAAATAAATAAATTAAAATTTTGTAAAACAAGTTAAGAAACAAAAAAAAATGCTAGAAAAATGTTTATAAGTTTTTGTAATGAAGTACACAAAGAAAGGCAAGAAAAATGTTTTATTTATTTCATTAAAATTATAGCAAGTAAATAAAACAACAAGAATGAGAGATAATATATACATATATAGTTTTTTTTAAGAAGACAACTTTTTTAAGTTTCATTAAAATTGTACGACATGAACAAAACTTGTGCTTTTAGTTTAAGCAAAAAATATAAATTAAGAAAAGAAACAAAATTTAACGAAAAAAAAGAATTAGACAAAAGGATAAAATATTTGCTTCCAATTCGTGGCAAATAAAAGAAGTAAAATTTGGACAAGGCTTGCAGTAATATGGAACAGAGAGTTCTATATCTGGTGGAGAAGAAGCGAATATCTGGACATTGGTGTACTCAAACTGCAGGATTTATTAGCGCTTTGTCGTCACTTACGCAAATGATTGCTCCAAACTTTATATTTCAAACACAGAAAACGAAATAATAAAAATAACCATAAAGTAAGTGAAGAGGATTTAAATTCTGTAGGGCTTAAGTTCAATTCCTGGTTTAGGAAATAGCAGCTTACGGGCTGTGAATTCTTTAAATAGCTGCTTCGAACTGTATTTAAAAGGAAGAAAACAAAACCATATAAAGAGGATTTTAATAAAATGAGTTGATGCTAGTGCTTTTTAGCTTTAAGATTTATTGTAATTTGAATTATAAAAAATATGTAAATAAATAAATAAAACAAATAAAAATTCCCAGTGTTGAAAACAGGTCGCTTTGTACATAATATTTCTGACTTATAAAGAATATCAACTAATCATCATGATTAATATGCGTAAGGCCATAGAGCTACATATACGGATAAAATACAATAATACTGACAGGGGATAAATGTTATAAAAGTTAGTCGTAGTTAGTAATAATTCTCATTCTGTTCAAGCGCTGCGGTGTCCAAAGGAAGTAAGGCGGTGATCACCGGATTGTAGGTAGATTGTGAAAATTGATTTACATTAGTACTTGCCTTGTTGGCCTTATCTGATGATGGACTAACTTCATGGGATGCATTGTTTACGATTCACCAGTGCCCCTGTGTGGCTTGCAATTTCTGTCATAAGTTTACAGCCATACAGACAAACCCCTCACTGAAGAGTTCGGGCCTTCTAATCACTCCTGTATGTAATTTGCAAGACAGTCAATGGTAGACAAGGCTTAATGAGTTAGTAGGCCAAAGCCCATTAAGAGCATCAGTCCTTAGCTAACTTGCCCCTCCAACCACCACTTCTGATTCCTTACATTACAGGTATCTGTTGTCAAACAATAGCACCTAGGGGGCTTATCAGCTCCCGAAAACTGGTTATGCACCAAAGTTATCAGGGAAACTAATTCCCGTTCATGCGATTTTAGTTTTAAACCAGATGTGCCCAAGCCCTATGCGCTTGATGCTCAATTGTTTTTGTAAAAGCGTTCAAAAGGTTTCGGAAGTTCAACACCACATAATCATACGGCTTCAAAGAGATTTATTTGCTAAAATAGATGAGGATTACCTACCCCTCTATGCCCCAGACTGTGAACATCGTTAACCTATCGTTGTTACTAAATTATATACTGCAACAGCATTTTGTATTATTTTAAGTCTCAAAGAGGGAAAATCCTGTCTTGTTAGTAACTAAAGTTACGTGGATCCGTGAAGTAGACCCTGGACGTCTAAAACTACGTTTCACGTTGCTGACCGTACAATACAAAGTTTTTTTTTTTTAACATTTTGGCCTCACACACAGAGAATCCTTTAAAGGACGGCATCAAACTATATTTAAAGCAATAAAAACGAAGATACAATGCGTTGTAGGTACAATCCCTACTGTAGAAAATGTAAATATCTAGACGTTCCTGACTGGCTGCTTAATGCAGCTTTTATGAGCGAAAAGAGGAAAACGAAAGAACAGAAGCGGGCTCTTAGTAAAATTAGCTGAAGTGTTTAAAATCCTGCCGGTTTAGGTTCAGTCCCTAGTAACGATAATGGAAACATTTGGACTTCGGCTATCGCATATCGCAGAGCTTAGGCCTCTTATCATAGATGCCAAAATATGTGCTTGGTGGTTTTGGGAATTTATTGAACAAACGTTTTTCTCTTCAAAAAAAAAAAAAAACTATTTTTTTCCAATTTTTTCTATTAAATGATTTGAGTTTTGATTTCTTACATTCTAGAATTTATAACGACTTAAACTTTTAAAAGGTCCCTTGAAATTATAGTTTTACAGTGCCATCTAGAGAAGAGGTTTATACATAATCCTTTTACTTAGTCCTGTTTTATGCTTAGTTTTTAATGCTTCATTGAATACGTGCAGTTATTTGTCTAGTAAACCATTCCAATTGGCTTTACCTTTTCGAAATTGTTTTCCTTTTCTCTTTTTTTTTTTTTTTTAATAAAAAACCTAAATCAAATATTTCATTACTTTTATCGTGTTTTTCATTTCCTTTTACATTTGTTTGTTTTGTTTTTTTAATTCTTCAATTCTTTGTTAAAAGCTAAATTTATTTTTGCGCTAAATTGCTCTCTCCTCTCATCATCTCTGCTTCCAATTTCATTGTCCTACTAAACCTTTATATGTAGTCGAACGCCTGGCAGGTCCTTTTTACTACAAGCTTTGCTGCTATTCAAGCTTGTAAATGGTTTTTATTATGTTGTAGTGTTTGCTGTTGTTCTTGCTGCTGCGAATATGTTTTAAGTACTTTGCTATCAATGAAATGTATTCTATTGTTGACGCTGTTGTTCAGTTCATATGAATTCATTTTAGTTTATGGCAAAAAAAAAACCTTTAAAATTTTGCCAAAAAAGAAAAATCAAGGAAAATAAAACTAAACAACCACGGAAATTCATAGAGTTTTTAAAATTGTTATAAAACAAACAACATAAACAAGAACAGCAACAAGAGCAAGCAGCGACAATACATTACCACATTTAGTGGCATCAACAAAGATACAAACCAACACTTTCGTAGCGGCTACAATAACAAACAACAGCATTTCCGTTAAACATATTTAGTGGTCGTTTCATAACAAATCCTTTATCATTTTTTCGCCAGAATTACACTAACGGTGTCATTTTATAGTGATGTGAATGTTGCCGGGATGTAAAGTGCCTCATGAATAATTTCTTTCCAAATGAAATACAGAAATGTGGGATTAGAAGTTTTTTTTTATATTTTTTTTTTTAACTCAAAGTTCAATGAAACATAAACATATAAATAATGTTTTAGAATGGGAAACTAGTCAGTCTTTTAGGCGCACAAAATAGCAAAAGAAAAAGATATTGGGGTGGAAAAGGATACAACATAAAGCACAAAAAATCAATAAAGAAAAACTAAACTAGATATTGCTTTAAGCATTTTAGTAAACTACTAAATTAAAAAAAAAAAATGTGTGGTAGAATCACAAATAATGGAAAAGTCAATTTTCATGAAAAGCACTTTAGTTTTTCATATAAAAGATATCGAAAGCATTGCTGTTTTATTGCATAGCTATTGATAGCTTCATCTCTTAAAAAGTTATCGATAACTTAATTTTTTTTTTTTACAAAAATATATAATTTCTTATGAAAAGTTGTTAACCTTTCTCTGGAATTTGGTTGTTATGTGGAAAATTTTACGATAGCTTGAAAATTTTACGATAGCGAAGAATTGAAATTTTCTAGACGGCTGCCTTGTTTAAGTCCTGTAAGCAGCACTTAACTTTCCATAGACAAGTTATCGATAAAATTATTTTTATCTAGATATATTGTTCATAACCTTTCTTCTGTTGTTGAGGAAAAATTATTGTTTCTTTAGAATGTCAATATCAAAATCTAGTATCAATAGCAATCTAAGTTTTCTATAAAAATATTATCGATAATCATATTTTTTTATAAAGAAATGGTTTTTGCTTCTCTAGACAGGTTATCAACAATCTAAGTAGTCTATAGACTACTGTAGTTAGCTTCGATGTTCTCAAAAGAAAAAAAAAAATGATCGAAAACTCAACTCTTTCCTAGAAAAATGTTTGATTGCTTTATTTTTCTACAAAAGTTGTCACTGAGCTTAACTTTCTCCAACAAAATTATCGATAAATTTTCTTCTGTAAAAAATGATTGATAAATATATATTTTCTTGAAAAAGATATTGAACATTACTTCCTTAAACAGTTTGGCAACCGTTTTTCAAAATATTAAATTTTCAAGAAAAAGCTCAAGTCATCGATATATTTAATCTTCTGCAAAAAAAGCCTAATTTTTAACTGGAGAAAATTTTGGTTCCGCCAAATATATTTTGATAATTAGTTTTCTTACGAAAATTTATTAATAAATATATTCTAGACAAAAATAATAACTACCGTATATCGGGTTTACCAATAAGTACATGACAAATTTTTTTATACCCTTCACAAAAATGTAAAGGGTATTTATAAGTTTGTGATTCCGTTTGTAATTTCTACAGTTTTTTTCTGCGACCCTATAAAGTATATATATTCTGAATCAGAATTAATGGAAAAGTCGATTAAGCGATGTCCGTCTGTCCGCTGTTGAAATACCGTTTCTGAGAAAACCATTAGACTTAGAAACTTTTTTCTTTCACCATTCTTTTACCCCATCGATTCATGGGTTTGCTATTGAAATTCAGTAATATCGGTCCACGTATAGCTGACATATATTCAAAATTCCGAAAAAAGCCATTTTTTTTGCAGTTTTGTATGAAAATTTTTGAAAACAAAAGTTGTTCGTTTTGCTTCAAACTTCACACACTTATTAAGCATGGTGACTAAAAGGCAAGCAATTTTTTTTCAAATTTCGGTCCATATATACCCGAGATATAGCCCAAACCGGGTTTTTCATGAAAATGTCGCATAGGCGAAGCTAAATAACTTTTTTTTGCTCAAAAGCAGTTCTGGTAATGAAATTAGGTTACGTAAACATGGAAAATGAAAATTTCCGATATCGGTCCATATATACCCGAGATATAGCCTAGACCGGGGTTTTCATGAAAATGCCGCGTAAGCGAACTTAAACAACTTTTTTGTGCTCAAAAGCAGTTCTGGTAATGAAATTAGGTTATATAAATATGGAAAATGAAAATTTCCGATATCGGTTCATATATACCCGAGATATAGCCCAAATCGGGTTTTTCATGAAAATGTCGCGTAAGCGAACTTAAACAACTTTTTTGTGCTCAAAAGCAGTTCTGGTAATGAAATAGGGTCATATAAATATGAAAAATGAAAATTTTCGATGTCGGTCCATATATACCCGAGATATAGCCCAAATCGGGTTTTTCATGAAAATGTCGCGTAAGCGAACTTAAACAACTTTATTGTGCTCAAAAGCAGTTCTGGTAATGAAATAGGGTCATATAAATATGAAAAATTAAAATTTTCGATATCGGTCCATATATACCCGAGATATAGCCTAGACCGGGGTTTTCATGAAAATGCCGCGTAAGCGAACTTAAACAACTTTTTTGTGCTCAAAAGCAGTTCTGGTAATGATATAAAGTTATACAAATATGGAAAATTAAAATTTTCGATATCGGTCCATATATAGCCGAGATATAGCCTGAACCGATTTTTCCATTAAAAAAATTTTTTTTTTTTGCTGAAAGGCACTTCTCGTTATAAAAGAAGGTTACTAAAATACAGAAAATAGAAAATTCCGATATCGGTTCATATATAACCGAGCATATTCAGGCCACACTTTTAATATGATATACATATTCGTGACTATCGTGAAGGGTATTTTAGATTCGGCCCAGCCGAATATACTACACTCTTACTTGTTTTTGATAATATTTTTTTGCAGAATTCTTATAAAAAATTATTAACCTTTCTGTGTAAAAAGTATCGATAATATAGTATAGGGAAAAATTATTAATAAATATATTCTGGAAAAATCAATAACTTTACCGTTATATCCGTTTTCCAATAAGCACTTGCCAGTTTTTTTTAATAAAACGCAATTTGAAATACTTCCAAAACTTTATGATCAACTTGAAATATAATAAAAAAATTAATGAAAGGAACTCGACTTAGCTCATATCGCTCCTTTATTGCAACATAGTCATATCTCAAAAAAGCTCGTCTCGAGAAAAACGCATTTAAAATTTTTAGTTTCTATACAAGTCTTAGCAAATTTTTTGAGAAAATATCTCCTAAAGCAAACAGTTTAAAAATAATTTGACTAAATTTTTGGCACAATATAAATGGTAGTAGTGTTAACAATTCTGCATTGTTAACTGGAAAAGCTAATTTTTTGAGATATGACTATGTTGCAATAAAGGAGCGATATGGTCAACGAGGGCACGTCTGCAGCGGTCAATTCGCTGTACCCAATTTTCAATATATCGCTCACATTTCAATAAATTGATTGTAACGTGTGCTGTGTAGCTTATGGCAACGTCCTGTTGAACTCGATAACAATCGCCAGGCACAGTAACGTGACGAACGTTATTGTCGACGAAGAAATATGGTCCAATCACGCAGTCAGCACCAGACAGTTTTCTTATGGATAAAGTGGTGATTCATGAAGAACATGTCGATTTTCACCAGACCAATAACGCATATTTTGCTTATTGACGAACCTATTGAGCCAAAAATGTCATCTTAGCACATCTTCTCCGGAGCCCAAACAGAGAACGCATGTTTCGTAAGCGGTCCATCGACTTCAATTCTTAAGCCAGTTTGATCTTGTATGATTGTAAAGCAAGATCTTTACGCAAAATTCGCCAAAAAGTGGTCTTGGCGATATCCAGTTCTTGAGAACGCCGCAGAATTGACTGATTTGATTCGTTTGCTACGGTTGTCTTAAAGGCAGCGATATTTTCGCCACTTGGACCAAGTCGTTATCTCACTGGCACGACAGCATCACACAATAAATATGTAGACTCAAATTTTTGCACTAAACTTGTTATTGCTTGTCTACTAGGGCGAGAAGATCGGCCAAAAATTAGAGTTAACGCTCTTAAAGTTACGGTCACCGACTCCGAATTTAAGTAGTACATTTTTATAATTTGCATACGTTGTTCGTTGATGTACTTTACCATGATGAAAATGAAAGGTAACAGTTAGATTATTAGCGAAAAATAGTGCGTTTCCAAATTAAATTCAAAATTGTCAAAAATCTTTTTAACAAAGATAGTTTTGCTGTTGCCTAGAAAAGTTTTTTATAGCATACTTTTCCCTGGAAAAGTTGTAATTCCATAATTTTACTGTTATCTAAAAAAGTTATCGATAATTGCACTCTTCGCTAAAAAGTTCTTCACAGCCCACTTTTTTTCTAGAAAAGTTATCGATAACTTTACTAATATCAACCGAAGAGTTATTAATGATTTAAAGAAAAAGTATAGTAAAAGTAAAGCCAAGCCAATGAAACGTTAAGTTAACGTTGCTGACTGTTCAGCTTCTTATACGTAAAGGTTATCGAAAACTTCTGTCAGTAAATTATCTCTTGTCTCGTTTTTAATTTCTTTTCGAATTTTCTCTGCATGCGTTTATATTCTTTTTTTATTGCAGTCATTTAGCAAAACAAAAAAAAAATAAAAATCTTTAGTCAATTGGAATACCTCTTGGCACTTGTTTATGTTGTTAATTTCACACATGGTTTTACTTAAAAAATAAAGCAAAACAAAAACCAAAAAAAAAAAAAAAAAACTTGTGCTGCGTATGTATTTTTAGAATCTCTGTTGTCACTGCAACAAACGAATGTGTAGCAACAGCATCTGCATTGAAAAAGAAACATCAGCAATAACAAATATAACAAGTAAAGAAGCAATAAATAGAAAAATATACCATATGATGTTGATGAACGTGGATGATGATACACAAACAGACGTAACACAAGTTGCTTTGTGTGTGTCTGTTGTCTAAAACTCTTAAAACTTTGCACTACAATGACACTCGTTTAATTACCAACATGTTTCCATCATCTATTTTATCGTCTATTTCTTGCAAGTACTTGTTGTAGTTGTTGCCACTGGTGTACTTCTTTATATAAATTTTTTTTTCGTGTACTGCAACATTTTATGTCAATAAACTCATTCATGTATGTAAACATAAAGATGTTCTAGTTGTGCATGTAAAATAAAACGAGGATGATGCGTGAAGTTCCTGTCACCCGTTTGATTTGTAGTTAACTTCTGTGTTTGGGTATATATATGTGTGTGTGTGCGTGTAGGTATGTGTGTGTGTAGGCGTGTATGTATGTGTGTGTGTGTGTTAAGAAGACGCGTTCATTTTTCGAACCGTTTTACCTGGTATCTGTGGCAGGCATTGGAAGGATACACCATCTAGACTAGTATATGAAACGCTTAGTGCATCGTACACTAATAGAAAACCAGTCATAAATGTGATATATTTTAACGTCAATGCCATGCCAAATGTCCTTGCTATGATGTCAACCATTACATCAATTTCTTTAATTATCATTAGCGGCAATTATGATAATTATATCGACAATACGCTGACATCATGACGATGCTTTATCGGAATACGCATATAAGCAACGTAATGACAATCTAATATCGAAGAAATGCCTAAATGAAGTCAAATGTAATGAGAAAATATCATCAATAGCATAGTAAGCTAACATCACACCAACTATAGTTTTGATTCAATTTGATGAAAAAGTCTCATTGATGTGATGGCTCATTAACATCAAAAAAATTGCTAAAGCAATATTGCCACTAAAATTGTCTGAAAATGTGTTACAATCGTGTGAACTGCCATATTTTAACTTTCAACGTTGTCATAAAAACCATTGTCAATCAATTGTAAGACGACAATGTTGTCAGGCATCTGACAATCGTGAGAACACTCTTCGCCGGCATTGCCAGACAATTGGCTGGTAATGTAAGCTCAGTTTTAATGCATCATTGTCAGAAAAAAAGTTTGATGGGCAACACTGCCAAGCAGAGTGGCAATGCCTTCCAACATGTCTGGCAATTTTTTTCATCTAACAATCTGACAACCGTTCGAACTGACAGTTTTTGTAGTCAGATGAATTATTTGTCAGGCCATAGTCTGACAATGAAATTGTAAGATTTTCTTACGATCGTCTGAACACACAATTAATTTCTGCGGGACAACTTTTCACTGTCACTACATTGTCAGCATGTTGCCAGATCTTACAATATTGTAAAATCTGACAACCGTGTGTACATAGCTTAAGTAAAGTAAATTTTACGTTTTTATGGGCTAAACTTCAATTTCGATTCAATTTAATGATTTCAAAAATATGTCCAAACATATAACTTTAAATTCTACAATTTTCCAGAAATCAATGAGAATTAAAACTACTAATAATTTTGGTGACTTACTGTCATCGTAGCAAATAAAACTCTAGGAAGCCACATGACTTTTGTTGTGTTGGCTTCCGAAACCCTTATCAAGGGTATAAATTGGCAGAACGGGGATCAGCATTGCCCCCGGGTGGTTCTGCTTGCAGTTCCAGCCGGGCTGATCATGTTTGAGCTGCCTACCTTGGCTGGAACGTTTTGGCTGTGGTTTAAACGTAAAACTCTGGAAGGGAAAGCTGGTATCCCTGATAATTGTTCTTGTGTGGCTTTTTTCGGGGACTAGCAACTTCTGGAGGATCTGGTGCCTTTACAACAGATACCTGTACTGTAAGGAACCATGATGATTGACGGATGAGATGGCTTAGAGGCTGATGCTCTTAGTGGGCTTTGGCCTACCAACTCATGAAGCGTTGTGTTCCATTGATTGGTGGGAGATTGCATACAGAAGGGATTAGAAGGCCCGAACTCCTCAACAAGATTTTGCTCATATGGCTACAAACATACGGCAAAAATTGCTAGCTGAATTAGTCTAGGTAGCCACACAGGAGCGCTGGTGAATCTTGAATAATTCGCTTCGTGGAATATGTCAATCATCAGATAAATCCGTAAAGGCAGATGCTGATGTAAATCTTTTCCAATAATGTTGTTGGGAAAAAGGAGTAGTTTTCGATCAGTATTTATTCTTACTAAACTTTTGTTCATGAATTGCTTTACAGGTCCGCATTTAAACAATTTAGTCGTATTAAATGTTTCAGCGAATTTCGTTATTGAACGTGAGAACCTTAATGAAATAACTAACCTTAAAGAAGATGACAGTCCTAAATAAGAAAAAAGAAGACCGCTTCTCCCAGAAGCAGTCAGGTAATCATCTAACGGAATAATTGCTTTCCTACCAGATCTGTAAGCTGCGTTTAGTACATCAAGTCACAACAGTCTAGAAAAGCTTTGACAATGGGAAGATCTTCCTAGACCTACTCAAATATATGCTCGTATAAGCTATAAAAGTTTTCGAATAGGACCCAACCCGAGAATGTCTTGCCATACAACTACAACAGCCCCCAATAGGATAAAGCAAAGCCTAAATAGAACGGCAATCAAACAAGTGATTTAAATAACTAGCTTAGTCATTCTGCGGCTGACTTATGCTTATTATCAATTCTATAAGATTCCTAATTGGCTGTTAGCGTCTTAACTCAACTTATCTTTAAGGAGATGACTTAAAATTTAATTTTCTAATTTAGATTTGTCCCTAGGTGCATTTTGCCATACAACCTTAACACAACGAGTAAAATAAACATATTCACTTTACTGGTATCTTACAACAAACTACTCTTATCTGAACGTTTGACGTTCACACAGTAGCGAATACATGAACGAGTAGTACAGACAAAGTATGATTGTGATTATGTACTATAAATATGGCAAGAAGAAGCGGAGGATTTAAATGAGAGCAACAAGCTTCTAACATGCTCATAATTGTTTAAAAGTAAACGAAAACATAAAACAATCCACACTAAACCCCAGCTTGCCCGCCAGCCAACCGTGCCCCATGTGTTCGTTCAGGAGTTGAGGAGATGTTAGTTGTTTGCAATGCGAAAAAAGCAACAAAAACAATGGTAACAACGGTGCTCCAGCAGCAGTAGCAGCAGCAGCAACTGTAACAAAAACTGAAAAGGAAAATAATCATAATAAAGCTGCAGGTAGCAAAAGGTAAATACCCTTTGCTCAATGGCCTTCGCCTATAAAAACAAATAATAGTTGCACAACAAATAAAACAAAAATAAACGTGCAAAAATTAGAAAGAAAACAAAAAAGAAACTGAACCCAACCAAACTAAACACAAATGCAACATAAAAAACAACTTAAAAACAAATAAAATAAGAATTAAAAATAAAAATTTTTTTTTAGAAAAAAATAAGAACTCGAGAGAACAAACTGTGCTAAAAACGTGTAATGAGTTTTCTGACATCTTTTTAACCAAACGTAACATCCACACTAAAACTGAAATACACACACACACACACACATGCACTGACCCACACACTTAAACGTGTTGTATGAAAAGCTGGCTGTTTGGAGGTGGGGCTTGCTTTGCTGGTATGGCTTTTGTAAACATGCTTGCGAGAAGAAACAAAGGAGCTTGCAACAATTTGAGATTTTTCCATTTGAGTTGTGCACAAAGTCTAAGAAAATATATTTTAGCCCGAAAGTGAATGAGTGTGAGCCAGTTGTTAAGCAAATACATCAACTTTATGTTGCACATGTGAACGAGAATACACAAACGTCTCTTTTTAACATATTTACTTAACAATTATTAAAACCTTCTTATTAACACGTATACATGTATAAATGAAAAATAGGTGCACCTTTCTGTTCAAAATCTGTAGGCGATCTTAAAAGTGTATGCGAAATGAGCACCACTGTGTCACTGCATTATATATGGTCGCTGGATACTACTGCAAGAGCCGTCATTACATTAAGTGTTCCTTAAAAAAGTCACCTGACAGTTATTGTCTTTGACATATCCCCTGCCTAGGGCAATACATAAAGCCTGTCAACGGCAACTAGCATACAAACTCTAGCTTCTTGCAATGGAGAAATGAAACTAGGACAATGATGCCTTTTGAAAAAATAGAGAATCCAGTTTCGATCTAAGTAGAAAGTATTCGATTTGTTAACCATTATGTCGCATTGGTCGATTGAGCATCGTGCAGTCGCTGTGGAAACATTTTTTATTAGTAATGATTCCTACGTACTTGCTTGTCGACAATTTTGTTCAAAGCTCGTTATTCGGCGAATACACGTTGGACCGAGTGCAAAATTAATTCGTCTACGGGTGCAGACATTCCGCGCAACTGCTTCGGCTATGAATGTCCCACGGCCAAGGCCCAGTCGATCTTCAAGGACTACCGAAAATCTTGATTTAGTTGAAGACAGTTTACGTAAAAATCCGCGACTTTCAACACGGAAAAGAGCAGCTTTGCTGACACTGCCAATAGTGATTATTTATAAAATTTTGAAAAAGGATCTGAAGTTCCATCCTTTAAAAACTCAAGTCATTCAAGAACTGAAAGAAGGTGACTTGGATGTACACGAAAATTTTTGTGAAACGATATTGGTGTGTTTTCGGGCATTGTGAAATAACTCCCAAATGAAATGACTTCCAATGCAATAACTCCCAAATGAAATAAGTGCCAACAAAAACAAAATAACTCCCAAATTAAAAAAGCGAAATAACGCCCAACGCCAAAATAAAAATAGACAAAAAAATAAGTACCAGCAAAAATAAAATGTTCTTTCTCCTACCCTATTCCTTATTTATCTTAACGACCTTAATTATTTATTATTATTATTTATTTATTTATTATTTTTAGTTATAGGCCTAGCCTGTCAGAAATCGTTGCCAAGAGGCTAAATATGAATGATTCCTTGAACAGTGATCTTCTATTAATCTCCGAGTGGGGGAAGTATTCAAGTGCCTCGGGTCTTTGAAACGGTATAAGATGTACTTCACTCCATCCGACCTCCTTACTATTTATACCACCTACATCCGACGGAACATGGAATACGACTCTCATGTTTGGGCCGGTGCCTCAAAGTCTATTTTAGGGTTACTCGACCGTGTGAAGGAGAGGGCGAAGAAGCCCATCGGGTACAGTAGGGTACCCAACTATATTGACTCACTGGAGCATCGACGCGTTACTCTGTTCTATCGTTACTACAATGGATTTTGCTCCGACGAGATTAGGAATCTTGTTCTCGAAACTCGCACATTTATACGTAGCACACGTGCATCGTCCAGAGCTCATCCATTTGTGGTCGATTGCCCAGGGAATCGTACTACGCATTACAGACAGAATTCGTTTTTTAGCCGTACACTTCGCCTGTGGATTATGTTGCCGTCAAACGTGTTTCCTGTCTGTTATAACGTTGGAAAGTTCAAGTGAAATGTTCACAAACACTGCTCCCTCTTTCCCCCTCCTCATAACCTATTTTCCTAGTTCCGGTACAATGCACTGCATACGTAGGGGTGGGTCATCCCCTGAGTACTGGTCCCAAGATAAAAAAACTCCCAATACAAATAATATTTGCACCGTTTAACTGTTTTTACTTCTATGCATATCTCTTAACTTCTAGGTATGACAGGTAACGCCCGATAAAAGAGGTCCTTAACTGTGATGTCTTCATATACCATAGATATATGACCAAAGGCCGGCTATACAAAAAATCTTTTGTTAGCGAAGCCGACGTTCCATATACCATCGAGAAATCATTGAGCCATCCCGGCCAGTGTAGCTGGCCTTTTGCCGAATGGAAAGGTTTAACCTCTATAGTATAACAAACCCCAGCTCCGCTCACCAAAAGCTTTCTGCATAGCCAACCTTCGGCTGGCGGAAGGATTTTATTCCCTATAGACTTACAAAAAACGGCTTCGCTGGCTAAAAGTTTTCTCTGTAGCCAGAATAATGGAATAAGTCCTAATTAAATAGCTTCCATTAGGTAACTCCCAATAATAGCTCTTTAATTAATTAAAATGAAATACCTTCTGTAGCATACCTGAAGGTAGAAGGAGCAAGATATATTGTTACTGAAGCCGGTATTTGAAATATAATAGAGAAAATCTTTCAGCCCTGCCGGAGGCTGGCTATATTGAAAAAGTTTGTAAGCGAAACCCATTTTACGAGAGCGGTTCGGAAACTTTTTGGCCGCGCGGTATAAACAGAATACAGTGAAGTGTTTTGGAAACTTCCATCTCTACTATGAACACATTTTAAATTTTGTTTCGATCTGGTAACTTCTTCATATACGAGTAGTCAAATGAACTCCCAATAAAATTGAAAAAATGAAATAACTTTCAATTATTAAAATAAATGAAATAACTCCCAACAGAACTGAGGAGTTATTTCACGGCAACGTGTTTTAGCATTGTAAATCCCATTATTTGAAGCGACCAGGATCATTTTTACCTAAAAGGCCACGCCAACAAGCTAAACTGCCGTTACTGGTCTCCCGCAACCCTCGAATAAAACCTCATTGAAACAGCATTGTTTCCGCGCAACTTTATACCTTATCCATGCATGAAATCAAAATTCTCGAGAACAGGCGAAGAATGTCGACGGTGAAAATTATCGACGCCTGATTACGGAATTCTTTTTGCCAAAACTGCGAGCTCATCCATTGCACTCTTCACACATGTGGTTTCAACAGAATGGGAAAACTGCACACATAGCCAAAGTTTCGATGAATTTGCTTCGCGAAAATTCCCCCCAAAAACCGATCATTCGCTTTGGGCACATTCCGTGGCCACCAATCTAACTCCCTTGCATTTTATTATGGCGCAACCTCAAGGAGAGCGTTTACAATGACAATCCTAAATCTCTTGTGGCTTCAAAAGATAATCAGCCCATTTATAAATAAAAATTCCATAGGAATTTTATCACTTTTCCCTTTCCTCCAATTATGCACAAAAGTTAAGTATGAGTTTTTTTTTATTTTTTCTTCTCTCCAGTCGTTGATAGCACTAAAGGGAGATCATCTCTTCAATTCTTACGGACAAAAATTGTGTTTTTTTTTCTTTAATTTGAATTGAAAGAAGTACTTTATGTGAGAAATAAATTCCGTGAGAATATTCATAATTGGGTTGAACATTCGTCGAGAAACCAGCTCAATTGAACCAAGTTTACAGCAGCGTGTGGCACAAACCACAAGACTCCGTTTTGAACAGTGTGCTCAACTCGAAGGAAGATATCTAGATGACATATTCTCTAAAAAAATAAAATCCGCATTTTCATTCTATTGTTCAGTACTCGTAATAAAACTGTGTGTCAATTTTTACGTTTTTATGTAAGTACGAAAATATAAATCTGCTATCAGACACCCTGTATGACAGTCTCTGCTGCATTTCGGGCATAGCTGGGGTTTAATCAAAGGAATTGTGCAGCATGTAGCAAACCATAGTCCATGTTGGGTGGTAAAGGTTGGTTTTTGGACTTTTTATGGCTTTGATAAGTCTCTTCCTTAATTAAGCATTTTCTTCGTTGTGTTCTTCTTCCTCATCTCTCTCCAATCTATTACAATTTTCAAGCTTATGCTGTGAAATTATCCAATAAAAAGATATATTTTAAAACACTTTTCCTCTTGCCTTCATTCCCACATTTATTTGTATAAATATTTACGAATTCATCACGATGTCAGTAGTATCATATGTTCTTTTCTTAAGCACTAAGTTTTATACTTCAAATGTATGTATGTACGAGTTTGTATTGTCTCTCATTATAAGAAGATGTACGTCTACATGTGTACACATATACTTATATGTATGTATAAAGGCATGTGTATAAACTCGTATGTTTGTCAAGTAAATGCTAGTGTAGAAGTACTTTTGGTGTGCTGCTTTTCGTTTAATGTGCGAATACCCTCATAATTATGTTGTCAGTATAGAAATTTTGTTTTATAATTCTTTTCTATGTTTATTTTTTGACATATTTTTTTTTTCTTTTTGTTTTGTTTGTCTAGTTTTGCGTTTGTTTTTCTTTGCTGTGTACCTTTCACGTACACTTTTCTAACATATTTCGAAACTGACATACGTTTTTATTTTTTATTGCTAGTGATATAAGATTTTCTAGTTATTTTCTGACTGTTTGATTAAAACACTTCTTCTGTTTCCATTTCTATTTAAATTTACATTTCTACGAGTAAGTGGGGGAGGCAGAATGCCAACAATTGGAGAAACGGAAGTCCTCCTGAAAACAAATGATCATCTGAAGAGTTAAGAATTTGGGCTATAGTGTAGATTTGAGCGTCGTATTTACACTGCGTTGTAATGAGTTTGTCATGGGCACATGTTTTTGAATACATCATGGTTAGTTCACAAAAAAGAATGAATAACTTCCGGCCAATTGTAAAGATCTGGACTTCAGTAATATGATGGCTATCAACGGCAAAGTTTGGAAGTCTCTCTTTTGAAAGACTCATAATACTGCCTTTGCCAAAATTTGCTGCTATATTGGTTTTTGTCGAGCCGAGGGAAATTATCCTTTAAAGTTTGTCTAACACTGGTTTCTCCTTGTTAGTTTTTTCATATTTGCAGTCTTTTGTCGCCCTAGCCATTTTTTTTTTTGGCAGTCAGTTACTGTATATTTTTAAAACTGCTACCCTTAACGTTGGCGTCACGGTTCTTGAATCAGAATGTCTCTTATCATTGAATAAGCGCTATCAATGTTAAAGTTTGAAAATCTCGATTAGAAAACTAGATTTGGGTCGGGTGAAATCCGCTGCCTTCCAAAGATTATCTAATAGTGGCTTCTGTATCGCTCTCTCTCTCTCTCTCTCTCTCTCTCGCTTTCTCTCTCTCGCTCTCTCTCTATCTTCATTGCTACATTTTCATCATTCTATTGTGCATAAAGATTTTATAGACAGATGATAATTCAATGGCCCTGTGGGGGAGTGGTTAAAGCAGCAGTTCATGATACGTCATGACCCGAGTTCAAATCCGAAAATGGATGCGACTACGAAACAGCTAGTTGTCCCCCAGCGTAAGGTTTGATTATTTTTTTTTTCTTGTCTTTTTCGATCAAAAATTATTGATCACATCAACTTTGTATTGTAAAAAAATCCTTTTTAAGAAAAAGTTAAGCAAGGGCTCAAAATCGATGTACAAATACCAAAAGTCTAATTTAAAAATTATAAAGTTCAATAAAGATTCAATAGACAAATGAGGTATTTTACTCTTCCTTCTTCCTCTTCAGCCTTAAAACTTCCACTAAAACTATTGACTGGAAGATTTAGTTTTATGTGAGAATCTCCCGTCATCCATAGTGCACAAATTCTATCCTCATGAAAATAGTCATATTTCTAGCATACCTGGGCCATATCAGCCTTGACCATCTGTCACGTAGAGTCCCGAAGAGCTGACGCTGTACCAGGTTTTTACAGTTTTGTTTGTTGTTTCTGGATCTCAGCTTTTGCCAATACGTCCGTTTTCATTGTGTCCAGAAAAGCTCTAAGTTCAAATGTTTAGCTTAATTATTAAGAGGCCCCCGGGGAGTGGGACTTGCCTTTGTGTACACCTAACCAAGGCACCCTGGGACATAAAGTGTTGTAGCAAATAAAACTCTAGGAAACCGTATGAATTTATTGTGTTTGGCTTCTGAACCCCTTACCAAGGATTCATTGGCAGAACGTGGATCGGCAAAGACCCTGGGAGGTTCTGTTTGCAAACTATTCCGGCGCGGAGGTGCCTATCTTCGCGGAAACGTTTTGGCTATTTTTTAAACGTAAATCGCAAGAACAGAGATTAGATTCCCTGATAACTATGGTGCATGCTTTTTTTTTCGTGGGCTAATAATGTTGTTTTGCAACAGATATCCGTAATGAAAGGAACGAATAGAGACGGTTAGGCTAGTGAGTTGGTTAAGAGCTGATGCTTTTGAGGGGCTTCGGTCTACCAACTCATTAAGCCTTGTCTTTTATTCACTGCCTGCATACAGGAGGGATTAGAAGTATCGAGCGCTTCAGCAAGGGATTTGTCCATATGGCTACAAACTTATGGCAAAGTTGCGACCTGTATAACCCTTGCAAGTCACACGGGGCGCTGGTGAATCGTAAAAATGTCCCCCGTGGAGTTAGTCTATCGTCAGATAAAGCCGTCAAGGCAAGTGCTGATGTAAATCAATGACACATTCTATCTCATTTAAAGATATCCGCAATTTGAGCATTGTATAGAGCCCAGCTCGTGAGTACAAATTCGGATATTCTCCCCGTATGCCCTATAGTACCTCAACCAGTTATTTGTTTTGATATTAGCAGTGATTGGTTTTAAGTTGAACCAACTATGATATAACTTCCTAGTCCGTGTTGGATCCATCTGTAAAGAATTAAAGCGCGTTCTATCGATGATCTATTCTGACCATCTTTGACATCATGCCTAGAAAAATACATCAAATCTCTTGCTGGGCAGTACAATTGCTGAACACAAGTCAATATTCACTGGAAGGTTCATTATCCTTTCGCTATTTTTTGTGAACATCTTAGAATGGCGTACGGTTAAAAACAAATTAGATTTAATCTTAAATTTTTTATTTTTGTTTCCAAATTGAAAACTTTATTACCTTTTCGAGCTAGAATAATTACTATTTGAGTTGTTGTATATTTCGCCTAGTGCAAAGATAGGGATCAGTTAAGTTAGCAGTAGATTCGATTCTAGTTTTTAAGGGTGTTTGAGGCGTTGCAGCCTACAAAGCGATATTATGTTATGAACGTATACAGGTGCCTGTGTGTACCGGCGGAGGCTATAGATTCTGTATCAGTATCAGCGAAAGCAATTAATTTGCGTTCGGGTTCTTAAAGACCATAGCGTTTCGTTATTTTATGTTCGTTTACTTCAAAACAGTTTAAAGTAAATCTGACATTATAGCATCTTCTGATCAAGTGATCCCTTTTGCGGAGGGTGGCTGATGACTTGTGCTCCACCTTGTTTGTAAAAGCCGATTCGATTTGTTTCCTTTTTATATTATTTAGCCCTTTTATTAAACTAGAACAGCTGCAGTTTTTTTTCTCTTGGTTAGTATATCTTATGGTGTCAATGCGGCTATAACTCGAACTTGATCCCGCTCGGCAAAATTGTTTTCTTTTGCGATCTATAGCTTAAATCCCGGCATAACATTCTACTACAACGCTTTTTTCTGTTGCAACTCTTTATTAGTCACCCTTTTTTTCCACAGGGAATCATATATCTGTTTCGAGTATACTGCTGCTTTTATGTGCAAAATATTTTCACTTGATGTTTGAGTTTTGTGAAATCAAATGAAATAAAGGTGTAGACAAAGTTTCTTTATCTGCTGTTGCGCTTAAAAACTGTTTCTATTTAAACTCATATTTCTTACACTCAGTTATTTGAGTTGCAAAAAAAAAAACGTTTTGTTTTTTTTAATGACTACGAGCATGAGGAGATTCATTAACTTGTTTATTTCTTTCTAATTAAGTGTTTAAAAGCATAAAAGAACAAACAGAATGTTGGCAAGACAGAAGAGGAAGCGCACTTATAAAAAACTCGAGCTCAAGCTGCACAAACAGTGCCGTATAAATTTGTGTTTTACCCTTAGAAATCAAAGTTTTCACTTAGAATTAAAATATTTTCTTCAATTTTTGGGATGTGTTATTTTATTTTGTTTAATTTTAATTTAATTCTTACACGCAATGCAGTCATAATAAACGGGGGGCTGGTACCCTCTTGCAACATTGTTTTTCTACCCATTTATGTCAAGATTTTCCGTTTTAGTTTCTTTTTTGTTAATTTGTTTTTCATTTTTGTTTTTTTTTTGTTTGTTATTCGTTTTATTTTCCAATATACTTATATACATTCATACATAATGCAGCAAAAATTAAGTTATTTCCAGCAACAACTATCAAATTGGATTTACAACATGTTATTTATTGTTTTTTGTTTTCCTTTCCTTGTGCTTAGCATTCCTTTTGTTGGTGTTGTGGTATTAAAACGTTCAAAAGTTTTGACTGATTTTGATTGAAGATGGGAATTTAAATGTTTAAGAAACATGCGAAATTTTTAATTATAGTACACATGTTATGATTAATTTTATGGCGGAATTTCCTTACAGGTGATGGCAGTTAATCAAGAGATATTAGAAGTGGCAGTTGATTTTTTAAGGACGCGATACTAAATCCAGCGGCAAAAATGCATTACGCATGCATCCTAGCGGCCAGCACCTCTGAGGTGTGTCGGGCTCCGCGTATATCGTATACTTCCTCCTTTCTACTCTAAGAGGGGAAATCCACCCTAGAACTACCTGTGCATTACTTCAGGTTGGTCCTTATCTATATACAGGGTGTTCGCCGGGAAGGTATACCTCTTTGTTTGTTTCCATTGCAGAAGGAATTATCAGCAAGTTTATGTACGATAGCATTTTGAAAAATATCATGTTGTCCTATGCCGATTGGAGTAGGTCAATGTCATACCAATTCCAACAGGATAATAACCTGAAACACAATTTGCGGTGAATCGAAGATTCGTTTCGAATGCAATCTGGAGCGCTGAAATCAATGGAAAAATCTGGTAATTTGTAAACTACTGTGAAAAGGTCAGGCGCGATGGACTCTTCTAGAAATAAGTTATTCGAGGCTATTCCAGTAGATGCTCGGAAAAACATACACAAAAAGGGTTGTTGTGGCATCTTATTGTTATCAAACTCAGAATTGAGATCGTTAAGAAATTGAGTTCCTTAATCTCCCATATTTCATAAGGCGTCATCGTCGTCACATGAGGTCGACACAAACATTTTTTCATTTATTTATTCGTTAGCAAAAACAATTGAATGTAGTCGTCAGCTTTTTTCTATCGCTTAGGTCTAGGAAATACCGAAGGCCTATCAAAGAATACATACTTGCTGTCGAAGGCGAATGTGTAACCGAGTGTTTTTTGATGTCGTCTTGATGTGACGACGATGGCGTCTCTTGGAATATGGGATGGGATTTTATCTACGAATCAGGGGACAAATCACTGCATTCGAAATCGAATAACTTGTCACCGAAATGTAGTTAACGTATTACACGGTAATCGTTATTGAAACGTTTTTATTCCAAATTGTATACACGTTATACGGTGTAGGTATTTTACTTTATGCTAATCCTGACAGTGCCACGTCTTCTTCACACCACATGTTAATCAAGCCAAAAGCATGCAGTTGTGGCGTTAACTAGTTTTCTGTCATATAAACATATTGCTAGTCTTTCACAGTTACCATTACTCGTACGTCGTTTTAATTTTCAGAGAAGTAAGGGAAACAGCCACTTTTAATGGATGCAAAGTTGGCTGATGAATAATTTGAGGGTTTTCCATTCGACTATTCTATTTATTCACATATCCATTCAAATGAAAATGTGCCTCGTCACTCATTATGATTTTTTTTATGATTGATTTTGATGAAATGTTTTAAAGATTGACAGCCTGGTCGGCGATATCGATTGAAAATGTATGCGAAAGAAAGCTAGTCACTCACATTCGAATCAATTTGGGTTTGTCTATGCCACTATAGTTCGTTCGCATGTACTTATGTATTTTAATTGACACATTGTTCGCATAGAATAAAGTTATAAAAAACCCAAATCAATTTCGCCTAGAGTGCGATTGAACTTATCCTTTCGACATCGGCGAACTGGCTGTAAAACACATTGGTTTATCGACTGTTTCAACCACCCATACTTTTCTTCTCTCAAATATACTCAGATCAATTGGCATCATACCTGCAATGTACCAATATTGCGCCTGCAGCGGCCGTGCAGTATGCCGAGGTTACTCGCTTTCTCTTTTATCTATAGTCTTTCTCTCCAAATCGTGCAATCGTAAAGGAGAATGGAGTTAGTTGCTCCCATAAGAAGCCTCCGTTTGCTTGGTACAAAGAAAAATTTTTTTTTCGTGTTCAATAAAGAAATTCGTTGAATCAATAAATAAATTGTTTGAAAGCGGACCTATAATGGAATTCGTGGATTCAAACAAAAGTTTATTAAAAATAAATATTCATCAAAAACAACTATTTTTTTAAACAACAACAAAATAGGATATCCAAGATTAGTTTTTGATATTTATGTATATACATACAAGTTATTTTTTCAGACAAAAATTTTATTGATATTATTTTTACTATGAATTTTTCTGTGTAACTAGCCACCTATTATATTTCATAGAGTTGAATCTAGTTACAGGTAATGCTCTCTTCCATCATTATTGAAATATAATTCGAAAAAAAAAGCATTGCCAATGAGTCCCTACCACAGCGTAAGGTCAACCGGCCATAAATCGCAGATTCCTTGTTGCATAGCGTTGAGTACTAGAAAGATGTGGGTTACGAGAATGAGCTTCATTCATTATATTTTCTATCAGATTAATACCCATTTTGTTCACGAAAAGTTTTCTTAAACTGCTACACAATTAGCTTTTGATATGTCTCACGGCAAAAATTTTGATCCTACGTCACAATAAATATAATATTTTTATTTATTACCTTAGTTTGAATATGTTTTAAAAAATATTTTTTTATATTTTTCTTTTTCCAGGATTCTAAATGGCTTACTCGTACCGAAGTTTAATTAAAATGGCATTCGTCTAGCATGATCATTATCATCAGACCAAAAACCAAATTTGGCCGATTCCATAAAAAAGCGAGAAAGCAAGCAATAAAGCCGATATTCCCCTTTGGTTCTGTTCCGAACATAGCTTACTTTGATGATATATCCAAATGGCGGGCTTAAATCATAAGCACGCTTAAGCCGCAGAGACGATTTATTCGCTCCACTGGAAGTTAACAACTGCATACAGTTTCATCAAAAAATATTTTTTCCTTAAATTTTATTTCTTGTTTAATTTGGTTGTTCACGATAAAACAGTATTAAGAATAATAAAAACAAACCAATTAAAGACGTCAGTTTACCGCGAGTATTTGGGAGAGCGGAGTGAGAGAGAGAGAGAGACAGAAAAAAATGTTAAATTTTTCCCATTTTAAAATGGCCACTCATCATTTACGTACATCATGTACAAATTGCTGCATGCAAGTCTTCCTTATATTGACACTATTCGTGATTGGAAATTTAAGTGCCTGGCAGGAGAATGTAAGACCAAAATTATATGTGGAATTAGGTAAGTTGGACATTTTACTCTTTTATTATTTTAGCAAAATAAAGAAAGTTTTAGTGTAGTCGATAGCGAATGGCAGTCATAAAAATATACAATTGTGAAAAGTGCATCAGAATAATTGTTAAGTGCGTGAATTTTACTTCTGTATTCTAATTTGTATTCAAAGACTGTTAATGCCAAAACTGTCTAAACAGAGAAAAAATCAACATTACAGATAAAAAATTGCTCGGTTCTTCAAAGTGTTATTATTGACATTTAATAGTAAATAAATTTAATTATGAAATTCATTAAGAGCAAAAAATATTGATTAAGTGTAAACTCCACTGTAACCTTAAAAAGTCGTTTTATTATATTTTCCTTTTTTTTAGTATGTACTCTTATATTGTCGTTAATATTTAGTGTTGAAACCTTTGTTTCAAATGACAATTTCGTACCTTCAGCCATACTTTCTATGAGAATTTCGCATTTTGTTTTGGGTACAGCATATCAACTGTAGAAGTTGCAGAGACGAGGAGCAAGTAGCAAGTGTTGAGCACTTTCTTTGTCGGTGTCCAGCTCTTTCCTACGTAAGGTCTTTGTATCTAGGTAGATCGATGCTGCACGATTTGGCGGAGGAGTGTGATGTAACTGGATGGGATTCCTTTATCCGATCTTCGGGTTGGTTCTAAACCAGTGATATGTAGATCTGCTGAGATACATATCACACCCAGGCAACACAACGGAACCAAATTGGACCCAACTGGGCTGGCTTTTCAATGGCTGGCAGCCTGTTAAACCTAATCTAACCTAGCATACCAAGCTTCCTGTGCCGCTGAACACAATTTGTCAATTCTTTTTGCGATTGCAAGCTTAATTTCGTTTCAAAGCTTCTTTAGGGGATTTAATGTGCTCTTCATAGAATACAGATAAGCGACTTGTCTCAAAAATTGCAAGCTTAACTTCGTTTTAAAGATTATTTACGGGATTTAATGTGCTGTTCATATAATCTCGAAAATTTGAATGGAAACCACTCAAAAAATTTAGTAACTTTCATACAAATTTTCTTGACGGGCTGCTAGTCTGTGTTCTATGAACAGTCCATAAATCAGAGTATGCCAGTCCAACACGTAAATCTGCTCTTCACAAAGCCACTTATTTACTACTTTGCAGTAGTGCTTGGGATCATTACCCTGTATCATTTGTAGTTTTGTTGTTGATGTATTCATTTTATCAAAAATAGGCACCAATGCTGTAAATGATTTTATGTCGAAAATTAAATTAATTCTTTTAAGTGCTAATATGCTCAGTCAGTGAATCAACTCTTTATATTTGGCTATTTACTTGACTGGAAAATACCAAAAATGGAATACAACTTTTATCTTGAGCTGGTGCCTCTAAATCTATTGTGGGACTACGCGACCGTGTGCTGGAGAGGGTGAAGAATGTTATTGGTGACAGTAGGGCATCCAACTGTACTGAATCAGGATCATCACCGCAGTGTGAGTTTCGTTTCTCTATTTTATAGATACTACAATAGATTTTGTTCCCAGAAACCACAAATTTTTGCATAACACGTGGTCTTCGTCCAAGAGCCAGATTCCGCAACTATGATTTTTTTTTACCAGTGAACACTTAGTGTAAAATTCACCGACAGGCGTAATGTTCACTTTTCAATTAAAAGCGATTCCGTAAGAACCAAAGAATATTATTGCGTTGAATGTGTTCGTCAATAGAAACTTTAATTTACAAAACACGTTTGTTTATTTTTTCAACTTCAAAATATTTTACAAAAATCAAAACTCACTGCAGATTTTTTAATAAAAAAAATTGTTCCTAAGTGTTCACTGTAACGTTCAAAATTATTTATTCTCAACATTGCAGACACAAAACTTAAAAGTGAACACTGAAATTAGTGAACATTTAAAAATTCATCGTTTTGGGGCTCATCCATTTGTGGTCGATTGCCCAGTGAATCGCACTACGTTGTGCCTGCAGAAGTGTTTCCTGTCAATTATAACGTTGGAAAGTTTAAGTCAAATGTTTACAAACACTACTCCTTTTTCCTTCTCCTCTCAACCTATATTCCTAGTCCCGGTACAATGCTGGGTGTCATCCCCTGATTATTGGTCTAAGATAAAAAAAGCTTAAAACAAAGCTCTTGAAAACGACCCGACACAACTTGGTACAGGTAATATAAAATCTGCTGAAACAATTTTATCATATGCTCGTGTTGTCGAATACTATATCCGCTAATAGCAATTTGGCTAAAAAGTCTAAATAAAGGACAAACAACTCAGCAGATGCAGCTTCGGCAATTTCGCATTCTTCATGTCGAAAAAAAACCAACTTGCATCTCAATAATGCTTTCAATTCATTACAAAAACTGAATCCTTTTTCATTTAAAGCAAATTAATTGCGCAAATTTCTTCCTTTTGCCAATCTCTTCTACACCAGATGTTATTTGAAGCATTTAAAAGTCATTGGAAATGACCTTATCGTAAATACATACAACTACGGCTTTCGTCTCTTTCTGTTTTCCTCTGTCTCTCTCTCACTCCCTCTCTTTTCCTCCCCCTCTTACTATCTCGTATACGTGACATTTATTTATGTTCAACATAATTTTATGTTGTGGGGGCAAGCAGCATTTGTTTGCTTGCTTGTCTTTGACATTGCAATGCGATTTAAATACTTTTGTCGTTCGATATGAAATCTTACGTGTGTTTGTACATTAATGTGAATATGTTTGCTCATATATGGTCTGTCCGTATGTCTGTCGGATCTGATGTCGCTACATTACATTTAACACCATAAATGCAATTTAAACTTCAACTTCTTCGACAAATACCATTGGCTGTCAAATGGTGTCTTCAGAATTGTCTATAAACGTCCATGCAGTCGTTGTAGTTGCGCTTGTGTTGTACTGGACATAATTATGTGTCTGTCTACCGCAATGCTTAATGAAATCACAATTAAATTGCAACGAGAAAGAAATATTTTAATGAACATTTTTGAAGTCGAGTATTTGCACAAATATAAAAATGTTCTCTAAAGCAGAGATTCTCAAACAAGTAAAATACAAGGCACCAACTAATTATATGGAACTGTGAATATGAATAATTCTATCCACAATGATCCTAAGACAATATCTGAATTTTGGGTCGTTGGAATAAAGTCGATTTCAATGCACATTAGACCAAGTGTTGTTTGCTTATGCGTATACATATAAACGCAGATGCTGCTCCATGTACATTCATAGGTGTTATAATTATTGGGAAATCAGAATTGCTTGATATTCTGGAATAAAATTTCATTATGATGTTCGTTGGACGGAGCGAATACCTCAAAAGAAGCATTCAAGTGCATCGGGTTTCTGAAATGGTGCAAGGCATTCTACACTCCATCTAATTTTCTTACTATTTATATCATCTATATCCGACTCAGAATTAAATACTAGACTCATGTTTTTAGGTCGGTGCTTTTGCAGTTACTCCACTGTGTGCAGGAGGGGGCGAAGAAGCTCTAAGGTGACAATAGGGTATCCAACTCTATTTACTTACTAGAGCATCGTCGCAGTGTACCGAAAGCAGGAATATGGTTCACTAAACCCGAGCCTGTTTATAAAGTACGTAAACATCGTCCAAAGCCCACCCTTTCGTGGTCGATTGGTCAGAGAATCGCACAACACATTACATAGAAAATTGCTTATTTAGTTCTGCATTACGTCTGAGGAATAAACTGCTGATGTATTTTTTGTCATTTACAATCCACCTGGGGAGCAGGTCTTGTCTGGGTGTACACCAAACCAGAGCATCCTGCTTTCTATCGCATAGAGGGTTAGGAGTTCCTTGTTTGTTGTAGCAAATGAAATTCTAGGAGCCGCATTATTTATGTTATGTTCGACTTACGAAATCTCATCCAGGGTTTATTCGCAGAACAGGGATTAGCAAAGCGGCTAGGAGAGAAGATTCTACTTGCAGATCATCTCGGCGCTGATCTTGGTTGAGGTGCCTACCTTGGCTGAAACTCTCTAGGTGTGGGGTTAAACTTAAAATCGCTGGAAGCAGAATTATTTTCCCTGATAACTTTAGTTCGCGCCAGTTTTCGGGGCGTTAACAATTCCCGAGGTCTGTTGTATTTTTCTTTTTTTCATGGCTCAGTACTCAGAAGATAACCCCTACATATGCAGTGTTTTTTACCAGGGCTAGGAAAATACGTTAACTAGGTCTTGCATCAGATACCTGTAATGTAAGGAATCAGTAGTGACGATTAAACGGATGAGTTGGTTAAGGGCTGATGTTTTCCATGGGCCTCGGCCTACTAACTCATTAAGCCTTGTCTTTCATTGCCTGCAGGAAAATTTCATATAGGACGAATTAGAAGGACCGATCTCTTCAACCAGGGGCTTGTCTACTTAGCTACAAACTTATGGCAAGAAGCTGCGACCTTTCTGAGTCTTGCAAGTCACACAGGGGCACTGGTAAATCGTGAATAATTTACCTCCTGGAGTTGGTCCATTATCAGATAAGGCTCATGTAAATCAATTTCCACTCAATTTAATTGTAGGAAGATTTAAAACAAACATTCACAAATACTTCTCCCGTTGTCTTCGTTCCTGTAACCTCTTTTTCCTAGTGACGGTGCAATATACTGCATAAGTAGGGGTCGTTGTCTGAATCGTAATTAAAAAAATACCTTTTTTACGCTTTTAAGAAGTCAACAACTTTCTTCTTTTATGCAATTGCTCTTTTAAGGAAATCGACACTTTTATTTTAAAAAGGTACATTAATTAATAAAACGATTCATATATAAAAGATTAGGTGCTGGCGTCCTCCTTTAGAAGGCGATCTATGTAAAACTTTATGTTTGTCTAAAGCCAGGTTTTCACAATAACATTTCTGCTTGATGTGAGAAGAAAGAGAGAGAGAGAGAGAGAGAGAGAGATAGAAAGTCCTAACTACCTATATATTTTTTCAAAAAGTTTAAGAAACCCTTCGTCTTATAATAACACGCAGGCTTCGGCACAATTTCGCTGCCGTTAAAAAAAAATGCTCTCCTACATTATTCAACGTAAACAGCGGTAAAAAACAACTGTAATTAACAGTTATATCCTGCCTATATGGTTTTTAATGGGCTTGACTGGCAGACAGGCTGACTGTTATTTATTAAAACATGTTCAACATGCACGTTTAAAGACAGACCGTACCACATTGTAAAATCTTCTCCACCAAGTTGTTGTCATAGTCACTGCAACAGTCATCATCAGCGTCAACATCATCGTGTAATTAAAAAGAATTGATACAACGACATAGTGCGTGATAAAGAAAAAAATAATAAATAAATACATAAATATTTTAACAAGAAACCCATGACAACATTTGGCAAAAATATTTAAGAAGTTTATGTTACAAAGAAATAATATATTTCGTTTGAAAAGCGGCATAGTTTTTGAAACGAAACATGAGCAATTTTTAACATATAAATATATAATATATATTATTTTGAGTATATATGTTATCTGAGCTACGGAAGAATTATATAATCTAATATGAAAAAATTGATTTCAATTATTTTATTAGCTACCAGCTCTGCAAATATCTGTAGTGACCAAAAGTAATACTTCGTATATAGTGAATGGCGAGGCATATTTTCATTTCGATGGAGGGTGACAAAAACAGAATACTCGGTTTGTTTAGTAGTCACCTTTGCATACATTAAAACTGTGCAATTTGGTCGAGAGGAATCATAGGACCTTTCTTTTATGAAAATGAAGTTCTCGTAGCGGTAACTGTGATGATTGAAAACTTTTTAACGCCGCAACTGCATGCTTTCGGCTTGATTAACACGTGATATCACCAAGACGGTCCTACATCGCATACATCCAAGATTACAATGGAGTTACTGTGAGTAATATACCATCCTGACGGACGCCATGTACCTGCGCAAGCGTAGTAGTTTAGTTTCATATACGTTAGGGTAAACTTGGTCCTTAGGACAAAAAAAGTATGAAGTAAATAGTGCACGCACTTACACATTTTTCCGATGCAATATGAAGAAGCTTAAGTCTTAAGTTTTGATACCAAAATTTGCTTCTTTTTGCTCTGGAACGCTTATTTAGCAAAATGACAAAAAAACTTTTTTTGAAAAAAATTTTTTTTGATACCAAAATTTGTTTCTTTTTGCTCTAGGACGCTTATTTAGCGAAATGAATTCAAAAAAACTTTTTTTGGAAAAAATTTTTCTTTCATACCAAAATTTGCTTCTTTTTGCTCTAGGACGCTTATTTAGCGAAATGAAGCCAAAAAAACTTTTTTGAGGAAAAAATTTTTTTTTTATACCAAAATTTGCTTCTTTTTACTCTGGGATGCTTTTTTTTTACCGAAATAAACACAAAAAACTTAAAATTTTTTTTAATACCAAAATTTTCTTATTTTTACTCTGGTGACGCTTTTTTTTAGCGAAATAAACTCAAAAAAAAGCCTTTATTACTGTTCCTTCAATAAACACCAAAACTTCAGGAGGGTAAGGGTTTGGGCTTTCAAAGTATTACAATAGGCTTGCAAGCCTCCAAAAATTCTTGTTTATTACCAAGATTGTATGATTGTATTATGTTATAACATATGAATTTAGTGCTGCGCACTTTCATGTATTATTTTTCGTTCCAAAGTTCCAAATCTGGGATTCAATTGTTCTATTCATCATACCGCCCAAAAAGTCCTTGTCCAGATCAATTTTATGTCCGCACTTACAAAAATTCTTGTTATATTGCAACTTTTGTGCTTCCTTTTCTTGTCAAATATCTCTGCTAAGTCTTTCGAATAATAAATAACTCCACTTTAAGTATCGTGCTCTATTTTCTCTATACTTTTTTTTCTGAAATATGTACTTTAAACAAAACTGTTCCTTTTGTAAGGAAAGTAATTAAGGTTGGAAACTACATTACACTTCCTTAAATTAATTAACATATTACAACATAAAACTATTTTCATCTTATTTCACTTGCCAAATGTGTCTGTAATCTTCCTTTCCCACCCCCCCATCCAATTCTCAACCATTCGTTTTCGTACAACGAGAGTCTATAAATTTAGTCACCTCATTTACCACACGTATATACGACGAATTAAATTCTACTTGAATAAAATTATCTACATACATATATACATACGTATATACGTACCTGCTGGTATTTATGCACCTACAACACATATGATAGTTGTCATCATCACTAACGTATCTTGCTGATATGTGTATGAATATAAACGTTATTACGGTAATAACCATCTTTTGAATACATACGAGTACCTGAACAGAGACGAAAAATACTAAAGAAAATATAAGTGAGATGGAAGCTGTGTAATTGTTTACGCTGATTAAAGCAATTATGATAAGAAGTATATTTTTGCTACGAACTCGTAATAAATCCAAGAAGCATGACTATAATTTAAAAGACGAAGGGATCCAAACTTTCAAGACATAGCCTAGATCTTTTAATAAAGAATTGTTGGGGGAAAGCCATTAGCATTTGCTCTCATCTGGAGTTTTTGGTGATGCTCAGATGCAAGTTTTTTCGCTGTCTTGTAATTAGCTTATAAAACACAATACACAGGCTTAAAAGTCCAAAAGTGTTTTCTGAATAACGTCATTAGCTACTCTCTTGAACTTACCTCAAAAGCTTGGATGAGCAAGAACACGCCATACAATGGCCCTTTTGTGACACACAAATGGCAATTAATTGAAAATGATGATCTTGGATCAATTAGGTAAGTGGTTGCTGAGAGGGGAAGGAGTCCCATGTTTCATGTAGCAAATAAAACTCTACAAAGCCGCATGACTTATGTTGTGTTGGCTTCCGAAACCCTTACCAAGTATCTAAATTAGCAGAACGGGCATCAGCATGCCACCGGGTGGTTTTGCTTGCAGCTCAACACGAGCTGATCATGGTTGAGGTTCTTACCTTGGCTGGAACGTTCTAGCTGTGGTTTAAACCAAAAACCGCAAGAAGGTGAATCAGTTTTCCTGATGCCTTTAGTGCAAGGCCGGCTTTTAGGGGCTTACAAACCCCAGGGTCCTTGTTGCCTTGCAGCAGATACCTGTAATGTAAAGAACCAGAAATGATGGTTAGACGGATGAGGGTTAAGGGCTGATATTCTAAATGGACTCATTAAGACTTGTCTTCTATTGACTTCTGGAAAATTGCATACAGGAGGGAGGAGAAGGCCCAAACTCTTCAGCAAGAGGTTTGTCTTTATGGTTACAAACTTTTGGCAAAAGTTACGACTTGCGTGAGCATTGCATGCCACATAAGGGGGGGGGGGGGGGGATATTGGCGAATCGTGAATAATTCAATCTGTGAAGTTGGTCCATTATCAGATTAGGCCGGCGAGGCAGGTGCTGATGTAAATCTGGCATACACGTACCAACCTGGAGCTGAAAATGCAAAATTTTATGAGCAGGGCTAGTATGTTGATATAATTAAATAAATGTTGAATCTACAGTTGCTGTGCATGAGCCCACGAAAGTTTTTAAGCTACTGCGCCCAATGTTCGACAGATGGCGCCTCAGTCACTGCAATGAATTTCATGTATTTATTTTGGTTGTTGCCCTAACAGTACGCGCTGGGTACAGCTACTGACAATATATTATATGTGTGTATTTTAGTTATATGAAAGATACGAGTATTGTATTTAAAGTACCTAAATATAATACTTACTTGCCCCACTGCTCCAAACCACTGGGACCATTTAAAGTGCATATTTCTTCTATAAATTACTTAATGGCATTAAGTTTTCAATGCACACATTTTTTTCTAAGAGGCAACCTTTAAAACGTTGTTTGCCATTTTCGTATACGAAATCGCAGGTATACCCGGGTACAGCAACAAAATGTTTTACCACAGGAAATGCATTTTAATGCAGCATTTGCTACGTGTGTCTTTATTTTCCAACGCACACACACAATCTTTGTTATTTTTTGTGTTTTAAAATGAGAGAGAATTTTGTATATGAAAACACATTTTTGTGGCTTTGGCTGACTGAAGAGAAAACAAATCCAGAATTTTTAACATATTTCTTTTTTTTGTTTTTTTTGTTGATATGAAAACTTCATTTAAAATGTTGTAACCAAAATGACTGTTTGTCTTTCTTAGTGCTTGCCGGTCTATTTGCTAGTCGGTTTGGCAGTCTGTGTGTCTGCCTGTAAACGTACGTTTATCTTGTTTTACCTTTTGTGCGTTGAGTGTCTATTAACTTTAAACTGTTAAATATCTTCCTTTTCTTTACCTTTTTCAACGACTTTGGGGCAGCTATAATTACTTTTAACGGAAGTACACATAATTTTCTAGTCAATTGTCTAGTTCTGGTTGTAAAGTACAATAAAATTTTTGGTTGGTTTTCAGCATAGAAAATTTCAAGCAAGTAAGCAAATGAGCAGCCACCCTAAAAAACCCACCACTAATAACCCCACCCCAGCCCCACCCCACCCCAGCCCCACCCCACCTCAACCCAACTTATCACACCGCCCAATTTCAGAAAAGCCCCAAGTTATTCATACTTTTATTAGTTGTGGTTTCTTTTTGCTACTTCTGTATACGAATGTTCTCGGAGAACGCAAATAAAAAGCAGACTTTATGCCTTAATGGCTGGATGATAAAAATGGTTTAAGTTGTATTTAGTTTTGGGGGCATCGTAGTTGTGGAGCAATTGAAGTCTTAGGAGAAGTGGTTATAACAGTCATTGTCATTGTCCAATAAAAACCACCATGTGCACAAATTGTGCAGAAAATTACATTATGATTGTAGCCAGACAGACAAACGGACAGACTCGCAGATAGAAAATATGGACAGAAAGATGTTAAAAATATGTATGTATCTACTACATATGCAAGTCTTGTATGCAATACTCATGGCCAGCTTAACAATATTTCAAATAAAAAAATCTTTCAGCTTTCTTTCTTTTTTTTTGCCAAATGTTGCAATTATACTACACAATTTACCTGTTGTCAGCGTAGAAGGCTGCAAAGTAGAAGGAGGAGGTATGTACCAAAGGTTCGTTGATTACAGCTCATACTGTTTGCTGCGAGTAAAATTAAAAGTGTATATCTTGTAAATTTTCTACTTTATTGATCGTTGTAACATTTAATTGCTTGTAATTGTAGGAGAAGCTGAAAAGATGTGAGAAAAATCAAGCAAAAAACATTTTCAAATGGAAATATTTTTTTCTGGTTATTCTCCATTTTAACTCTCTGTTCGTTGGGTGTTTATGAGCAGATTTAATTAAGCGTTATTGTATGTGTTTAAGGTGTTAAACATGTGGAATTTATTAGATTCCAACACTTGTCTTGTAAAACACAAATGCTCAGTTGTGTCACGACAACTGAAAACTTAAAAAAAAATATTTTTTTAACGACAAAACGTTTAATAAAATACTTGAGAGTTTATCTTAAGCGGAATTTTTGTAATTAAATTTGAACAGAAGAAATTAAATTTGGCGGCGTAACTTCGTTCCTTGTATTGGTTATACAGTAATCCAGGGATAATTTTGATACGCTAAAATCGGTGTTCTTTTTCACTCTTTGTACAAAACTACATCCCCCTAGAAGCAGGTTTTGCCTAACCAGGGAACTCTGCTTTTTTTCAGGCTTTGAGAGATAGGAGTTCTTCGTTTTGTTATAGCAGTTCTGAAATTGATTTATATCAGTACCTGCTTTTACGGGTTAATCTGATGGTGGATCTACTGCATGGGTTGAATTTTTCATCAGCGCCCCCGTGTGGCTCACACAGGTCGCAGCTTTTTGCTACAATAATGTAGCCTTATAGACAAACCCCTTTCTTAAGATTTCAGGCCTTCTAATCCATTGTGTATGTAATTTCCCAACAGTTAGTGCGCTGGTAGGCCGAAGTCCATTAATAGTATCATCCCTAAACCTTTCTAACCATCACTCCTGGTTCCTTACATTACAGGTATCTATTGCTAGACAACAGCATCTCGGGGGGTTGTTAGCGCCCGAACACCGACATGCATCAAAGTTATCAGGGGAACTCATTCGCCTTCCTGCGATTTTAGGTTTAAGCTACATGACCAGCACCGAGAGATCTGCAAGGCATAACCTCCTGGGAGCTTTGCTGATCCCCGTTCTGCCAATGTTAACCGTTAGTAAGGGGTTTGGGAGTCCTAAACGACATAGTTCATGCGGCTTCCTAGAGTTTTCTTTAGGGACTACTTACCCTCTATCCCCAGAAAACAGAGTACCCAGGTTTGGTTGGGGGCGTTACTCGGAAGACGTTTGTTGTAGAAAATAAAACTAAAGGAAACTGCATGATGTATATTGTGATGGACTTACGAAAATCTTTGTAATGGTTAATTGGCAGAACGGGGATCGGCCAAGCCGCCGGGAGATTCTGCTTGCAAATCATACCGGTGCCGATCATGGCTGAGATGTCTACTCTTGCTGAAATATTCTGGCTGTGTTTTTTGTTTTTTTTTATTATCTGGGACCAGTGCTCAGGGGATGACCCCTAGATACGCAGTACATTGTACTTGAACTAGGAAAATAGGTTGTAAGGAATAGGAGAGAAGGAGTAGTGTTTATGGACGTTTGACTTGAGCTTATTAATAACAACACGGAAAGAATAAAAATAATTTAAAATGTAATTAAATTAGT
The DNA here is from genome assembly GCA_914767995.1 of Thecocarcelia acutangulata. Classification (NCBI taxonomy): domain Eukaryota; kingdom Metazoa; phylum Arthropoda; class Insecta; order Diptera; family Tachinidae; genus Thecocarcelia; species Thecocarcelia acutangulata. The sequence continues at coordinate 31,978,733 of OU612097.1, forward strand.
TAAAACCTAAATCTTAGAGAGAGGAATGAGTTTCTGTGATAACTGTGGTGCAGTGCTGGATTTCGGGTGCTAATACCCACCGAAATGCTATTTCCGTGCAACAGATATCTGTAATATAAGGAGCCAGTAATGATGCTTAGACGGGTGTGTTCGTTACAGGCTGATACTCTTAACGGCTGCCAACTGATTGAGCTTTGTCTTCTATTGACTGCCGGGAAATATTTAGCATACAGAAATGAATACAAGTCCCAAACTGTTCAGTGAGGGGTTTGTCCAGATGTGTACAAAGATATGGCAGAAGTTGCGACCTGTGTAAGTCTTGTAAGCCACATGGGAGCGCTGATGCATCGTGACTAATTCATTCTGTAGCGCTGCTTCATTATCAGATAAGCTGGTAAAGGTTTTGGCTGATTTACCTCCTCCTTATCCTTATCAACACTTATGTATCTACTTCTAGTAATTTCCTAAGAATTCTTCACTCCAAAATAAAGCTGCCTCACAAATCCGCATTTGTTTTGTTGGATCAAATGATTTTTCTATAATGATTTTTAAAAAATTATTTGTGTGTAAAATTATACTTTAATAAAATTAAAATAAAAAAAATATTGCATAGAAGACGTCATAGAATTTTGTTATAATTTTTCCAGCCCTGGATTTAATGCACACCCAAATTACATTAACTCTGTCTTATTTCAGTTTTTTAAATTTTTTCTGCATAATCACAGTAATAAAAAAATTGTACTAAAACCTGATGAAGCATTTTATTATAAATTTCCATCCATGGATATATACTACAGCTGATTTTTTTTTCAAGTTTTTGCTTCGTTTTGAGTGAACAAGGAATTGGGCTATAACACCAGCTAATCATATATATCATTTCTCCAGCCCTGGTTTTAAGGCACATCCACGCAAAGATAAAATTTTTAAACATCCTTTACGAAATTCACACTTTCAATAAAAAATTGGTTTTATAACTTACCTATATGCAATGTATTTCCACTTTGCCATTCCAAGATTAAAGACCCCATCAACATCTGCAACTTCTTGTTGTAAAAACTATGCTTTACTTCCATTATATCATAAAGAAATTCTGCCATATTCATAAAAAATATTTGTTTAATGGACAAATTTTGTAGGTTTAGTTTAAGAAAATTCAATCGACCATTTTAAGCGATATGCGTTTGCCACAACACCTATTTTTCAGAGCATGTTTGTTTATTTCGGTATTTCGTCTTCTTTCTAAAGAAGTCTTCCGAAAGAAGACGAAATATCGAAATAAAAATATAAAAAAAATTTTTATGCTCATATAAAAGCCGATCCTAAGCTTAGACAATAAGGGCCATATCCAAAAAAAAATCTTACTTGAGTTTTAACGCACACATTAGTTACCAAACACATTAACACTAACTACCATACATTTGTTTAAAAAGTTTATGCAAAAACAGTACGTTAACTTTTATATATAGTAAGTAATTTAATTGTTTTATTCTGGCAATGCCGTTATGTTCAGTTGTAATTTCTTGAATAGTGATGTATGAAAACTTATATTCGAAAACTGAAAAACAAATTAAAAAAAATAAAAACTAATTATTATGACATAAATTAACACTTTTTTGACAATTATTTCCTGGATTTACTTTTTTAATAAATACTGAATATATAATATTTAGTGTATTAATGAAATTGAGAAAAATTAATAGGATTTCTCATACTACAAATATTTTTATTACTCGAATAACGTTTTTAGTTGTATTCGTTCCATTGATAGTGCATCACTAACATATTTCTTATTTATGTTTCGCTTTCAAAATTAATATTTTCAATTCATACGAAATGTAACGTTTTAATTTATTTATCTAGCAATCATAATATATTGTTTCAGTTAGCATTTTTCGCGAAATTGGCAATTTTAAGAAAAATCTATATCAACAAATTAAATGTCATTTTAACGCACAGTTAAAGTGGCCTATTTCAACTTTAAACGTATGGTAAGCAAATAATTGTTTTTGGATACAACGTTAGGAAAATTTTCCTAACAATTTCTTACCAAGCTTTGTTAAGTTTTTTTGCATACGGCCGTAAATATTTTAATTAAATTAAAAAAAAAAAAAAGATTATGAACAAGATAAATCGAATAATACCCACTGCTAATAAATTTAGGTACCACTTCTCGATCCCTGGCTTTAATGCACAGTGATTGTGCTAAATTTAGTAACACTTACTACGTCGATTACTATATAATGAAACTTAGGCTATGAAATCTGTTAATCGATTTTACTGCTACTTTTCCACCCCTGGTTTTAAAACAGAAACAATACGTACTAATTTTGTTGATTAAACAATTTGAAATTTTTTTTTTTACTTCAATCACTGCAATAAAAAAATGTAATTTGTTAAAGCTATTAAAAATACAATAAAAAATGTAATTTGTTAAAGCTATTAAAATTTTTTATTATCACTTATCCATCCCTGATTTTGCTGCACAATCAAAATGTTTTAACAAAAAAGTATAAAAAAATATTATAATACTTCTTATGTTGGTAGTTTTCTATTTATTCAAAATTTTTTTCTGTAAATTTGATTACCACTTCTCCAGCCCTGATTGTGAAGCACAATCAAAATGTATGAACAAAAAGTATAAAAAATATTATAATACTTCTTGTGTTGGCAATTTTTTAAAGTGGTTTTTGCAAATGAAAAAATTTCTTCGTTTTCCTCTTTTTATTCGAAGTGTTTTTTCTTTTTGGCGAAAAGAATATGAAAAAAAAATTTGTTTGAGAAGCAATTTGTTGAGTTGTGTTTGAATGTGTTTTGTATACAAATGAATATCACGTGCCTGTGAAGCTTAATGTTGATGTTGATGCTGATGCAACAAACAACAATTTTATGTTGTTTTTTTTTCTTCTTCTTCTACAATATATATTTTATTTCTTGTTGTATGTTTGGGTCTGTTGTTCCACAATTCATCTACGACAGATGTTGCAATATGATTTTTATACAACAACATGGAAAACTTGGTTGGACATGTGTAAGATAAATGTGCTTTGGCCAACAGCAAGAATACAGTAGTCTGTAAACAAAGATTTCTCAAATTGGGTAGCAAATTCTGGCCTATATATGGAAGGAGAACTGTTACTTGACATGCGCACATAAACGTTATTCAGCTGCACTTTAATGTGGCACTTTTATCTAAAAGCAAAAAGTTCTAAATCTTGCCTCATTCCCATTCAAGTATATACGTTTTTTTTGTGTGTATATGTATTTGTATGTAACGGGTGATTCGTTTTTTTTGGACAGATCACGCTTGATTCATATTAAATTTGATTTGATTTCTTTTGGCAAGTCCTCATGGAAAAACTCACACAGTTATGGTAGCCAAAATTTTCAGCTGTTTTATGAACAACAGCGTTCTGTGTGGAAAGGTTTTTCGTGTGAGGCGAGAAATTTACCGTGTACATAATCAAACCAATATTGCCAATACCATTCGCAAATTTTAGTCCCATTTTACATTAGTGCATGATACTCAACCGATTAGACCACATCCAGCAGATAGTGTAGAGAATATAGCAGCTGTAGATGAGAGCGTATGCAGCGACTGGTTCCTTCAATGGTAATGGTTATCGCAACATATTAACGGACTATGAACTTCCTAAAATTCAAGCGTATGGTCTCTATGAGGTCTGGTTTCAACAAGACGGTGCCACGAGTTATACAGCTTTCATGTTCTGCACTCAATGGACTTGTTGAGAAATCATTTTCTTGAATACTTAATTTTATGCTTTGCTGTGTAAGCTACGATGTGACACCCTACTATTACGATATGACACCCTATTATTACGATATGACACCCTACTATTACGATATTACTCCTTTATACTATTTTCTCTGGGGATATGTAAAGTCTGGGCTCTGCAGGAATAACCCAGCTACGATTGCCGTTTTGGAAGCCAACATTACTGGTATTATTCGCTAGATACTAGTCGCTATGCTCGAACAAAGCTAAAACTTCCGAATGGACCAAATCAGATGTAGTCAGAGCCAACATTTACATGATATCATTTTTAAACAATAAATGCCATAAATTGTTCTTTTAACCCATAACAAAATTTTCAAGTTCGCTGTTAAAAAAATAAGCTTTTGTTAAGTCCAGCCTCACGATATATCACCCTATACGTATGTATTGGTTATCAAGTCAATGGCTTACTGCTACAACTGCAAACTCACTTATGGTTCGTTTTTAAATCCTCTAACTAATACCGCTTTCAGCCCAAAATAGCATCATCAGCATCGAGAGTCCTTTGGATTTTTGTTGTCTAATGTTTGTTTTTGAACCTCTAATGCCACTTTATTTGAGGTAAAAACATCACAGTATTTTACGACTGGTATTGAAAATTAAGTATTGATAAATGGCCAAGCAAGTTGTAATGCAAATCTCGTATGTGTGTTTTTTTTTTTTTTTTTGGTGGCTGGTTGCTAGTTGCTGGTTCTCACAAAAAATTTGCCTGCTTGCTGCAACGAACAAGAAGACATTTTTGGCTCATTGAATACTGATTTCATTTGCTACCAATTTTTCGTTACGTCTTCCAAACACCAAAAAAAAAAATCATATTTTTTTGCTGCTCATCAATTGGGTTTTTCTTCGTTGCTTTCTTTTTTCTCTAGAATTTTTGCTAGTTGCAAGAGTGTTGTTTGATTTTGTGCTTTCTCCATAAAACTTTTGCCTTGAATCGAATATTTTCCAGCCTGCTTTTTCGAGAGGAAATCAATTTTTGTTGTTGCCAAAAATAGAGAAATTAAAAATGTGCAAAAAAATTATATGTATACGAGATGTACATATATACATACATATATTTAGCTGTCTAAAAGTTTTATGAAAGGAAATGACTTTGGTTCAGCAAAATGTTTTAATCTCATAATTTAATAAAGTTACCATGTGGTTAAACGAAAAGGGCGACTTACTGCCACAGATAAGCCATGCAAAGAAAACTTTAGAATTTTTCAAATTTTCAAATTGAATTTCGAAAGAAAGTTTCTTATTTTAACTAAATGTTGCCAATGATATAGATAGGCGCTTTTGCCTCTCAGCACAATTTGCAAGAGATTTTTTCTTTACCATTAGGAAAGGCATTAATTTACCCTGTAGTGCAATTCACTAACCAGTTTTAACGCTAATAAAATTCGTTTAGAGAAATTAACACTAGCGTTGGTGTTTTCGCGACTCTATAACAGTTTTTAACACTATTTGTCTTCGTTTTAAATCAGCTGTTTTTATAGCCTGACTGATTAGCGTTAACTAAACACCAATTATTTTTGTGGTGTTTATCTTAACAACAATGTTGTTAAAATTTCTACTAGAATAACTTCGCTGTATTTGGGATACGACTTGTCGGAAGACTCCAACAGTCGGTCGACGTTTTCTCTGTGAGAACTTATCTTATTTATCAAAAAATATTTTAAATAATAAACATATAAATAGTTTTACTTACCCTAAACATGGAATTATTTGAAAATTTGTTTGTTTTTTTCCTGTTCCTCTTTGTGGTTTTCCTTATTTTTAACAAAGCTGCCACATTATTTCAAATTTTTTTAACATACAACCAGAGTTGTTACGAATAAGTTAGTGAATCACATAAGCGTTAGTGCAAACCACAGTAGGTCGCCATAAGTTATGCTCTTTTAAAATCGTTAAAAGTTAGTGAATTGCACTACTGGTTCCGATTAAATTAAAGTCACAACTTTTATAATTTTTTTTTTTTTGTCATTCATTTATTTATTGAATCTTCAAAATATGAACTAACAATAAGTATTCAAATCTTAATACTAAATACAAAAGTTCTTTAAGTCCAGCCACTGCTAAACAAAAGAGTTTCATTTCGCGCGAATAATATCGGTAGAATCAACTATTTAACGTTCTGATGGTGGCCAGGGTATCCCTTCTTCTCAACCGAGAGTGGCCGCCAAAATTAAGTATGTTGCGTGCAAGAGGATTTGGGTGAAGTTCCAGTTTACTGATATACCTTGTGGCATACTTAGAGAACTCGTCAGTTACCAGCGGAACACACAGATCCTTGTGAATTCGTGAGTTTCTTACGTACCATGGAGCTGCAGTAATAGTACGTAGAATTTGGTTTTGTCGTCTTTGAATTTTTTCAATGTTAGATGTTGAGGCGGTTCCCCATATTTGAACTCCGTAGCACCATATAGGCTTTAAAATTGCGTTATATAACAACAGTTTGCAGTCCAACTTCAATGTCGAATTTCTTTTATTGATAACGCCTGCTCAGAAAAGTGTCTACAAAAAAAAAAAAAAAAAAAAAAAAAAAATAATAATAATAATAATAATAATAATAATAATAATAATAATAATAATAATAATAGTAATAATAATAATAATAATAATAATAATAATAATAATAATAATAATAATAATAATAATAATAATAATAATAATAATAATAATAATAATAATAATAATAATAATAATAATAATAATAATAATAATAATAATAATAATAATAATAATAATAATAATAATAATAATAATAATAATAATAATAATAATAATAATAATAATAATAATAATAATAATAATAATAATAATAATGAAATAAAAACTAAAATATAGGCATCATAATTTTAATTTTTTTTCAACAACATATTCACTTCATTTATAATTTGTTTACAATTCTTATTGGTTATAAGCTTCAGCGCCTTTACAGGCATTATTGAGGCGAGTTGGCAAGGAACTACTCAGTACATTAAAATAAAGGTCTACATATGTATAAATAAAGAATATTATTGTGCAATGCAAAAAGCTAAAAAAAAAACACAAATTTAGTAGATCAATATATTATTAATTAACAATTAAATCATGTGAGAAGTTCATGTATATTGGATAAAAGGTAGCTTTTTAAGGAACGTTTTAATAGCGAAATTCAACTTTCTGCTTTTAGAGATTCAGGTAGAATATTCAACTCACGGGTACCCATATATTCAACGCGCTGTTTAGTTAATTCAAGCCTGCATCTAGCAACAGCCAAATTGCTTCTACTACGTGTATTAAATGTTTGTTGGTTTTGGTAGAACTGAATTGTATGATGTCCTATATTATTCAGGCATTTGAAAACATACAGCAATATTTGCATTTTATATAGACCATGGATCGGCATAATGTTATTAGACTACTAAACTAATGGGCAGATTTGATACAGTTTTCAGAGCTTTATTCTGTAAACGTTGCAAACTTTTTAATTCTGTCGACTTTTTCCAACCATACAGAATTGCCAAATAATTAAAATGGCTTTGAATGATAGCATTATATATAATTAATTTTGTATTTCGATTAAATTTGTTTTTAAATTTGTCGTTGGCATGAGAGGTTTTAGTTTTGATACTTTGAATATGCAGTGACCAGACAGATTGCTTTGCATTGTAAGCCTAAATACTTAACACACTCATAGAAAAAAGCAGCTTCATATTGATGACGGCGGGTCATCAGAATTGTGACATCAATAGTATGTAAATAGTAATCAGTAAAATGAAAACTGACATCAATCTCAACAACAAAAGCCATCAGACAATTTTGTCATATATTGAGTATCATCAGTGCTACAACTGTTGTGACATCAATTCAATGATAGATTTTATTAATTGGTATAATACATCTAATTTGTCAAAATTAATTATAAAAAAGCCTACATAGTGTTATAATATTTTATATTTATTGTTGAAGAGAAATTAGGTTGTTAAAATTATTATTTTTAAATTTAAATTAATTTTTAAGAAGTAGAAAAAAATGCATCATATTAACAACATTTAGTCATCATATGCGATGTTAGTTACATAAATATAATGACAGCGTAGAGAGTAAAATAAAAAGAAGAACTGCGAAGCAAAGAAAGCGAATATTGCCTCATACACAGCATACACGCAATTAAAATATGATAATACGTCACACAGGCATTGTATTGATGGCGGGAAGTCATCAAAAGTATTATCAGAAGACTTTTAATTCTCATTGATTTCTTAAAGATGGTAGAATATAAAGTTATGTAAACAAATAAATAAATAATAAAGTTATGTGTTTGAACATATTTTTGAAATCATAAAATATAATGTTGATGATGTCATCATGAAATTGACTTCCAAATCAATCCAATTTATAGTTGGTCTGATGTTAGTGCGCCATTCTACTGATGATGTTTTGTCATTACATTGACATCATTTAGTAATTTCCTGGGTATTGGAGTTTCCTTGCATTGAGTACATGCTCTAATCAAACGTATGCCGATAAAGCATCTCCATAATGTCAGTGTGACATTTCATAGATGAAATATTTGTCATAATTGCTGCTGTTGATAATTAAAGCAACTGATGTAATGGTTGACATCACAGCGATGACAAGTGTCATGGGGTCAAAAATGATGACATTTGGCATTGCATTGATGTTAAAATACATCATAGTTATGACAGGTTTTCTATGAGTGCAGTATTAACTTCAGAAATCCAATTTCTATCAACTTGTATACTAAAATCATTATTTCTCGGACAGCATGGGGTAAATTTAATCATCTGTGTTTTTGAAACGTTTAACATCAATTTGTTAACTTTAAAAAATTCAACTAATACAGCCGCATCCCGTTCCATGTACTTCTTCACAACTTGCTCATCATTGTAGGGATAAAATATACAAATGTCGTCAGCGTACATAAATAGTTTTCCAAATAAGAGAAGATTTTTAATGTCATTAAGGTAAATTATGAATAATAGTGGACCCAAAATATTACCCTGCGGTACTCCACATTCAACTAAACCCACGGAACTCATGTGCGAGTTTATTTATGCAAATTTTTTACGGTTAGTAAGGTAGCTTTTTTAAAGTTCCAAGCCACTATCACAAATGCCGTAATATTGCAATTTAATTAGAAATAAGATGTGATCAATGAGATCAAATGCTTTTGACAAATCGTAAAATATGCCAGCTATGCCTTTGTATCCATCATCAAGCGCTTTACATATAAAATTTACCACGTAAACGACCGCCTCCTCTGTACCACAGCCTCTTCTGAATCCGTATTGAAAATCATTTAATAAATTATAAGTTTGAACGTAGTGTAGTAATTGATTGTATAAAATCCTCTCTAACAAATTGCTAATGACCGGAAACGCAGCAATTGGTCGATACATATTGAGCAATAAGTGTTTTTTCCTTTGTACCTGCATTTATAATATTGTTAAAATAGAATGTAATAATTGCAGTCACATTAAGTCAACGTAAAGTTATTATTTCTATCTAGTTGTTGTTTCTAGTCTCTTAGGTTTGACTCTCCCCCAGGGGAACAGCGTTTGGCGTAGCATAGGCCAAACCAGAGCGCATTGTTTTCTGAGGCATAGGGAGGACTAAGTCACTCGCTTGCTGTAGCCAACAATACTCTAAGAAGCCGCAAGACAACAATGAGGATCAGCAAAGTAAAAACTTATCTAAAAACAAACAAAGAAGTTGCAAATGAAATAGAAACGAAAATCAGAGATTTACTCAGAAATCATGATAATCCTATCATAATAGACGAGGATAGTGAGCAACTTTTAGAAGAATCAGTTTTCTAATTTAAGTTTTAATGTAGTATTTTCAAAAATAAATGATATATAGATAAAGTTTTCTGAGCTCCAATGTTAGTTACCTGGATAACAGGAAAGGGGCTATTTGGATGGTAAAATTAGCATTGGGAGGTTTTGCCTTGCAGATCTATCGGTGGTAATCATGGTTGAGGTGCCCACCTTGGCTGCAACGTTCTGACTGTAGTTTAAATGTAAAATTCGTTGGTCTCACGTAGAAAGGGCCTAACTCGCATATTTCCTGAAATGAGCTCTTTTAGCGATTCTATTACGTTTCACATAAGTACACAGTCACAAAGATTTAACTATATAATTTCATACATATCGCTCTTACAAGCAATTAAGCAAAAAAATCTACTTTTAGATGCACCTATTTATCAGTTTCTATTACGATTTTTCCTTCTCCTGTAAAATTGTAATTATGTTTGTTAGGGCCTGTCTACATGAAACCAACGAATTGCAGGAAAGGGAATTAGTTTCCCTGATAACATAATCTTGGTGCATGCCGGTTTTCGGGAGCTAACAACCCCTCTAGAGTCTGTTGTCTTGCAATAAATATCTGTATTATAAGCAACGAGAAGATATAGCTAGACCGGTGAGTTGGTTAAGGGCTGATGGTCTCAACTAACAACCTAATGAGCCCTGCCTTCCATTGACTGCTGAGAAATTGCATACAGCAGGGATTAAAAGGTCCGAACTCTTAAGTAAGGTCTATAGAGGTACAAACTTATATCGAATAGTTACGATCTATTATGCCTTGCCAGCTACACGGGGCGCAGGTGAATCGTGAATAGTTCACCCCGTGAAGTTGGTCTGATTAGGCTGTAGAGGCAAGTGCTGATGTAAATCGGTTTCACAATTGTACACAAAATCAGGCTACTCTGGTTTCTGCAACATATAAAACTGTAGAAAGCCAATTGATGTATGGTGTGTTAGACTTCTGAAACCCTCGCCAAAAACTAATTGCCAGTAGCGGTATCAGCAAATTTTCTGGGAGGTTCTGTTTGCGTTAATCATGGTTAAATTGTAGCGAATCAAATTAGTTTCGATATCTAAATTTGTTTATATTATGACATAAACAGTGACATTGCATGTGATATTGACATTGCCATTGACGTTGACGTTGATATTGATTAGAACCCCAAGTTGAGTTATCTGATACACAAATCCGCCCGTGACAAAAATGTTTAAAGTATTAAAACTTTTTCTGCAATTTTATATTGTATTCTGTGTTGCCATCATTTAACTTAAAGAAAATCTCGAACAAAACTTTTGTTGTATCAGCAAAATGCTGATGTAACGCCAATCCCTGAAAAAGATGAGGAAAATAATTTCAATAGAAATTTGCCGTGCGCTTTCCGAAGTAATGTATAGCATGGTCAATTACCATCTTCTGAGGTAATTGACCATGAAATACATTACTGAGTGATCGCCAGTACGTATTTCGCAGGCGTCGTTTTAAACGATCTTGCATTGCCATTAAAAGAACAAAAAAAAAAAAAAAAAAATGATGTCATAAAAGTTATTTCCTTGGTAAAGGTAAAGTTGTGGCTCTAGATATCTCCAAGGCATTTGACATGGTGTGGTTTGGTGGAAAACCGTGAAAACTCAGTATTATAGGTGTCGGTAATGATGTCTATAGAGTTTTCTCAGAGATCGTACTATAAGAGTTGTAATTGACAGTGGCAAGATGAATTCTGGCGTAGCGCAAGGCTCCGTTCTTTTTCTCACTCTATAGCTATTGTTTTGCAGATGATAACAGGATTTGGTGTTTGTACTTAATCGGCTGTAGGCTTAACAAATCTGATATAAGTGTCATGATACAAAATATAAGTGATTTAATCAACAGCGATCTTCTAATAATATCTAAATGGGGTCAATTTCAATGCACGTAAGACGCAGTGTTTTCTGTTTACGTATAGAGGTGGTGTACTTATAGAGGAACCGGAATATCTTGCTGGTTTGGGAATGTAAATTCAGTATGGTTTTCGTTGGACTAAGCACATTTGTCATATCTCAAAAGAAGTATTCATACAGATGTTCAACCACAGATGCTATTTGATCAATATTCATGAGTAACTTGGATCTCTTGGTGATCTGAAAATGAAAATTCTTTAAGATATACGCTAGATTGACAGACATCACTTCATCCGATCTCCTTACTCTATTTATACCACCTACGTCCTATCTAAAATGGAATACTCGTATTTGAGCCGGTGCCTCAATGTCTATTGAGAGGATACTCAATCATGTGCAGGAGAGGCGAAGAGCCTCATCAGTGACAATAGGGTATCCCACTCTGTTGACTTACCGGCATCTTCGCTTGTGTCGAGTGTGTTCACTGTTTAATTTGCTGATGACGATTTTTAGTAATTCTCATTTGACGAATACAGAAACTCGAGTTCTTTTTCGTAATACGGTTTATTTTTTCATGACTAATAGAAGAGTGAAGGTCAGTATCATTGAAGGATTCAAATGCAGATTTACCTGGTTAATAACGAACTATCAAAATTAGTGCTAAGATACGACGTAATTGACGTAGATTAAAGAAATAAATTGTAAGTTTTTTTTTTAGTTGTGCATATTATATTTTTAATTAAAATGAATTTCTCGTTAGTATAAAAAAGAAACTTAATCCATCAAAAGTTTATTATTAAACTCTTGAAATGTCAAGACATGTGTCTCAACGACAACTTAATTTTAAGCATTATCATTTTTTTTTAGAGAGCATGAACGCATCTGGTAAAATGCTTCTTCATGGTGTTTCGTATGTTTCACCAGAGCGGAGTAGTAGTCTTTTTTTTCTCGAATTGCCAAAATTTGTTGCTGCAATGACATGAATTTCCTCTGCTTGCCTCCAAAATCTAAAGATTGTGTGAATGTTCTAAAATTCAGGATAATAAGTCATTTGCATATTTTTAATTCACACTCATTTGGTTCGCAAATGTTTAATAAAAAAAAAGAAAATTAATGCAAATCTTTATTCACATATAAATATTCATATTGTATATAAAGGCAAAGCAAAAATTCATGTATTCTTTGAGCAACATCTTACAAGTTTAATCTTTTAAAATTTTGAGGAACGCCAATAATGAACCTTTTTCGTTTCCTAAATAAAAAAGAAGATAATTTATTGAAATTACTGGAAAGTAGATAAACTTGACAGCATTAAAGCAGACATAAATTGCCAGCAAATTTCTCCACATCTAAATTTTACGAAAATACGTTTTTAGGCTGAATTGTGATCAATATATTTTGTGTAATTTTATTGCAATATCTCTGCCATACTTTGTTTTTTTAGTGATAGTAAGTTGTTAGTTTGCGTTTTAAATGGCCCATACTCGTTTCAATTCAATTGTGAATTAAGTCTTTCAGCTGAATTGATTATTGCCCACACACTTTATAAATTGAATAGAAAGATTTTCACTCAACTATTAAATTCAATGAAATTATAGATAATTTTAAAAACATATAATGTTCTCTTTGAAAAACACTACAAATATACATTTTGAGATCTGATCAAGAGACTCAAACACACACAACACAATCTGATTGAAAAGATTACTAGTCAACTTGAAAAAATCAAATCATTTTAATTTTTTTCAACCAGCTCTATAACTGCCAAACTAGTCAATTGACAAAGCCATACACGCTTTGATTTGGACAACAAACGACTCTGTTGCCTACTGAGTTTAAGCGTGTATAGGGTGCTTTAGAAATGCAATAACATAAAGATGAATTTCTTAAATCAACGTAAAATTTACTTCATTCGTAAAACGTAATCTTCTGACATTATAATTCAAAAATTGGATAAACAACTTAATAATGTCGATTTGGACAATATATGACTTAACTAATAGATATTGTTAAGAATTTTCATTACATCTGATCCACTGTGCAGCTGTTGATCTGCTTGTTATAAATGTACAACACCTTCATACAAACAAGATAAAATTAAAAACATAATACACAAACACACAAACATACATGATTTAAAGTACTTAAAATTCCAATTAAATCAACTACAAATGATGTTGTTGCTATTCTTGCACTCTTGGTATTTTGTTTCTTATTGTTTATTGTTGTCACTTGGTTAATGTACGCAAAAATATGTGTGAAAGTGTATATGCGTAAGAATTACTTTTGTACATTTGAGTCTAGAATTATCAATCACTAGAAAGATCATGACGATTGTAGAAAATGTTAAAGACGTATAAATAGCAGGCAACTCGGCGGCATCAAGTCAGTTTATTTATAAACTAGTCATAATTCAAGAAGTATATTGTATTAGTACACAGTGGTATCAAGTGTAAATAAAGTTGTGAACTATTTAAGTATTGTATAGCGAACAAGTGTATGAAGAATCCGCAAAAACGTTTTAGAGGCAAAAATGTAACAATATGATTTGTGTCAATAATAATTTGTTGTTTTTTTTTTTTGGGAGTAAACGTCAACAACTATAATTCGCATTCGACAAACACTATGATAATGTCCAATTTTGTCTTTCTTTTGAAGAAAACGGCTGCTGAAAGATATCTATTGTTGGTAGAAGCTTACTGCGGTCAATAAGCATCAATTGAAAAAACTTGTGAACGATGTCTTGCTTAATTTAAAACGTGGCTGAATTTCGATCATGCCATCAATCTTCTCTATTAATGCGTAGGTGGTTGTAGGCATGCTAAGATTCCAAATACCTTCATAAAACTAAATCTAATGGTTTTAAATCATATGACATAGGGGGCCAATTCCGATTACCGAAACGCGAGAGTACACGACCTGGAAATGTCTCATTATATTGTTCCAGAGGCGGTGTGACATCATGTGGCACTGTCTTGTTGAGACCACATGTTAGTCACATTAGTATCATCAAATTCCGGAAGCATGAACTGTATTATCAAGTCACGATATCTCGCAATAGTATTATTCACTGATATTGTTTTCAAAAACTCATGGTTCAATTATACTTCCATGGTAAAGCCCATATCGGCAGGTTATATGCGCATTTGTTTTTTGACAGTCACATGTGGTTTTTCAGAACCCCAGCAAAGGCAATTTTCGTGATTAAGAAAGTCATAGTATGCTTTATCGTTTGCTTTGATTTTGCTCGAAACACCACTATTTATGTAATGATGTTAAATAATTCATTCAACACATCTTGTTTTATCGTATATTGTTCCATTTTTACAAACTCTAGATTACTTTAGATTATTTTTAATTGGCGACAAATTTAAATCTTACGTAGTTTTTGGCACACCCTTTATAGTGAATTTGTGTGAAATATCTTAAAATTTTATTGGATCAAGCCTTAACTGATACAAACGTACAATGAATAATTAGCCATGACGAAGTATTTTAGGATCCACTGCAGATTCGTTGTAACGAAGTTTAACTGTATAAAACAAAGTATATGACAGTGTGACGTTCATTAGTCCTTTAAAGGCTTTAATTGGACTTCATTTAAAGTTATCTATATCAGTAGAAAATTATATTTCTTTATAATATGTTATCTTGATGCATTTGAAAAGAGAAATTCGATCTTCTGCAAAACACCTTATGAAACGAACATGCACACACACACACACACACACAAACACACCACACACTATCAAATGAAATCATTCATTCGCTCAAAGGCATAAATTAACAAAAGCTGACCACACATTTATAATTACACACATTCTTACGAGCCTGAAAGTTTCCGGGGATTTTGTTCTTGTTAGAATAATTGTTATTGTAATCCAATATGTCTGCGCTTGTAGATATAATTTTGTGGCAATGATTTTAAAATTGCAGGCACCTGTATGAAGTGCCGTCATCATCACTTCGATGACTTCACTAAGTATTATACTTAAAATTATGTCTCTTTGATTTCTTATCTGTTACAGAACACACGAAAAATGCACTCATACACGTATACTTGCATATATGGATGTATGTGTTATGACCTTTTAACGCATAATCTTTGTGAGCGCTCTAATTTAGTATTGTGATACAAAACGCAATTAAATAAGTATTGGGGCTTAACTAAATTAATCCCTCCTATATTACCAATACCTTAGAAAAAATAACCCAAAAAATGTTGAGTCAGCGGAAAACATAAAATTGGATTAAATTGATTTAGTTGGTTTTGTTTGCGAATAAGATTTTTATAATTCTATCAGTTCCCTATTTTAATTACACTGTGCTGGTCGCAAATTATAACAAGCACCTTGTTGTTAAAGCTAATTCGACTACGCAGAATTCTTCAATGGTATTAGCCGTTTTTCGAAGTTCGCGATTTAAAATTTTTACGCTAAAGTATTATAAAAACGATATTTTTATACTTTTTTGACCATTTTTTTAACTTCGAATTTAGAAATTTTGATAAAATATGCACATCAATAAAAATAAATTTTTAGCGATTTTTTCTCGCGATTTTTTTACGCGATTTTTTTTTGGGTTTTTTTTTGTTTCGAGTTTGAAATTAATTCGAATACTCCGCAATTAGTCGGGCTAGATGTACTAACACAAAAGTACTAAGTACTAACACAAAAGAGACTTGTTTATCATTGAAAAAATCTTCGATATAGTGAAATACAAACATAATTGGAAAATTTGCCCTGATTTAAAAGTGATAACTCTTTTAAGAGGTAAGCAAACGAGTTACACTAAGAATATGTGTTTTATGTGTCCATGGGATACACGATATAGTGGTGATCAGTACAACAAACAAGACTAAGGCCCAGCGTGAAACACTTAAATTTGGAAAAAAATAAAATTATTAAAAAAATCCACTTATATCGATTGATAAAGTCTTGTTACTGCCGCTATATATAAAACTAGACATTGCGAAAAACTTTATTATAGTACTTAATCCGGCTGGAAATTCGTTTAATGAATTATGTCGTATTTTTCCCAGATTAAGTAGTATGAAAATAAAAGCAGGGTTGTATTAATTCATCTAATACTAATATGTTGAAAATTTGAATTCATATATCGTTTTTATATGAATACTTAATGGGGCGGATATCAGTAACTTGATGAAGGATAATTATTTGAAGATGCCCTCAATATGGACGAGACTGAGGCATGCATCTCTGTAAAAGCGGTAATTGACAACGTTTTAGGAATCAATCAATCTGGCAACTTTCACATTCATATAGACTAAATGCTTAGTCTGACGAGCATGGAGAGCGATTCCATCGAGTGACGGCCAGACTTGACCACTGGTACAGTGGTAAAAATTGGATTCGCTGTTAGGTAACATTTGCTGGGACCTACAAGAAGAATCGCTTGAAATAGAAGAATCATTAAGAAATGATTAAACGATATGACAATAAAGCACATTTCATAAAAAATAATACAACAAAAGAAAAGTAAAAATAAAAGAATTTTCCATTAACTATTTTGCGTCCCTTATCGTTATGAATGATTGCCCATAGCTTTTTGATATGCAAATGCTCATGCAAAATGTTGAAATATGTTTACTATTTCAACAATCTCACGTAACTTGACCCGGCGATCTTTCATAACGATATCGAAGATTTTCTTGATATTTTCTTCAGTAACCAACTCTTTTGTTCGGCCGCGATCCAATATTATACCAAGTAATCTGACGGAGTGGACTCACCGTAATATGTATCAAGCTTTCCTTTTGTCTCTTTCGCAGTTTTCCCTTTCAAATAATAGTGTTTAATTAATGCACGAAATTCCCTTTTTTTTATGTTGCAAGAAACATAAAAGATGCTTACTTCAGACGACTAGAACAAATAAACTAATCAATGAATTTGGGCAAAATTTTAACAGCCAACGCTAAATCGCAATTAACAAAAAAAAAAAAAAAAAAAAAAAATCTGTGCTGCCTCTTTTTTTTATTTATTTATTTATTTAAGTCTATAGACTATAAGTCCTTACAGACTAAAGAAAAAATATAAAGGAGTACAATTACGTATTTAAGTACAAAATTATATTTCGTTTTAGAACATCATTAGATTCTGAGATATCTATAATATGATAAAATTTGTTAAATATTTCACATATGCGACGAAAGGGATCATTGTTAGCATAGAAGGTCCTGTGATAATCTAGACTTAGTAATTGATAGTTACGGGTTGCTCTTGTTGGTACACAGAAGTTTATTTTGCTCAGCAGAAACTTTAAATCAACTTCACCGCGAATCAATCCAAGGAGGAAAGAGATACTAAGCATGATTCGACGACTTTTCAAAGTTGGTAATTTAATCAGTCCAAGCCTACTTTCATATGATGGCAGCACATACGAGTTCCATCCAAGACCCCGTAGACAGAAAATAAGAAATTGTTTTTGGATAGATTCAATACTATTTATGTAAATGGTGAAGTAAGGATCCCATATAATTGATCCATATTCAAGAATAGGGCGAATCAAGGAAATATAAAGTTGCTTTGTAATGTAAGGGTCTGAAAATTCTTTAGACCATCGTTTCATAAATCCAAGAACTCCACAAGCCTTGTTAACAGTTAGCGCAATGTGATCTCGAAAATCCAGCTTATGATCAAGGATGAATCCCAAATCAGTAATAGTGTTAACTTTTTCAAGCATTATTCCATTAATGTGATAAGAATAATTTGAGTAGTTGCTTCGATAAAATGACATTTGTTTACATTTTTTTATGTTAAGGTACATAAAATTAAGTTTGCACCATTCCACAAGTTTATTGATGTCGGCTTGAAGTAGAAGTTGGTCTTTGGGGTTATTTAGGTGTTTAAATAGTTTAACATCATCAGCATATAATAAAATTCTTGAGTGCAAGACAACAGAGGGCAGATCATTAATAAAAAGAGTAAATAACAACGGGCCAAGATGGCTTCCTTAGGGAACACCAGAAGGAACATCCAAATTTATCGATAAAACATTTCTAAACTTGACTTGTTGGGTTCTGTTGGACAGATATGAACGAATCCATTTAAGGGTTGAACTGCTAAATCCCTAGCTTTAGGTAGCTTCAGTATCAATCCAGTGCATTGTACTGGATCTCGGGAAATAGATATGAGGAGGAAAGGGGGAATATTGTTTCTGGATGTTTGACTTAACACAGTGTGGCTTAGGAGCCTAATAATGTTCTCAATAAGTGCTGCCCATAAAAAAATAGTACTACATCTTGAAAGCATCCTTCAACAGATATCATGCGTTTTATATCCCTTTTTGTTTAGGAGCCTGATAAGGGTCTCAGTAAGCACTGATCATAATAAGAGAGATAGTACAGCACATTGAGGGTATCCTTTAACTGTAGTGACACAGGGATAAGTGGCATCAAGTGAGGCTTTCACTATTCTTTGGTTCAGCATACAACTTACACCAACCATCGGATAAAGGTATGTCACCAAAGTCGTGGCGAGTATTTGACCGATGTTTTGTTTCACGCATAATTGGCATAGGTCATTCTATCAAAATAAACTTTTTGTTTAGTTATAATTAACAGCGTGTATTTTTGGCACTCGTCTTTTATATACACATTGTTTTGAAAAAAGTTTTTTTTTTTTTTTTTTTTTTTTTTTTTTTTTTTTTTTTTTTTTTTTTAAACATTATTATTTTATTTATTGAATCTACATAAAAAATGTAATGACAATAATTATTTAAATCTTAATACTAAAGAAAAATTGTGATTAAAGTCCTGCCAGTGCTGGACAAAAATTTATTTTTATGCGAGTATTATTTCAGAATTCAGTCATCTGTTTAGAGCTCTAATGGTAGCCAAAGTATCCCTCCTTCTCAGACGGGTATGGCCACCAAAGTTGAGAATATTAACTGCAGGAGGATTTGGATGGAATTCAAGTTTGTTAATATATCTTGTCGCGTACTTCACAAATTCAGATTTCACAAAAAAAGGTACGTTCAGATTTGCGTGGAAAAAAGTGCGGTTTCGATATATTAATTTAAGGTAGAGAGCTATTGTTTGGAAAAGCTGAGATTGTTTAGTTTTGTATACAAAAGTTAATATATCTGTAGATTTATTCTACATTACCTTAACAAACATTTATAAATACATTTGTTCTGGCTTTCCTCAAGATTGAAAAATTTTCAGATTTTTAATGTTTGTTTCAGTTTGCTTCCCTACAAGCGCCAAGAGATATTCTCCTGTGTTATTATGACAATCTAATCAGTTTACCTCCCTTCTGTTAAAGTTCGTAGAGTATAAAAGTACTTATAAAAGTCACTTTTTCATATTAATCTAAAGCATAAATTTAAATAAATTGCCAATTTAGCTTCAATTATAATTCATTTCGCAAAGCTATTAATTCGTTTTTTTTTCTCTTTTTGTTTCGTTATTATTACACATTACTGTTTCTCTTTTTGTTTAATTCTTGAAATAAATTTATATTAACGTTTTAAATGTAAAAGTTTAGTTTCGATTTGCACGCGAACAATTTAGAGCAAATTGACATTAAATAATGTTGAACAGCAACAAAAACCATTTTAAGTTTAAAATATCAAAAAGTTAAATTGAATTCTATTTCAAATAATAAACAAGAAGAATGAAGTGAAAACTTAAGTTTACAAGTATTCAGGTTTTCCATTTTATCCAAAATATTCTGGGAATTTTTTATTGTTGTTATATCATTATCCCATTAGGAGACTTTAACTATTTCTAGCAATAAATTTGTTGTTAATTATTATAATTATATTAAAGTTTGTGGCAGTTTAGTTTAATCAGCATTTCGACACATTTAAAATTTATAAAAATGAATATCAGTTTTAAAGACGGGTTATCGTTGAGTGTTATTTTCAAAGCACCGCAGACGAGCAACCATATAATAAAGGAAAACCAAAATTTTACTCGTATATGAGATTAAAGCTATGAAACTTTGGATCTTTGTACGAGGGCTGTTCGATAATTTCTTTTCATGTACTTTTTTAGAGCAGCCAACCTTCATAACATAGATTAAAGATTTGAAACTTTGGATCTTTATACGAAGGCAGTTCGATAACTTCTTTTTACATCGCATAGATTAAAGATTTGAAACTTTGGGTCTTTATACGAGGGCAGTTAACTTCTTCTTACATCGCATAGATTAAAGATTTGAAAGTTTGGATCCTTATACAAGGGCAGTTTGATAACTTTTTTTACATCGTATAGGTTAAAGATTTGAAACGTTGGATCTTTATACGAAGGCAGTTCGATAACTTCTTTTTACATCGCATAGATTAAAGATTTGAAACTTTGGATCTTTATACGAGGGCAGTTCGATAACTTCTTTTTACATCGCATAGATGAAAGATTTGAAACTTTGGATCTTTATACGAAGGCAGTTCGATAACTTCTTCTTACATCGCATAGATTAAAGATTTGAAACTTTAGTTTCTTATACGAGGGTGTTTCGATAACTTCTTTTTACATCGCATAGATGAAAGATTCGAAACTTTGGTTCCTTATAGGAGGGTAGTTCGATAACTTCTTTTTATGTACATTTTTAGAGCAGCCAACTTACATAGCATAGGTTCAAGACTTGAAACTTTTGATCTTCATGCGAGGGCAGTTCGATAACTTCTTTTTACATCGCAAGGATAAATAATTTTAAACTTTAGATCTTTATACGAGGGCAGTTCGATAACTTCTTTTTATGTACATCTTTAGAGCAGTCAACTTACATAGCATAAATTCAAGATTTGAAACTTTGGATCTTTATACCAGGACAGTTCGATAACTTCTTTTTATGTACATTTTTAGAGCAGCCAACTTACATAGCATAGCCGCTAGCAGAACACTACGCTGAAAGAAAAACTGGGTATAAAACCATTTCGTTCATGATTTTTTTATTTTTATCTTGGACCAGTACTCAGGGGATGACCTCTACATATGCAGCGCATTGTACCAGAACTAGGAAAATAGCTTATGAGGAGGGGGAAAGAGGGAGTAGTGTTTGTGAACATTTGACTTGAACTTTCCAACGTTATAACGGGCAGGAAACACGTCTGCAGGCATTTTATTCCATTATTTGTTAATACCATGAAAAGTCTAATTTTGATTATGAAAACTTCTTTAATGGGATGAAAGTTTTGCGTAGCACTACTTTAGTATTTTTTAAAACTTCATTAATGTTACAAAAATTGTTTCATATTACAAAAAACTTTTGCATGATCATATAGGAATTTCGCTATAAATACAATACTAAACAGTGTAGTAAATATAATAAAAATGTTTCATTATATTAGTGTAAGAATTTCGTAACAGCTACAAAACGATGTGTTTAAAATAAAGAGCATATTTCTTTCCAATTCATAATCTTTTTTTACATTTTGAGTGACATATTCTAAACAAATTGCCAAATTGTAAATCATTTGTTTTCATAGCTTTAAACCTTCAAATCTGCAACACAGTAGTAACATCTGCAAAATCTTGTTATTTTAGACTCTCTGTTTCTACTGCACCATAATGTTGCATTGCAATGACAATTTAAGCCATCATCACTAAATTATAATTTTTATTATTATTAATATAATCGTTAAAAATAGCAACAAAAGCAATAAAAACTTAAGCATCATCATCAGCAGCATCATCGTTATAATCATTTTGGCATTTGCTGAGAATCATTGTTATAAAAAGCCATTGTTGCAACATATTTGTTGTTTGTTGCAGTACAACACATGATAATGACAGCAAGTATTAGGCATTTTAATACTTTTGCTATAAACCATAAAATAAACAGTATATTTATTATGTTTACTTGTGTGTAAACTACAAATAAACACTGTTGTACTGCAATATTCATCAGTAACTTAATCATGTGTTTGTTGCTTGCTCAATGGAATTGAGACTTTTATACATATTCAGTATGAAAAACAAGAACACAACGTATATGATAATATCATAATATATGAAATTTGATAATATTCGTATAAAATGATAATTGACTGAAATATTAAATATATTTTTTATTTTTTTGCTGATAAAAGCAAATAATAGCTTTGGTTGAAGGTAATTTTCGATTTCGTGTTCGAAAATGATATTTTCGCTTTAGGTGTTTTATAATCTTAAAATTCCATAGAAAAGTTATCGATTATTTGTATTTTCTTTAATTAATTTTTCGAAAAGTTCGTTATATAAAAGCTGTTGTAAGTACATTTATAAAAGCAATCGATTATTGTTTTCAATAAAACAAGTATTGATTTTTTTCATAACTTAAAAGACATTTTATTTTATTCCGACATTTATAAATTACTTTACTTTTTCACAGAAAAGTAATCAATTACTTTATTATTGCATCGTAAAATAATCGACCACCTTAATTCTATATAGAAAAGTTATCGACTTCCTTACTTTTGACCGTGAAAGGTAAACAAGTTCATTACTACTCCATTAACAAGTAAAATTATTGCATTGTAAACAACTAAAATTATTGCATCGTAAAATAATCGAGCACCTTAATTCTACATAGAAAAGTTATCGACTTCCTTACTTTTGACCGTGAAAGGTAAACAAGTTCATTACTACTCCATTAAAAAGTAATCGCTTATTGTAATTTTTCATGAAAGATTAACCGAATATTTAATATTTAATTATTTGATCTTGTTTAATTAACTATTTCTTATTTTTGCAGCTAAAGATCGTTTTGATTTTATATAAAACATTCAACAGTATTTATTTTCGCTAACAATTTGTTATCGTCGTCAGGAAAATTAATATGTTATGATAATAATAACATATATCCAAGTTTTAGAGCTAAATATCGTTTTATTTTATATAAAAAGTTCAACAGTATTCATAATATTCAATATTTCGATAATAATTAATACGTTACTAAAAAATTTTCAATTGAAAATCGTCAATTTTACATTCTTGTGCAAAAGTATTAAATTTTTCTTCTAGATAATTTATCGATTGAAGTGCTTTTCCAATGAATAGTAAGCGGTTGCTTTTATTTTTAAATGAATGTTAATCGGCCACTTTGCAAAGCAATTGTAAAGTTAGCATTTATTTTCAGGCATGTTCTGAGAAACGCAAATCGCTTAAATTTAGCGTTTTCGATTTGAAAACGCCAAATACGTGTTCTGAGAAACGTATAACGCAAGAAATATGGTTTTGCGATTTTAAATCGCCAAATAGGTGTTCTGGAAAACGCATATCGCTTGAAATTGCCGACTTCAACTCGCATGCATATATTGAAGTGAACTGATTGAATTTGCTAAAACTGAACTTGCAAAAGGCAATAAAATTATTCACTATTAAAATTTACTATGATTTCTTTTTATTTCAGTAAAAAGTTTAAAGAATTTTACACATTTTCATTAGGAAAACTAAATTGAAAAATTTTTTTTATTTGTTGTCAAATTTTTTTTCGTTTTATATTACTACCACATACATGTAAAATGAATAATGCTCAATATGTTTAAAATTATTTATTTAAAATGTTTTTATTGAAAATATTCACTAGATTTAAGACAATTTAATTGCAGTTTTTAGCACTTCAATTTTCATGTTATTTTATATTTAAATTTAATGTTAGATTTCACAAAGTCCAAAGTTTTAGTTACAGTTTAATGATTTAAATTATAGTTTAGTAGTAAGAAAAATAATAAATTAGTGGTAAGAAAAAAATCTTTTAAATTCCAACTTTTCAACTTTTACAACTGAAACGACTTGCAGCTCACGACTTCTCTTTAACAACTGACTCTTAACTCTTCTTCATACGGACTGTTGGCTTTATACTTCTGTTACGGTAAATTCGATAATAGTAGATCCCCTTAAGGTATGATCGGTATGTAAACTTTATCACTGGCTATGTACATCATTTTACATACATATGTATATACGTATGTAAAACACATGTTGTATTTTTTCGGAAAAAATTCCTAAACGCCAGTAAAACGCGCGTTCCTCAGAACACCTAAAGATCAATCAAACGTTTTTCAAAACGCATTGCGGTTTCAGAACGCGCTTTCTCGGAACATGGCTGTTTGCTTTTGCACAAAAGATGAATCGATTATTTTGCTTCGTCAGAAGTATGTATCTAATTTTTCAAAAGAACACTAATCGAGTGTTTTACTTTTAAATAAATAAGTAATGATTTAGAGTGATTTTTCAGAGAAAAGTAATTGGTTAGTTTGCTTTGGGACAGAAAAACAATCGATTGCAGTGTTTATATAATAAATTTTTTATTATTAATTGCTATACCATTGAAAGGAATCGAAATCGACAATTTTAGTTTCTAGTGCAAAAGCATTTAATTTTGTCATAAAAACATTAATCGAATATAGTATTTTCCCCATGAATGGTAAGCGATTACTCTATTTTTCTATAGAAGTTAATCGATTACTTTATTTTCCATAACAAGGTAAATGATTACTGTTCTGCACAAAAGTAATATGTTGCTTTTATATATCTATAGAAGTATTTGATAACTTTACTGGAGCAAACAATAGTAGTATTTAATTTTATTATAATCCACCTTTTTAGTGCGAAGCTACTCTTCAATTGCAAATGAAATAATGTCTCATACACTTGTTCGATACACAGTACTTAAATAATTCACAACTTTATTGACACTTGATACCACTGGATACTAAAACACTAGACTTGGTTACTGTCTGACTTATGATTGTCTTGGACAGGCTACTACAAGCTTACATGTTAAGTGAATGTGACTTAATATCACTCCCTATGAAGGAGCTTGTCCGTTTTCTTGATATGCTCAACCCATAATGGGGCAAGGGGACGCACAATAGATCAACATTGGTCGCAGTGCAAATAGCTCTTGAGGGCCATATCCCATCCAATAAAAATAATAATAATAGTGCAAAGCTATCGATTACTTTGTCTTCCTAGACACAAATTGTCTTTCCTAGAGACAATTTAGTGCGAAGCTATCGATTACTTTATATTCATAGGAACAATTTTTCGACGAACTTTCTTCGTCAAACCTCTCAACATTCTTTTCAAAATACTGCGTCAGCCATCGTAAACGACAGTTCTGGTATTCT
This sequence comes from Thecocarcelia acutangulata, assembly GCA_914767995.1. NCBI lineage: Eukaryota > Metazoa > Arthropoda > Insecta > Diptera > Tachinidae > Thecocarcelia > Thecocarcelia acutangulata. Next base: position 32,004,284 of record OU612097.1, read on the forward strand.
CACTAAAACTCAAGGAAATGAAGTTGACAGTTTTTGAATTGTTATATGTGACCATTTAAATGTTCAATCATCATTATAATTATTATCATCTTTCTCTGACTGAACAGAAACTACTGTCGACGAAGACATTTTCAACATCAATTGCAGCCAGGATGTGTTTAATTTAAAAGGTGTAGAGCAGTTACAATAACGGAGATGTGGCATTTGCAAGGTGGTTCAGTTAAATATGTTGATATGAAATGCATATTTGGTGAAATGAGTTCATTAAATAAAGAGAAAAAAAAAAAAAAAATGAAAATGAAACCAAAGAAGAAAAATAAATAAATTCCACTGCTGTCTTGTAAACAACATCTGCATGCTCTCATATGCATAAAAGCAAAATGACACAAATGCATTAAACATTTTTGTCAAATGATGACGACAACATCGACTTTGACGACAACGAAGATGAACAAGTAAATTGAGACACACACACATATATTTTAAAAATGATTCTATTGGCATAATGCATTTTGTTATCTTAAGGGCAAAGATGTGGAAAAACAGCACTAAAGTCTATTATTTACAACAGAAAATGAGTAAAATTCTCATAAACACACATACTCGTATTCGTACATGCACACAACGCCCAACACATTCCAGCACACAATTGCAAAAGTATCATGCGTAAAATATTTGTGAAATTCTTGTAAATATACTACAAGCAAATTTTGCCGTAACAGTTTTCACTTAAAATCCTGTTGAACGTCGCAAGCAAATTTTAAAAAAAAAAAAAAAAAAAAAAAAAAAAAAACTGTTACAATTACTTCCTTTTCCTTTCGAAAGTGATTTCCATTTAGTTCCACTTTTTTCCATTACGTTTTGCCTGCGTTAAAGGTGACACAATTTTGCAATTCCTTCATTCATTTTTTTTTTGCGTGTCAATTTTCAATCTATGCACGACAACATTTCATCACTCATGAACGTAAGATTCCATTCTCCCGCCCTAAAAAGATTTTCTTTAATGTTGCATTCAGTTTTAAAGTATTTGCTAATGTGTGTGTGTGTGTGTGTTTGTGTTTAAACTAATAATGCAAATAAGTGAGTTCGGCTCGTTTGTGGCAAAAATTACATACATTTTCTTGGAACATATGAGTATATTTCATGGACAAAATTTCTGTAAAAGCTTTTCACACGCAAACTTTCTGTAAAAAATTTCTTTACAGAAAAATTGTCTGTTGATAAATGTTGTTTATCGAAAAAAACGGCAAAAAGCAAGTGTTAATTTTTTCTTAAATTTTGGTTAACATTTTTCTTAAAAATTGCTTGCAAAATTTTTTGTTGTGAAAAATTTTTTTATCGAAAATTTTTTTTATCGAAATATTTAATTTACCGAATAATTTTTCATAGAAAAGTTTTTCTTTATCATAATATTTTCTATAGAAAAACTAATTATATAGTAAAACTTTCTATATATAAAAAAAAAAAAGTTTTCTCCAAAAAATTTATTTTAAATTCGTATCTTTTTAAAAACGAGGGCGGTTCGGAAACTTCTTAGCCTAGCACAAAAAGAAAAAAATTCTTTTGTATAGAAAATACTATTTTCTATAGAAAAACTAATTATATTGTAAAACTTTCTATAAAAAAAATGTTTTCTGCAAAAAATTTATTTTAAATTCGTATCTTTTTAAATACGAGGGCGGTTCAGAAACTTCTTAGTCTAGCACAAAAAGTGCGGTATAAACAGAAAAAAGTTAAATGTTTTGGAAACATCCATCTCTCCTATGAACACATGTTAATGTTATATTGTTTCGATCTGGTAACTCCTTCATATAGAAACAGGTGTTCACAAAAGACGCATCCGCGATTTTTTACAATGGAAAAATTAGAAATGCGTGGTGTCATTAAATATTTACATAAAAAATGTTTATCAAGACAAGAAATTCATAATGATATGGTGAATATGTTAAGTGAAAGTGCTCCTTCATATGCAACAGTAAAAAATTGGGTTGCTGAATTTAAACGTGGTCGTACACGCATTGAAGATGAACCACGTAGTGGACGTCCAAAAACAGCAACAGCAACAGAAATTGTAGCCAAAATGCATGATATGGTATTAAATGATCGACGAATAAAATTTATTTAAATTCGAATCTTTTTAAATACGTGGGCGGTTCAGAAACTTCTTAGCCTAGCATAAAAAGTGCGGTATAAACAGAAAAAAGTTAAGTGTTTTGGAAACTTCCATCTCTGCTATGAACACATGTTAATGGTATATTGTTTCGATCTGGTAACTCCTTCATATAGAAACAGGTGTTCACAAAAGACGCATCCGCGATTTTTTTTACAATGGAAAAATATTTACATAAAAAAGGTTTATCAAGACAAGAAATTCATAATGATATGGTAAATGTGTTAGGTGAAAGTGCTCCTTCATATGCAACAGTAAAAAATTGGGTTGCTGAATTTAAGCGTGGTACGACTACAAGCATTGCAGATGAACCAAGTAGTGGACGTCCAAAAACAGCAACAACAACAGACATTGTAGCCAAAGTGCATGATATGGTATTAAATGATCGATGAATATAAGTGCGTGAAATAGCTAATATCAGGGGCATCTCAAATGATCGAGTCCATTTAATTTTGCATGAAGAACTACAGATGAAAAAGCTTTCTGCAAGATGGGTGCCGCATTTGTTAACAGTTGACCAAAAACGCATAAGAATGAACATTTCTCATGCTTGTTTGGATTGTTTTAAGCGAAATAAAGTGGATTTTAAGCGTCGTTTCATAACTGTTGATGAGACATGGATCCACCACAATACTCCAGAGAAGCACGTTTCAGAAGTGTTTCGAGGATTGGAAAAAACGCTGACCTAAGTGTGTTATATCTAAGAGGGATTACTTTGAAGGGCACACGAGAGTTATAGATGAATAAATAAATACTTTTTGAAAAAAATTAAAATAATATTTGATATTCAATTATTTGATCTTGTTTAGGTAAATATTTCTTATTTTTGCAGCTAAAGATCGTTTTATGTTATATAAAAAATTTAACAGTATTTATTTTCAATATTTCGATAACAATTTGTTATCATCGTCAGGAAACATAAAACGATTATTGCTGCAAAAGTAATAGATATTTAATTAAAATAATAGTTATTTTTTATCAGACTTCGCATATATGGAAATTTAGCTTTTTAAAATATATAGATTAATTATAGATTAATAATAGATTTCTAATCAAAGGTATTATTGCGCACGGCAGCTTAAGCCTGAGGGCAGTTCTTTGCCATATTATTTTGTTGCATTGAGTTTAATATTAACATCATAAATAATTAAGTTTTAAAATAATAGTTTTGCGTGGCAAAGTTTCTGGCTGGCTTTTCTTGTTTTTAGTTGAAATTTTCGAAGATGAAAAATTCAACATAAAAATTAAAAATTTTGCAATTTTGTTTATATTGGAATATTTTTTTCTTTTCTTTATTTCAGGTAAGTCAAATGATGTTTTACCCGTATAATCTATTCATAATGCTGAAACAAAAAGGTAATAATATTCAAAATCCGATTTCAGAGTGTTATTGTAAAACTTTCGTATGCAAATTAACGCCTCTTTTATCTTTCTTTTCCACCACTAAAAAGTGACCTTGCTCAAAGGTGATCCGAGTTTAAAGAAAAGTTTGGTAAACAAATATTTGCAAAAGTAGTTAGCACTGAGATTGTTTAGTTTGCTAAGAAATCTACAAACGAAGAAATTTCAGTGCCCCAGGGACGAAGATTTTGTTTATTGACGCAACCGTTTAAATAAAAATGCGTCTTCTCGGTCATGAGGACTTTCGACTCAAAATTGTTCTCTTCTTTGCTGAAACTGAGTATGCGGAGTTCCAGCTTCATTATTTGTTTGTATTCTGCAACTGTCTAGGTCACAAATGACAAATATGATTGATGTAAAACTTCGTTTACTAAAGCTATAGGGTGAATAATTTTGCGCCAGCTTGTATAAATTTGTCTCCTAATATTTTTAAATTTCTAAATCATGAAGAAATCTTTCAAGTATTTACATATTTGAATCCAGGCACCTCCTTACTACCTACAGCAAGAGTAAATTTTTACGAATCAGCTTTTTGAAGGAGGTTCAGAAGATTTCTTAGAGACAATATAACCTTTTTGGTTGCAATTCAGTTTTTAATAACGATAGTTATCCTTCGGGAGAGCAGCTTTTACCTTATACCATGTTCAGACGGTAATATGAAACACTTGGTTCGCTCTCTGAACCACTATTGCGAAACTAAGTGTTCAGACGGCTGTTTTTTGCTTCACACTGATGTTTACATATTTTGTGCAAACGTTTCACTAATTTTTTTTAAATTTTTATTTAATGCCGTTTTCTTTTCTGAAAAAGTTTTGCATTTATGCTGCACTTTTTTTCTTAAAATTCAAGTTTTAAAATTTAAGTTTTACTGAGATGAAAAGCAGATGTCGCAATAACTATAAATATCTGGAAAAAAGTTGAGAAAACTGTATACTTTTGTATTTTCTGGCAAAACAATATGGAAAATGTTACATTTTTTGTAGAAAAGAAAACGCCATAAATCTTTAATTAAGCATCAAATTTGTACATTTCCAATGTGTTTATTTTGATTTTACACACATTAATTATCTGTTTTTTCTTTAGATTTTTTTTGAGAGCTAGTTTAGATAAAATAGCGATAATTCATTACCAAATTTCGAGATGATAGTAGTTTTTGCATGGTTCCCAACATGATTCAAAACGAACCAAGTTGGTTCGCTCATAAAATTTTGTATGGCGAATCATGTTGATTCAATCAAGATTGGGCCGCGCATCACGAATGAGAGAGCGAACCTCGAAAATAAGCCTGCTATTAGTGTATTCTAAGTTAGAATACTCTGCCTTCTGGGGCTAAAGAAGGAATCCTTCGATTATGGTGGCGTTTCAAAACAGTAAGGCATGAATCAAGCTCCTAGTATGTTCTGTTTATCTGTTTGTCCTAGTTCTCACAAAAACGTTTGCATGAAACGTTTTGGTTATAATTAGTTTATATCTAAAACTGCTAGGAGAGCCTTAGGTACGATCTATTACAAACGTACTTGTCCATTTTCGGGGACCGTAATAAATTCTAGAGTTAATGTAGTCTTGCAATAGATATTTGTAAAGTTAGCAAAATAGATGGTGGACAATATCAGGCCGAGTTTAATTAATGCCTAATGCTCTCTATTGATTTAAGGCTAGTACTTCGTAGTGGCGACTGTCTCTAGGGAACGGTATACGTCAGAGTTCTTAAGCCAAAGGTTGCTACTATGGCCAGTGTTTGTATTAACTAGAAGTTGGCAACTGTATGTGATGGGAAGCTAATTGGTAGTGTTGCATATCCTATTTTTTATTTTTTGAACAAACACAAAAACTACGAAGCTTGTTTGCTTATCTGCAGCAACACCCAGGGTCTATGGCAAGTGTGACCAGCCCTATGCGCTTGATACTCAATTGTTTTTGTAAATGCGCTTAGCTATAGGGCTGTGCTCTTTAATACACAAATACTGCGCTCAGCACTAGCAATGAAAAGTACACAAACAACTTCGTCTTATATATTTTTTTTGTCGTTCTTCACTGCACACACACAAAAGCAAAGCAACAACACTTTCGCATGTTTTGCTGGTAAACACTGACGACAGCGATTATCAGTGTAAATTTTGTTTTTGTAAATGTTTTGCTTTTTACAACAAAAAATATTAAATAAAAATAGTTTTTCCTTAAATGTGTTGGTGTTTACTCTTCCATATAGAACTTGTGGGCACCACTGGTCTATGGCATGAATCGAACTTGCGCCCTCGAGACTGTTGATCTAGTACTCACCAAATCAGCAATCGAGTCACCCAAATTCATAAACTTGGCATTAAAATATGTACTCTTTTGTTCTCTATCCTTATCTTGGTAATTTTTTTTTCCTGAGTTAGTGCTAGTCAATAAGTTTTAACCAAAACTTTCATTAGCTTAATTTCCTGTGCAGTTCATTTGTTAATGCGACATATCCGTTTGTATTCTTATTTATTTTTGTTTTTTTTTTGATAAAACGCAAAATGATTGTATTGTTTTGCCGATTCATCACATCATCAGCTAAATATGAATGCCAGAATGAATGACTTTTTGTTATCTCTGTTTCATCTTTTCTTTTCGCAATCTGAGCACAGGCGCGATTCTTAAATGTTGCTAAGCCATTTATCACAAGAATTATAGTTTTCTTTCAATTCGGTTTATTTTTTCTTTTGTAATTTTTTATCTGCTGTGCAATCATTTTTACTTATACACTTTTTAATATTATTTTGTACGTTTGTCTTATTTTTTTTTGTCTTGCTTGATGAATGACAATAAATGAGGAGATAGAGAAAAATTAAGAATTACCCAGCGAAATGTTATAGATAGACGAAAAATAACATAAAAGAGAAGTTCAATCGACAAAAATTGCGCAACAACCGTCGCCTGTTTTGATGTCGTATACGAACATATCTGGCAAAAAGACGCAGGACAGCTTAGCATAAACATGGAACAAGAGGATAGAAAATGTGCTGGAATTCGTGAAACATGTTGAACGAAGTTGAGAAGGAATTATTCATCTGCATAAGACTGAGATTTCAAAAGTTAAAGTTGCAAGAAAATTAGGCACCTAAATATCTTTTAGAACAGTATAAATAGAGTTTTTCATCATTAACTTGCATGTTTTTAGAAAATCAGTTTAAAAACTTATACTTAATATGTTTGCTGGGTAACTAACATCAATATTTTATATTCTTTCCTTGTTTTGACTTTGGCAAAGTTGGCGTTAGCGACAAGTGAAAAAGACACAACAAACTTGAAGATGATTGAGGCATGCAGCAACGGCAACAACATAATTTTTATCAACATCATCATCATCGTCTTCATCCCATGTGCCACATAATAATAATGATAAATGCAAGTCAATAAATCTTCTGGAGGAACAACAGTAACGACAGGATGTAACCATACTTAAAGAAAAACATGGAAAAACTACCGACTGAATGACTAAGTCACTGTTTACAATCAGTAAGCTGAAGGCAAAGACCCAGAAATAATAACAAAATCTTGTTGGCAGTTGCGTTTTTCTATGTAGTGCCTAGCAGTTCTGATGTTTGCCACAGCAATTCGGCAATGAGCAAAGATATCGACATTCCAAATGAGAGATATTAAAGCTTATTACAATATAAACAGCTCAAGAAATTTATATTTTTTTGTAATTCATTGTACTATACACTGAAACAAAAAAAGCTTCATTATGGGAATGGAACAGTTTTGTTCATCGTTCTTTCGTTAATACAATGAAAAATTTTATATTGATAATGAAAGCTTCATTAATGAGATGTACATTTTTTTATCTTGGACCAGTAAGCATGGGATGACCCTACATATGCAGTGCATTGCGTCAGAACTAGGAAAATAGGTTGTGAGTTAGAGTAGAAAGGAGGTCGTATTTGTGAACCTTTGACTTGAACCTTCCAACGTTATAACAGACAGGAAACACGTCTGCAGGCAACGTACTCGACAGGCGAAACGTCTGGCTGAAAAACGAGTTCTCTCTGTAATGCTTAGCAGCACTTTTTTATGTTTTCATTGATGTTACGAAAGTTTTACGAAAAACATATGCATGAAAATGTAAGAATTTCGTTATAGGTTGTATCAATGTAATACTTTTGTAACAGTTACGAAGCAATGTGAATGATAAAATAATGGACATATTTCATATTATATTTATTTAAGACTTTCCTTATATACTAAATGGCTGATTTCGTAGAGTGCTCGATTAAAAGTTCTGAGATCGCAGGTTCGAGTCCTACTACAGACTTTTTTTTAACGAAAAAATTGCATTATAATTACGATTGTTTGATATTCATAACCTGAATGAAGCATTACGTTTATCAAGAACAACGACAAAATCGTCAGAATGATGACTAAAATCCTTATATCAATGAAAGTTTTTCTATCAGTGTAGTATTCTTAACAAATCGATTAGTAATGAAGCTAAAAGAAAGAGCTGAACCATCAGACTTGCTGGGCAATTGCATTGCGTTGGCAGCAGTTCGTGTTTTATGTATCCAGTAAATAGCATGAAAACCATTTCAACAATCCGCCTTTATCCTGAAATTTAAACAGGTTTAATGGCAGATTTTCTGTTGCAAGCACTTGAGAAAATATCGATTATGAAAGTGTTATATTTCAATTTTTATTTCACTCAAAGTTGTTTAGACTTCTTGATTCTCTGCAGATGCGAAAAATTTAACGAAGAGGAGGAAGAAAAAAAAAATGGTTTATTATGATGGAAGTGCGTGGGCTTTCTTCATCGTCATTATGGTTAGGCAATGAATGTTTAAATCTCTCAACGACAGCTACATGTCACAAAGAAAAAAAAAAAGTTATACACAGCCACAAAATTGCATGACAATATACGAGTACGGTGAGGAGTGTAATAAATGATATAAAATTTTTCTTCTGGTTTTTAGTAGCAATTGTAGTGACTGGTTTGTTTTTCTATTCTTGTTTAATATATTTAAAATATTAATCAAATTATTGTCTGTTTCTTCTGCTTTAACAATTTAGGCGATATTTAGTCGCAGGCAATTTGTATCAAGTAAATTGTCTGAATTAGCAAGTAGGTTGGAAATACCGATTTTATTAAAGTCTATTACGAGGCCGGATTGAACTAAGTGGGAAAAAACGATATCGAGGATTTTCTTGCTATATGTTTCAGTAACTACCTCTTTTGACCTTCCTATTGATGGTATTGTTGTTCGGTCGCGTTTAAATTCAGTAATCAAATATTTTACCATGTAATCTGGCGGAGCAGACTCACCGTAATGTTTATCGAGCTTTTCTTTGGTCTCTTTCGCCGTTTTCCCTTTCAAATAATAGTGTTCAATCACTGCACAAAATTCACTTTTTCCCATTTTTCAACAAACACAAATTGCTTACTTCAAACGACTGCAACAAATAAACTAATCGATGAATGTGGGTGAACTTGTTTCTAGCCATATGAGTAACCATTTGTTCAGGAGTTCGGCCCGTCTAATCCCTGCTGCATGCAATTTCCCAACAATCAATGGAAGACAAGGCTTAATGAGTTGGTAGGCCAAAACCCACTAGCAGCATCAGCCCTTAAACCAACTCACCCGTATAGCCATCGCTAGGGATGAAACGATACGAGTAAATACAAGTAAATACTCGATATTTTTGTTTCGATACCAAGTACTTTTGGTATCGTTTACCAAGTAGGTACCGATCAAAGCTTTCTTTACTCGTATCGGTCAGAAATACTCTTTTTCTTATAGACAGTAAAAAACTGAGTTAGAGACTATTTTTACCATTTTCATAGTTTTTATAAAATAAGTCCGCGCAATCCGTACATGCAAATGGGACCACCAAAATCGGGTGTAGGGTTGTAAAAAAAAGAGATAATATTGCGGTCACGATATTAAAACAGAAAGTTCAGTTACTAAAGTAATTCGAATATGTCACTAAAGAATCTTCAGGCCAGAATTATATAATTTGATCGAAGATTATACATCGAAGCAATAAAGTTTTTTTCTTCCATTGAATGTATCATACAAGGCAAACTACAGGGTGGCGCAAAAATAACGTTCCGATTTTTTGGCTGTTATTAAAAAAAAAAAAAAAATGAAGAACTTTGATTCTTATTTTTATTTGGTCTCTTAGTTTTTTTACATCAAGTCGAGAATATGATGCCATGTATATGGCCGCCGCCACAGTTGATTGTCATTTGAGCCCTTTTTATAGCATTTTCCATCACATTGGCCAAAACTACCGGCGATAGGTCCTCACAGGCGATCTTGCTGGCCAGGGCAAATCGCCAAAACGGCGCCCTGGAAATGCATCCTTCAGCATATCGGTTGTGGCACGTGCAGTGTGTGCCGTAGCACCGCCCTGTTGGAACCACATGTTTTCCAATTCTAATTCATCAAATTGCGGCAAAAAGAACTCGTTGATCATTGCTCTGTAGCGCTCACCATTTGGCCCGCGACGTCTTCGAAGAAAAAAGGTCCAATGACTCCTCTAGCGAAAACAGCACACCATACAGCGACTTTGAGCGGGTGTAATGGCTCTTCGTGAGTTACACGCGGGGTTTCAGTGCCCCAGAAGCGTAAATTTTGCTTATTTACGTACCCCGTAAGATGGAAATGGGCCTCATCACTCATGATTATTTTTGATGAAAAATCACCTTCCTCTTGGGGTCAAATAAATAGTTACCAATATCCCGCGAGCAGTGTAACGTAACATTGTTTATTAACGTGTATTCCACATGTGTTTACTACACAAATGTCAAAACAGAACTGGCATTAGGGGCCAATCGCAAAATTTATAGCATTTTCTGATAGGAGGATTACTTGTGCGCCACCTTGTATTAGGTAAATGTAGGAGAATAATTGTTCTGATCAAATTCAAGCATTTTAAAAGTTTTCAATTTCAGCCAGTGGATCAGAAGATGAATTCCATAACGAATATTTTGATTTTTTGCTCCATGAGTGCTTCACTGCTGCTATCGTATTAAAAAATCGGCCGTTGTAAGTATGTATCAATGTTTTTCTTCGATACTTAGTAAGTATGTATACTTTGCGATCGATACCGTATCGAGTATAGGTATCAATACTATAGAGGTATCGTTTCATCCCTAACCATCACCACTGGTTCCTTATAGTACAAGTATCTGTTGCAAGAAAAGAGCACTTCCAGGAGTTGTTAGGCCCAGGTTGCTCAAATTTTTGCACTACTTCCTTTGAAGGCACATTTGGACGATTAAATTGACCGAAAGAATCACAAAGATCATGATATGCAGTTTCGTAATAAGCCTGAATAACTGTAGCGCGTTGCTCGTTTGTGTAGCTTTCCATGGTTCCAATTGGGTTAGTCTGAAATAGAGAAATGTTAAATGAGATGCGGAAAAAATTTTGCCGCTTAGGTGTGGTTCACATTCAATTTGGGCCGTCAAAATTTAACCACCCTTTATATACGAGTATAAAAAGAACACTAGTAATAATCAATTATATGAATGTAGAACATTAGTAAAATTTTACAAAATCCAGTATCTGGTATTTCTTCTCTAGGCGAATACCAGTCGAGGGTACTATCAAATATTTTCTTCTCTCGCTAGTAAAATTTTACAATGTCTAGTATCTAGTATTTTTTCTTTAAGCGAATACCACTACTTTTTTCACCCTTCTCTGCACACATTGATTTCAAGAAATCTTTAAATAAACATACTGCTTTAAGCTAGTAGTATGTTGCAAACTGTGTTGGCGATATTATGAAGTCGATTTTCTTCGTTTTGCCCTTTTTCTTGCTTTCTCAGCATATTCGCCTGAGTGTGCATGTGGCATAATGCTTTAATTTTATTGTTGTTGAGCGGTTCTTTTGCTTGTTTCGCCACCGCAAACAAATTTGTGGCGCCTTGCGCGTTAATGTTTAAAAAGAATTTATGGGAATTTATAATGATTTATGAGAATTTAATATATTTGATTTTAACACTTTTCGTTTTAACCGCAGGATAACTTGTGTATTTATTTCTAAGAAACCAGCCATTCTGTTTGAAGTTTAAACGGATTTATAGTTTGATTTATGTTAATTTCAAAATAAAAGAGCAAGTTGTGGAAAATAGAAAGAAAAATATTCAAACAGTATTAGACAAGTTTAGAGGGCTTAGCAATTTGCAAACAGTGTTGTACTCGTATGCATAAAATCCTGAAGTTTTTAGAACTGTGCTGTTCTGCTTCTTTCGATACGGTTTTGCTTTCAAAGGAATGCTTAAATTCCACTTATACTTTTTTTTTTTAATAAAATTTTAATTATTTTCAACACAACTTTTTAGTTCCTCTATTGTCCACTTTTTTTTTAGACTTTAGTTCAAACTACATATTTGAAAGAAGACCAAGAATAACATTTTAATTTAAGCGAAATGAAAAACGAAAAGAAAATTGTAAAACAATTTTAATTAGTTCCTTGCATGGTCATGTCAAACTTGTTGTAATGTGCCAAAGTTTATTTTTGCTCCATCTGTTTTTGGTATTTTGAAATAAAGTTTCCGCAACATCTTTTTTTTCCTCTTTTGTTTAACAGCTTGTCATAAACCCAATTAAAAGCTATAATAGACTTCATTTGAAGCTAATCACACTTTAAAACAAGAACTTAGAAAATAGAAAAGAACAAAAATTGAAAGTTTCCACTCTTTCAATTTGAGTCTTATTATTATATTATATTTTTCTTTTTTACTAAGTATCCATTAGTTGCCATCCTACACACAACCACCGCACTGACAACATCGCTTTAAATGCCAAAAGCTGCAAGAAGCAACAAAATCGATTTATTATTTTTTGTTCAAGTGAAAGAAACAAAATGTTAAAAGCTGCTTAAGAGTAACAAGCAGCATGGTCTCTGTTGCAAAACGTGTACGGGCACCTTTGGTTATTGTCAGGGTTTTCAGTGAAATTGGATTCTTTGCTATAACCCTTGACCTGCACGGGTTTCTGTAATTGGACAACAGGTAGTGAATATCTACAGATCAGCTGATATTTTCCATTTCATTGGAGCAAATCATCAGTGATGAATAACATGGACACATGATACAATTGTTTTATTACAATTTTATAGTCGCTGAATATATTCTACCACTGAATAAATTGACGGCCTCATCTAATGGGGGTCCAAATCCACGTGGTGAACCATTCATGATTCACCAGCGAACCCGTGTGGCTTGCAAGCAAGGCTGGCACAGTTCGCATAAGCTGTAGAGCCTTGCTGAAAAGCTCGTGCCTTCTTACTCCACCAGTATGCAACTTCCCAGACAGTCAATGGAAGACAAGGCTTAATGCGTTGGTAAGCCAAAGTTTATTAAGAGATATCAGCCCTTAACCGAATCACCCATCTAACCATCACTTCTGATATCTTGCATTAAAGGTATCTGTTGTACACAGAAAACATTTTTTTTTCATGTTCAATAACGAAATTTGCTGAATCAATTAATAAATTATTTGAATGCGGATCTGTAAAGGAACTCATGGATTCAAACAAAAGTTTAGTAAAAATAATTATTGATCGAAACAGCTATTTTTTTTTAAACAACAACAAAACACGATAACCAAGGTTTTTTTTTTTTTTGTTTTGATATTTTTGTATATGCATATAAATTATTTTTTCAGACAAAAATTGTTGCTTTTATTTTTACTATAATTTTTTCTGTGTAAGACAACCTCAGAATGTTATTAGAGACCGAATGTTATTAGAGACCGAAAACCGGCATTGTGCCAAAGTTTCAGTGACACAAATTCCGCTTTCTGCGATTTTAGGTTTAAGCCACAGACAGAACGTTTCAGCCAAGGCAGGCACCGCAATCATAAGCAGCACCGAGATGGTCTGCAAGGCAGAACCTCCCAGCTGCCTTGTTGTTTCCCGTTTTGCCAATTTTAACGCTTGGTAAGGGTTTCGGAAGTCCCACACAACCAGCCCAATTATGAATATTCTCTCGGAATATATTTCTCACGGAATCTAATTCTCTCAGAATATACTCTTTTCAATTCAAATTAAAGAAAAAGTCACAATATTTGTTAATTTTATAGTAGGAATTAAAGATTTGATCCCTGTTTAGCGTTTTCTGTTAATGGAAAGCAGGAAAAAGCAATAAACGGCATACTTAATGCTTGTTCATAATTGTGGGAAAGGGAAAAGTGTAACAACTCCCACGGAATTTTCATTTGTAATCGGACTAAATATAAGATATGCGGCTTCCTAGAGTTCTATTTGCTACAACAAACAAGAAATTCCTATCCCTCTATGTCCCAGAAAGCAGAGTGGCCTGGTTTGATGTACGCCAAGACAAAACTTGATCCACGGGGGGTCTTAAAGTTGAAGGAAGAACCGACTTGCTGCAGAGCATAGAAAGATATTAAGAACCACAATGTGTAATCGCCAATGAGAGTAATTATTGGGCATTGGGCTTTTAGGATAAAAGTATTTTCCCTAACTATTGTTAAGACAGAGCAAGAATACCCAATGTCTGGAGATTATTGGGCACTGTTGATGTAGATGTCCCGAGTAAGCCTAATGGCTGGGCAGCTGCTTCTATAATATGACGTTTCCGCCTGTAGACTATCATTAATGGAATCTGGGAGGGCTTGTTTTTTATCTTGGGCCAGAAGGGGACATATGCATTGCATTGTACGGGAACTAGGAAAATAGATTATGCGAAAGAGGAGTGGGAAAGTAATGTTTGTGAACGTTTGACTTAACACACGGAAAGACCAAAAACAAACGTTATCACAGTATTTAAAGTGTTGGAATTAAATTAGTTAAAACTAATCAGTGCCCAGTAATACCTTTGAAATAAAGAAAAAGATAAAGACACATTAAATTATTAAAAAACATATTGCTCCTTTATTGCAACATAGTCATATCTCAAAAAATTAGCTTTTCGAATTAACAATGCCGAATTGTTTATTATATCGTGCCAAAAATTTATTCAAATTACTTTTAAACTATTTCCTTTAGGAGATATATTCTGAAAAAATTTTAGTATACATAGAAAAAATTATAGTAAAAATAAAATCAACAAAATTTTTGTCTGAAAAAATAATTTGTATGTACTCGTATATACAAAAACATCAAAAAAAAACAATAAAAATAAAAACCTTCGATATTGTATTTTGTTGTTGTTTTGTTTTCGATCAATAATTATTTTTACTAAACTTTTGTTTGAATTCACGAACTCCTTTACAGGTCCGTATTCAAACAATTTATTAATTGATTCAACGAAACTTGTTATTGAACACGAAAAAAATTTTTTTCTGTGATATGAAAACTGAAAAGTTTGTTTTCTCGAAACAACCTTTTTTTTTTAGTTATTACTATGTTGCAATAGAGAAGCGATTTGTGTATAGGAAACACGGACGACTATGAAAAACACGTGTGCTCAGAATGGAAGACACACCACTATTACAGATTTACTGACAAATTGTTTTAGATTAAAAAAATATATATATGAGGATATCCCGTGGCCTATTACAAACCTCTACACATTTTCGAGAATCGTAACAAACCCCATATCTTAGGATTCCGTCTAATTCCTATACGTAGCAGGATGTCTATCTGTCTTTTTGATTTTCATATCTCGAAAAGGCATTCATAATTGCTTCTTGGGAGTCTGTGGGTGTTAAATCACCTCGTTCAGTGCTGATCCCACCGCATATATAAACAATAACCCGAAAATATTAACAGTTCAAGGTTTTCAAACGTTTCTTCCTACAGCTGCAGTTTAATCTATCTAACACAGCTGCCAAAAATCTAGTATGTTTTTATTGCGCCAAATGCGTTTAAATAATCGGCAAAAATTTCATTTGAACTCCTGCGGTTGTTTGCCGCAAGCGTATAAATGTGTCCTTAACAACAATAATTCCGGCAATTTGCTATCATGCCTGCACGCTTAGCGCCATTTCAATTAGAGAAAAAATCGCATTAGCCGCACAGCAGCAAATAAAAAATCACCACTTTAATGCACGTAACAGCAGCAACTTACTCGAGTTATCAACAACAAACAAACTTCGAATAACAAAAAAAAAAAAAAAAAAAAAAAAAAAGAACTACTCACAGATTCCTCTTCTACGTCAGGGAATAGATAATGCAACCACAACAGCCAAAACCGCCACAGCTCTTCTACCTTTCAGTTACATGTTTGTCGTGTGGAAAATGAGTAAGTTGTTGTATGATGACTTGTCTCGTATGAAATAAGAAAAACCAGTAAAAGAAGAACGAAGAAAAAACAACGAATACTATTACCCCGCGCTATTAGTTGCTACAGTATTTGTTGGTTGGATGCATGGATGGTTTTGTTGGCAACTTGCAGCACGTATTACAAATTTTGGTTACATTGACAAACGGAACATTTAAAAGAGAGAGAGAGAGAGATAAATAAAGAGAAAAAAAAAACTTAAATAATTTCCCTAGTGAATCGCATTACAAGTCTCATGACCAAACGTCTGTAGCATTTGATGACTGTCATTAGCAATTTACACATACATGCACACGCATGCAAGCTCACTCTCTGCACATGCACTTACTAACACTTCGAGCCATTTAACTGAAATTGTAAATAAAAAAAGAATATCATTTAAAGAGCAGCAGAATATAAGAAAAGTTTTTTTTTTTTTCTTTTTTTGTTAAGGAAAAGTCATTCTGAAGTGACCAAAAACTTTTTCTTTCTTGCTCGGTAAACTTTCACCCAACATATTGTGCTTGAAATTTATACTCATTTGCAATCATTTGTAAGGGCTGTTATAACATGGCTGCCGAGAAAATTGTTTCCTTTTTTTTTGTATTGGCCAAATAACTTTTTGATTAACATTATTATCATTAAAATGCTGCATGCATTTTTCTCTTTGTTAAAACACTGTGCATGTATGCGCCTGATGACATCCCAACTCTGGATAGCACGAACATTGCACTGACCGATTGATTGACAGAGTGTGATGGCCAGATTGACAGGCAGGTTGGCAAAAAGCCTGACTGTGACTACTGATTTGATTTTGTAGTTTCTTTTTTACCAACCAAAAAAAAAAAAGTTTTTTAATGATTTTGGGGAATACGAAATGTTTATTTGATTTTTCTTTTATTAAACATGTTTCAATCAAATGTTTGATAAAATTGTCTGGAATTTCGAAATTAACAAATGTTTTACAATTGTTCGAATGATTACAATCGTATACATTTGAATGATTGTATGTAAATTGTGTTTTAAGTATTTATTTATTATTATTTCAACAGGCATTGATTGTCTGAATGATTGATTGGTTGGCCATTTTGTTGCTTTCTGTTTTGTTTTTTAAATAAAAGTTAAAATGGAATAAATGCCTACTTTCAATTAATTAACTGATATAAATTAAAACTAAATAGAGACTGATATGTCTCCTATAAGTTTAAAAAATTGATTGTTGTAGTAAGTTCTTTGAGGAAGGACCATATCCAGTTAGTCTGGCAGAAGCACCAAATTTAAAATCCTTGCATCAAAAACAATCTATTGGACATTAAGGTTTTCGAAAACACTTTGTACTGCGCTTCGATGTCATCATAGAAAACAAATTTGTGTCCATTGTAGTTTATATATAGGCAAATGTAGTTTGTTTACAACAAAAATTGATAACATCCAATTAGCAAGAACTGACCGGAAGTACGAGTACAGCTCATCGTTCAATACGATTTATTGCTGTTACCGTTTGCACGTGTCGTTGAACGTTATCCGGCCATGCTGACAGAATGTGTCTTTGTTTTACACCAGCTAATAACTAGGAAATAAGGCAGTGGTCACCGAACTGTAGATTGTGAAAATTGATTTACATTATTACTTGCCTTGACGGTCTTATCTGATCTCTACGAGGTGAAGTATTCACGATTCATCTGCGCCCCTGTGTGGCTTGTAAGGGTGACTCAGGTTGCAACTTTTGCCAAAAGCTTATGGCCATATGAACCAACTCCTTGCTGAGGAGCTTGGAATTTCTAGTCTCTCGTGTATAAAATTTCCCAGGCAGTCAGTGGAAGACTAACCTTATGAATTGGTAGGCCGAAGCCCGTTAAGAGCGGCAGCCCTTAACTAACCCACCCGTCTAACCATCACTTGGTTCTTTACCTGTAATAGGTATCTGTTGCAAGACAACAGCACCTCGTGTGTTATTAGCCACCGAAAACCGGCATTGCATCATAGTTATCAGGGAATGCCCCTTCCTGCGATTTCTAATTTAAATCACAGCCACAACGTTTTACCATGCTCAGCGTTGGGTTGGTCTGCAAACAGAACCTGCCTGGAGCTTTGCCAATTCCCATTTTGTTAATTAACCCTTAGTAAGAGTTTCCGATGTTCAACACATCATAACTCATGCAGATTTCTAGAGTTTTATTTGCCCTATATGCCCCAGAAAGCAGAGTGTTCTGGTTTGTCGTACACCACGGCCATTGTGATGGTCTACAAGCAGATTTGTTTTTTTTTTTCTATTTAACTGTACAGTTACGAAGTATACGATACACAGTAAGGGCGGGGTGACGGAGGCTATATGTCCAAGATGATATTAACCGTATCTTTGTAGCGTCGCTGTGACTAACTATAACGACCTATGCCTTCATATAAGTTGCAGCGCGGTTAACAACGAAATACCTGTAAAAAACTGTAAACCAATACAGTTAGTTGAGGTCAAACGTTAACCAGTGCGAGTGAGGACGCAAAACTCTCGAAGACCGAACAACAAAAACAACAAGCCAGACCGCATTTAAGACATAATTGCCATGACGCGAGAGCTGCTCTCAGCCCAGAGCTGCTTTACGATTGGAAGCAGATTTATAACTATTTGCGAACTTAAATAAAAAACATAATAGTTGATACAAAGTTTTATTGGGAGCATTGAATGATAGAATGAAAATGCGGATTTTTTATTTTAGGGACTATGTCATCCAGATGTCTTTCATCGAGTTGAACACACTGCTCAACACGGAGTCTTGTATTTTGCACCGCATGCTGCAGTAAATAAACTTGGTTCAATTGAGTTGATTTCGCGACGAATATTTTCCTTTCAAGCCACCAGAGATTGCGGTTTGTCATTATAAACCCTCTTTTTGAGGTAGCTTCATATTAATTCCATGGGAGTTAGATCGGGCGACCTCGGTGGCCATGGGATATGTACAAAGCTACTGATCAGTTTTTGGCGGAACTTAATTCATCGAAATTCTGGTTGTGTGTACAGTCGCTCCATGTTATTGGAACAAGGCTCGCAAGTTTCCAAAAAAAAAAAAAAAAAAATCGTAATCATGCGTAGTTAATTTTTACCGTTAACATTCATTGCCTGGCCTCAAAAAGTTTAAAAAAAAATGTTCCAATTATCTCATGCCTGGATAAGATACACCAAAAGTTACTAAATGCGTAAATCTAAGTCACTTCCAGTTCTTTAATAATTTGAATTTTAAAAAATGGAACTTCTGATCGTTTTTGAAAATTTCATGAATAATCGCTTTTGGATGTGCCAGTGAAGCTGCTCTTTTCCGTGTTAAAAGTGGCGAATTTTCACGTAAACTGCTTTCAACCAGTTCAATTTTTTCGGGAGTCCTTGAAGATCGATTGTGAGACATTCATGGCCAAAGCAATTGCGCGGAATCCCTTCACCCAAGAACGAATTAAATTTACACTCGTCCCATCACGTATTCGCCGAATACCGAACGTTGAACAAAATTGTCGACGAGTAATTACTTAAGAATCAATACTGTTAAAAAATGTCTCCACACCGAACGCGCGATGCTCACTCGACTGCTGCGACATCGTGACTGACAAATCCATAAGTCGCTGGTTCAAATCCGGCTCGAAGGACCATACTTTAGGGGGTTAAAAAAAAGATAACCGGGTTTTTTCCCAATGAAAATAAATTCAATCACTGTTTTGTAACAAATATAAATTCGTTTATTTTATTAATTCATTAGGATTTGAATAGTTATTTTCAAATTCTATGCTATGCACTATGTAACCAAGATGAATAAGATAATAATGTGGAAAAAAATGATTTCGGTTTATATTTTCTCTTATGAAGATTAAATTTGACCGCTTTTTTCCTGTTTTTACGGACGTCAAAAAATGTTGGGGGCGTTAATAAACAGGCCAGGGATGGATAACCCAACACCTTGTTCATTCAAGTGAACAGTGACTGACAAACCCGAACAAATCGATAATACCGTTTATTACTTTTTGAAATACTCGTATTTAAAAATATAAATATGTCACCGGCCACCCTGTATAACACTATATAGGCGAATTCTGTTATACTGATGTTCGTCATATCATTTAGCATTTAGCATAGTGTCCAAGTTTGTAATATGTTCCTGCAATACTCAGATTTATTAAATAAAAATAACAAATATAAATATAAAAAAATAATAAATATAAAAAAATAATAAATATAAAAAAAAAATTGTGATTAAACAGGTTCTTTGGGTATTTGCTATCTCCCCTGGGCGGCTGATAAAAAATACCCAGACTTAGAGACTGAAAAACTTTTTCCTTTTCTAAACCCAATCTTCTAGATTGCGCTAAAAAATTTCGGTTCTGTAAGTAAGTATATGGTACATTGTCGGCGCTTTTCAATTACTTCAATTACTTGGATTAAATGTATTTTCCCCTGGCCGCATGTAGGTTCTAAAGTTTGACATATCTCATTATCTTTACGCAGTTTTGACATGCCTGCAAGCTTTTTCTGTTTGTGATGTTTCCTAAGCTAGTATAATTTCATTTAAGATTTGATCAATTATTGTTTATTTTATTCCTTTATAGTCTTTTTTTTACCTTATCAGCTCTTGTATTCTCTTTTCATAAAAGCCGGATAAGCTTGGCTATTAATTCTCTTTTGCTCAAGGATTCTATTTTTGCAAATAACAGCAAAAATACTTGTGCATAGATTTCGTTGTCCTTGTAAAGAAAATCTAGAGATAAATTTTCCTAAATGTCCACATAAACAATTTCCACTTTTTCTATGTTTTTACTATTTTAAGGTTGTAGTTGTGTATGGCCACAATATAAAGTCCTCCTCCTTAATTATTCTAATCTTTACTTTATATTTTCTTTTAGTATAAAAATATGCTGCATGAACACTTAAACATTCATTTTTCGTACATAAGTAGGCCACAAACAACTGCTGTCCGTCCTTACGTCCGTCTGTCCTCCTCTTTATTATTTATCTACTAAAATTTGTATTGAAACGTTTCCAAAGACTTGTCTGTGCTTAAACATAAATAAATGAAAAGAATTATGTATGTCTAAATAAAAGATTAGAGGGAAAAATGATACATAAAATTGACTAAACTGCCACCCAAAAAGGGGTGCACAGATGTTGTCGGCACATATTATATAAATGCAATCCTTTAGCTTCAATATTCAACCCCAATATTTTATTGCCTGTTTCTCTTGCCTGTGACTTACGTCGCCTGCTTCTCTATCTCCAACCAGGACGTGTGTAAATTGTTTGTCGTTTGTATTTTTCTCCAACTGCAGCTACTTTTGCTTTGTTATTGTTGTTGCATAATAATATAAAATGACATTTGTCTTTATGCGATAGTCTTATTAAATAGTTGCAGGCAACAGCAATAGCAGCAGCAGCAGCATCATCAACTATAAAACATGCTTCGTGTTTACATGCATGACGTTTCATGCCTCATGCCATGATATTAATGCCTGTTTGAGTATGATATTTCTCAACACGTTTTTGTGTCGAACATAAATAAAATGGAATCTTTTGCTACTCTTTCAGTCAGGCCTTAAAGAAAAGTATGTTATTAGCTTAAACCCATTTTGCCCAGAAATGAAGCTAAAATTATTAAATACTTAAAAGAAAAACCCTCAAGGATAGAATTTTCTAAGTAAATTTATTTAAAGGTTGGTAGTTTATCCAAAAACAAAAGTAGAGCTGAAATTTGAAGTTGTTTAGGACACAGTCTTAACCATATACGCATACACTTGTGTTATTATGCAGTCAACGTACAACATACGTTGCGTCTAATTGTACCCCAGAGTATTGTGAAGTAGCACTCAAAACAGTAGCCATAGAAATACTCATATAGTATGTGCAACAAATGTAATGCCAACATCAACTACACAATTTAAGTACGAAGTAAATATCTATTTAGATACGCAATACATGTCTTTCGCTCACTAAGATTAATACAACGCTACACAGAAAGAAATATTATGGTTGAAATGTTTTTAAATTCAGTGGCCAAAGCAGAAGCTTTTTTGCCCTGAAAGGCAGCAACTGAAAAGTGAAAATTTGTTTAGCTGTATTACGAGTACACATGTCTTTCGCGTACTAATTATACCATGGAAAAGCAAAAGAAAATTATATTTAAAAATGCCCTTAATAATGAAACCAATGTTTGGGGGAAAATGGTTGAAAGTATCATTTTGTTAGGGATGAAAGCAATCCTCCCCTCCCAAACTTTATTCTTGGTTTAATGAAACGTGAAAAAACGCAATCAGATCTCCCAAGAGAAAACATTAATCTTCTGGCTTGGGAACAAAACCCAGCTACTGATTTGCTGCGCAAAAAGGCAAGCTCTTCTTCGTTCGAAGGTCCTAACAGCTCCCCGGGGTCAGTTGGGTCTTTCGTTAAGATACTAACAAACAAAGCTAGTTCATCAATTCCAATCAAGCATTCAAATGGTAATGGTATGTAGGGTTAATTACCATCTCTGTGGTATCGGTTGGTTAAATTTTAAGGGCCGATGTAGAATGTAAACCATACCTAAACGTCAAGCTTATTTCTTCATTTTATTCAACATTTCCTAATTTCAGACTAACTCAATTTGAACCATGGAAAGACACAATCAAACAACGCGTTAAAGTTATTCAGGCTTATTATGAAAATAGGCGTTTAAATTAAAATGTATATCGTGTACTACGCGATTTTTAATACGCTTATATTAGATTCACTTACTTGTATGTTTGTATGTTTGCAACCCTCGAATCCAAATCAAACATCGGCGCTTAAAATTTAACCACCCTTTAATTATATAAATTGAAAACAAATCGAGAACAAAAAAAAAAAAAAATATGCAAAAGTCTTTTACGTTTTTCGTTGAAATAAAAGAATAATATATTAAATTTTAATTGAGAATAATATAGTTTTATTTCCTTTTGCAATTTTGGTTTAAGCAAATTCACTTCAGTATTGACATGTGAGGTGACATTAAAGTCACCAATTTTAAGCGATAAGCGTTTACCAGAATGTCGTAAAACCATAGTTCTTGCGTTATACGTTTATCAGAACACCTGTTTGGCGTTTCAAATCAAAAACGCTAAATTTAAGCCATTTGTGTTTCTCAAAACATGCCTGACGACTAAAAATTTAACAAGGAATATCAAGGCCAACCAAAAATGTTCAAAGATGCGCTATTCAAATCGCTTTTGTTTTATTAAAAAAGACCTCATGCAAGCAAGATGTCTTGTTTCATATTAAGGTATCTTCGAGAGAAGTTGGGTTTGGATGAAAGTATAGTTCTACTAGAAAGTAATCTGAATGCTACCTTAGCTTAGGATTCATAGACTTTCAGTTTTATGAAAGTAACCTACTTGGAACTTTCTTCGTTCCGTTATGTTGCCTGAGTGAGTGTGATAGCTTACTCATCCCCCTTATAGACAGATTCTTTTGTTGTGTATATGCGTCACCTTTAATTTAACATTAACTGAAATCGCGGCTAGCAGATTTAATAATTCACAAGCATGTTGACGATTTTGAAAGTAGCATACTGAATGATGATTTTAAGATAGTGTTTGCTGAAACATTTTAAACGAAAATGCAATTCAAACAAAATTTTTTTGTACAATTGGTTATAGGTATGTGTAGCTATGCATTTATTGTGGATTAAAACCAAGAAATAAAAATTATGATAAATGAAGGAACATAAAAGAATTTTGGTGAAAATGTGCTTCATAAAAAAAATTATTTTTTTAAGTAAAAGTTATTCTTTTTAGCGGTTTTGTGCTAAATATGTTCAAATAAAATATGTGTATATATATATTTTCTTCAAAACACGATCGCCAAAACATGATGTTTTTTAAAACCTTCTGGCAACGCCGTGCTTAGTACGAATACGTTTACCGAGTATGAGTGAGTAAGTACATACAACTTAACACACACACTATCATGCGTAAGGTAAATGTGTGACTACAACTTCTTTCATACAAATACAAAAAGTACGAGTTCGTTTGCCGAATGTGAAAAAAATAATTGAGAAACCAAATCAAGCAGCCACCGTTAACAGACGCAAGCTCGCAACGAGTAAAAAACATACTTTTGCCAAAAATATGCGGCGGCCAATCACACCGCAACTCGATTTAAGACGGGTGTACTTAGATCATTAAAAGAGGCACCGGTTGCAGATCTCTGGTGTGCAAGTTCATAATTTTAGTCGAAAAATATTCGTATGCCAAGATAGGGCATTCATCTTTGGTCGAGTGGCTCTTCTACAAAGTTTACGTGCACAGAAGTGTTTGTGTATGGCAAATGAATAACACCATGAGGTATTTTATTATTTATCTTTAACTTACCAAATTTTTTCCAAATGTATTTTTTTAGTCTTTGTCGACCGACAAACATTTCTCTAAACTCCATTATCATTCTGCAATGTTAAAGTCTCCAGAGAAATCTTCAAATTTGGAAAGGCAATCCGCTCTATTGAATTGGTGTAGTACAACGCAATTGTATTTAAAAAAACATACATCCAAAGACCACTTGATTATAACGACACACACACACAAATATAATAAAGAAAACTAACCGAGAAAAATGTTTAAATTGCATTTTTTTTTTTGAGTTTTAAATGGATGATTGGTCGGTTTCATGATCAACCTTAGTAAGTGAACAACACCAAAGCAAAATAGCCCAGTACAAAAATTCCAATATCCTTTAATTTAACCCGAAGCAACACCAAGCATTTGATCATACAGCTTAAATCATCAGTGCCCACCCGTAGAACATACTTTTAACCATATCAATGCAAACATTTATGTTTGTTAGTTTTGTAAATGTCCTGTGAAATCATATTAAAGCATATTAAGATTAAGGCTATTTTAAGTACGCACAAGTATTCCTAGTAATATGTGACGACAGTGTGTACAATACGAAGCCCAGTTATTGTTTATGCCTTTTCCAACTGGCTTTTGCTATCTGCTTGATGATTTTATAAGATGACGATGTCGTCGATGACAATGATGATACTGAAAATAATGAACATGACAGCAGCCGCTTATGTTTTCTTTAGCTGAACGTGAGTGGTAACCAAATATTGACGACAGTATATTTGAAATTTATGTGTGTTGACACAACTATTGCATTGTCTATGTGATGTTCTATGAGCTTTTTGGAGTGTTTATCCCAAAAGTTTTAAGTGACATCGAAGAGTAACTAGTTTTAAGTTGACAGCACATAAAGTTCTTAAGGACATGTTATAAGGGTTACTTTTGAGTAAAGATTTCATTCAGGGATTGGTCAAGATTGATGGAAACGATGCGCTTTTAGCGAAAGCAATGATTGTCAGTACAAAAGGCAATTGAATATACTATTTCTGCTCTCAGATTAGTTAATCCTCGCATACTTATTAATGTATGAACGTGGATTGATATTGATAATTTTTCAACATAGTCTCGTCTTAGCTCAATACACTTAGTAAGATGATATTCAAACGTTTTTACACCATCTGAATAATAGGGTTTTGGGAACCCCTCAAAATATGCGTTTGAGATGAATCTTTTTCCTGCGATCCATTTTTCCAAATTTGAAAACAGGAAACAATCACTAGCAGTTAAATCTGGTTTATAAGGTAGATTATTAACCAATTCGAAGTGAATTTCACGTAATTTTAGCATCGTATTTAATGCCGTATGAAAAAAGAGCACTTTTCTTCTTTAAATGTGGTCGTTTTTTCTTGATTGCATGAATAAGTTAATCCAATAATGGACGATAATACTTTGCTGTGATCCTATTTCAAGGTAATCGATTAGCAATACTCCGTGTGTATCCCAAAATACAGTGGCCATGACCTTGCCTGCCGATTTCACTATCTGCGCCTTCTTCGGAGCACTTCGACCAGCATCCACCCATTGTTTCGATTGCTTTTTGATTTCAGGTGTATAGTGGTGGACCCACGTTTCGTCAACAGTTATTAATCGATGCCAAAAAATTACAAAAAATTATGCGGTCAGCCGAACTCGTTTTTTTTCGACACTGAGCAAACGCGGCACCCATCTTGCCGATAGCTTTTTCAAATGCAAAATGTTGAACACAAATGCATATGACATTGTTTACATTTCAACAATCTCACGTAACTTGACTCGGCGATCATTCGTAACGATATAGAGGATTTTCTTGTTCTTTTCTTCAATAACAACCTCTTTTGGCCTTTCTGGTGATGGTCATTATAACGCCAAATAATTAGCCAAGATACTAACACTCCCTTGCTGCGTTTTAGGTTTCAACCTCAGCCAGAACGTTTCGGTCAAGGTGGGCACCTCAGCCATGATCAGCCTGGGTTGAACTGATAGCAAAACCACCCGGGGGCCATGTTGATCCCCGTTCTGCCTATTTATACCCTGGGTAAGGATTTCGGAAGCCAACACAACATAAGTCATGATTCATCCTAGAGTTTTATTTGCCGCAACAAACGAGGGAGTCCTTCTCTTCTTTACCCGAAAAACAGAAAGCCCTAGTTAAGAATACGCCAGGGTAAAACCTCATCCCCGGGGGGAAAATGCAATGCAGTGAAAAAGTTTACAAAATAATATTGCTTCGAAGGACCATTATTAAAATGTTCTCAAGCTTTTAAAGATTGTAAAACATTACCTTGCCGTACTTCAGCATGCTTTTGTCCGTTTTCTCTTATAAATTGCTTTTAGAGTTAGATAAAATCGCTTGCCTAGTGAGCTTTCTTCATCATCCGACATCTAAATTTAAATTCAACTCATTGTTTAACAATTTGCTTGTGTGTTAAGACGAAATAATTAAGGAATTAATAGTCAATGTACTTCCGCTTCTAATAACAGTTTTTATACTAATAAAAAAAAGACATCAATATGCTTAGTTTCCATTTCATGTACTCGTAACAACCTGACACTCTTTTAGAAATTTTTGATGTGCTTAGAAAGACTTTATGTAAATTATCTCTTTTTGCCTTGAACAAATTATTTTCAACCTTTTCAAAATTTAATTGAATTGTCAAAGTGCATTAAATGCCTTCTATTTCCTTTCCCAGACTTAAAAATTAAACTGTAATAAAGCCACACACGTACGTCACTGGTCCTTGGGAAGAATGCCATAAATGAATGCATATTTTCAAAAAAAAAAAAAAAAAAAAAAAAATGCACAAACTTGTAGATTTCGGAAGCTCCCTCTTAATGCAAGTTGACATTTAAAGTTTTAGTTGCCGTTTTCTTATTGTTATTGCTCGCATTTTTGTTGCTGCTATAAATGTAAAGCATTTTGCTGTTGTTTATTTCTCAAAAGAGTTGAAAGATAAATGTAACAATGCACTTTATGCAGTGAAAGGACTTGCTGTGTATGGATACTTTCAATACATTAAAATCAAGTAGAAGCAATGAACGTCATCATCATCGTTCGCATTTATATCGCAGTCGTTGTCCTCATCAGTATGATGCACTAATGCATGGCTTCAAGGAAAATGGGCTTTAATGAAAATACACAAATATTCACATTTACTTTTACACACATGCCTACTACATTTACATAGTACATTATGCATGCATGTGCATGTTTATGCATTTATACCAATACATGTATGTTTGTATGTATGTATGTATGAAATTTAACCTAAACATAAAACCACAAATCTATTGTACTTAAGTATGCAAACGTACCTATGCATGTATGTGAGTATAATGTCCTGCTATACATACGTTAATGTATGTGCACATATTACGTACACATGTATAATATCAATCGTGGATGGCTGTTAGGTGTTTGCACGAATGTTTGCTGGTACTTTAGCATGTCTATATGTATGTATGTACTCGTACTTGCATGGATCTGCACAACACCAACTTCAATTTAAATGTGTTTGCGGTTGCATACCATAAGCATCATTTAAAAGCAAAAGTTATTGCTAAATAAACTGAATGTCGAAAATTTTATACCAGTCATATTTTATTTCAATCTACCCCCATACTCGTATGTATGTGCATTTCCATGTGTTGCTTGACAATCAAATTATGTGGTTGTGCTATGAACACGCAGCTGAGTTTTGCCACTTGATTTTTGGATATTTTTCAATTTTACTGGCATTTGTAACAACACGTCTATTTGGTGCTTCAGGTAGCTTACACATTTAAGATTGCGATTGGACTTGATGGCAAAGACCCAATAACAACAAAGGCTCTAGATGTGAACAATTATACACATATTTATAAATTACTCTTGCGGGATCGTTTTGCGTTAAGAACTTCCACATATTCTTATATGTCAAAATGGGGTTCTTTCGATTTCACTTGATTGATCGCGCGCAATAATGGCAGGGAATAATATGGTAATGAACGTGGGCTACCACGGAAACCAACCGAAAACCATTACCATATCCTTCACCGTCCTTGTCTATAGAGTGTTCAACATTCGTGCCTCAATTTCGTCTAGTTGTAATGGGTGATTTTATAAGAACTATCGGAAATTAAAAAAAAAAAACACATAAAATTCAGAAAAATTCATGAAATATTTATTTGGATCGATAGTTGGGTCGATATAATTTAATGTTTGAAGATTATTTCATGCAAATGTTGGCCGCGGCTGCGCCTCAAATGGTCCATCCGCTTAGTCCAATTTTGGCATACTCTTTCCAACATTTCAGCCGGTATCTCACGAATAATGTTGGCAATGTTGGCTTCCAGTGCGTCAATCGAAGCGGGCTTGTCGCTATAGACATTAGCCTTAACATAGCACCACAAAAAGTAGTCTAGACGCGTTAAATTGCACGATCTGGGCGGCCAATTGACTGGTCCCAAGCGTGAAATAAACTGTTCACCGAACTCGCCTCTCAATTGGCCAATTGTTTCGCGTGCTGTGTGGCATGTGGCACCGTCTTGTTGAAACCACATGTCATACAAGTCAAGCTCTTCGATTTTGGGCAAAAAAAAGTTTGTTATCATAGCACGGTAGCGCTCACCATTCACAGTAACGTTGTGATTCGCATCATCTTTGAAGAAATACGGCCCAATGATGCCACCAGCCCATAATCTGCACCAAACGGTTGGTTTTTTGTGGATGCATTGGTAGCTCTTGCAATGCTTCTGGCTGGTCTTCACTCCAAATACGACAGTTTTGCTTGTTCACGTATCCATTCAACCAGAAATGAGCCTCGTCGCTGAACACAATTCTTCGATAAAAACGTGGATCTTCATCTAACTTTTCAATAGCCCATTCACCAGAAATTTGGCGTTGCGGTAGGTCGTTTGGCTTCAATTCTTGCACCAGCTGTATCTTATAAGGCTTCACACCCAAATCCTTCCGCAAAATTTTCCACGTAGTGGAGTAACAGAGGCCCAATTGCTGCGAACGGCGCCGAATCGATAATTCACGGTCATCACCAACACTGGCCGATACGGCTGCGATATTTTCTTCAGTTCGCACTCTACGTAAGCGTGTTGGTGGTTTAATGTCCAACAATGTAAATTTGGTGCGAAATTTTTTTACAATAGCCCGAATAGAAGCCTCAGTAGGTCCATTAAACTGACCATAAAATGGAAGAAGCGCGCGATGAACTTTCTTAACAGAGCACGCATTTTGGTAATAAAATTCTATCATTTGCAAGCGTTGTTCGTTTGTAAGACGATTCATGATTAAATTACAGACCAAACTGAAGATGTTTGACAGTGACACAAGATAAAAAACGTGCGTGAGCTGTCAAAACTAGTGTTGCCAAAAACATAATAGCAAAAAAATCACTCGTTATAATCAAACTTCTTTTGTGTACTATCATTAGCTCAGCTCAGTTTTTCTGTTTTGTCAATTATTATTTTTAATCTCATGTTACTTGCTGACAAATTTTCAATTTCTTAAAAAAATAACATTCCATTTTTGATGTATGATTCTCCCGGGAGAGCAGGTTTTAGTTTGGTGTACTCCTAACCAGGGCAACCTGTTTTCTAAAACATATAGTAGTAAAAGTGACACTTTTGTTGTAGCAAATAAAACTTAAAAAAGCCGCATGAATTACTCGTATGTTGTGTTCGACTTCCAAAATCCTTACCAAGCGTTAATTGGTAGAACGAAGATCGGCAACCATCTCGGCGGTGATCATGGTTGAGGTGTCTACCTTGGCTGAAATGTCCTGGCTGCGGTTTAAACTTAAATCGCTGGTAGAGGGTACACTCATAGAACACCCGTCATAACTGTGATGTATTTTAACATCAATGCAATGCCAAATGTCATCATTTTTGACCCCATGACACTTTTCATCGCTGTGATGTCAACCATTACATCAGCTGCTCTGATTTTCGTTAGCAGTAATTATGACAATTATTTCATCAATGACATGTCAAACTGATATCATGGTGATGCTTTATTGGAATACGTTTGATGTGAGCATGTGATCAATACAGTGACACTCTAATATCAAGGAAATGACTAAATGAAGGCAATATAATGAAATATATTATCAATAGAATATTACACTAACATCAAACCAACTATAATTTGGTTTCAATATGATGTAAAAGTCTCATTGATGTGATGGTTCATTAACATCTGAAAAATGGCTAAGTGAAGTAAATATTATGACAAAATGTCATCAGTGCTATGGCACGCTATCTCCAACTAAATTTAAACTCAAGTTATATGTAGTTTAATTCAACAATTTGTTCAAACAGATAATTTTATATTTCACCACTTTCAAGAAACCAATGAGAATTAAAAATGTTCTAATACTTTTGATGACTAACTGTCATCAATATAATGTCTGTGTGTGGCATTAGCATTTTACTCTCTACGCTCGCATTGTATTCGTTATTTAACTAACGTCGCATGTAATGACAAAGTGTCATCAAAACGATGACATTTTGTCATTGCTTAAACAATACTTGCTTTATTTTTTCTACTTCTTAAAAATTCATGTAAGTTTAAAAACAATAATTTTAACAACAAAATTTTTGTTCAACAATAAATTGAAAATATTATTATATTATTTAGCCTTTTTTTGAAATCAATTTGGACAAATTATATGTTTTATTAATATAATTATTAATCAAATGTATCATTGAATTGATGTCACCACAGTTGTAGCATTGATGATACTCAATGTATGACAAAATTCTCTAATGACTTTTGTCATTGAGATTGATGTCTGCTTTTACATTACTGATGACTATTTACATAATGTTGATATCACAATTCTAATGTCCCACCGTCATCAATATGAAGACGCTTTTTTCTATGAGTGTACTTTTGCAAGACAGCAGTATCCCCGAGGTACTGTTGTCAGATATACTAACAACTTGAGGAGTTTTCACAAGAAAAACTTGATCAAATAGCACGATATTGAAATATAATTAAAACCCTATACCTGCAAAAACTGTAGATCAGCTACTCGTACCTTCGGAATATCAAAAGGTTATGCAGCATTAAATCTGGTACGACTTTTCATACAAATTTTTATACCGATAATATATAAGACTACTAAAAGTACTCGTATAGGTGAATAACATTAGACACAACATGATTATTTTTCTGGCTGACCATCTTTTAAGGTGATTTTAGTTTATGGGCTGACAAACGTGTTTAATTTTATACCCGCCACCCATACAC
Organism: Thecocarcelia acutangulata; assembly: GCA_914767995.1. Classification (NCBI taxonomy): domain Eukaryota; kingdom Metazoa; phylum Arthropoda; class Insecta; order Diptera; family Tachinidae; genus Thecocarcelia; species Thecocarcelia acutangulata. The sequence continues at coordinate 32,035,664 of OU612097.1, forward strand.
GTTCAAAATTATAGGCAAACTATTTCCAAAAACTAAATTATGTTTGCATTGAAACTTTTGTCTCTACACATAAACATCGAACCGTGCACACGCATACACACATACACTTTTGTTTGTACATCTATTTTCCACAAACACTCCATACATGTTCTCATCGGTATCATCCTTGTCATATCTTTATGTTTTATTGCTGCTGCTTTATCCTGCTTGTATTATCCTGTTCGACATAATGACAAAATTTTGTTGTTTCTTTGTTTGTTTATTTTAGTTAGTAAACTTTTTTTTTTGTTTTTATTTATTTTTTGTTTTTTCCAATGCAACTCTCGGATACGTTTAATTGATGAATGGTTGTTAAATATTCAGTTAAATTTCCCATAAATTGTTTTATACTTTTGGGGATTAAAATGCTCTCTGAATACCGGCAACGAATGTCTAAAGTACTAAAGTTTATGTACAGATACGTTCATAACAGATTTAATATTAAAATATTTGAAAGCAAAGCACATATTTTTGTTTAAGTGAAATAAGCAAAATTAAATGTTTGATTGAGATTAAGTGAACAGGGGAGAGTGAGGCCGCAGTGAAGTGATTGGATATCGTGTTTAAGTTATAGAAAATTCATTAAAACTAATAGCATGTTGTGTACGTTGGACTAAATAGCAATAATATTTTGATTCAATTAACATTATTTTTGGAATTCGAAAACATAAGCGAGTGAAGTATTATTGGGCGGAGAAAATACTATGGCTTAAAATACAGATAAGCTCTTAAAAACAGTGTTTCCAATAACGGTGGTAAAACGATACCTTGTGTTATTGGATTAAATTTTTTTTAGTACCAAAGCAACTTTAGTTGTTAAAAAGAAACTAACGGTTTCGGCAAACAATTTTATACTCATAGTTTGGCAATGACGACTCGAAAAACTCCTCATGCGGGTTAGGTTTAACAGACTGCCAGCCAATGAAAGGGCAGTATACTACCGCTGGATTTTCTAATTTGGTTCCGTTGTGTCGCCTTAGTGTGATGTGTATCTCAGCAGATCTAGATATCACTGAGCCAGTTCAGAACCAACCCGAAAATCGGATGAAAAAGTCCAATTCATCCACATCACATTCCGATATTTCTGCCAAATCGTCCAGCACCTATCTATCTAGATACAAAGCTCTTTTATAAATGGGTTGCACACCGATAGAGAAAGTGTTCAACACTGTCTACCTCTTCTTCAGCCGTACAACTTCACCAAAAGTAATTAAATGAAAGTTTTATCTCCTTGCGTGCTATCCTATTGATAATATCCCACTAGAACTATCACAGCAGAACGCAATCTGTATCGAGATAGACCCCTAAGGATAATTGTCTTCATATTATCATACCTGGGATATGTTAGTCTTGATATTCGACAGGTAACCTCACTAGACCATCTATCGGGATAGACCTCTAAGGATAATTGTCTTCCTGTTATCATACCTGGGATATGTTAGCCTTGATATTCGACAGGTAATCTCACTAGACCATCTATCATATGCAGTTCCTAAAAGTTGACGCTGTACGTGATTCTGCTATTAAGCAGGAAGGATCTCAACCATCCCATCTAAAGCCGTTTGTTGTAGCCACAGCCCGACCCTTACCAAAACAAGCTTTTCATATGATACATGCATCAACGAAATATAAGATTTTGTTCGTTCGAACTTCGTTGCTCACTACAGGGTACTATTCGCGTTGTGGCGAATAAATTCAAATTAATTTGCTTAGCAACCCATGAACTGAGTATCATAAAAGACGAAACTCAAGGTCTGTGGAAAGTGTAGCTATTGTCAATAACAGTATGCAAGAGAATCGGAAGAAGTCGATTTTACTGTACTTACAATACCTTTGACTTTCACAGACTACAACTTTGTGTATTTCACGCTGTGAAGCTAGCTTCCCACTTCCATGCGAAATTGTCACCGGAATTAAACGTATAACTCAAAAGGTAATGACATGTGTTTGCTAATTGGGCCCCAGATTTTTCAAAAATAAACTTAGTTTTCATAACAGAGAAACTTTCAGAAATAAAGACCATTTGTCGGTAAATGACAAAAAATGAATTGTGGAATTTGGAACCACATTTTTAAAATAAACCACAGAGTCAAATGTACACTTCCAAAGGCAGTGACAAGTGTTTCCTAAATGAAATTTAGGGTACTTGCGGAATGAACATAATTATCTTCCAAGGTCTTGTTTTCAGGAATGAAGACCTCTAGTGGAAGAATGGTAGATTTCGAGATCATACGCCTCGACATGACATCCAAGAGCGTAGAATGCATCCTGTCTATATGATGTGAATTTCCTTTTTATTTATTCTTTAGGTTTGTTTCTTTGTAAACAACGTAAATCATCCCGGTCAATGGCGACCGAAGACGTAAACCAACTTCTGTTGGCTTGGATTAGATAATATGATCAGTACTTTTATCTGGTTTTAAAAATATTGCGCTAAAGTACCTTGATCGATTGAACAATATTAATCGTCCTTACAAATGGCGAGTGGTAATGATTACAACTACTTTTGACTTGAATAGGATGATATAGCCACCAACGCTTTATTGTTTCACAGGCCCCGGGCTTTTAAGCCTTTGATCACGCTGTTGATCTATTAAACATTCTGCAGATTTCATTTGAGAGTGTTGTCGTTTCACACAGATGGGATGTGAACTAAGCACTGAGATTACGCTTTTTTCGTGAAGATGCTTATTCAATTGCAGGACTACAGAATGCGTCGTTGATTTACGTCAGCCCCAGCCCTCACGGCCTTATCTGATAATGTACCAACTCCACTGAGTGAATTATTCATGAATCACTACCGCGCCAGTGTAGCTTGCAAGTCTCACACAGGTTGCACCTTTGTAGACATAGAGACAGACGCCTTGCTGCAGAGTGCGTTCCTTCTAATCCCTCCCATATATAATTTCCCAGACAGTCAATGGAAGACAAGGTATGTGAGTAGATAGGTAGAAGTCCGTTAATAGCATCAGGCCTTAACCAAGCTACACGTCTACGATCGCTTTTGGTTCCGTGCATTACAGGTTTCTGTTGCAAGACAGGTATCTGACCGCAAACTGGCCTTCTACCAAAATAGTCAGAGAAACTAATCCGCATTCCCGTGATTTCGATTTAAACCACAGCCAGAACGTTTCAGGCAATGTAAGCAACTCAACTATGATCAGCGATGGTCATCAAGCAGAACCTCGCGAGTGCTGTTCCAATCCCCGTTTTGTCAATTGAGCCATGTTAATGTTTTCAGATGTCCAAAAGAACATAAGTCATGCGGTTTCCTAAAGTTTTTGTTGATACAACAAACGAGAAACTCCTCTCTATATAAATTAAACGTAACTAAAGTAAAACGGGCTCACCGGGAGTTGCAGGACTGCGCGAACATGTCACGCTATACAGCGCTTCTCATAACAGATGTCATCGAACAAAGTCAGCATGATATATGGGACCATTCAGATGCGTGTCATCCAGCGAATCCACAATGGACGTTTGTGTAATGTTACACACATATTTCATACAAGCTGGGCATGTGCATGTCTTTCAAATGACTACAATTCGTTTTTAAGATAGTAAGACGACATAATAAATTGCAACTCTCTTACTGAAGTATTCTAAATTTGTAACCGTTTTCTTTAATATTCTATCTGATCAACAAAGTTTACGTGCAGTAGTTTGCTGGAATTCGTTTGTTACCTGCAGTTTTGCTTCTACTCTTTTTTAGTGGAAAATTCTTCACTCGGAGTTTTTTTTTCACTAAAACTATTAATCAGATTCGACAGATAGGAAATTTGTTTTAGCCAGTTGGCCCTCGCACGAGGAACCTTTGGCGTTTAAATCAACTTATTCCAAAATTTCAAGTCTATAACGAAACGTTTAGCTCGATTATGGATGGCAGCCGAACTGTAGATGCCAGATGCTGAAAATGGTAATGCAGTCCAGTAAAATGATAATACAGGTTCTAAAATCGTAGTATCGAAAATAACTGTCTTTCGTACAGCCAAAAATTCGCCTGCTTTGCGAGCTATCGCTCATCAATTAATTTATACTATTATTATTATATATCGTAAATTTGATGTTTTTTATTACAAGTATATTTTTTCTTTACAGGTAAGTCGAGTCATCAAATTCGTATTTGGACATGTAATCAAACTTGGAAAAATATAGGTATTTTTATGAGACATCATAAATATATTTTCATAGAAATGATTCATGGCAATTTAAACTAACTTTTTGGTTTTACGAGATGTTTTCTTGCAATAGCTAAGTGCATAGTTTGTTACTAGCACATCATTCTTTCAGGGTACAAATAACATCTAGCGTATGACAGGGCTGTGGCTCTATGTGTTATAAGCTTTCTACTGATGATCGTGCTCTACATTTATACTTTAATGTACTAAATAGTCTTTTATATAGCAATTCATTCAGTCCAAGTGCTTCTCGCAGTGTAAAATTATTATTTTAAACAACTGACTTTACTATTAAGTATTTCTATATATTATTATTATTTTATTACTATTTTCAAAAAACAAAAATCTTTCAAAAACAAATACTCAAATAAGAGTACAAAATATACTTTTGACACATTGTCTGAACTTTTGTGACATTTAAATCACACACAGACAGACTGCTAGCTGGCTCAGTGGTACTTGTTGTTCTTTTTGTGGTACCAACACAAGCAACAATCAGTATGTATATGTGAGAATGTATGTGTTTATGTTATAAGTGATGGATTTTAAATAATACCAAAGAAAATTTATAAGCCACAAAAGAAAAAAAAAACAATAACTTGAGACATTGAATGTCGAAAAATATTTTCACATATACATGTATTTAAATACTATTTAAGGAAAATGGAAAATTACTTTATAATTGTGTGTTTTTGCACATGTTCCGCAAAATTGTCATTTATTAACATACAACAAGACTAGAAACCGCAGACGAAGTGCAGTGTCTATATTAAATAATTGGTTTGTGTGTTGTCCATAATTTTGTTCTCATCTAGTAAAATTACTTAGAGCTCTCAAAAATAGAAAACAAGTAGACGTTTTATTCGTATCCTTAAAATATTAATTCTTATTTTGCTTTTGTATATATTATATAGCTTTGTGATATTATATATACATATATAAAAATATATATATATATTTTTTTGAAAGAAAATATTGTTACGTTTTTGCCTTCAAAACACTTTTGCGGACTCTTCAATTGCAAACGAAATAAGGACTCACACACTTGTTCGATACAAAGTACTTAAATAATTCACAACTTTATTGACACTTGATACCACTGGGTACAAAAACACTAGACTTGGTTACTGTCTGACTTATGATTGTCTTGCACAGGCTACTACAAGCAAGTTAAGTGAATGTGACTTAATATCACTCCCATTGAAGGAGCTTGTCCATTTTCTTGACATACTCAACCCAGAAAGCGGCAAGGGCACGCACAATAGATCAATAATGGTCGCAGTGCAAATGGCCGATGAGGGCCATACCCTATCCACTAATAATAATAGTCTTGCACAAAGTTTAAAAATAAACTAACTAAATTAATAATAGTTTAAAAATAAACGAACTCGGTCGGAGATCTACCTGCAATTTATACTTCTTTCTAATCTTCTACAATCGTCACGATCTGTGCTGCCGCGAGTAAAAAATTGCTACAACCGAAATTTTTCAAAAAATTGTTAAATTTGCAAAAAAGTTACCAAAATTAATATGAATTTTTATAGTTACTTGACAAGCATTGGAATAAATTAAATCGTCACGATCTGTGCTGCCACGAGTAACAAATTCTTGCAACCAAAATTTTTCAAAAAATTGCCAAATTTGCAAAAAAGTTACCAAAATTAATATGAATTTTTATACTTGACAAGCATTGGAATAAATTAAATTTAATCTAATTTGCATTATAATACAAAAAGTATATCCACTTTATAGTTAAACAGTACTAATTACTATTTAAACTAAATTACCAAACAAATATTAATTCAACATTGGTTTCAAATTGGTTGTAATCCCTTGGAAGGCGTACTTTTTATGATTGAAGGAAAGAATTAAAACTTGAAGTGTCCATAAGCTAACTCACTTCACTCACATCGTATATGATGATATAAAATTTAATTGCAAAAAAGATCACTACTTAATCAGATGATTTTTTTGGCGTCAGCAACTGGGTTGAAATACTAAATGACAACTCCTATAACCGGACAAACTTTTTTTGAAACGAAATTTTCCTAAGTTTTTCCATACAAAACTTTTTGCCATAGCCGCACACTTTAATAAAAATTGTGTTTAAAACATCTCTCATAAGCTGACAGAAGCGTGGGGAAAACGGCGAATTGTGTTCAGTTATGCGTTGCGCACAACCACCTAGCGCATATTCCATGTGTGCAAGACTCGCACGTAACACGTGCGCATCGTCCAGAGCTCATCCATTTGTCGTCGATTGCCCAGGGAACCGTACTACGCAGTACAGAGAGAATTCGTTTTTCAGCCGTACGCTTCGCCCGTGGAATAATTTGTAAATGCAAATGTGTTTCATGTGAAATGTTAAGAAACACAACTCCCTCTTTCCCCCCCTTCATAACCTCATTTTCCTAGTTCCGGTACAATGCACGGCATATGTAGGGGTCGTCCCCTAATTACTGGTCACAGAAAAAAAAGGCATATCATTGTTTGAAAAATTTATGATATAAAAATCATTAAATCATGTAGATTTTTTTCTCTGCAGCGATGCAACTCAGAGACGACCCATTAACGTCGTAAATTACAAATTACACAATCTAGTTACAATAAAGTAATCTTTCACTTACACTTAAATAAGAATTTTTTGTTTGCTCTCGCCAAAGTTCGTCAACTCTTTAAAGTGTTGTCGCCAAAATCTCCGCTCCTACAATTTATTTTTACTTCCATTTATTCTCAACTATTTCTTGACATTTTTTTAAGTTTCGCTTTTTTTTTGTGTAGAAATTCCCGTTTATAAATTCTTCTTGGCTTTACATCTTGTGATTTTTTTTTGTTTTGCTTCCTGATTAACGCTGCTCTATTGTAATTTTTTAAAATAATTTTTTAGGCATTAAAACTTGTGCTTTTGTAATAAAATAATCATGCAAATTGAATGTCATTGCTCTAAAAAGAATTTTGTTTAATTATTATTATAATTTTTTTTTTGTGTCGCTTTACTCTATTGAAGAACATGAACATGTGAATGTTTAATTACAAGCATTCAAGTCTTTTCGTTGAGTGTAAAAACTTTACTAATGGTTTTCTTCTAGACATGACATTGTTGTACAGACAAAATAAAAAAATAAAAAAAAAAAAATCAGAAAAAAATTACAATAAAACGATCAGAAGAAGATGTTAGCAGCGTTATATAGCTGCTGTAACCCAACGAACATATTGCTATATTTTTAAACAGTTGCATTTTCTCTTTTCCAAATCTTACTGGCTCTGAGAATACCTAAGGAAATCTCTTTCTAGTTTGTTATTTAAATGTGTTTTAAAACAAGCCGCAATATTAGTTCTCAAAATGTCTGAATTTAGTTCTGGGTGTTGCAGTATAGTTAGTTTTCAGTTGAGTTGTTAGTTCTTAAGAAAACTTAAAAATGAGAAATATTCCATAAGATCTTATTTAATGAGCCTAGAAAATCAGCAGAATTTCACTTTCATCTTGACTAATTGAAGTTATTTTAATATATTTTAAATATATTAATGAGAATTCAAAAAGAAATATCTTCTAATTATATTTCTCAACCGCAAAAACAGAATTTTTTGCTTAGAGAAGCTTTTATTGCTCTCTCATCTACTGTATAGTGTGTAAAAAAGTTACCATGAAATGAAAATATTAAAAATCACTGCTCTGAAATAGTTTGACACCTTTGTAGAACAAATGGAAGCATTTAGAGAATATTGTAATGTACATATACTATAAAGTATAAATAAGTCGACTTATATCTACTTTATTTAGTATTATTGTAAATACCGTATTATTATCTGTCTGGCCCACTATGTCACTCGACATCGCTCGTTCCCATAATGTATATTTTTATAAACACTCAATTGGAAATATTCCTGAATTGTTTGTAGTTACAGGAATATTATTTTCAATTTTTTTTTTGTAGTTGGTATTATAAAAAAAAGGATATATAAACTCACAAATTTGCTAATAAATATTAATCATTATTCTGCTTTCTAGTCGGCATTTTTAATTTCTTTTGCATCCATCTGCCATATAAATAAACACTGGCATATAAAGCTGCCTATGCAACTTTATGACGTGGCGTTAATTAGCGCCGGCTACCCGAATTAGATAGGCATTACCAAAGCCCCACAAAGGCAAACGCTCTCCCTCCCTTTAATATGTAGAAACTGCAGATGGATCAAGTTTGGATTTCAAAAAAATTAAATAGTATTAATTCCCCAGTTCGTACGCCCGAAGAATGGTAGAGAGTATGTCTTCATTTGAAGCCAGAGTTAAAGTGGAAATTGCCCAAAACAAAAGAAATCTGCGCAACTGAAAGACGGAAATAAGCTGTAAAGCTTAAAAAAAACACATGGAAACATAATCCCATAAAGGATATTTATTTTAAATGATTATGAGTATTCTCTTAGCCGACTTCTAATAAATATTATCAGCCCAATTATGAATATTCTCACGGAACTTATTTCTCTCGAACTTTTTCTCCTCGGAAATTGTTTCTCAATTAAAGTATTTTTCTCATCTCAAAGTAAATAAAAAAGTATAATTTTTGTTAACTTAACCCAAACATGCCCAGGCCTATGCGCTTGGTACTCAATTGTTTTTGTAAAAGCGCTAAGCTATAGGGCTGTGCTCTTAAATACACAAATACTGCGCTCAGCACTAGCAATGAAAAATACACAATAATTTCGTCTTTCATATTTTTTTTCTTTCTTCACCGCACGCACACAAAAGCAAAGCAACAACACTTTCGCATGTTTTGTTGGTAAACATAGACGACAGCGATTATCAGTGTGAACTTTGTTTTTGAAAATGTTTTGCTTTTTACTACAAAAAATATTAAATAAAAATAGTCTTTCTTAAATGTATTGGTGTTTACTCTTCCATATAGAACTTTTGGGCATCACTGACTCAACCCTAGGAATTCAAGAGTTATTCTCCTTTTAGTGCTTTCAGTTAACGGAGAGAACGAAAAAAATAAGAAAACATCGTATTCGATTTTTGTTCATAATTGGAGAAAAGAGAAAAATGAAAAAACTCTCACAGAATTTTTATTTTTCATTGGGCTGTATATTCTGCGTATTTTTCCGTCGATGAAATACTTTTAGTTTTAATTTTTTCTTTTTGCTTTTAAGTTGAAATCCTGGTTTTCTGCACACAAAACTAATTTGCTTTTTTACAAAAGTTATGGTTGCTAATACTCGTACGTCAAAATATCACTCTCAATCAGCCCATTTATAAATATTCTCACGGAATTTTTTTCGCACAGAATTTATTCCTCTCGGAATATATTTTTCACAAAAAGTACTTTTTTTCAATTAAAATCAAAAAGAAAATCACAATTGTTGCTAACTTGGCCGTAGGAATTGAAGATTTGAACTAACTTTAGTGTTTTCAGTGAATGGAGAGAAGGAAAAATAAAAATGCGTCATAGTTCATTTGTGTGCATAATTGGAGGAAAGGGAAATGTGAAAGTACTCCCACGAAATTTCCATTCGTAATTGGGTTGAATAACTTTTCAGCAAAAAATAGTTGCCATAAGTAATACAGCCCAATTATGAATATACTCACGGAATTTATTTCCCTCGGAAATTAATCCTCACGGAATTTATATCTCACATAAAGTACTTTTTTCAGTTTAAATTAAAGAAAAAAGCACTATTTTTGGCCATAAGAGTTGAAGAGTTGACGTCTCTTTAGTGTTTTCAACGAGTGGAGAGAAGAAAAAGTAAAAAAACCTCATACTTAATTTTCGTTCATAATTATAGGAAAGGGAAAAGTAATAAAATTCGTATTTTTATTTATAATTGGGCTGTATAGCAACGCAACTAAAGTTTGATTGCTATCGTTAATCGAGCCATTAAACTTAATGTTAGGAAACATATAAAAAGCCCAGAAGATATTTTTCAATACATACATTTATGCGACTGAGAAATATTTTTCCCTTTTTACTTTATAACTTTGTTCCTTTCTTGTTCATTGGGTTAACCTCATGTAAAGTTTTATTTTCCTAATTTCGCAAAAATAAAAAACGTATAAAACTATCTTTGGGTGTTTTCCTGCGTTCTTATGTCTTGCATTTTGTGTTAAGCATCTGTTCTGTAGATGTCAAGTTGTTCTATACTTTTTTTTTATATTTTTGTTGAATTGTTTAGTTAAATTAAGTTGATGTACTTGATAAATGTGGAATAGTTTTTAATAAAAGATGAGTGAAAAAAAAGAAAAGGAAAAAATCACACCCGTCTTTATCTCATATAAAATTAAAACGTTTCATCTTAATTAAGAAAATATTTCTTCTAAACAGTTTCAACATAAATTATAATTATATAAATAGAAATCATTAGCAGTTGCATTAAACAAAAATTGTTGAACTGTTGACCTCTTTTTTACAAAAAAAAAAAAAAAAAAAAAAAAAAAAAAAAATCCTAAATAAAATTAGAAAATTGAATAAAATATCATTAAATAATTTAACAAGGTCGTTTTGGTTTCTTGCAATGAAAACATTTTATTTTCAGCAATTCTTTTTTATAGTCTATCTCTTTTGTTAAATTTTTTTTTGTAACTTTTGACAAGTGGTAATTCTATCTAGACATTTAACAGCTGGACAATTTCGGTGTAATTTTTCCATACATCTTCGTTTGCCATCATCATGCTGAAATCCAAACATCGTCTGCACTTGGGGTTGCAGTTCATGTTACGAGTGCAGAGTATTTCTAAGAAATTGTGTTTAAATATTTATTGTATAAATTGCTTTAAACTTTGTTAACATTATTTAAAAAACTGATTGACATCTTGCATTGCAAATAAAAGGAATTATGAAATTTTAAAATTAAATTAAGGTTATGCTACTGGGAGTGGGCATTGGAAAGCTGAGTAAATTTTTTCGTTATTGAATCGTAAGTTTTGGATTTTTAAAAAGAAATTTGGAATGTTTTTCTTATGGCTTGACATTTTTATTATACTGATAGCAATAGAATTTGGTAATTAAAAAGTGCTGGCTTAATGAAAAATAAAAAAAAAAAAATAAAAAAAATCTTGCGGTTTTCAAACCACTAAAATAATATTTCATCGGTTTTGTTCTTAGAATCGCTAAATATTGATGGCTGTCAAGGCACCTCACTTGAAAATTGATACACTATTAAGAAAACAAATTGCGGTTTTGAAACCACTAAACTAACTTTTTTTCGTTTTTGCTTTGAGAATTTTGTCATTAAGAAATACAAAAATTGTCTTAATTCCACTCGCTAAATATTAATAGCTATAAGTGCTCTTCTTCGTACCGTTTTTAAGGCATGCAGACTTAAATCCAAATTTTCTAAGTCGACAGCATACATAAATCATGTGATAAATGCTTAATGTGGAAGTAAAAGCCACGTCACCATATATATTGTGGCAAAGATAAATACGTTTCAGTCTTAAGCATACAAAACGCAACGCTGTGTCATTAAGAAACCGTAGTTTATTTTTTGTCTTGGACCAGTATTCAGGGGATAACCCCTACATATGCAGTACATTATACTAGAACTATGATAATAAGTTATCAGCAGGAGAAAAGTAAAAGTAGTGTTTGTGAACATTTGACTAGAACCTTCCATTTTTATCATTTTTTATTTATTTGTTTTTTGTTTTATTTAATTTTTTTTTTTTTTTTTTGAATTAGAAATTATATAAATTCGTAACAGAGAGTGAAAAAAATACACATCAGCACTGGCCTTTACGGCTTTATCGGATGATGAACCGATTCCACGTAGCGAATTATTCATGATTCACCAGCGACACATAGGTCTCAATTCTGGCCATATGTTTGTAGCCATATAAGAAACCCTTGCTTAAGAGCCCGGGCCTTCTACTCCCCCCTGTATGCAATTTCCCAGGAATCAATGGAAGACAAGACTTAATAGTTGGTAGGCCGAAGCCAACTAAGAGCATCAGCCCTGAAACCAATTCAGCCGTCCAACCATCACCACTGGTTCCTTACAGTACAGGTATCTTTTGCAAGGCACCAACACCTCGGGGGCTTGTTAGCCCCCGAAAAAAGCCATGCATCAACAATCATCAGGGATACTAACTCTCCCTTCCTGCACCTTTAGGTTTAAACCACAGCCAGAACATTGCAGTCAAAGTAGTCACTTCAACCACGATCAGCCCGGGTGGAACTACTAGCTTCGGGAGGCATGCTGATCTCCGATCTACCAATTTATACCTTTGGTAAGGGTTTCGGAAGCCAACACAACATAAGTCATGCGGCTTCATAGTGTTTTATTTGCGACAACAAACGAGGGACCCCTTTCGCTCTTTACTGGTAAAGCAAAGTGCCCTATTTTGGAATACGCCAAAGCAAAACCTGTAAAATATCATGGAGAAGAAAATATTTGCCGCATTGCGTGTTCGATCGAAGAATTGTAATGAAAAGAATAGCTATCGCCGTTGGAGATAAAAACAAACTGCTGCTCATATGATAACGCCATATTAAATTAGCCCAAGCTAAAACCCTGTATAGCCGTCTGGCCTTAGTTTTACTTAATGTGAGTTTTGTAACAGTTCACAGGCATTTCATTTGGTGCTTAAAACGGGGAAGGTTTCTTGTTCTGGCAACGCCATATTAAACTGGCCAAGCCAGAGTACGAATAATGTATTCAGACTTGTGTCAGTTCTCGTATTCCTTAACACGCTTCAGTTCTCCTCAATGCGGAATAGATCTGAGACATGTCATAAGGTGCGTAAAAAGGAGAAGTTCTCCTCTTGCGACTGCGCTATATTAAACTGGCCAAGCCAAAGTACTCATAAAGCAGTTTTACTTGTGCTCAGTTTAATTAACTTGTCATAACATGTATAAAAAGGAAATGTTCTGATCTTGTAGCAACGCTAATTTAAACTGTGAAAGTCAGAGTGCCCATAATGCAGTTAAACTTGTGTATAACTGCATTATGGGTATGCATCAGTTCTTCTCAATACACCAGGGGAGATATTCTCCCCTGGTGGCAACGCTGTGTTAAACTGGGAAAGCCAAAGTGCCCATAATGGCTCAAATTTTTTGTCATTTCCAGTATCAATTCCCCAATATAGGTGTTTTGAGAGATATCAGTGCAAGTTCACCTATTATAATGGCGGCTGATATAGCTAAAAACAGCCATGTGGACATTTCTTGTATCCTGAATGTAATCTTTGTCTGCGGAATTACATTTTCCTGCCATTTTAAAAGTTTTTTCATATGACCACAAATTCTCTAAGTAAAATAAAGCAATAATACATATTTCTTTAGGTATGTTTTGTTTCCCTGCATCACGATGTTTGTTTTGCAAAACTTCCCTTAATCGTCAAACTTCAACTTAAAAGGCGAATAAAAACAAAACTAATTAGAAAAAATCCGTTTAATTACACCCAATTCATAAAATTGTGCTGCTGTTTATGATGTCTTTAATGTAGTTTAATCGTTAAGTCGCACATGAAAACGTTGTGAGTAGGCGGCGACGGCGGCCCATAAAGAAACTTTACATGCCACAGCTAGAACAACAGAAATGTTAATTGTAATTTATTACAGATCATAAACTTATAGGAAATAAATCATAATTAACTATTGTATGTGAAAATTGTGTTTCGAATGCAGACCACAAGCAGGAGGAATATTTGCTCAGGAGCTTGGCGCTATCGTGTATGCGAGAGAGGGAACGTTGAATAACGTGTTGGAGTTTGTCACCTGAAAGGCTGTGGTCCCCAGAATAGTATCTTATACTTTGCTCTACAGCAAAAATACTTGTTAGGTTGTACAGGCCGTCAGTTTCATGAAACCAGCCCACTTGGGTCCTTTGGGTCCCAACTGGTTTGTTAAATTTAGAATAAAACTCAGCGTAATTTTTGAAACCCTGGTAACACTCATTTGCTTGATTCAAAAATACACATGTAAACATTCATACAATTACACAATTTAAGTTATTTATTGAAAATTAGCGTGTTTAACTAAATTTATTACAATTTGTTCGCTAATAATTATTTACTCGTTTATAGCAAGCAATCAATTTACGGGCAAATGCGACACAGTGCAAGTTTCTGGCTCTTGCCTTGGAAAAAAGAAAAAAAAAAATGGGATTTAAACCATATCCATGTGTATATTTGTAATTTAATTCCACAAGGCCTTTGACAATAAATTACGCATTTAATTAATATTTGTTAGCAAACTACAATGTAAATGTGTTGTATCTATGTGTGTGAGTCAGCGTTTGAGAGTGTATTTGTTTTAATTTAAATTTGAAACATAATGATGAGTCCTCTTCGACCATAAATAGAAACATAGTTTTCATCTAGGAGAATATATATTTATGTGTTTGCAGTTGTGGTTGTGCTTGCGTGGATGTTTGTTGACATTTTTGTTTGTGCTTGCGTGTGTGTGTGTGCGTGTTGCTTTTTGAGTGTTGTTTGTGTTAGATGTAGTTGTAGTTGAACAAACCTTAAATTTTTGTCCAAACATTTCAACATCAAAACTATAAGAAATAAAAGATGTATTTTCTTTGGGAAAAAGTAAACTGTTATTTTTATCCTAATTTTTCGACCTTTTTCTTAAATTAGGATGTAATGATCTTCAAGCTTGAGCTCTTTTTATAAAAATTTTTTAAAAAATTGTTTATTTAATTTAATATTTCGTCTTCCTTCGGAAGACTTCTTCAGGAAAATTTTCTTGATTTTTTTTTGTTTATAAATTATTTGAAAGAAAAATAATTTATAAACAAAAAAATCAAGAAAATTTTCCTGAAGAAGTCTTCCGAAGGAAGACGAAATATTGAATTAAATAAATTTTTTTTTTTTTAAATTTTTATAAAAAGACCTCAAGCTTGAAGATCATTACATCTTAAGTAAACTTTTATAAAATTTTCTTTGTTTCCAGTTATGATTTTTAGTTAAAGTTTAAATAAAAAATTATTCGGTACAAAAAAAAAAACTTTTTCTAAATCCAAAAAAATTTAAAATATTTTCTCAACTATTGTGCGGAAAACTAACGTAGCCGAGTAAATTTTTTATAAAGAAGTATTTTTTTTTTACTTATTTGTTAATTCGCATATTATTGGCTTGATGAATAGCCAGTTTTGTATTCCTGTCAAATTTGTGTTTAAATTTATACAATAGCCCAATAGCAGATGAAAGCTTATACTGCAACACCTGGATATATGTATCCCAACAGAGATTGCTTTGCAAATTTACGCCAAGATATTTTACTGCAGAAGTTTCAATAACCTCCTCTCCGTCTACATTAATTGCAAATAAGTTGTTTTGACTAAAATAAGGGTTAAACCTTATCAGCTTCGTTTTTTGAGCATTTACAACTAGTTTGTTTAATCTCGTAAACTCAGAAATAAGGGCCGCATCACGTTGCATATGCATTTTTAATACATTTTCATACTTATAAGGATAAAATATGCATGTCGTCAGCATACATAAACAATACATAAATAATATATATAATACATATATTTTGAATAGCAGTGGACTTAGTACACTTCCTTGCAGAACACCACATTCCACACAACCACTAATACTCCTATGACCATTAATATCGACATACTGCGTTCGATTGCTTAAATAACTTTGTAATAATTGCAAGGATCGTCTGCTCATACCATAGTATTCAAGCTTTTTGATCTTTTCCAATAGGGACTTAACATTTTTTTTTTTTTTTATAAAATTCAAACGATTGAAATACAATCCAAAGATTAATGAATGGAACTCAACTTTTTTCATATGGCCTACCGTGGGCACGTCGGCAGCATAGCTGCCAGATTTGACGATAAATCGTCATTTGGACGATAAATCGTCATTTTGACGATTTCCATGCTAAAAGTTAGCAAAATGACGATTAGACGATTTTTGTCGTAATAATTACGATTTTTGCAGCATTAAATTTTTGGAATTATTTTTAGATGATCTACAAAGTATGTGTAGAAGGATTTTCACGATGATTATTATGCAAATTTGCAACGTTGCCACAAGGTCCTACGGTCGATAAGGAATACTACCTTAAAGCTATGCGCCATTTGAGCGAAGCAATTTGTGAGAAACGCACAGAATAGTGTGAAAAAACAATCATGGATTTTGCACCATGATAACGCGCCAGCTCTTACATCGATGCTTGTGCGTGAGTTTTTGGCCAAAAACTAAACCGTTATCATGCCTCAACCACCGTAGTCACCGGACTTGCCCCCGCAGACTTTTTGCTTTTCCCAAACCTTAAGATATCGATGAAAGAAAAGCATTTTGCTACGATTGAGGTGATAAGGCAGGAGCTGTTAGCGATACCAAAAAGAGCATTTCTGAAGTGTTTCGAAGATTAGAAAAACGCCACAGTGTATTATATCTGAGGGAGTTACTTTGAAGGCGACAAGATAGTTATTGATGTATAAATAAATACATTTCGAAAACAAAAAATTAAAAATAATGGTTAATTTTTGATCAGACCTCGTATATGTGAATCCATTTTTTTGTCTTTCTTTTTCAGTTAAGACCGCATATGATGACTTTTAACATTTATGTATATATTCGTTATATTTGCGTTTTTTTACCTTTGTGTGAAGAACAATTATAAATTTTCATCAATATGATGCAGTTTTTTCAAACTTCTTAGAAACTAATTTTAAATAGCAAAATAATCAGTTTAACAACGAAATTCATATTGTACAATAAATAGCAAATTAAGATGTAATGATTGTCAAGCTTGAGATCTTTTTTATAAAATTTTTTAAAAAAATTATTTATTTAATTCAATATTAAGCGATTTTTATTTATTGAATCTTCAAAATGAACTAACAATAGGTATTTAAATCTTAATATTAAATATAAAGAAATAAAAAGAAACAATTAAAATGTGCTTTTTACTTAAGACCAGCCAATGCTAAACAAAAAATCTTATTATGCGGAAGCAATATCGGTAAAATCACCTATTGAAGGTTCTGATGGGACAACGGTATCCCTTCTTCTCAACTGAGAGTGGCCCTCAAAATTAAGTATATTACGCGCAAGAGGATTTGGATGAAGTTCCAGTTTACTGACATACCTTGGCGCTTACTTAGAAAATTCCTCTTTTACTAGCGGAACACTCAGATCTTTATGAATTCGTGAATTTTTTACATACCATGGAGCTGCAGTAATCGTTCGAAGAATTTGGTTTTGTCGCCTTAGAATTTTTTCAATATTTGACGCTGAGGCGGTGCTTCATAATTGAATTCCATAGCACCATATAGGTTTTAGAATTGCATTGTGTAGCAGAAGTTTGCAATCCAACTTCAATGTCGAGTTTCTGCCCATAAGCCAATTTAGTTGTTCTGCTTTTAGTTTCAACTGAGTGGCTTTTGCTTCAATGTGAGACTTCCACGTTAGCATACGATCCAGGCGAATACCCAGGTACTTGACTTCATTGTGCTGCGGAATAAGTGAGTTATTAATTTGGATATTATAAGTATTAATAAAATATATCATCATTCATTGAATTGATGTCGCCACAGTTATAGCATTGATGATACTCAATATATGACAAAATTCTCTGATAACTTTTGTTATTTACACTGAAGTTAGCATTCACATTACTGATGGCCATTTACATAATATTGTAGTCACAGTTCTGATGATATGACGTCATCAATATGAGGATGCATTTTTCTATGAGTGTATTTATACCAGAAGAACTATTATCTTTTATTAATACATATTTAATATTAAAATCAATTTTTTCCTTTTAATAACTGGTATTAATAATTTGCGAATATTTTATTTCATTTTACAATATAATCATCCTCTTTTAGTACAACCATTATTTCGCCACTACGTATAATTTGTCGATAAAGTTCATTTCAGTTCAAAAAAGAGTTCATTGTTAACTGATCCACAAACAACTGCAAATAGAATAGAAATAAAAATATACATAAATAAAAACGACATTATAGTTTAAACAACCAACAATAATAACAACAACAGCAAATACTATATTGACACCAACGGCAGCTCTACTAGCAACAGCAACTGCCAACACAAGCAACAGCAATATTTATATGTTGCAAACAATTATAGTTATTTAAACGGCAAAACTAACAAAAAAAAAAAAAAAAAAGAATCAAAATTATGTATATAAAAACTGTTCACTATAAAACTGCACTCAAGTGTAAATTTGTGTTGCTTGTCTTCTCTCCTCCCCCCTCATCAACAAGCTGTTATTTTTCACTGCCACCTTATTCTCTTTGGCTGCGTTGTTGGCTGCTGTTGTATGCATATATTTTTATTTTATATAAAACTGCTCGTGTATGCACAATATGATTTTAAACAACTGTGCAAAAAAATATATATATGTGTACTTGGGTGTACAACTATGCTTCCGCCGCGTTTTTTCTGAAGTTCTAGGCTTTGTTTTAAAAAATTGGTTATAGATTTATGAGTCAAAGTATTGTCTATGGCTGGCCATTACACTCTCCCCTCTTTCGGGTTTCGTAAGAATTTCACGTTGAAAAAACTGGCTACCTTTTGGTGCGATCCACGAGTCGATCCAATTTGTTACCGCTTTATAAGACCCAGAGTGCTGATCAGCCAGACAGTAGCACACGGGCCACTGATCGTAACAACTGATAGTATGAAGGAGTGACGTCTGGAGAATACGGTGGATGTGGTACGACTTCCCATTTCAGCGTTTCCAAGTATGTCTTGTGCCGTTTGTCATTCAATGCTCCACTGCTACGTATTAACTGCGTTCGATAACCATCATTTGCGATTGCTTCAGTCGGTTTTAACAACTTATAATACACTTCGACGAGCTGGTCTCATCAAATACTGAGCATGATCTTGGAACCATGGATATTCGGTTTGGCTTTCGACGTGGAGACATAGTCGGGATGTCTTCATGATTTTCTGCGCTTGAGATTATTGTAATGAACCGTTTATTCGTCTCGAGTCACAATGCGATGCAGAAATCCTTTTTGGCTCTGCCTTGCAAGTAGGTGTTCACAAGCTTTAACTCTTTGTTTCTAAATAATTCCCATGTGTTTCAGGCGTTAGGAAATTGCTTTTTATGTCATTCTTAAGGGTTCTGCTAATTCTTGTTGCGTTTGATACGAGTCGTGATCAAATAATGCCTCCCATTCTGCATTTTCGATAAGATTTTCTCTTCCACCGCCATTTTGGTGTTCGACGTCAAAATCACTCCTTCCGTGTTTGCCTTGCAAACAAACAAATGCTGTTCAGCATCTCTCTGCTTTAATTTCCTTGTTTCCGAATCATTCCCATCATTTTCAGGCGGTTTTAAATGGCTTGCAGCGTCAGTCCCAATAATCGCACTAATCACCCTAGTGTTGATCAAGTAATAACCCCAATTCTGCATCCTCGAAAACCTTCATTCTCTCCTTCGCCGCCATACTGACCTTCGACGTGAAAATCATCGTTCTTGAATTAATGAAACCACTCTTGGCACGTTCTTTCACTAGCAGTGGCCTCATCATAGGTGAAATAATACATCCCGCAATGCCAAGAATTTGACTCGTAATCTGGCAATTTTAATCAAGAATAACTTAAGATTTAATGATCTCCAAGCTTGAGGTCTTGTTTTATAATTCAATATTTCTTCGTCTTCCTTCGGAAGACTTCTTGAGGAATTTTTTTTTTTTTTTGATTTTTGTTTATAAATTATTTATGAATTGTTTTTCCTTTCAAATAATTTATAAACAAAAATCAAAAAAAAAAAAAAACAAAAAAAAAAATGGTCATGAAGAAGTCTTCCGAAGGCGAAATATTGAATTTAATAAACAAATTTTTTAACAAACATTTTATAAAAAAAAAATACCTCGAGCTTGGACATCATTACATCTTAATTTAAGACAAAGGTCGAAAAATTAGGATAAAGAAATCAAGAATAGCTTTATGATGTGAACTCAACTCGACTAACATTTCGATGGCGTTATACTTCCAAATAGGCTAGGCTTATTATATGGCATCTACAATCTATTTATTTTAATTGCCAGTCATCTATTTCAAAACGGCGGAAGCAAAGCTGTACACCTAATATTTGAAGTGAAACCAAATAAGAGTAACATATTACCATACAGATATTGACATTTTATTGACAGTTTTCTTAAGTGCTTTGCAATACACATAGAAAAACACTCACACACACACACATCAGCGCGCTCATACACATACTTATATACACACAAAAACACGCACACTTATACACACACTGTTACACACATGTGAACTTTTTAAGCGTAAATATATTATTTAACATCAAATATATTTTATGTATTCCTGTTTTACATGAACCAAGAGTTTTATAAAATCAAACATTCAAAAGTATTACTTTCAAATCATATTAAACAAATTTAAATAAACGTCTTCGTTTTTTTCTTCTGTGGAAAGGTTTACTAAAATTGAGAACAAACTTCTTCAAGACACATTTAAACAAAATTTTCTACAAAAAAGTTTCGGAAAAATTTAACATAAAAAATAGTTTTTTTTATTAAACAAATATATTCCAATTTGCTGTCATTTTTATTAGCTTTTTTTATAAATGAACTGAAACGACAATTGCTTTATTGTTCAAACTTTTAAACATAAAATTAAGAGATAAGAATTTGATCTTTGTGTGACACTTACGGAGCTCTTGAGGTCATTTATATTAACACTGGAACATCTAATTAAATAATAAACTATTTAATAATTAGCTTTTTATTTGAGGGGAGACAAAAAAAAAAAAAATGATATAGATTAGTGTCAATATCAATTTATAAAATTATAAAATTTATTCGATCTCAAGTACAAGTATTTAAAAAAAACTTAAAAACACATCGCAAAAACAAAGTTATTAACCTACAAAAAAGGTTAGAAAGCTCAAGAAAGTTGTAATGAAAAACATAATGCGTGATATTTCATACACTAAATTAGACATTTCTATTCGTAACTCTAAAAAAAAAGATAGTTTGAAAGGGCCAGAAATATGGTAATGACAATGAGCGTTGCGATAAACTATGTACACAGAAAAAATTTTTGTTCTTCTTCAGTAACGAAATTCGTTGAATCAATTAATAAATTGTTTGAATGCGGACCTGTAAAGGAATTCGTGGATTCAAACAAAAGTTTGGTAAAAATAACAACAAAATACGTTATCCATTTTACATATACAAATTATTTTTTCAGACAAAAATTTTGTTGATTTTACTTTTACTATAATTTTTTCTGTGTACACTGACTGAATCAAAGTTCGTCTGTATTATTAACCGAAAAATTTCGTAAAACCTCCATGAAAAAAAATTTTCCATGCAAGAGATTCTTTTTCAAATCGGAACAAAATTTATGCAAATAAACAAATATGGATTTTGTTAAAAATATAAATTTGAGAAAAGAAAAAATTATAGTAAAAATAACAAAATTTTTGTGTGAAAAAATAATTTGTATGCTTATACATAAATATATAAAAAAAAAAAAAAAAAAAAAAAAAAAAAAAATAATAATAATAATAATAATAATAATAATAATAATAATAATAATAATAATAATAATAATAATAATAATAATAATAATAATAATAATAATAATAATAATAATAATAATAATAATAATAATAATAATAATAATAATAATAATAATAATAATAATAATAATAATAATAATAATAATAATAATAATAATAATAATAATAATAATAATAACCTTGGACATCGTATTTTGTTGTTGTTTAAAAAAAATGTTTTCGAGCAATAGTTATTTTTTTTTAACTAAACTTTTGTTTGAATCTACGAATTCCTTTACAGGTCCGCATTCAAACAATTTATTAAAAGATTCAATGAATTTCGTTATTGAATATGAAACAAATTTTTTTCTATGTATAATATTATTAGTATTCATACTTAATTCCGCAGCACAATAAATTCAAGTACTTTGCTATTCACCTCGTCCGTAGGCTAGCGTGAAAGCCTCACATTGATGGAAAAGTCACTCAATTGAAATAAAGTGCAGCGCAACTGAATTGGCTTATGGGCAGAAATTCTACATTGAAGCTAGACTGCAAAGTTTTATTATACAACGCAATTCTCAAGACTATATGGTGCTATGGAATCCTATTATGGAGTATGGCCTCAACTTCTAACATTGAAAAAATTCAAAACCAAATTCTGCGAACGATTACTGCAGCTCAATGGTACGTAAGAAACTCTCGAATTCTCTAAGTATGTGACAAAGTATATTAGGAAGCTGGAACTTCGAAGGCCTGTCTCGGTTGAGAAGAAGTGATACTCTTGCCACCATCAGAACGTTAAATAGGTGATTTAGCGATATTGTTCGCGCAAATAAAAGCTATCTTTACCTTTCCTTTTTTTTAGAGAAGCCATCGTTCATCATAGCACCATCATCTGCAGATAAGTTATCGCTAACTTAGGTATCCTAAAGCAAAGTTATCGATGACTTGCGTTCATACAGAAAAGTTACCGCTCATTGTTAAGTTTTGTTAGAAAGTTAAACATAACTTTTCTATCGAAAATATATTGCTTGTGTAAAAAAAGTTGCCGGTAATCGTAATATTGATACAAAATAAAAATATGGGGGAAGTCACCGCATACGCTATAGTTAATCAAAACTTTTTATTTTGGTATCAAGGCATTGTGTGCCTTGATCGTAATAATATAAAAGAATTATTATTATTATTTTTTTTTGTATACGTACTTCTAAGAAATATGTGTATGGTTTTAAATCTATTATATTTGGTTTAAATTATGAGCCGAGATGCCTCGTTTACCATAATCTACATGTATCGTGGTGTTATTCAATACAATAGTTCATTCGTTATCGTATGCGGGGATTTAGCCCATCGGACTGGAGTATATTAATAGTATACTGTTAAGAATTTTTTTTACATCTAACCCACTGTGTGAACCGTTGATCTGATAAAGATAACCGACATTTTTCATTTTGGTATCACGGCACATAATATCATATTGATATAAAACAATTAAACTATTTTTTTTTTGTATACGTACTTTTGAAAAATATATGGTTTTAAATCTATAATATTTGATTTAAATTATGGGCCGATATGCATCGTTTACCATAATCTACGTGTATCGTGATGCTATTCAATATATTAGTTAATTCGTTATCATATGCATTGATGAGACCCGTGGACTGCAATATACTAACAGAATATTGCTACGAGTTATCATATCTAACTCACTGTGTGGGTCGTTGTTCTGATTGTTATAAAGATACATGCACATCCATACAAACAACATAAAGCTGAAAGCATAATACAAAAACAAACAACAGACATGATCTAATAAATGTAAAATTCCATATAAACCAACCGTAAATGAATTTATTGTTGTTGCTGCGTTCTTATTGTTTAGCAAGCATGTGTGTGTATGCGCGTAGCAGTTATATCCGTGTGTTTGAGTCTGAATTCTAGTTAACTTCCTAGTTTTACGAACAATGTAAAAATAAATAAAGGCAGATGTTCAGCAGAGGCAAAATTTAATTTTAAACGTTGCAGTGCAAATATATATTAAGTGTAAATATAATTGTAAATTATTTATGTACTGTTTTTTTTTTTTAATCTTGGACCAGTACTAAGAGGATGCCCCTACATATGCAGTGCATTGTACTGGAACTAGGAAAATATGTTATAGGAAGGGAAAAGAGGGAGTGGTGTTTGTGAACATTTGACTTGAACTTTCCAACGTTATAACAGACAGGAAATACATTTGCAAGCAACTTATTCCGCAGGCGAAGCGTATGGCTGAAAAATGAATTCTCTCTGTATTGCGTTATACGATTCTTCGGGCAATCGACTGCAAATGGATGAGCTCTGGACGATGTGCGCGTGCTTTGCGAAAATGTGCGAGTTTCAGAAACAAGATCTCTAATCTCGTCAGAGCAAAATCCATTGCAGTAACGATAGAACATTGTAGTAACAATATTTTGATTTAATGATTGACGTGTTTATTGATGGTTTCATGAAGAAACGTCCTGACTGGCATTTTTCCTGAATTTTATTCTTTTTGATTCTACTACATTTCACACAAATGCTTGTCGTCACAAAGATTCCATGAAATAGTTAAATAAACTAAGTTATTATTAAAACCAATTGTACAAAACAGTTACATGTTAATAAATACAGTTTATCAAGGCTGTTCTGCAAATCACTTTTTGTCAAAGTAATTTCAAATCACGCAAAAGGTGTTCTGCACTCAGAAAATATTGAAATCACGTGATTTTAAACCGTTTAGCCAAATGGCTGGCTTTTTATACCCTTCACAAAAATGTAAAGGGTATATATAAGTTTGTGATTCCGTTTGTAATTTCTACAGTTTTTTTTTGCGACCCTATAAAGTATATATATTCTGAATCAGAATTAATGGAAAAGTCGATTAAGCGATGTCCGTCTGTCCGTCTGTCCGCTGTTGAAATACCGTTTCTGAGAAAACCATTAGACTTAGAAACTTTTTTCTTTCACCATTCTTTTACCCCATCGATTCATGGGTTTGCTATTGAAATTCAGTAATATCGGTCCACGTATAGCTGAGATATATTAAAAATTCCGAAAAAAGCCATTTTTTTTTGCAGTTTTGTATGAAAATTTTTGAAAACAAAAGTTGCTCGTTTTGCTTCAAACTTCACACACTTATTAAGCATGGTGACTAAAAGACAAAAAATTGTTTTTTCAAATATCGGTCCATATATACCCGAGATATAGCCCAAATCGGATTTTAATGAAAATGTCGCATAGGCGAAGCTAAATAACTTTTTTTTGCTCAAAAGCAGTTCTGGTAATAAAATTAGGTTATATAAATATGGAAAATGAAAATTTCCGATATCGGTCCATATATACCCGAGATATAGCCCAAACCGGGTTTTTCATGAAAATGTCGCGTAAGCGAACTTAAACAACTTTTTTGTGCTCAAAAGCAGTTCTGGTAATAAAATTAGGTTACATAAATATGAAAAATGAAAATTTTCGATGTCGGTCCATATATACCCGAGATATAGCCCAAATCGGGTTTTTCATGAAAATGCCGCGTAAGCGAACTTAAACAACGTTTTTGTGCTCAAAAGCAGTTCTGGTAATGAAATTAGGTTACATAAATATGAAAAATGAAAATTTCCGATATCGGTCCATATATACCCAAGATATAGCCCAAATCGGATTTTAATGAAAATGTCGCATAGACGAAGCTAAATAACTTTTTTTTGCTCAAAAGCAGTTCTGGTAATAAAATTAGGTTACATAAATATGAAAAATGAAAATTTTCGATATCGGTCCATATATACCCGAGATATAGCCCAATCCGGGTTTTTCATGAAAATGTCGTGTAAGCGAACTTAAACAACTTTTTTGTGCTCAAAAGCAGTTCTGGTAATGAAATTAGGTTACATAAATATGAAAAATATAAATTTTTGATGTCGGTCGATATATACCCGAGATATAGCCCAAATCGGGTTTTTCATGAAAATGTCGCGTAAGCGAACTTAAACAATTTTTTTTTGCTCAAAAGCAGTTCTGATAATGAAATAAGATTACATAAATATGAAAAATGAAAATTTCCGATATCGGTCCATATATACCCGAGATATGGCCCAAATCGGGTTTTTCATGAAAATGTCGCGTAAGCGAACTTAAACAACTTTTTTGTGCTCAAAAGCAGTTCTGGTAATGAAATTAGGTTACCTAAATATGGAAAAAAAAAATTTCCGATATCGGTCCATATGTACTCGAGATATAGCCCAAATCGGGTTTTTCATGAAAATGTCGCGTAAGCGATTTGAAACAACTTTTTTTTGCTCAAAAGCAGTTCTGATAATGAAATAAGATTACATAAATATGAAAAATGAAAATTTCCGATATCGGTCCATATATACCCGAGATATAGCCTAGACCGGGATTTTCATGAAAATGCCGCGTAAGCGAACTTAAACAACTTTTTTGTGCTCAAAAGTAGTTCTGGTAATGAAATTAGGTTACATAAATATGAAAAATGAACATTTTCGATGTCGGTCCATATATACCCGAGACATAGCCTAGACCGGGATTTTCATGAAAATGCCGCGTAAGCGAACTTAAACAACTTTTTTGTGCTCAAAAGCAGTTCTGGTAATGAAATTAGGTTACATAAATATGAAAAATGAAAATTTCCGATATCGGTCCATATATACCCGAGATATAGCCCAAACCGGGTTTTTCATGAAAATGTCGCGTAAGCGAACTTAAACAACTTTTTTGTGCTCAAAAGCAGTTCTGGTAATGAAATTAGGTTACATAAATATGAAAAATGAAAATTTTCGATGTCGGTCCATATATACCCGAGATATAGCCCAAATCGGGTTTTTCATGAAAATGCCGCGTAAGCGAACTTAAACAACGTTTTTGTGCTCAAAAGCAGTTCTGGTAATGAAATTAGGTTACATAAATATGAAAAATGAAAATTTCCGATATCGGTCCATATATACCCAAGATATAGCCCAAATCGGATTTTAATGAAAATGTCGCATAGACGAAGCTAAATAACTTTTTTTTGCTCAAAAGCAGTTCTGGTAATAAAATTAGGTTACATAAATATGAAAAATGAAAATTTTCGATATCGGTCCATATATACCCGAGATATAGCCCAATCCGGGTTTTTCATGAAAATGTCGTGTAAGCGAACTTAAACAACTTTTTTGTGCTCAAAAGCAGTTCTGGTAATGAAATTAGGTTACATAAATATGAAAAATATAAATTTTTGATGTCGGTCGATATATACCCGAGATATAGCCCAAATCGGGTTTTTCATGAAAATGTCGCGTAAGCGAACTTAAACAACTTTTTTGTGCTCAAAAGCAGTTCTGGTAATGAAATTAGGTTACCTAAATATGGAAAAAAAAAATTTCCGATATCGGTCCATATGTACTCGAGATATAGCCCAAATCGGGTTTTTCATGAAAATGTCGCGTAAGCGATCTGAAACAACTTTTTTTTGCTCAAAAGCAGTTCTGATAATGAAATAAGATTACATAAATATGAAAAATGAAAATTTCCGATATCGGTCCATATATACCCGAGATATAGCCTAGACCGGGATTTTCATGAAAATGCCGCGTAAGCGAACTTAAACAACTTTTTTGTGCTCAAAAGCAGTTCTGGTAATGAAATTAGGTTACATAAATATGAAAAATGAACATTTTCGATGTCGGTCCATATATACCCGAGATATAGCCCAAATCGGGTTTTTCATGAAAATGTCGCGTAAGCGAACTTAAACAACTTTTTTGTGCTCAAAAGCAGTTCTGGTAATGAAATTAGGTTACCTAAATATGGAAAAAAAAAATTTCCGATATCGGTCCATATGTACTCGAGATATAGCCCAAATCGGGTTTTTCATGAAAATGTCGCGTAAGCGATCTGAAACAACTTTTTTTTGCTCAAAAGCAGTTCTGATAATGAAATAAGATTACATAAATATGAAAAATGAAAATTTCCGATATCGGTCCATATATACCCGAGATATAGCGCAAACCGGGTTTTTCATGAAAATGTCGCGTAAGCGAACTTAAACAACTTTTTTTTGCTTAAAACAGTTCTGGTAATAAGATGAGGTTATATAAATATGGAAAAAAAAAATTTCCGATATCGGTCCATATGTACTCGAGATATAGCCCAAATCGGGTTTTTCATGAAAATGTCGCGTAAGCGAACTTAAACAATTTTTTTTTGCTCAAAAGTAGTTCTGATAATGAAATAAGATTACATAAAAATGAAAAATGAAAATTTCCGATATCGGTCCATATATACCCGAGATATGGCCCAAATCGGGTTTTTCATGAAAATGTCGCGTAAGCGAACTTAAACAACTTTTTTGTGCTCAAAAGCAGTTCTGGTAATGAAATTAGGTTACATAAATATGAAAAATGAAAATTTTCGATGTCGGTCCATATGTACTCGAGATATAGCCCAAATCGGGTTTTTCATGAAAATGTCGCGTAAGCGAACTTAAACAACTTTTTTGTGCTCAAAAGCAGTTCTGGTAATGAAATTAGGTTACCTAAATATGGAAAAAAAAAAAATTCCGATATCGGTCCATATGTACTCGAGATATAGCCCAAATCGGGTTTTTCATGAAAATGTCGCGTAAGCGATCTTAAACAACTTTTTTTTGCTCAAAAGCAGTTCTGATAATGAAATAAGATTACATAAATATGAAAAATGAAAATTTCCAATATCGGTCCATATATACCCGAGATATAGCCTAGACCAGGGTTTTCATGAAAATGCCGCGTAAGCGAACTTAAACAGCTTTTTTGTGCTCAAAAGCAGTTCTGGTAATGAAATTAGGTTACCTAAATATGGAAAATGAAAATTTCCGATATCGGTTCATATGTACCCGAGATATAGCCCAAATCGGGTTTTTCATGAAAATGTCGCGTAAGCGAACTTAAACAATTTGTTGTGCTCAAAAGCAGTTCTGGTAATGAAATAAGGTTATATAAATATGGAAAATTAAAATTTTCGATATCGGTCCATATATACCCGAGATATAGCCTGAACCTATTTTTTTCATTAAAATTTTTTTTTTTTTTTGCTGAAAAGCAATTCTTGTTATAAAAGAAGGTTACTAAAATACAGAAAATAGAAAATTCCGATATCGGTTCATATATAACCGAGCATATTCAGGCCACATTTTTAATATACTGTACATATTCGTGACTATCGTGAAGGGTATTTTAGATTCGGCCCAGCCGAATATACTACACTCTTACTTGTTTTATATCAATTGGTTATTTTCTCTGTGTTTTTCATTATAAATTTAATAAAACTATTTTTATATGTTTAAAATGAAATAAAATCAAGTTTTATTCACACAGAAACATAAATATTAATAAAATTATAGACACTGCTTGTTTTGTGAGAAATTAATTTGTTTGGTAAATAATTGGTCGTGATTTACATTTTCTCTTTAGCAGTCAGCTGGTTTATTTTTTTATTCAATTTTCACGTTTTATTGTAGTTAAGAATATAAAACTATATACAATCAAAGAAAAATGTAAATAAACAGCTGTTTTCCCGTGCTTTCGAAAAATTACCGTAAAATCACGTGATTTGCAGAACAGCTTCAAATTGTCTGCGTGCTTTCAAAATGATTCAGAACAGGCCTGTATATTATGTTTTTGCCTACTTGTGTTGCAACTACATTAGTTAGGGCCTTTCTATATGAGATCAACGATATGTCAGAGCTTAGAAGTGACATTCATATACTACGAGCACATTCGTTTGAAATAAGTTTTTATTCATCTTAATCTTGTTTTTCTCTACCTTTACTTACATAAATTTTTTGTTTTACGTTATTTTTGTTTTTTTACTTAAATGTTGTCAATCTTACATTACTTTTTTTCTGTGTTACTTTTTTTTCCTTAAATATTGTCATTTCAAAAAGTTTTCCAGCTAAAAAGAAAGAAAAACATCTTAACAAAAAGTAAAACTCACAAACATTCTCACACCTGATGAGTGAGTGGATAAATTTGGAATACAATTTAATAGAAAAAGAATCTAATTTCATCATTATCACTATGTGTGTTAAGTGCCTGAGCATTAAGAAACATACACAGATACTTGCATGGCGGCTACGTGCACAGGGCAGGACACTGCAAAAGAATGAGAAGAGAGAAAGAGAGAAGCAAAGAAAAACAGTAAAATGTAAAGAAATCACAATGGTTGCTTTATGTTTAATGGCTTTCATGTATTTATTTGTTAAAAAGTATCTTTCTACGGCCAACCCAACCCACAAAAAAAAAAAGAAAGCAACCAAATCTGAAAAGAATTATATATACATATGTAGATGTGCATACACATATACATATGCATTTGAAAGCATTCAAATTGATGTACAAGAAAAAGTATAGGGGGTGTTAGGGAAACTTTACGAAACTGAAATATAAAAAACTAAAATCCAAGACACTTTATATATTATATATATTTTTTTTTTTTAAAAGGATGACAAGAATAAGCAAAAGGAACAAGAACATAAAGAATGTCTCCATCCACAAAAAGGGAAGAAATTTTGTTCACGGTTTACTTGTAAAATTTGTAGCTGCTGTTGCAATTTGATTTTATTTTTTACACTCATGATGAGAAATCAGGAAAAAAAAATACCGCACCAAAATTAAATGTATGCATATACTCGTTTATTGTATCGTTATATGAACTAAAGATATATATCTATAAGAACATCAGTTAGCAAATGCCTGAGAGTCTACATCATTATAATCTCTTTATCACTCCCCATTCTTGTCAAGGAATGCTTCTTGTAACACATTCCTTTGCAGCATCTCTTTCGCAGGAGAGCAAAGAAAAGACTTAATTCACATCACTGTAAGAACTGAAAGCATGTGTTTTTTAATGTTGTTTTCAATGCAAAAAATTTGGCTGATATGTTGGCTGGCATTTAATTGCCTCCGTAACAGTGTGAGCGTTGTTCTGGTTTAGTTGCTAGCAAGTGTGTTAAATACCTTGAAGATACAAGTGACACGAATACTTTGAGTGTTCATATGATGTCGTTTGTGTTTTTGCCTCAGGCTGCACTAAGCCAGTGGATATGTGAATATAATGCCAACTCTTTTTTTTTTTTTTTTTTAAGAAAAGTAGTCGTTTAGACAAAAAAGTCTACACGCATAATTACTTTTTTTCTATAAAAGCTATTGATAAAATTTTTAGATAATAATAAAAAATAAATAGTTGTTGACAAAACTGTGCCGAAAACTAAATCGATACGATTACTTTCTTTGCAAACATAAACATAGGTAGCTTTTCCTTTCTTGATAGTTATCGATAATTTAAAAAAATAAATAAAATGGTTAATAAGCCTTTTAAGCAAAACTTGAATTGCCGTTATTTGCTATAGAGACAAGTTCTGCGTAGTTATCGAGAGCTCTTGTTTTTAATTGTAATAGCTTTCCTTTTTTGAAAGTTAGCCATATTTCTCTAAAATAGAGTACAAGTTGTTAATAACTTTTGTAAAGAAAATTTAAGTTATTGTGAGCTTTTACAGAGAAAAGTGATAAAATTTCTAGATAATAATAATTATAAAAAAATAAATAGTTGTTGACAAATTTGTGCCGAAAACTAAAGTATCGATTACTTTTTTCGCAAACATAAAGTTATTGGTAGAATTATACAATTATAGTTATCGATACCTGTTTTTTAATAGCTATAAATAGCTTTTCTTTTCTTGAAAGTTATCGATAGCTTAAAAAAAATTAAATGGTTAATAAGCTTTTTAAGCAAAACTTGAATTGTCGTTATTTACTATAGAGACAAGTTTTGTATAGTTATCGAGAGCTCTTGTTTTTAATTGTAATAGATATCTAGCTTTCCTCATTTGAAAGTTAGCCATATTTTTCTAAAAGAGAGTACAAGTTATTAATAACTTTTCTAAAGAAAATTTAAGTTATTGTGAGCTTTTACACAGAAAAGTAATAAAATTTCTAGATAATAAAATTTATAAAAAATAAATAGTTGTTGACAAATTTGTGCCGAAAACTAAAGTATCGATTACTTTTTTCGCAAACATAAAGTTATTGGTAGAATTATACAATTATAGTTATCGATACCTGTTTTTTAATAGCTATAAATAGCTTTTCTTTTCTTGAAAGTTATCGATAGCTTAAAAAAAATTAAATGGTTAATAAGCTTTTTAAGCAAAACTTGAATTGTCGTTATTTACTATAGAGACAAGTTTTGTATAGTTATCGAGAGCTCTTGTTTTTAATTGTAATAGATATCTAGCTTTCCTCATTTGAAAGTTAGCCATATTTTTCTAAAAGAGAGTACAAGTTATTAATAACTTTTCTAAAGAAAATTTAAGTTATTGTGAGCTTTTACACAGAAAAGTAATAAAATTTCTAGATAATAAAATTTATAAAAAATAAATAGTTGTTGACAAATTTGTGCCGAAAACTAAAGTATCGATTACTTTTTTCGCAAACATAAAGTTATTGGTAGAATTATACAATTATAGTTATCGATACCTGTTTTTTAATAGCTATAAATAGCTTTTCTTTTCTTGAAAGTTATCGATAGCTTAAAAAAAATTAAATGGTTAATAAGCTTTTTAAGCAAAACTTGAATTGTCGTTATTTACTATAGAGACAAGTTTTGTATAGTTATCGAGAGCTCTTGTTTTTAATTGTAATAGATATCTAGCTTTCCTCATTTGAAAGTTAGCCATATTTTTCTAAAAGAAAGTACAAGTTGTTAATAACTCTTCTAACGAAAATTTAAGTTATTGTGAGCTTTTACAGAGAAAAGTGGTAAAATTTATAAAAAATAAATAGTTGTTGACAAATTTGTGCCGAAAACTAAAGTATCAATTACTTTTTTTGCAAACATAAAGTTATTGGTAGAATTTTACAGTTATAGTTATCGATACCTGTTTCTAATAGCTATAGATAGCTTTTCCGTTCTTCAAAGTTTCCGATAATTTAAAAAGATTACATTGTTAATAAGCTTTTTAAGCAAAACTTGAATTAATTGTAATATATATCTAGCTTTCCGTTCATGAAAGTCATATTTTTCTAAAAGAGAGTAGAAGTTGTTAATAACTTTTCTAAAGAAAATTTAAGTTATTGTGAGCTTTTACAGAGAAAAGTTCTATTTTCGGTAATCTCTTAATTATTTTCAATGAAAATAGTGTTTTCGATAATTTTTACAAAAAAATTTTGTAGAATTTAGTTTTCACTTTTAAAAGTGAAAACTAAATTCGCTCATTGCTCTTGTATAAGAAATAAGTGTAATGAATAATTTATCTATAAACATAATAATAAAAATAGTTTATCGATAAAAATAGTTTTTCTATGGACCACAACAGATTTTCTATAGAATTCAGTTGTTTTCTAGCAAAGTAAAGTTATCGACAACTTTCTCTAAAAAGTAAACTTGTTAACATCTTTTCGAAAGAGAAAAGCTTAAGTTTCTGTTAACTTCTTTTGAGAAAAATTTGTTTTATATAAACTTAATGTTATTGTAAATGAAAATAATGTTTTCGGTAACTGTTCTAAAAAAATTGTGGATAGTTTTAGTTGGTAAAATCGAAACCGCTCTTCTATGAAAAATTAAATGGTTTTTTTTTTTCTATAAAAAATAAAATTGCCATAACGTTTCTTTAAAAAAGAACTTGTTTTCTACAGAAAGTAGATTTTTATCTGAAAGGTAAAATTATCGATAACTTTCTCAAAAATGTAAAGTTGTTAATAATTTCTCTACAGAAAACTTTTACTGCCACTTTCTCTATTTCGAATGAATATTTTTATTCGCATAAATACATTTAACAAAAAAAAAACAAAATTTTCAAATTTTGTTTTTGTTTCAAATGTTTTTATGGGAATGAAAATGTTTATTCGAAATAGTGGAAGCAGTTAGTTTTTGCTAACTTAGAAACAGAGTCAGAATTTGTGTCTTACAAACAATAAGCAACACTATGTCTCTACAACACCAAGAGCAAAATGACATTAAGAAAGCACAACGATAACTACTAGACTAACACTAATTCAAGCAGATAAACTTAAAACATTTATCCTGTCTCAGGAGTATTCGTCAACGTTGCGCTTCCTTTAAACATGTGAAAACAAGTACACACAAATTCATGTTGTTCAGCGTGCTTTCAGACTGAATGTTGGTGTTGTTTTTCTTTTCTTTTTTTGTTGCCCACTGTCAAACAATTGTCAGTGGCAATTGCAGTTGAAAGTGGTCTTAACACCTCATCTCTCTATTTGTTCAATTGGCCGCCTGCTTTTGTGTCTGCTGTTTGTTCTCCCTGACAAACATGTGTATTTCTGAACGATAAACATGACGCTTGCACTTTAATATAATGCAATATGAGTGTATGTGTGTTTGTGTGTGTGTATGTATTTCGCTTTTAAGCAGGACGTTTTCTTTATAAAAATGATATCTTTTTTTTCAATTTTCTCTGTTCTTCCTTTTGACTGCATCGTTTTAGCATAATATTCGTACTCGTACACATGCAAGTCTGTGTCGGAAGGAACGTTATTTGTTGAGACATTCCTTTCGTTTTGTATGGATTAAGTGCACCAGCTTAAACATTTCTAGCGCCCGCCTGCTACTGATTTGCTTCGTTGGTTACTTATTGCTTCTGCTGCATGCAGACGGCATACTGTTGTGACAGATTTCAAAAAGTCTATATTATTTTTTATTTCTCCTCTCATTTTGTTTTTTTGTCTTTTTGCTGTTGTTGTCTTTGAGATTTTACCCAGTTCTGAAAGAAAAGTTTGACTAATAAAAGATCTGAACAAGAATAAAGAATACTTTATTTTAAGTTTTAAATAAAGTTGTAAAATGACAAGAAAATATGCTTCATGTTTAAAATAAATAAACAAAAATTATTAGTCTGCAATTTGTATTTTACAACTGTCATGTAAACATATGGACTTAGGCCGTTTTACCTTCACTAATGCGTTTGACACAAACCTTACACTATAATATAATTTTAATATAAAATTAATTTTAGGCTTTAATACAAAAAAAAATGGATTTTAATATAACATAGAACTAGAGTTTTTATATCGGCAACTGCTCCATAAATACAGGGTGTCTGCCGAGAAGGTATAACAATTTGTTTTGCCGCCATTTTGGAAGTTTTTCTCTCCTATTTTAAGTTTCTTAACAAATATAAATTTATTGAATTTTTGATGAACTTTTATAATTTTTTAAATTAAATTTTTGGTTTGTACATTTGTACAACGGGTTATAGTTCAGGTTTTTTCTTTCTTAAGTTTTTTTCTTAAGAAAGATTTTTTACAATACAAATCTGCTGTGATCAATAAATAATAAACAAATAACTTTAATTGAAGAAGACCAAAAAAATAATCAAGTCGTAGCCGCGCCCATTTTGTGGAGTTGAACACGGGTCATGAACGGCCGCCTCAACCACTCAGGCATCGAGAGCCATTGAACTATTTTTTGTCGCGAAGTTGACACGTAGTAAAATTATTATAGAAAGATATTCGACAAGCCAACCTGCTTTAATCATTAAAGCATTTATCAAAATCAATCATCGATTTTCATACAAAAATCATAGTGACCAGGCTAATTTTCATTTGAATGAATGTGTGAAAGTCTGTTCTGTGTAATGGAAAACCCTCAAATTATTTGTTTATATCTTTGTATCCATTTAAACTGACAGTCTGGTGTGCAATTTGGTCTGGAGGAATCATTGGACCTTACCTCTTTGAAAATGAAAACGGCATTACGCAAGCAAAATTACCGTTAGATTTTTCATAGAAAATTAAAATTATCGATAACTTTTCTGTACAAAACAAAGACAATTTAGATTCTTAAGGTAAAATAAGTTTTTTAACTTTTTTTAGGCAAATAAAGTTTAATTTTAGCGTTAAGAAACAAAGTTATCGATAACTTTTCTATAAAAAAGTGGGGTTATTAACAGTTTTTATTCAGATTTATGAAGTCGTGTATATCTTTTCTATAAACCAAGAATAGTTATCCATAAATTTTTTCATTAAAAGAAACGTTATCTGTAATTTTTTGGATAAAATAAATTTATAGATAAATTGTTAAGAGAAAACAAAATATCATTTACTTTTTAAAGGTAAGTTAAGTAAAGGTATCGATGTTTCTTTCATACAAATATAAAGTTATCGATATTAGAGAAAAGTAAAACTACTATTACTTCATTGGAAAGTAAAGTTATCCATAAGGTTTCAACAAAAAAGTAAATTTATCGGTATATTTTCTGTAAAAAAATGAAGTAATTGATTAGTTTTGTACAGAAATGTAAAGTCATGGATATCATTTCCAAACACATTTTAAGAAGAGAGCACACATTTTAAGAAGAGAGCAAATGTTGTAAAGAAAAGTAACATTATCGGTAATTTGTAAAAGAGGAATAATTATATATAGATAAGTTTCTAAAAGGGAGGAAAAATTAGGTTTTTCTAAATCAAAGTAAAGATATCGAAACTTTTTCTTTAGACAAAGCTAAAGACTTTAATAATTCATTCTAGTTATATATAGATAAGTTTTTAAAAGCGAATAAAAATTATCAATTAGGTTTCTAAATCAAAGTAAAGATATCGAAACTTTTTCTTTAGACAAAGTTGAAGGCTGTAATAATTCATTCTTGCATATGTAAATCTATCAATAATATTGAAAGCTAAAATTATAAATATCTGATTATAGAAAGTAATAAACCTGTCGAAAAGTTTCCGCAAGAAAAGTGTAGTTATGGATAGTATATGTTATCGGTACATTTTCCATAGCAAATTGATGTTATCGATGATGTTTCTATAAAAATATGTAAGTTATCGATAAATTTATTATAGTAAATTTATGGTATCGACAACTTGTTAGAGAAAATATTTGTTATCGATAAATTATCTGTTGTTATGGATAAAGTATCTGTTTTTCTATAGACAGGTGCAGCTATTGTCAACCTTTCCATAGAAGTTATGGCTATTTTTTCCATAAAAGTAAAAGTTATCGATAACTTTTCTAATAAAATGTAAAGACGCCGATAATTTATTAGAAAAAACTAAAGTTATGAATAATGTTTTCGTAGATAAATAAAGTCGTGGATAATTTTTCTAGAGTGTTCATGTTTTCGCGAGCTCACTGTATTTTCTCTTGCACTTTATAAGGTTTTGTCACTTTTTTTTTTGGAATTTCGTTCAAGCACTTTGGGGAATAATTTTCAAATTACCATTAAATCTTCATCAGCTTATCAACCCTCCAGTGTTGTGCATTTTTTCTTGTTAATTTATTTTGACGTTCTTGTCTTGTATTATATTACAAATAACGTATCAATGTTCGGAAACATTTTACGTTCGTTTTTTATTTATTTTTAGATTTTGCTATTGCTGTTTCGTTGCATTTAATCAAATTAATTTTCTACTTCAAGTGAATAGAATAGAATAAGGGGATGATCATAAAATGGCAAGTGTGAAAATTAAAAATTAAAATAAGTTAAAATGCACGAACGGAAAACATGATGCAATTCTGTAGGACAATCGGTGGTAAAACGGAAAATGTGGGAAAAGCACAAAATGGAAGAGGAGTAAAATTGCAAATAATTTCAGCACATGCCATTCAAAAATCTTGAAAATTTTTGCCAAGTATACAATTTTTTTTTTTTTTTTTGAATAAAATTGTAACCCTTTTTCTTTTTTACGCTCATGAAAACATTTTTAAGGATTGTATCAGACAAAAAGTAAAAATTGTATCTTCTGGTTA
Source organism: Thecocarcelia acutangulata (assembly GCA_914767995.1). Classification (NCBI taxonomy): domain Eukaryota; kingdom Metazoa; phylum Arthropoda; class Insecta; order Diptera; family Tachinidae; genus Thecocarcelia; species Thecocarcelia acutangulata. The sequence goes on from OU612097.1 coordinate 32,073,129, forward strand.
AGTGTGTTTGTATTTTTATGAAATCTGTTTTTAATACCAACCTGCATAGCATTTTAAAATTATCCAATACATTTACAAGAGTTTTGCACAAAAAAAAAAAAATCTTCAAAATGTAAGCTTGTGCTAGAAAAGAAGATACGATGAAATCAAATGCTTTATAAATAAATTAAAATGCAACACAACAGCAGATTACCAATGGTTGTATTCAGCAAGTTTTTTGTTTTTTACTTTACTGTTTTGAAGCATTTTTTTTTTTTTTTGCTTCCTTTTTTCGATTTTACAAAGCTCCTTAGTAAATGCAACAAATGTGTGTTTTTTTTTTGTTCATTTAAAAAGTGCATTACTGCAGCTGCACAGCTGTAGCAATAACAAATCTTGCATTTTAAATGTCTAGCCCTGGAGCAAGTGCTGCTAAGAAGTATAAGAACTGGAGGCAGGAAGATATAGGGAGAATGAGTGAATGAGTAAGAGTTAGAGGGCGAATGGTGGTGGCTGTGAGTAATGCAGATGTTAAAAGATTGGCCACTTGGTGTGGGTTTGTAAAAGGTTTTCGAAATTAAATGAATTTTCCATTATTTTACAACAGGGCAGTCCAACATTGAGTGCTTGTAATCAGGCTGGCTTTCTGGTAAGCATAAGCTAGAGTAAGAGTGCGAAAGGCTGTTATATGATAGGATTTTCTAATGATAATATGTTATATTGGGTAGTTGATGAGAGGAACCCGATTTGATATAGTGGAATCATCAAAGTGTAGGGTTTTGTCTTTCCTCCTGTGTATACGTTTTTTTTCACAGTCACCCGTGTTTTCCGGAATAAGTTGCAAGCACGAATAAGTAGTGTGTTGAGTTCTACCCTGTGTACTAGAGTGGTGCGCCTTCCATACAAAAAAAAAAAAAAAAAAAAAAAAAAAAAATAAAAAAAAAAAAAAAAAAATTAAATAAAAAAATTTTAGCCAACACCTAAGATTAAAGATAACGTAAACATAATACAAAAACTGTTTGCCCTTTTAGTATTTCGTTCACTGTGTCACTACTTTCAGTCCGATCATATCATTTTATCGGTATCATACCCGTGTTCCCGACTCTGTAAGGGCTACATTTTTGTCTTTAATAGTTTTTCACTACCACAGCAAATGCGACTCATGATTATTAACCTCCGAGAATGACTGCTTTTATTTTTTACCTTGGACCAGTACTCAGGGGATGACCTCTAATATGAAGTGCATTGTACTGGAACTAGAAAAATAGTTTATGAGGAGGATGAAAGAAAATAAGGAAAATGATGAAAAAAGAAACACGTGCACACAGCTTGCTACTTAGTCCACTGCAATTTTTTTCATACGAAATTATTAATTAACATACATATATATATATAAAATACGGACGGCGGTAACAAAAGACGTGCGCAAAGGATGCAAGACAACACCTTACTTTGCTTTGCAGACCTTCTCGGTACTGTTCATGATTGAGGTTATTGCCTCACTTGAAACGTTCTGGCTGTTGTTTAAACCTAAAATAGGTTTAGCTGATAAAAGTATGGTTCTATTAAAATAAAGTTATTTACATTAACATTAGTATAGTTTTTCTGGCTGTTGTTTAAACCTAAAATAGGTTTCCCTAATAAAAATATGCGTCTATTAAAATAAAGTTATGTACATTGACATTAGTATAGTTGTTGAATTAAAGTAATGCGGTTATATATGACAAAAATATGGTTTCTTAGTTTAATAATCTGGCTGAATATAACACTAATATGGTAACTTCAATTAATAGTATGGTTACTTACTATTATAACAATTATGAACCAAAATATAGAATAGACATTTATAGTATTTTTTTCTTTTTACAATGTCGATGTCATTTTATATATAACATATAGTGTTATCACAACCATATAATTACATGGCACCATCATATAATTCAACAATAGTATGTTACCCCTAGAATATTGTCATATCGACCATTTAAATATTTTTTCTACGTGCGTTGAATTCGAAATCATTTGCAATTTAGAAATTGAGTGATAATAATTTTACTTGAAATTAATGTGCTGATATATATTATATAAATAAATAAAATAATATTGTTTATCCAGTAATATCATTTATTTAATTGGTATGGTGAAGCTGGACCAAAACCTGGTGCTATGTCATTAGCGCTCATCATGATATTAGTATGGTTTTTTAATGAACGTATTATGGTTATATGTTATAATGGTTAGCATAATAGCATGGTTGGGTATGACATCAATGTGGTAACTTTTATTAAAACTATTGTCTACAATTATAATAATGTTGAAGCAGAATACAGTGTGGTTATTTATAACATATATTTATATGCAATTAGCAGTGGAGCACATCAATTGAATTTAAATCTAACAATATAAAATTATCAACACCAACCATATAATTCAACAACATTATGTATTTATTTTATTTATTTATTTATTTATTTATTTATTTATTTATTTATTTATTTATTTATTTATTTATTTATTTATTTATTTATTTATTTATTTATTTATTAAAGTTCAATACAGAAAAAACCTTCACGGCCAATGTAATATGTATTGTATAAGTAAAACTTTGTGCAATAAAAACAAAATATATAAGAATATAAGACTACAAAATTACTATATATGAGCCACATAAACACTGCCAAAAAAAAATGTTATTTATAGGATATAATAAGTAAAACTATAAGTTAATTATAGCTGAAGATAACCTTTACACATATATAATGTCATAACAACTGTATGTCAATTTAAACTTGATTATCATTAAAATAACTTAAAAGCTTTTTCCTATACAACGAATAGTCATACGAGAAACGTTTAAGATTATTAGGAAGTAGACTCCAAGTACGATGAATTCTTATAACAAATGAACGATCAAAAATACCCAAATGACTCATCGGAACATTTATTTGCACATTGCGGGTTGAATTTAAGAAAGAAAATTCGTTTAATAGCAAGTGAGGGAGTCTCGTTCTCATCATTTTATAGAAAAAAAGTAAATTTCGTATTTTAATATAGTCGTTGAATTTGCACTTTAAGAAAACTGGAACAAGAAGTACGATTATGTTCATATATTCGAATATTATACATGTAGCGGATGGCCTTTTTTATAATGCCTTCTATAATATTTAAATTGTAAATCCATGTAGCAGAGGAAACTTCAATACAGTAATTTATTCTTGACATGATAAGTGCAGAACAAAGTTGAATCCTCACATGCTTTGGTGTATATTCCTTAATAGAATACAGTCTTCTAAAAACTAGACAGCATTTGTTTGCAATACAGTTAATATGTTGTTGAAAATTTAATTTAGAATCAAGAAAAATACCAAGACATCTGAGTGATTCAACAAAGTTAACTTCATGATTGTTTAAGAAGATTTTGGGATTAGTATGAACGAAATTCTGCATATGAAAAAATAAGGCCTTCGTTTTGGAGGGGTTTATATCAAACGCATTTAGTTGCATCCAGTTCGATATTGAATGCAAATGATTATTTATTTGTAATTCTAGACCATTCAAATTTTCAATGCCACTATCATAAAGTAAATAAATGTCATCCGCAAACACGAAAGATTGGCAAAAATAGTTATCTATTGTCGAAATATAGATCCTTGAGGTACACCTGACATTACCAATCCAGTACTAAAATTAATACCATTAATTGAAACAAATGGCGAACGATTTGAGAGATAAGAATAAATCAGCTTGCATGCTGAGTTAGAAAAATTAAAGCTTTTTTTAATTTGTATATTAGATTGGAGTGGTTTATTCGATCAAAAGCTTTGGTAAGGTCCAGGGAAACCAGCATACAATATTTACGTGCGTTTAAGTTTTATGTTGCCTTTAGACTATTGTCAGGTCAGCCACATGTTTTTCTACGTATAGATATATTCAAAGTAGATGCCGTTTTTGTTATCTGTAGGGTCAAAATTAAAGAAGTCCCTGTGCGTAGGCAGCTAAACTAAAGTGGTGGTAAATAGAAGGCGCAGCCATAAGAGCTCGCACCTACACCCTGTTACATGCATGTATTATACACGCTTCGTTCTGTTTTTTATTTTTTCTTTTTAAAGATCGAAAGTGCTTAATGAAAAACTTTTCATATAGTAACATTCTAAATATGCAGTTAAAGTCATGGAGTTCCATTCATTGAGTTCTACGAAAAGAAAATTGTAAAATTATTCAAAAATTCTTAAACACATTTAAATATATCTCCTGTGAGATGGATGTTGTTTGAACATAACAAAAAGATACACATACTTTTGTTTTCTATATTTGAATGCACACTTATAACTTCAAACAACCAAAAGGACTCCCTCATCAGTACAATCATTTTACAACTTCTTTATATAAGTACTATTGCAAGCATTTTCTAGACAAAAGTTTGAACAACAATTCTGTATAGACATCATATCGTACGATAAGATTACAATTTGCTTTAAATTCTTGTTTTTAAAACCTAATAATTGTGAGAGCTTTTAAGAAAATTTCCTGCAAAAAAACACAAAAAAGAAAATCCTTCTCAGCTGTGGTGGATTTATTGTGAAAGTTCTTTCATTTGGCCATGCCATACAGACCTGAATTTTCTTTTCATTTTGTATGTTAATTTTCAATTATTGTTTTACTAGCAAAATATCAGCCTGTCAAAAAACCACAAAAACCAAAAAGAGAAGCAAAAAAAAAAAAAAAAAAATGAATGAAACATAAACCATATAGGCAAAACCTTAAAACAAGCACTAAGAGATAATAATTACACATCAAATGGGAATTGCATATTATTAGGGGCATTCAGAGAAGTTGGCATCATACCGAAATCACTGGAATCATAATAACGTTTCGAATAAATTTTCAGATGCAACGAATTCAGGCAGATACAAGCTGTGAAGTCTGTTCATAATCAGTATAGAGATATTCAGCCATGTTACAGAGCTTAATTCCGTTCGGAAACGGAATTGAATTCTTTTTTTACTTCTTCAAAAAACGAAAAACTAAAAAACTTTTCGGAATGAAATCATTTCTAATTGCAAGAATGAAACTAGTATTATCTTATAGAATTGATTTCATTCCGACAAAGTTTTAAATGTTCGCTTTTTGAAGAATTAAAAACCAGATTCAGTTCCATTTCCAAACGGAAGTGAATTCTGTTCGGCCATGTCACAATAAAAACCTGTTGTTGTGACATAAAATTTTACAAATATTTAAGCTATAATGTATAAATTAAAAGTGAATACCATGAATACTATTTGTATGTAAATATGTATGATTGCTGTGCATAAGATTTTCTCATAAATATCTTCATATTTGTACTTTGGTTGATTTGTTTTGTTCTTTGGTTAACGATACACTTATTTGTCGTAATATGCTGCATCAGTAACTGTCTACATGTCTCTCCCCTGTGCATAGCCATGTGTTCCTGACACTCTCAGCCAGTTTCATGTTGTCGCCAGGCCGCAAACTTATCAGCCCACCATCAATCCATTTTATCATTTATTCATTCATTTAAGTACTCGAAATTAAGAGAATTATAGAAATGTGTAAGATCTGTAGCAGTGTTTTTTGTTGTTGTTGTTATTGTTGAACGCAGAAGCTGCATTCAATTTGAATTGAAACCTAACAATAACGACAACAAACATTCGCATTTAAGGACAATTTATGTTTGCGGTTTTCAAGAACTGTTTTATAGGTTTGCATTATTATTGCTTCAGGAAAGGAGAAGAAGGTACCAGTACGTATAATACTAAGCGGCAGAGACAATGACAGCAAAGGCAGACAGGTTGGATTTAATTCATTTACGAGGGTGGATTGATATTGAAGCCAACTAGTGCTGTTAGAACTTTACCCAAATTCATCAATTAGTTTATTTGTTGTAATCGTTTGCAGTAAGCAACTTTTATGTTTCGTGAAAAATGGGAGGAAGAGATGAATTTCGTGCTGTGATCAAGCACAATTATTTAAAAAGAAAAACGGCGAAGGAGTCAAAATAAAAGCTCAATAAACATTACGGTGAGTCTGCTCCGTCAGATTACATGGCAAACGAGCACTGCAACAAGACCATCAACACGAAGGCCAAAAAAGGTGGTTACTGAAGAAAAAATCAAGAAAATCGCCGAGTCAGTTACGTGAATATCTTGAAATGGTACGTGTGTTCGATATATTGCATGAACATTTGCATATCAAAAATCTATCGGCGTTTGCTCAGTGTCGAACAAAAACGACTTCGCCAGACCACTTCACAGCGGTTAATTTTTGGCGTCGATTAACTGTTGATGAAAGGTAGGTCCCCTGCTACACACCTAAAACCAAAAATTAAGCGAAATATGGGTGGAATTTGGTGGAAGTGCCCCGAATAAGGCACACGAAATATTGCTCATCGACAATAGTGCCAAAAAGTTTTGTCGAAAAGTCTTCATTTTCCAAGTATAAAATCTTAGGGCTGATTTATACAGTGATTTAAAGCCATGCCTTTTTGCATAATACCCTGTAAAAGTTGCTACCAAAATCATGCTACATCTTTACGATGATTTTTAAGTCATGTCGTTTTTTTTTAATTGTTGTCGTTAAAAATAATCGTTGTGGTTACCTTGCCAGTCGAATGAAAATAAAACAATGTAAAAAATAACAAACGAGTCAAAAAGAAATTAAAGAAAAAAACTTGAAAAACAGAATTTTAATTTTAAAAAATTTCCAGTACAAAAGAAAAGACATGCATTTTAGACATGATTTTAAATCATCGTGAAAATTTGCTCTTAGTTTTAGGAAAAAAATCTTAAAATATTTTTTTGTAAATCAAGACGCTAACAAAAGATAAAAAAAAAAATTAACGGAAGAATTCAAGTCAATCAAATTTCCTTCCCCAAAATTAGTAGTGTATGTAAAGGGCGAAATAATCTACACAAACTGCTTGGCAAACAGGCCAAATTTTGAGGTTATACAAACACTTTGCGTTGTTTATGGTAGTGTCTTCTTGTTTGCACAAATATTTGAAGCAAACTTGAAGCATGAAAATCAAAACTTTTTATTTTCGCGCAAACATGCTGATGTTTGTCAAACAGCTTGTGTTGTAAATTTTGTCATTTTCAGTTTCAAATTTTACACAGTGAAGTGATTGAAGAACAAGCAATAAGATTAGAAATAGGTCAAGAAAAAGTTGTCTAAGTAGAATAAATAGAATTCTATAAAAGTCTGCCTTCTTTGTCGAAAAATTAAAAGCAAAGTCTATAACAACAAAGGCTCAAGAATTAGAGGGTATAAAATTATTGCAGAGAAGTTACAAGAGAAATACTGATATTGAGGCCAACGAACAAATAATAATAAGGCACACTTTATACATAACGGACTTCATATGGTGAGCAATAATGAGTAAGTTATGTTTGTATGAGTTAAGTTTTGAGTCGTTCGAGTGCAAACGGAAAGCGTGAGTTCGCCAAACAAGTGGCTTTTAGATTATTTGCCCTTAACTATGTGCTTATGTACATATGTGTGTAGTGTTCAAAGGGCTTGAAACCAAGAGGTAAAAAAAATTATATTAAGTAAGACAATCTTCAACGAAAATACTAAACTTCAATAATCTTCATTTTGAGAAAAAAATCTTCATATCATATTTTACTCGAAAATTTTTCCAAATTAAGGTATTAAGTATTATCGTGCTTTATTGGATCAATTGATTGACAGAATCAAGAAAAGCGACCATCTTCTTCAAATCAACGTACCGGTTCGCAAAGCATTAGATACGAAGCTAAAATTATACCTTATAGTCCAGATTTAGCTCCTAGTAAAGATAGCTTTACTTTTCTATTAACAAGTTATCGATTATGTTATTTAAGTTTATTTTACACTAGTAGTAAACATTAGCTAAAAAAAACAAAAAGGTGTAAAGAAAGGTAGAGACGTGTAAAAAAAGCTTGATTTTTGTGTTCTGACAGGTAGTAATAAAACATTTTTCTTTTTTTGTTGAATGTTTGGGAATATTTAAAAAAAAAAAAATTCCAATGAATGATGATTAGGGTAGCTCCTATGAAATGTCGACGTATAGACAGCTGGGAAACATAAAAAACTAGCTGTTTATAATTTTTTGATTAGATTAAAAATTTAGTGAACCATAATTATGAGCAGCTGTAATTTGTTAAAGGAAACATATTCATATATTTACTATTTCTTAAAATAGTTATCAAAAATTTACTTTTATATAAAAATTTTCGATAGCTGTTTTTTTAAAAAACTGTAGTTAACTAGCAAAGACATCGATAGATGCGTTATTCTGAACAAAAATATATCTGCGACTTTATATCTTGTTACAACCAGTATCGATGGTTTGCGTTTTATATAAAAAATTATTTAGTTTTGATATGCCATTATAAAATTTGTAATAACTTGAGTGACAATTTAACTATTTTACTACTTTTACATATAAAACTTTTGTGTCGAAAAGTTACTGATAGCTCTAACTTTTGTTACTAATAGCTCTACTTTTCTAAAGAAAATTGATTGATAACTCTCCACTTTTACAGAAAAGTTATAGCTATCTCAGATTATCGAATATTTAAATTTTGCATAAAAGTTATCGATAGCTCTATTTTTTATGACGAAAAGTTAGCGACAGCTCTACTTTTATGTCGAAAACTAGTTGATACCTCTACTTTTCTACCTGTAAAAGTTGCTACCAAAATCATGCTACATCTTTACGATGATTTTTAAGTCATGTCGTTTTTTTTTAATTGTTGTCGTTAAAAATAATCGTTGTGGTTACCTTGCCAGTCGAATGAAAATAAAACAATGTAAAAAATAACAAACGAGTCAAAAAGAAATTAAAGAAAAAAACTTGAAAAACAGAATTTTAATTTTAAAAAATTTCCAGTACAAAAGAAAAGACATGCATTTTAGACATGATTTTAAATCATCGTGAAAATTTGCTCTTAGTTTTAGGAAAAAAATCTTAAAATATTTTTTTGTAAATCAAGACGCTAACAAAAGATAAAAAAAAAAATTAACGGAAGAATTCAAGTCAATCAAATTTCCTTCCCCAAAATTAGTAGTGTATGTAAAGGGCGAAATAATCTACACAAACTGCTTGGCAAACAGGCCAAATTTTGAGGTTATACAAACACTTTGCGTTGTTTATGGTAGTGTCTTCTTGTTTGCACAAATATTTGAAGCAAACTTGAAGCATGAAAATCAAAACTTTTTATTTTCGCGCAAACATGCTGATGTTTGTCAAACAGCTTGTGTTGTAAATTTTGTCATTTTCAGTTTCAAATTTTACACAGTGAAGTGATTGAAGAACAAGCAATAAGATTAGAAATAGGTCAAGAAAAAGTTGTCTAAGTAGAATAAATAGAATTCTATAAAAGTCTGCCTTCTTTGTCGAAAAATTAAAAGCAAAGTCTATAACAACAAAGGCTCAAGAATTAGAGGGTATAAAATTATTGCAGAGAAGTTACAAGAGAAATACTGATATTGAGGCCAACGAACAAATAATAATAAGGCACACTTTATACATAACGGACTTCATATGGTGAGCAATAATGAGTAAGTTATGTTTGTATGAGTTAAGTTTTGAGTCGTTCGAGTGCAAACGGAAAGCGTGAGTTCGCCAAACAAGTGGCTTTTAGATTATTTGCCCTTAACTATGTGCTTATGTACATATGTGTGTAGTGTTCAAAGGGCTTGAAACCAAGAGGTAAAAAAAATTATATTAAGTAAGACAATCTTCAACGAAAATACTAAACTTCAATAATCTTCATTTTGAGAAAAAAATCTTCATATCATATTTTACTCGAAAATTTTTCCAAATTAAGGTATTAAGTATTATCGTGCTTTATTGGATCAATTGATTGACAGAATCAAGAAAAGCGACCATCTTCTTCAAATCAACGTACCGGTTCGCAAAGCATTAGATACGAAGCTAAAATTATACCTTATAGTCCAGATTTAGCTCCTAGTAAAGATAGCTTTACTTTTCTATTAACAAGTTATCGATTATGTTATTTAAGTTTATTTTACACTAGTAGTAAACATTAGCTAAAAAAAACAAAAAGGTGTAAAGAAAGGTAGAGACGTGTAAAAAAAGCTTGATTTTTGTGTTCTGACAGGTAGTAATAAAACATTTTTCTTTTTTTGTTGAATGTTTGGGAATATTTAAAAAAAAAAAAATTCCAATGAATGATGATTAGGGTAGCTCCTATGAAATGTCGACGTATAGACAGCTGGGAAACATAAAAAACTAGCTGTTTATAATTTTTTGATTAGATTAAAAATTTAGTGAACCATAATTATGAGCAGCTGTAATTTGTTAAAGGAAACATATTCATATATTTACTATTTCTTAAAATAGTTATCAAAAATTTACTTTTATATAAAAATTTTCGATAGCTGTTTTTTTAAAAAACTGTAGTTAACTAGCAAAGACATCGATAGATGCGTTATTCTGAACAAAAATATATCTGCGACTTTATATCTTGTTACAACCAGTATCGATGGTTTGCGTTTTATATAAAAAATTATTTAGTTTTGATATGCCATTATAAAATTTGTAATAACTTGAGTGACAATTTAACTATTTTACTACTTTTACATATAAAACTTTTGTGTCGAAAAGTTACTGATAGCTCTAACTTTTGTTACTAATAGCTCTACTTTTCTAAAGAAAATTGATTGATAACTCTCCACTTTTACAGAAAAGTTATAGCTATCTCAGATTATCGAATATTTAAATTTTGCATAAAAGTTATCGATAGCTCTATTTTTTATGACGAAAAGTTAGCGACAGCTCTACTTTTATGTCGAAAACTAGTTGATACCTCTACTTTTCTGTAGAGTAATTATCGGGACTCCAGTATTGTATAGAAAAGTTCTATATAACTTCCCTTTCCCCTAAATAACTCTATTTTATATAAAAAACTTACCTTAAAAAAAGTAATCGATATATCTAATTTCTTATAGAAAACTTATAGACAGCCTTGTGTTTTCTAGAAAATATAACGATGATTCTACTTTTACTTTACTTTTCTATAAAAAGTTTAGGGATATAGAAACGTGAGAGCATATCACTCCTTTATTGCAGCATAGTCATATCTCAAAAAATTAAGTTTTCGAGTTAACAATACAGAATTGTTAACAGTGCTGCCTTTTATATTGTGCCAAAAATTTATTCAAATTGCTTTTAAACTGTTTCCTTTAGGAGATATTTTCTCAAAAAATTTGCTAAGACTTGTATGGAAACTAAAAATTTAAAATGCGTTTTTTTAGAAATGAGCTTTTTTACGATATGACTATGTTGCAATAAAGGAGCGATATGTACGTATATAGAACATATGTTGTATTTTTTATAAAAAATTCCGAAACGCCAATAAAACCGGCGTTACTTAGAACACCTAAAAATCAATTAAGCGTTTTTGAGAGTGCTTTGCGGTTTCAGATCGCGCGTTTCTCGAAACATGCTATAGTAGAGCAGCTACTTTTTTAATTTTTATTACTAATTTTTTAATCGAAAATTTTTAAAGAAAGGTTATCGACAACAATAGCTTTTTTTAGTTATCGATAACAGCTCTTTGATGAAAACGTTATTAGTGAATATATTTTGTATTAAAAAAAGGTTATAGACAAAAATAGCATTTTTTTATGTTATCGATAACAACTTCTTGATGAAAACGATATTAGTGAATGTGTTTTACAATTTAAAAAAAAGGTCGACAACAATATTTTTTTTGATAAAAACGATATTAGTGAACATATTTTGCGTTAAAGAAAATATTATTGACAACAATAGTTTTTTTTAAGTTATCGATAACAGCACTTTGATGAAAACGTTATTAGTGAATATATTTTGCATTCAAAAAAAAGTTAACGATAAAAATATTTTTTTTCAATATATCGATAACAGCTTCTTGTAAAAAACATTATTAGTGAACATATTTTGCGTTAAAAAAAGGTTATCAACAGCAATAGTTGTTTTAAAGTTACCGATGACAGCTTTTTGATAAAAACGTTGTTAGTGAATATGTTTTCGGTTAAAAAAAAATTATTGACAACAATAGTTTTTTTTTTTAAGTTATCGATAACTTGCATTTGCTTATATAATATTGTAGTATATATGACTTTGTTTTGGTTTTTTCAATGAAAATAAATAAATCATTCTAAAGAACGGTCGACTATTATTTAAAATATAATACAAATATAAAATTTGTTGATTTTCAAGAGACACACATACAAAATAAATAAATTTAAAGAAAAACTTTTTGTTTTCTATAGAAACCCCGCAATAATTTTCCTGTCCCTTAAAAAAAATCAATTTCTGTAAAAAAGTTTAACTTTACTTTTATACTAAAAACAGAAATACTAAAATGATTTATATTGCAATTAAAATTACATTAGATTTTAAGCTGCAAAAATATAAATTTTGCTTTTAACTTTTTTTTTTAACTCTTATTTCCATTGAGTGACATATTGACAGCAATATCGAAGCTTAAAATATTTTACATTTTAAAAAATATTGTTTCATAGTTTATAGCTGTAATAGAACATGAAAATTATGTTAAATAAATATTGTTGCAAATATTAACAACATATAAAAAGATGTTGTGTCTAAAAACCATAAATTGATACAAGCTGATTTAACAACATATTTTTATGCACGTAAATTAGACATTTAAGGAAATCCTATCATGTAAAAAATTAAATTTAATGGAAGCAAAAAGAAAAACAAAAAAGTTCAAGTTAAAACTTATTAGTAAAAGAATTAGTTTTTAATTTTGATTTTTAAAATTAAAGTTTAGGAAACGATATGCGATAATGAATGCTTACAAAAGTTAAAGTAGCGTGTTTAACTCGGTGCGTTTCGTACCGTTTTTGAGGATTTTTATTGCTTTTTGGGCGAAAAATTCTTTATTAATTTTCAGTATAGCAGAACTCTTTGTTCTCAATAATAATTTCAATTGTGATAAATCTATACTCTGTAAAATCTTAAAAGGACAGAAGAAAAATAAATGTCATTGCGGCTTAACGAACTGTAAACTGTTGATCATTTAAGCTGTAAAACGATACTCATTTGTTGTGGTTGCCGCATATCCTTTAGCTTTTAGCCAAACATTTGATGGCCATTCATTTGAAATGACTGCCACAAAACAGAAAAACAAGAAACTTATTTTAATTCAACATTAAAAACAATTTGCCAACAACACTCAAAAGTAAATTTATTTAAAAATTAATTCAATAAATTTATTGATTTTATTACTCTTTCATGCAATTGAATGTTTACATGGTGGCATTATCTGCCAATGTAGTATTCTTTTTTTATGCTAAAAAAAAAGAACTGTTTTTAATCAAATCAACTTTTTTAATTGTAGGAAATAAGCATACTTTATTAAATTTATGGCAAAATGGTGATAACACGGTAGAAAAAATGTTTGAAAAAAATTACAAATATTTTATTATAATTTTTCCACTATTTAAATATAAATTATAAAAACCTGTCAAAGAAAATCTGTTAATATATTAAAATATATAATCACTTTAAAACATTTTAATTAAATAATTAAACCAATGGCTGTATATAATTATTCAAATAATTGTGAGAATAAAATTTAAAAAAAAAAAAATATATAATAATAATTTAAAAAGATCACTTTAAAAATTTAAATAACAGCCAGCTTTCCAGCTGTCTATACATTGACATTTCGTAGGTGCCATAAGAGAGACAGCTAGAAAACATGAAACAAGCTATAGAGTCACTTTTGATATAATATTAATTTTAGAGCTATTTATGGTGAACAATAAATAACAAAGTTGTATAAATTTAAATTAATTTAAAACAAAAAATTTCTCAATAAATCTTATATTAGTTTCTTTTGACTTTTTTTATTGATTTATTTATTTATTATTATTATTATTTTCTTCTTTTTTTGCTAAACACGTTTGTTAATTATGCTTTAAGTTTTGTGACCTTTTTTTTATAAAAAGGTTTATTTTCGATATTTCATATTCTTTGACAAATTTTGTAAGGAATTTTTTTTTTGTCTTGCAAAAGGAGCACGTTTTTCTTTGTAAAATGTGGTCGTTTTTTGTTGTTTGCATCAATCAGTTGGTTCAATAATGCACGATAAGAATTTCCTGTGCTTGTGGATTCTTTTTCGGGATAATCGATGAACCATATTCCATGTGCATCCTAAAATACACAGACCGTAATCTTGCCAGCCGATTTCATTACCTTCGCCTTTTTCGGAGCACTTCCGCCAGTTTCTTTCTACCCATTGTTTCGATTGATTTTTAGCTTCAGGTGTTTAGTGGTGGAGCCACGTCTCATCAACGGTTATTAATCTACAGCAAAAATCAACAGGGTTACGTTTTGTCATGTCCAAACAACGCTGTGAAGTGGTCTGTCGAATTCGTTTTTGTTAGACATTCTTGCCGATAGCTTTTTCATATGCAAATGTTCATGCAAAATGATGAACACACGTTCATATGATATGTTTACCATTTCAAAAATCTCATGTGACTAGAATCGGCGATCATTCATAACGATATCGAGGATTTTCTTGATATATTTTTCAGTAAACACCCCTTTGGCCCTTCCTGTTGATGGTATTGCTGTTCGGTCGCGTTTAAATTCAGCAATCCAATATTTTACCATATAATCTAACAGAGCAGACTCACCGTAATGATTATCGATGTTTTCTTTCGTCTCTTTCGCCGTTTTCCCTTTCAACTAATATTGTTTAATCGGTGCATGAAATTCCACTTATTCCACTTTTTAAGAAACACAAAATTTGCGTACTTCAAACGACTACAACAAATAAACTGTGCAATGGATTTGTGTTGCCATCTAGCGCTACGTAGCTTCAATATCAATCCGCTCTCGTATACACAAGTATATAGGATAATAACCTTCGAGAAATTAGTTGCTTTCGATCAATAGTTCTTCAAACAAGAGATCAATATTGTTTGGATTCAAACAAGAGATCAATATTGTTTGGATTTAAACAAGGGATCAATCTTGTTTGAATTCACAATTTATTTTGATTCAGCGAATTTTGTTTGTGAAAAGAAACTTTACATGATATGTGGCAAAAGCGAGCAAATTCCAAGTGCAATTGAGAATTGAAGAAATTTAAACATATGTATTTATAAAGTCTTGATGGTGCGTCTCAATTGAAACTTTTTCTATGGCGAGTGACAAGAGTACTAAAAGGATTGTTTAGAGACTCTAGGGACTCCGCTAGAAATGATTAAATCTTAATAATTTTAGACAAATTTTTGCCATAGGATGATCTGTTGATTCAGCAGAGGTATGATCATATACCATTGTTACGAGTTTTTATCATATCTAACCCAATGTGCAGTATTTGATCTGTTCGTTGTAAATGTTCAGTACATTCACACAAACAAGATGAAGCTAAAAGCATAATACATAAACAAACAAACATATATAATTTAAAGAACGCAAAATTCCAAGCAAGTCAAATACAAATTATGTTATTGTTGTTCTTGCGTTCTTTGCATTTTGTTTGGTTTGTTGTTGTTGCATACGTATTGTTCAGCAAGCACGTGTGTGAGTGAGTGTGATGTATATACGTAAGAATTATATTTGTACAATTGATTCTGAAATTAACAATAACTAGAAAGCGAATGATATTTGTAGATGATAATAAAAACGTATAAAAACCAGTTCATTTTTAAATTAATAAGTTAGAAAAGTAAGCAAGTTTAGTGTTTTAATACACAAGTGGTATTAAGTGTAAATAAAGCTGTGAAGTATTTTAGTGCTGTGTAGCGAACAAGTGTAAGTGTCGTTATATTTTTTTTCTTGCACCAGTACTTAGGGGATGAGGCCTACATATGCAGTGCATTGTACCAGAACTAGGAAAATAGGTTGTGAGGAGGGAGTAGTGTTTGTGAACATTTGACTTGAACTTTCCAACGTTATAACAGACAGGAAACACGTCTGCAGGCAACTTATTCCACAGACGAAGCGTACGGCTGAAAAACGAATTCTCTCTGTAATGCGTAGTACGATTCCCCGAGCAATCGACCACAAATGGATGAGCTCTGGACGATGAACGTGTCCTACGTAAAAATGTGCGAGTTTCATTTGCAATTGAAGAAACCGCAAAACAGTTTTAAATGCGAATACGTAACACTATTAAATCTTCAATGTCTCTAAGACTTAATATTGCAGATGTCTAAAACGCTATTAGCCTTAGCAAAGCGCCAACTATTGATGAAGTTACTAATATTTGTGAAATTACCACGCATATCTAAAAAAGAGATCTTCTCTTTATTTTGTAATGCTATTAATGTATTCAACGGATTATTCTTGGTCGGCCAAGCAGTTGCCGTGAATGGTTTTCGCTATCGCAAGATCATAACGAACTTCTTGTGAGTATATGGATCTGGATGACATGTGGTTCCAATAGGATGGTGCCGCTTGTCAGCCAACAAAATAATGGTTAGTTTTTGGGGAAATTTAAAAGCAACATGTTAGTTTTATTAGTTAAAAAGCAGTTAAAGAGCTAGAGGATAGGATACTTCGCCACACTAACGACATTGAACTGGTATTATGGCTCAATATCATTGAAATTGTAGACAATTGGATAGAGGTATGCCACATTTGACTGTTATTTTGTTCCACATATCGCACCTTTAGTGCAACAAAAAATGCGTTTTTCGAGTTAACAATTGAATTGTTAACAGAATTGTTAACAGTACCTTTTATATTGTTCAAAAAATTATTCAATTTATTTTTAATCCGTTTCCTTTAAGAGATATGTTCTAAAGAAATTTTCTAAGAATTGTATGGAAACTAAAAATTTGAAATTAATTTGTTTCGAAACAAGCTTTTTTTTAGTTGTGACTATGTTGCAATAAAGAAGCGATATGATTCTCATAGACTTTTCTATCACAATAAAAAATTTCAAAATAGTTCTGTGAAATCTTTTCATTTTATTTACAACTAGCATCGTGGGTTTTGGTTGTATCATTCGTTAAGTGAAATACTTCAAATAATAATTAAGAATTTACTCTATAGCAAATATCAGAAATGGTTTATAAGTAAACAATCTTTAGTGTTCAGACATTCAGAACTCTGACTTTACGAAAAATTATTCTCTTTTATAGATTCCAAAGATCTTCACTCGTAATTCCTGAAATTCTTTAAATCTGTTTGACTTTTTCCTACAACGTGTGTTTAATATTACACCTTCAAAAAATTCCATTTACTTTGTTTAAACAAATCCATGTTGTTTGATTAGAAAATAAAAAAAAAGAATCAAGCAAATAAACTTTGATGAAAAAGTAAATAAGTACTTTAAATGCACAACCACGGATTTCTATTTTTATTCACGGCGCCAAACATATTTGATGTTTCCTTTTTTTTTTTTGTCCTTGCTACTCATATTCATCCTTCGCTCACTGCTGGCAGTCGCCACAGCAAAAAGACAACAGCCAGTGGATTTAAAATTTACCAATCTTTATTCTTTTTTGCCTAGATTTCTTAAAACAAATAACGAAACCAAAATATTATTCAGAACAAACATTGTTTATTCTACAGTTTTAACTTGAAGATATGCAATGAAACTAATACTATTAAATTAACTTTTGTTTCAAATAACAATGAATGAAAGAAGGAATTAAATTAAAAATAAAATACAAATTAAAGTCATGAAGAATGTTTTTTGCATTCAAATGTTCGTGAAAATAAATTGTAAATTTTTGTTTGTAACGAAAGAAAAACAAAAAAAAGTATACTATGAATCAATTTAACAATCTGAAATATTAACATTTTAATTCATTTAACAAATAAATTTTTGTGCTGTTAAATATTTTTACATGAATTCTTTATTAAAAAATATATATTTTTTAACACGCAAATAGCTTCACTAGTATGTTGTTGTTCCTTTTTTTGTAATTCCCGCAGCACCTGTTTTATACGGTGTGTACTTTTGAGGAGTTTAATATTCGGCTATCGAACTGTATAAGGGATAATTGCTAGGGTAGCTCGCCGGGCTTAGCCATGAGTGGAAAAACGTGTTAATTTGGTAGTCTACTTCCAAATTTCGACGAAATTTACTCCAAGCGATGCAACTGTGATTTTGCTTAAAAAGTACTTAAAAATACTACGCTGCAATAAAAATATACACTTTAATATGATGTATCCAGTCATATGATGTCAAAAAACGGTGATGTAAACGATATAGACTACTTGGCAATCATGTCATAATATTACGTTTGTGCAAACATTTTGCATTGTTTATGGGAGTGTTTGCACAAATATTTGAAGCATGTTTTCACGATAATTAAACATTTTTGATTTTCGTACATGTTGATGTTTGTCGAACCGCTTCGGTGAAAGTGTTGCAGAGTGAAGTGGAAGAAGCTCACAAAACAGATTAAAAAAAATTTCGTCTTGTTGGAATTTATAGAATCGTAAAAAAGTCTGCCTTCTTTGTGGAAATATTAAAAGCAAAGTTTATAGAAATATCTTGAGGCCTACAAAGTAATGCCAATAAAAACAATAGTTCGATTCACAATCTTGTGCACTTGAGGCTGCATATTTCTGCAATTGCAAAAGTGACATATATTTGTGCATTTTGTTAGTGTAAAGTAAAAATATACTAAACTATTTTTTAAATGCAATGATGCAAGGCCATTTACACAAGCTAATTTATATTTTACGGCTAATCTGTATACGGCAAGCAAAATTGCCGCAACAAAATTGCAGTATACTGTCATTGAAAATAAACAACACATAATTAGTTTATTCATCTATTAAATTTTTTGTTGAACTTTATAATTTTTAAATTAAATTTTGGGTTTGTACATATGTACATCGGGTTTTAGTTCAAATTCTGCCTTTCTTAAGTTTTTTCTTAAGAAGGATTTTTTACAACACAAATTTGTTGTAATCAATAATTTTTGATTGAAGAAGGCAAGAAAAATAATAAACAAATCTTTAGCTGGGGGACAATTAGCTGTTTCGTAATTGCTACACTACTCAGCAGCACCCATTGGGATTTGATCTCGGGTCATGACGTATCATGATCTGCTGCCTTAATCACTCAGCCACCGAGCATTTAATTATTCTCTATCTGTATTCATCTCAAGTGATTAATTTATGTTTGTGTGAATGCAAACGGACAGAAAGCGTGTGTTTGCCAAACGTTTTGCGCAGCATTTATTTTTTGTACAGGGTGACCCCAAGAAAAAAAGTTTTAAATATATTATCATTTGAATGAATGTAAGTAGCATTCGAATGTATTCATATTTATGTTCATAGTATTCTATTAGTAATTTAATTATAAAATTTTTTTTGTTTAAGATTTTGAACAGTAAGTCTATAATTGCAGTCATTTATTGAAAGAAAAAAAAGGAATAAGTGAAAATTGATTAGAAAATTTAAATTATATTCGTATTTCATATATTATAAAATTTTTTTTGTCAACTTCAATTTAACTATTTCTGCCTTTATTCCGCACAAATCTTATTTCAACAAAATTTTATAATGAATGTAACGTACATTCGAATATATTCACTTTATTCATTCCTTCATAACTGTAATCGATTATTTCCGTGCATTGGCTATTACAAATTAATAATAATAAATAGAAATGAATATTCGAATTAAAACGGGTACATGCAAGAATCCAATTCTTACGATCAACTTTAAAACGCAATTCATTTTCTTTTCTGTTATTACACGGTTTACTCTATACTCAATGTTTGAATACTCAATATTTGAATAACATTATATTTTAAGTGTATATATAAAGAAATGATACATTCATGCTACTACTACTACTACTGCTACTACTATTTAGCACAGGAGTGCCCAATCCCTATGAGCTTGGTGCTCATTTGTTTTTGTATAATCACTTAGCTATATGCTGTGTTCTTTAATATACATATGTGTGTGTATACACACAAGTGCAAAGCAACAACACTTTCGCATAATTGGCCTTGTTTTTCCTTATGTATATTGGTGTTTGCTCTCCCATATAGAACTTCCGGGTACCCCTGACTTAGTATATAAAACATATTGCATGTTTATAAAACACTTCTACAGACAATTTGTCACATAACAGTGAATAAAGCCATAATACTATAAAAAGTTGCTAAAGAAAGTTTAAAATTTCTTTCTACGTACAGTGACACTTTCATTCATTTCATTGCTTTTTCATAAAATTTTCTATTTACATTTGTTTTGCTCTTTCAAACACTCTCTTTAAATGCCTTCCTACTTCTTCATACTTATGCTTTTGTTGCAGGTAGATACGAGTACGTACATGCTATAAATTATATTTCTATTTAATATTTCTTCTACCCCAAAATTGTTAATATTTTCCTCTTATATTCTTGTCAACTGATTTCTTCTTTTGTTTGCAAAATATTCATATTTAATTTTTTGCTGATTGTTCATTTATTTTTATGCAGAGTTCTTTTTTTTCTTGTTTTTGGTTTCAGTTTTGCAGCACAAAAATTATTATTTGAATAATTAATATTGTTGGTAGTGGGTATGAAATAAAATAAATTCTAGCTCATGAATTATTTACAACAAATTTATGATGAACAGAATAAAAAAATAAAAAATGAAAAAATTATGGTTATTTAATTAAAAATCTACTTTGTGAGAATATGCACAGCTATGCTTTTCCTAATGAACAACGGGCTTCTAAAACAATTCGTAATTCAATATAATATAATTTGAGTTCTTGTACTCATCTACCAAGTCCTGCCTAAAACGTTATCGATTCTACAGAATAGCCAAGAAAAATGTATATAAGTGTCAGTTTATGGATAACAAAGCTGTTCGTTCGTTCGCACAATTATATTTAAAACAACAACATTCAAAATTTTGTTATTGTTTTAAATGTTTTTGTTGCAACGAACGTATAGCTGCGTCATCCGGGCATTGGCAGCAAAAAAGTCCTAAGTCTTGCAGCAAGAAATGTCTGTAAAAATGTTGATCTATCGATGGCTTTTTTAAATAAATTATTCGTAAAAGTTTTCGATAACTTTCCTAACACAAAGCTGTCGAAAACATGTCTATAAAGCCACAATACTGTCGACGAATATTCTCATGCAAATGAATGTTATCGCAAACTTGGCTTGTGTAAAGCAAAGTTATCGATAACTTTTTTAATTAAAAGTGAAACTATTGCAATTATTTGTAGCTGTATACATTTTAACTACAGTCAAGTCAAAGAGAAAAATAATGTTATTGATTAATTTGGGAAGGTAACAAGTTAACAATATAAGTGTAATAAACACTATAATAATTGAATTATCGATAATCCTTCTCTAGGAAGAGAAAGGAAGTATTAATAGATTTGCTATACAAAATAAAGCTGCCAATAACTATTCTACATACACTTATATTTATCCAGAACTTGATATAAAAATGTACAGGTGTCGATGGCTTTTTAGTGGAATATATCCATTTAAAATTATTTTTATGGACAATTTTTTTATAGAGCAGTATAGTAGTTAATATATTTTTTTATGGAAAGTGGAGCTAACGATAGTTGTTCTCCTTTCAAACAGAGTTATCGATAGGTTTTTTGAGAGCAGTATTGTCATCGAGATATCTATAGCTTTAGTCTTTTTAAGACAGAAGTAATGTTAGGAATAACTTTTATATAGAAAATTTTTTATACAGCAATAGAGTTCTCGATAATCTATAGCTTTATATCGAGATATCTATGGCTTTATATCTTTTTAAGAATAACTTTTATATAGAAAATTTTTTATAGCAATAGAGTTCTCGATAACTTTTTATGGAAAATTCCGCAAAAGGAAGTTTTTTTTTATATATAAGCAGAGTTAGCGATGAGGGTTTATTATAGAACAGTAGTCTTCGAGGTATCGATAGCTTCACAGCTTTTTAGGGGAATAACTTGTCTATAGAAAACTTTTTTTTTATAGAATCTTGATAACTTTTTTGTAGAAAATGAAGCAAAACCTAGTTTATTCTACATGAAAGCAGAGTTGTCAATAACCTCTTTTGTAGAACAGTTGCTAATTTTCATATAGTATAGTAGAGTTATCAATATTATATATATCTATAGAAACATAACTTTTCCAAGCTAATATAGGGTCATCGATAGGAAAGATAAAGTTATTGATAACTACTAAATAGAAAATCTGCATTATCGACTTTTCAATTGAAGAGTAATGTTATCAATAACCTTTGAATCTAAAAGCACAGTTATCAACCACCTTTATAGAGAAATGTAGTGTTGTCGATAGCTGGGGTATGAAAAGTAATATTATTAATAACTTTTTTATAGCAAAATTTTCTACAGAGTAGTGAACTTATTGATAATCTTTCTCTGGAAAAACAATACTATCGATAACAATAGAATAGAACATTTCATTAACTTTCTACAAAAATGTGGACTGTAGAAAGACATATGGCTATCGATGGAAAATTTATAACTATTATACAGAAAAGCAACAACTTTTGAATCGAAAGCTAATGTTATCGATAACTTTTCAATAATAACTTTTATAAAAAAATGTAAAGTTATTGGTAGCTTTTCTATAGAACATTTTTCTATAGAGTAATGAAGCTAGTTAGTAGTCTCTAGAAAAACATTTCCATCGATAACAATAAAATGGCATTTCATTATATTTTTTTTTTTTGTGTAAAAGTGTAGAGTTATAGACTGCTTTCTGTGGAAAAGCAAAGTTACCGATAGTTTTTTATTTTTGTAGAAGAGCGAAGTTTTTGGTAGATTTTCTACAGAAAAGTGTAGCTATCAAATACTTTTCTATTAAGTTTTCATTAACCTATATATATAAAAGTAATATTTCCGATAGTTTTTTCAAAGAAAATTAGATTTCAGAAACTTTTATATCTAAAATTATTTTTATCGATGGAAGTAATAGTATGGATAAATTTTCCCCCGCAAAATAAAGTTATGAATGGTTTTTCTGTTTAATAATTGCGTTACTTCTCAGACAGTAGTCGATAAATAGAGTTTTGGATATGAGAAGTTAAACTTAAAAAGTTATTTGTCTATATAATTTTCATATCTTTGTATAAAAATTTGCTGAACAGTAGTAACTCTTGTAAATAACTTGAAAAGTTTCCGATAACTATTTTTCTATAGAAAAACATAGTGTTCTTTAATTTTCCTATACAAAAGTAATCATATGGAAAAGTACCTATTACATATAAAACTAAAGTTATCGATAAACCTTTTGTAAAATTTTGAATATCTTCTGCTTATTAATCTAAAGTTATCGAAAACTTTTTGTAGCAAGCTAAAGTCAGTTCTCTGTAGAAAGTTATTATTTATAACTGTTTCATTACATAATAAATGTTTCAGAAAAATTTTTATGAAAGTATTTATCGATAATTTTTTTTATTGCAAAGTAAAGTTAAGCAACTTTCGCTGCAAAAGTTATCTATAACTTAGCTTTTTTACAGGTTTTACTTTACTCTGGAGAAGTTATTGAGGACTTTATATATCTGTCCTTTCTTCAGAATTGCTCTTATTAAATTTACTGAATTTATTGAAATAATTTAAAAGTTCTGTAGAACTGATTTTTGCCCTTTAAAAACTCAAGGTTTTAATTAAATACCAGCTATTTAACCCTTGTTTGTGCTGCCAAACATTCAGGGTTATTAAAAAAGCATCAGCTTTATAAGCTTTTCTGCAGGTTTTACTTTTCTATGAAAAGTTCTTGATGCCTTTATATATCTATCCTTTCTTCAGAATAGCTCTTAATAAATTTACTGAATTTATCGAAAATATATAAAAGTTCTGTAGAACTGATTTCTGCCCTTTAAAAACTTAAGTTTTTAATTAAATACCAGCTATTTAACCCTTGTTTGTGCTGCCAAACATTCAGGGTTATTAAAAAAGCATCAGCTTTACAAGCTGTTAAATAAATTTAAATTTCATAATATTTTGTCATTTGCACACATGACAAAAACATTTATGGCCATGTTGTCGTATCTTAAATAAAAAAAAAAGTAATCTGTATATTTTTGTTGGAAAGTAATTTTGGTCTGTTACAACATCAAGCTACTGTCATTACAATGCAAATGTGTAATATATACTTGTACATACACAAGCACACATTTATCATTATTAACACTATTAAAGTCGTCATTATAAGGATAATATTGCTGATGATCATCATCGGTAAAGTAAGTTTTTTGTTGGTTGTATTCTAAAGTGTCTGAAAGATACCGAATCATTTTAATATAATTTATATGGCATTTACAACAGCAGCCATTCTCTTTATAATGACATAAAAATATTTTTTGTAAATATATTTATAACATGCATGCGAAACATAAAATTTTATTGTTATTGAGATGCTTAACAAATTTTAACATTAAATCTTAAATACAGACAAAAAGAAAAAGCAGCAGCAGTCTTCTTGCATCAATATTTTTGCAGGCAGGGAAATACATTTTTGCAGACTTTTATTCATTCAGTTACATAAATTAAAAAAAAAATATTCATCTTACTGCAGAAAGTCCTTATTGCAGCTGAACGTATTTAAGTCAAGTCTAGAATTAATGTTAATTATTTTTGCCATTGCTATTGAAAATTTATTAATCCGTTGTTAAGTATTATTTAAAAAAAAAAAAAAAACTTTTGTTTCAACCAGTGAATGAATTAAAGGTTCGTTTAAAAAGAGATAAGACCTTTTCGACAAAAATGTAGACTTATAAATAGCTTTCTGTAGAAAAACAAAGTTATCGATATAGAACTGTTGAATCATTTTCGCACAGAATTATAGAGGTATCAATATTTTTTTCTATAGAAATGTGTAGCTATAGACAACTTTTCCAAAGTGACATAGGGTTATCGATAAATTTTATATAGAAAAGTAAGATTAGCAACAACTTTTGAATCTAAAAGTAATGTCGTCGATAAATTTGCAATCTAAAAGTATAGTTATTCATGGCCTTTTTAAAGAAATGTAAAGTTATTGATAGCGTACATCTGAAAAGTAATATTACTCTAGAAAAATGAAATTATAGATAACTTTTCCGAAGTGAAATGCAGTTATCGATAGGAAATGTACAGCTTTCTATAACCAATATATAGAAATGTAGCATTAGCAACAACTTTAAAATCGAAAAGTAATTTCATCGATCATTTTTGAATTCAAAAGTAAAGTGATTTACGTAATATTATTCTAAAAAAATTAAATTATAGATAACTTTTTCAAAGTGAAATGCAGTTATCGATAGGAAATATACAGCTTTCAATAACCACTATATAGAAAAGTAGCATTCGCGACAACTTTAAAATTGAAAAGTAATTTTATCGATAACTTTTTAATTTAAAAGTAAAGTGATTTACGTAATATTATTCTAGAAAAATGAAATTATAGATAACTTTTCCAAAGTGAAATGCAGTTATCGAAAGGAAATGTACTGCTTTCAATAACCACTATATAGAAAAGTAGCATTCGCGACAGCTTTAAAATCGAAAACTAGTTTTATCGATAACTTTTTAATTTAAAAGTAAAGTGATTTACGTAAAATTAATCTAAAAAAATTTAATTATAGATAACTTTTCCAAAGTGAAATGCAGTTATCGATAGGAAATGTACAGCTTTCAATAACAACTATATAGAAAAGTAGCATTCGCGACAACTTTAAAATCGAAAAGTAATTTTATCGATAACATTTGAATTTAAAAGTAAAGTGATTTACGAGATTTATAAAGAAATATACAGTTATCGATAGCTTATATATGAAAAGTAGCATTATTAATAACTTTTCTATAGAAAAATTATATAGAGTAATTAAGTTAAATAGTAGTCTCCAGAAAAATAGTACTACCGAGAACAACAGAATAGTACATATTGTTAACTTTTCTGCAAAAATGTGGAGTTAAGTTAGCTTTCTGTTGTAAAGCAATGTTATTGATAGCTTTTATGTGAAAAGTGATGTTATCGGTAGATTTTCTACAGAAAAGTATAGTTATCCAAACATTTTCTAAAGATAAGCCGAGTTCTCGTTAACCTTTATATATAAAAGTAATGTTATCGATAATTTTTTCAAAACACATTGGAGTTAGTGAAAACTTTTATATCTAAAAGTAATTTTATCGATAGAAGTAATATTATCGATATATTTCCTTCTGAAAAGTAAAGTTGTAGATCGCTTTGCTGTTTAGCAATTGCGTTACATCTGAAAAAGTTGCCGATAGGTAGAGCTTTGGATAAAGAATCTAGGGAAGTATTGCATTCGAAAATTTAATTAGGCTATTGATAGGTACTCATAAAGAAGCTGAAGTTTGTGTAAATTGGCTTATGAGTTTGCAATAATTAGACTTTTAGAAAAATATATTTGAAAAGAACAATTTACCTCATAAGGTTTGGAAAACAGACCGAGCTGGTATCGCGATAATCTTCAGAATTTCCTAGTTTTCCACCACAAGGAAAACAGTGGAACAATTTTCTTTCACCAATTAATATTTCTACGAAGTTCTTCATGAAAATGAAAATTTCTATTTCATTTTCTATAGAAAAGCTTTTAGTCTAGCCACTACCGATCTGGATGAAGACTTTGCAAAGTAAACTTTCAGTGTGTGAAAGCGATGTTAGTTCAGATATTGATTACTTTTTTTTTATAAAACTAAAGGTAAAGTTTTTATATCACTGTCCCTAAGGACACTTGGCTATAAATCAACAACAGCTCAACAATTTACTAATTGCACTTCCTGCGATAATTTGAATAATTTTTTTCTTTTTTACTTAAAAGTATTTAAATATTCATTTCATATATGTATATCTTTTTTTAATTCCAAATCAAGGACTTTTCAAACCAATGCCACAAATTCATAGTGAATAACTTTTCCGTGACACGTTTGTCCGTATGTGTAGCTTAATTGTTATATGCGTGTGGTTGCATAATTGCATATGCATTCACAAAACTCATATCACCTTTTCCTTAAATATGTATGTAAACATTTAAAATTGCAAAAAAAAAAGGAAATTAAAAAAAGAAAAAAAAATATGAAAAATGTTAAGTTGTCATTTTAGTTTAACAAAAACACATTCAGTTAAAGTGTTGCATTGATTTGTGGTCCTGTTTGTAAAATTTAACAATGTCTATAACAAGAGTGTATTTAAGAGAATGTATGTAGCCGTGAATGTACGAGCTGTCACACATACAGCATACAATGACCACCACAAGAATATAACTGTACTCGTATGTTGACTGCAGAATACAAAAATATTATTTATAATTGTTATGAAAATTTATAACAGTGAACAATTTTCAATGTTCATTTTGTCGTCCTTTTTTTATACCAAATTGGTTGCCTACATTATCCACTTGACAAATGTACAGCCGATGAATACGAACAAGGACATTTGTGTATACTGACACAGTAATCAAGGAGCTCCTTTGTTATAGTATGTGTTTCATATAAAGTCCGGTATTTGCTGGTATGCGTACTTGCATTGCCAATACTTAATACTTTTTAATTAATTTAAGTTGGATTTGGTCGCTGTTGGCTGTAACACTACATACTCGTATGTAGATATTTCACACTTAGCCAGCTTTTTATTTTGCTCCCGTATTGTTGTGCTACTACAGTAGTGCTGGCTGCTGCTGCCACTGGCTATCAAACACTAAGACCATAATGAGTTCAAATACATATGTCACATGCAATAAAAAGTATAAAAATTTAATAATTGGAAAGCGAAAAAGAAAGAAAAATTATAAAATTTTTAGCACTTCAACTTTTAGAACGTTGTACTCATATAAAGGAACACGTTCTTTTTAGCAATCTTGGACCAGTAAAGCGGTATATGAAAGTTTGTAAACTATTATTTTTTAAACAAAACTTTATGATAGACTACAAAATATAATCAAAACATTTAAGAATGGAAGTACTCGACTTTGTGCCACAGAGCGGGCACGTAGTGGAGTAGTGTTCTGTCCGTTGTGTTGTGAACACGTATTAAGTGTTATCCGCGTTCAGTGTTTTTTTTGTTTTTTTTTCCTTAATTTTTATTTTGTGTGTTGCTTTTTGTATTGCAAATTAAATAAAATAAACAGTTAAAAATCTTTTTAAAAATAAAACAACAAAATACACGGGTGAAAAAAAAAAAAAATATAATAATAATAACATAAAACTCTTAAAAACATGCATCTCAACAACAACAATATAAATATAAATACGACTACCAACAACAAATGCAATAAACCATACAATTAACAAATACAAAAAAATTATACATACATACATGCTGATACCCAATAAACCAGACAGATCAACACACAGAAAAAAATAAAATAAAATTAAATTAAATAAAATAAAAAAAATAAAAATAAAAAACACCCACAACAACAATAATAATAAAATAATAATAATAAAAATAATATTAATCAATTTTTTTAATCTAAATAATATAAATAAATGGCCAGATCAGGGCTTTTATGGCCCTTATACAGGCATTGTTTCCTATTCGTGCAACATACCTTTAAAAAAATAAAATAAAAATAAAAAAAAAAAAACAAATAGTTATTTTGCAATGTTGGTGATATGGGGTTAACTGTTGTTGACTGTATAGTATCGAAGGTATATACACTGGATACTATACAGTCGAATGAACAATTAAGTTAACTTCGGCCTCACCAGCACATCAGAATTAGCATTTGTACATGATCTTTCTATCGCAATGGCGGGAAACTTTACAATAGACTTTTGCAACATACGTGGGCTGAGAACGAACTTCTTCTCCGTCTATGCTCACACGTGTCTCCATCGGCCGGATATTTTCGCCCTATGTGAAACCCAGGTATCTGAGAATGCTGATCCACAGGATTTTCATATACCTGGGTATCAATTCCTATCCCTCTTTAACTTCCATCGCGGCCTTGTAATTTACATTCGCAATGAAGTTGTGTTCCAATGCCAGCAACCATTAAGCATGCATGATGCAGAATTTACCTGTCTTTGGCATTTCGGGTTTCTATACAGAAGTCCAAATGCGGGGAGGGATACTACCTTTTCTGGTTTCGATGCCCTCTCCGACTCCATATCGAAGATCCTGGAAAGTTGTCCGAGCAGTGAAATCGTTGTTGCTGGTGATTTCAATGTTCACAACTCATCCTGGCTTCGCCATTCGAGTCATACAACTCCAGAAGGCCAATATGTCGAGTTATTCGCTGCGCACAACCACCTAGCGCAATTAGTGAATGAGCCAACGCATATTCCATGTGTTGAAGGGCACCATTCAAACACACTTGACCTATTCCTGACTTCACACCCTGAAAAGTATGAAGTCAGAGTTAGTGCACCTCTCGGCAATTCGGATCATTGCACCATTTCTGCCTCCTTTTCGATCTCGGGACTTCGTAACGTTTCAAAATCAGCTACGAAACGTTCAATATTTATTTACGAAAAGGCGCGTTGGGCTGAGCTCAACCAATTTTATGAGCATTTTAATTGGAAAAAAATTGGGATGAAAACATTCATCCCCTCCAAGCAGATTTCGATTAAACCAAAAGTAAAATCTTGGTTTAATCTGACGTGCAAAAACGCAGTCAGATCCAGAGAGGAAGCATTCAGTAACTGGCGTTTAAACAAAACACCAGACACTGATTTGCTACGCAAAAAGGCAAGATCTTCGTGTGCCAAGGTACTTAGGCGTGAAAAGTCTCTTCACGAACAGCGCCTTCGCGCCAAGGTCCTTGCAGCTCCTCGGGGCAGTAAGACCTTTTGGTCTTTCGTTAAGAGAGTAAAGAACAGTGCTAGTTCATCAATTCCAACTCTTTTAAAGAATGACCAAGCATTCACAGACCCGGTTGACAAAGCTAACCTGTTGGCTGAAATCTTTGCAAGCAATTCCTGCTTGCCGGAAAGCAGTCAGCCACTTCCCGAGCTCGAAAGAGTATCTGTAACTATGCCGAAGATATTCTTCCGGGTGCGAGCAGTTAAAAGGGTTTTTTGGAAGACCTCGATATAAACAAAACTCCTGGACCGGATGGCATTCCAGCACTGGTCTTGAAGCAGTGTTCTTCTACGCTTGCGCGTCCATTAGCACGCCTTTTCAGCATACTTTACCATACTGGTGAGTTTCCATCGTGTTGGAAGGTTGCTAATGTAACACCAATACCCAAAAAGGGTATGGCAAATAACCCCGAAAATTATCGCCCAATTGCAATTTGCTCTACACTCTCCAAAGTAATGGAAAACATGGTTAACCATCACCTTATGAGGTATCTGGAGTCGCATAAACTACTTTGTGATCGTCAATATGGATTTCGTAAGGGTCGTTCAACTGGCGATCTTATGGCATATCTCTCAGAGAAATGGTGCCACTCAATCCATCATTTCGGTGAAAGTAGGGTGGTGGCTCTTGATATTTCAAAAGCGTTTGACAGAGTGTGGCATGGTGCACTATTGGCAAAACTTACTGCTTTTGGTGTCGGTGATGACTTCTCTCGGTTTATATCGAGCTTTCTCAGAGACCGCTCTATACGAGTTGTTATAGATGGGGTCTCATCAAACGAGTTCAAGATTAATTCAGGGGTACCGCAAGGCTCCGTTCTTTCTCCTACCCTATTTCTTATTTTCCTCAACGACCTTCTCTACCAAACTTCCAACCCTATCCACTCTTTCGCGGATGACAGCAGCATTTGTCACTCGTACTCTTTTAGTTATAGGCCCAGCCTATCAGAGATCGCTGCCAAGAGACTAAATATGAATGATTCACTGAATAGTGATCTTCTATTGGTCTCTGAATGGGGTCGTAAAAACAGGGTCGCCTTTAATGCTCGTAAGACCCAGTGTTGCTTATTGACGCACAAACAAACGACCGCAAATGCTGCTTCATCTGTACTCATGGATGGTATAAATATTGAAGAATCGGATGCTCTTGATGTTCTTGGAATGAAGATACAGTGTGACGTTCGCTGGAATGAACACATTTTTCATATCTCTAAAGAAGCATTCAAGTGCCTCGGTTTTTTGAAACGGTGTAAGATGTACTTCACTCCATCCGACCTCCTTACTATTTATACCACCTACATCCGACCGAAAATGGAATACAACTCTCATGTTTGGGCCGGTGCCTCAAAGTCTGTTTTGGGGTTACTCGACCGTGTGCAGGAGAGGGCGAAGAAGCTCATCGGTGACAGTAGGGTATCCAACTCTATTGACTCACTAGAGCATCGACGCAGTGTGGGATGCGTTACTCTGTTCTATCGATACTACAATAGATTTTGCTCTGACGAAATTAGGGATCTTGTTCCCGAAACGCGCACATTTTTACGTAGCACGCGTTCATCGTCTAGAGCTCACCCATTTGTGGTCGATTGTCCGGGGAATCGTACTACGCATTACAGAGGGAATTCGTTTTTCAGCCGCACGCTTCGTCTGTGGAACAAGTTGCCTGCAGAAGTGTTTCCTGTGCGTTATAACGTTGGAAAGTTCAAGTCAAATGTTCACAAACACTACTCCCGCTTTCCCCCTCCTCACAACCTATTTTCCTAGTTCTGGTACAATGCACTGCATATGTAGGGGTCATCCCCTGAGTACTGGTCCAATATATAAAAAAAAAAAAAAAAAAAAAAAAAACGTTGACAGCGGTGGATTCGTTGGACCCAATTTTCGATGACTCGGTCACACATTTCGAGCGTACTGATCGCTATTTCGCGCTCAATGTTGTTTCTGAGTTCTTCCAACGTCGTCGACTTGTTGGCATAGACCAATAATTTTATGCAGGCCAAAGAAAAAAGTATAGCGGCGTTAAATCGCACAAACAATCTGGCCATTTGACTGGCCCATATCTGGAGATTACACGCTCACCAGACTTACTCTTCAATAAATCGATTGAAAGTGTGCTGTGTGGCACCGTCCTGTAAAAAACACATGTCGTCCAAGTCTATGTTTTCCAATTTGATCCAAAGATAATCGATACTGATGGCGTGATAACGATCGCTGTCACAGTAACGTCACGGTCGTTATAGTCGTCGAAATAAATATAGTTTAAAAAACTTAAAATCACGCTCAAACATATCAAACTAAAATAATTATCCATATAACCAGATAATTATTCGTATAACGCCTTTATTTTATTTTTTTTGCCTGAAAATTCCAAAATCGGCTTTAGGAATCGCCAAATAAATATATTTAAAAAAACTCAAAAACACTCTTCGATATCAGACTAAAATAATTATGCGCATAATCAGATAATTATAGGTATAACGTGTTTAATTTTTTTTATTTGGAATTTCCAAAATCTGCTTCAGGAATCGCAGATCGATACTACCAAAAGGGTAAAAAGAGACAAACGATTATTTTTAACGACAACAATTAAAAAAACGACATGACTTAAAAATCATCGTACAGATGCAGCATGATTTTGGTATGAGCTTTAAAGGAATGTTATACAAAAAGGCGTGGTTCTTAATCACCATATACATCAGCCTAAAGTAAAAAAATATCGTTAAAGTTAAGCAATTTTAAACTTTATCTTTTAATTTTTAAAAACGTTAAGTGTTTCAACGTTGACGTAAAAAAACGTCTGCATAGAACTAGAATTACAGATAACTTTTCTGTAGAGAAATACATATTTTGGGTATGGCATATTAAAAATGTAAAGCTATCAACGAGTTATCTATAAAAAAAACAAAATTATCGATGACGTTGCTTTACGCAATTAAAGTTGTCAAAAACTTTTTGGAAATTAACATGTTATTCCCCCAAATTCCATAAGGCGTCATCGTCGTCACATTTTTTTTATTTAATTGGTCGTTGCCAAAAACAATTGAATGTTGTCGAAAGCTTCTATCTATCGCTTAGGGCTGGGAAATACCGAAGGCCTATCAAAGAATACATAATTGCTGTCGACGGCGAATGTGTAACCGTGTGTTTTTTGATGTCGTCTTGATGTGACGCCTCTTGGAATATGGGGAAATAGTTAAAAAAAGTGGACTTACACATCACACATGTCACATGAAGTGGACACAAACATTATTTCATTGATTTGCTCGTTGCCAAAAACAATTCAATGTTGTCGACAGCTTCTATCTACCGCTTAAGTCTGGGAAATACCGGAAGTCTATCAAAAATACATAGTTGCTGCCGAAGGCGAATGTGTAACCGAGTGTTTTTTGATGTCGTCTTGATGTGACGACGATGACGCCTCTTGGAATATGGAGAAATAGTTAAAAAAAGTGGACTTATATATTATATTCCTGTGTATTATATTTTTATAGTCACATTTTTTTTTTTTATTGAAATTATCAAGCGATTAATTGCCTGTAGAAAAGTACAGATGTCAATGACTCTTATGAAATGCAAAGCTGTCAAAAATGTCTGTGTCATTAATACAAATACAGTGTGGATATATATCGGAAGAAAAATTAATCAATTACTTTTAGCAATTAAAAAGTTTCTTATTATTATAATAATTAGCATTAATTATATTACTTACATATATAAACAAAACACTTTCTTTCAAAAATAATCAAACTTCACACGAAAATAAACAGCTAGATGAATGCCAAATTACCTTTCACAAGTTTTGTTTTATTTTCCTTTCTTTTAAAGCTTTTAATTGTCTGAAAATGTGGCTTTCAATATAATTGCTTATTTTGCAAGAAAATGCGAAGTACAAATGAAACTTGTATACATTTTCCAATTAAAAACTGTTTAATTAGCTTTTTCGTAATTGGACATGAAGAAAAAATTGCAATCAATATTGCATGTGCATGCATATAAATAAATATTTCAACATATTAACTATTAATTACACATCCACAAAGAAAATATTTAAGAAAATTTGTAACGAATAAGCTGGCAAATCCAACCCAATGCGATTTAAATTATTAAGTCATTACAATTTGACAACATTACACACACAGTGCATACATGCACGTACAAAAATACATTTATAAATACAAGCGATTGCATAATAACTTATCCAGACATGAAGTTATAGTACAGTGATGGCAAAAATTAAAACCTTGATTGTTAATGCTGCAGCTTTTAGTGGCTGCAGAATAAGTTTATTTGGATTGTTGTTAATTTGCTTTTACTGCGAAAAAAAAAAAATCAAAATATTAACTGTCTTATTTATAAAAAAAAAATTTAAATTTTATTGAGCTGTTATTGCACTGATTTCTATACAAAATTTGTACAATAAGAGCTTAATAAACATGAAAAAATTTTTATAAATAATATACGTAAGAAAAAAAACTTTTTTTTTGATGTTCAATAATGAAATTCGCAGAACCACTAAATAAATTGTGTAAATGCGGACCTGTAAAGCGATTTGTGAGTTCCAACAAAAGTTCAGTAAAAATAACTAAATAATTATTGATCCAAAACAATAGCAAAATATCCCATCAAGAACCATGACGATCATATGCTGCATCATCTGAGTTTTTATCACTTTATTAAGGGCAATATGATATCACAGTTGCTCCGATTTCACAATCAAAATTTGCTATGCACTGCTATCTATATAATTATCCGTATAACATTCTGCGAGTTTTTTTTTTAATGCTTCAAACAATATGGCAATTTAATTTTTTTGCAGTAAATCGAATTACCGTTAATAGTTCAGATACACTGAATATGAAAAACCGGTAACGTTTACGTTAGCCAAGCGGTTTCGGAGTTTTTTGGGAGTTGTAAAAGTCGGCTTTAGAAAACATCTAAATCGCCCCACTTCCTCAGAAGCAATACAGCAACTTCCTTATTATCTAATCTACCTAATACGAAAATCCTTTTCGCCTTATCCTCAAAACCATTTTCAATTAAATTCTTATTTTTCAATTTGAAAACCCATCCCTACTTTTATTATCACTGGCCATAAATAAAGCTTTAAATTCATTTATTTCTTTTTCATAGTAAATTTGTGTGTTTAATTGAATATATGTACATATACCTTCTTTATCTTAACAGTCGACCGCATGCTTGTGCTGTTTCAAACGTACGAGTACATATCTTTTCTTAAACACATGAAGAAAAAATTGGTTCACTTAAAGCGGCTTTTAAATAACGCTTTAACCTTTTGAAAGCTGCTTAAAAGTTTGTGTGAAAAAAGTTCTTTAAATGCGGCTGTGCGAAGTTTTGTACTTACAGAAAAAAACAAAAAATTTTTAAAATTATGGAAATTTGTTTTAAATCCCTTTCAGCCAAATATACTTAAGAGTAGCCAAATATATTTAATAGTAAATTTGTTAGCAATATGCACTGAATGCTAAAATTAAATTTTCTTTAACAGTGAAAAGTTATCGTAAAAGATTTTCTAAAGTAGTGAAACGTTATCGTAAGATATTTTGCATAGAATTTTTATGTGTATCAATAACTATTCAGTAGAAGTGGAAAATTACTAATGAATTAGAATTATTATTGAATTGGAAAGTTAGCGATAAATCTCCCATTAAAAATTTTGTTTGAAAACGATAACTGAGCGATGAACATTTTCTTTCTCCTTTTAATGGTAAATTTTTTTATTGGAGTCAAGTAAAATTCTCGATAAATTTTTATGCGCAAAATCAATATCTGTTCCATAGTAGAGTAACGTTATCGATACAATTTTTAAAGAAGTATATTCTACGCTTACTTGTCTATGGAAGTAATCGATAAATTATCCAAAGGAGAGTAGTAAAGATATCGATTATTTTTCTATAGAAAAGCAAAATAATTAGTTAAGATGTAATGACACTTACTCTTTATATACTTTTTTTAATCTTAAAAAGAGTGGAATAGTCAATAATAGAAAGAGACGGCTATATAAGTTACAACAAAATAGCTTATGTACACATAAATACCACATTTGTAAACAAAACGACAACAACTTGCAATCTTGTTTTTCAAAAGTAAACGTTTTCATGTATTTTCTTGGAATAAATTAGTGAAAAATTATTATAAAAAAGCCAAAAGTGTATAAACACCTTGTTTTCTATTTTTCCCAAAAGTCTACATGTCAACATTTCATATGAGCTACCCTAATAATCAGTAGATTTGGACATTTTTGAAAGATATTCTCAAACATGCAACTATGTACCCGAACAATCTAAATAAATTATTGAGAATTTCTTTGTTTTTTGAATTTCGAAGACATTAAGGTTTCTGATGGGCCAGGTGGTAGAGTGCTCGGCTACCAGCACCGAGAACCCAGGTTCGATTCCTGCTTCTGGGCTTCACATTACATCTTTATTACAAAAAAATGTTATTTTTACTATACATTAAATACTTATTTTTATCAATAAAAAATTAGAAATAGCTTGTTTTCTATGTTTCCCAGCTATCTATATGTCGACATTTCATAGGAACTACCCTAATCATCAGTAGACTTTGGAAATTTTTGAAAGATATTCTCAAACATTCAACTTTATATCCCAACAATCTATCATAAAGTTATGCTCGATTGCACGTCTCAGCTTAGGAGTCACGGCGGGGGAAAATGGACGGTTTTTGAAGATGCAGAATTGGAGGCATTCTATGATCAAAACTCCGGTCAAATGCAACTAGATTTTGCAGGATCATTGGGAGCGATGCAACAAGACATTTTAAAATGCCTGGAAGTTATGAAAATCATTCAGAAACAATGGAACCAGTTGAAGCTGCGAGATGTTGACCGACAATTGTTTACTTGTGAATAGCTGCTTGCAAGGTAAAGACGGAAATGATTTCTGCAACGCATTGTGACTGGGATACATTACGACAAATTTAAACGCATAAAATTATGGTGATATCCCAGACATACCAATACGGTTCCAAACTCATGCTTAGTATTTGGTGGTACTACATCGGCGTAGTATATTATGAGTGGTTGAAATCGACGGGATTGTTGCACATAGATGATCGTTACCGAACGCAATCAATGCGTTAGAGTCGAGCAGTGAAAGACAAGTGACCGTATGCTCCAGATGTTGCTTCCGCGGTCTATACTTGTTGCGATCCATGGCACTCGGTCTGGTTGATCTGCACTTCCAGTCTTATGAAGAAATAAATTATTGGATTGATTATTGGATCGCTTCAAAAGATGATCAGGTTCTTCAATGCGAGATTCTTACGTTGCCTGAAAAATGGGAAAGAGTCGTTGATGGCATCATAAACCAGTTTTTTACAATAAGGCTTCGAATTTCGAATAAAGTCGCCGAAAGCAAAGTTGTCCCCTATGTGTGTTAAATTATTATCATTTTATATATTAAATACTTAACTAGTAATGTTTTTTTTAAAAGTGTAAATGTCAATCAAATATTCAGACGCCTTAAAAGCTAAAACTTTTCAGGACTTTTAAATATATTTGAATTTTTTAACTAATAATTATAATCGCTTTTCGCAATCTTCCACAAGTTTTGGTATAAATTCTTCAATTTGGCTGTTGCCGCAGCTGTTATTATTAATTCATTGTTGCTTTTAACTCATTTATGTCTTTAAAAGTATTCTTTTGTTCGTGATAAAATAAAATTAACTTCTTCGCAAATATTTTAGTTTTTTTTGTTTGATCTCGTTTGTTGTACTTTTTGAGTAGAATATTTTCCAAATTTATTAACATTTTGACGCTAAATCGCTTACTATCCTTTCTACACTTTTGGGCTCCTTGAACGCGCGTTGTGAAAAATAATTTTTTATTATTTTTTAAATTATTCCTTGTTAGCTCCTTAATTAATGCAAACACAAGGTCATGTTTAACTTGCAGTTTTCTTCTTGTTTTGCTGCTCCGCTGTTTAAATCAAACGAAATTTTCCAGTTTTATTTTTTCTTTCTGTCTCTTTGTTATTGGATTATAAAGTTTTTGTGGAAGTTTTTGCTGCTTTTTGGGTTTTCGATTCAATTTATTGGTTGGCGAAAGTAAATTGTTTAAATTTACTTGAATTACAAAAGCGGAAAAGTTGCAATATTTCTTAGAAATGGCAAAAGTTGATGAAGAAAAATGTTTTCTTATATCAAACAAAGCAAATCTGAAAACTTAATTTATTTAAATAGCACACAAGGTTATATATAAGTCATAATGGAGTTTTGGTCCTTCAGTATTTTTCAAATGATTTAATTAAGTTTATAAATCATCACACAATGTTATGGTTCTGTTTTCAGCCAGCGGAAAGTTAAAATAATATTTGCTATGGCAAAAAAAAAAAAAAAAAAAACAAATAATAACTAAAAATTATTGCTTGTTCTCTTGATTACTTTTGTGTAAGAAAAACAAATAACAATTGCCTACATTTAGGCGCTGCAAAGTATGAACAACTGTGGCCTATAGCATCTGGCTGCAAATTGCCATTATTAAAGAATTTCAAAGCTGTAATGAAGAGTTTAAAGTGTAATATATCAGAGGAGTATCATGTTTCCATTACATTAGTCAACAGCAAGCAGGAAACCAGCTACATACTCGTGTTATCATATTCACAACTCGCAACTGATTCAATCTTAAACCTTCCAATATTCTTATGAACTGTTTTCAATGCATATTTTCATATTAAAACATTTTGACAAATAATATTATTTTATCTTTTCGTCTTTTATATTGAAAAAATATAAGTAAAAACGTTGTGAAAAGGGGATTTAAACTGTTTTTGGCAACGCTGCTGCAATATAAAATAAACTTTGAAAGAACTTAATTTTATTTTTTGATAATTCATAAATTTATGGGTATTGTTGTCGTTGTTGTTAAGGGTTAAAAAATGTTTGCAAAAGTAAAAATGTCTGCAGACGTGTTTTTTCATATTGCAGCTTTTTGCCTTATCCATTAAACCTAATGCTCTCGAGTATCATTCAAATTATTTTTATCCACTTCAGTGGTTTGTTCTTTCTCTTTGTTTTTTTTTTCTTCAGGTTGTTAAAAGCATAATATTTTAAGTCTGTCGCTTATCTCATGTGCATAATTTTTTTTTCTTTCATATTTGTTATCCTTTTGAATGCTTGACATGCAAAGAAATATGTATCACAAAACTCTCTTCACACAAGTTAATTATTGTAGTACAATTATATGTTATGCGGGAGAACATTGTGCTTCATGGATAAAATAAATTTTTGAACAGAGTGTTTATTGATTTAGCGATTTATAATTATAGCTCCGTCTTCAAACAAAACTTGCACTGAGTCAGCGAATTATTTGTCTGGAAATATTCGCAAATAAATTTGTGTATAAAAAAGCAATCAAGTCAATATGTTTCAATATATTTTCATGTTTGAGTAAAGATATTTTTCAGGTTTGGGTAGAAAGCAAAGGAGAGTAGGTTTTGCCATAGCGTATTCCAAACTCGATTTCTATGCTTTCTATTATCTAGAGAGTTGCGGATACCTCGATTGTGGCGGACACAGAATGCCAAGCAACGCAAACCAATATTGTGGTTGTGCTAGACTTTGCGAAACCTTCAACAATGCCAGATGGGGATTGGCATGCCACTAGTATATTTCGTCTGACAGCTTCTCTGGATGTTGATTATAGATGAGCTTCTTGCATCTTGACTAAAATGTTCTGGTTGTATCCGATACAGCCAGAACAGACCAAAGAATACAAGAAGAGACGTTAGCGCTAATTTCAGGCACTCAATAGTCTCTCAAGGTGCAGTGGTCTTGCAGCAGATACCAGTAGCGTAGGTTAGGTTTAACAGTCTGCAAGTAATTGGAGAGACAACCCACTTGGGTAAAATTTGGTCCCGCTGTGTTGCCTGAACCTGATATGTTTATATATCACTGGTTCAATTCAGAAACAACGCGAGGTTCGGTTAAAAGACTCCAATCTGCCTCTATCACATTCCGATATCATGAAGTAGCCGTCTGAGGTACAAAGCCTTTATAGATACAAAGACACAAAGCTCTCATATAAGAAATATCTGGACAGCGACAACGGAAGTGATCAACACTTTCTATATACTTCCTGCTCGTACTTACAACGTCTACGGAAATCACTAAACAGAAGATTTAGTCTTCGTTTATACATACATTTTACATTGCCACATGCCCTATCAGACACCCCACAGTAGAACGCAACGTCCTTCACGGCAGGCCCCGAATAGTCCTCTTATTATCATGCCTTGCCCATGTATTATTTCCGAAGCTCGCACATGTTTACGTAGCACGTGTTTATTGTCCAAGGCTCATCCATTTAAGGATGAGGTCTCCTGTAGAATATGTTGCCTGCAGATGTGTTTTCTGTCCGTTATAACGGTGGAAAGTCAAATGGTCACAAACACTACAATTTTGTCAAGCCATGAGCCGTTGATACGTACACTCTGTGGAGTTGTTCTTTCGTCAAATTGGGCTTTAAAGCCCGGTGCTGACGTAAATCAATTCCACATGTACGTTGCAAAAACTTAGAAAAACAATAGATCGGTTAGGAGATAAAAATCATCCATGTCGTACCGCTCAATTTATCTTTAACGCATTTGATAAGACCCCACCTTTAACTACTCCTGCACGTGTGAAAACGAGTTCTGCGAGTACCAGCCAGCGTGGCCTTACCACACGGTGATCTTTTCACTTGGTGAATATAATGCGTCTATCAGCGTCTCCACACGTCACAAACAGCCATGCATGAGTACCAATTCGATCTCATGTTGTTTGAACATGATCGGGGAGATCACTGCTTTGATTAGGATTGGAGCCGTTCCAAAGCTCCTAACCATCTTTGGGTCACAGCACCCGGTTGCAATGGAGCAACTCCACACTGAGTTCAATTTAACTCTCCCCGCGATTTGGGTATAACCGGGCAGGAACTAGTTCGTGGGATTCTAGATTTATGTCTCCGGTCAGACTACGTAGCCCGAGGACTATTACCTGTAGGTTTAATTACTTTTTAACTATTCATTGCCGCCGTTCAAAATTTTGTTAAGACTCTGATGTTTTCCCTATTCCATATGAAGACGTTTAATGTAAGTAGAAACGAAAAAAATATGTGGGAGTTTGTATGAATGTAAAAATATATGTGGGAGTTTGTATGAATGTAAAAATATAACTTTTAGTTTTGTGTTACAAGTTTTAAAGAAATTGAGCTTTATGAATTTGTTGCTTTAAAATTGTATTAATTTTTAAATATTCTGAGTGTCTTTCTAATAATTCTATTTTCTTTTTTTCTTTGCAGGTAAGTTGTCAGAAGTACTACAGAAATGCAATAGTTTCACTGTCGTCCTGTAAAAGGTAAGAAGTATCGAAACTTCTAAACACTTTATCGATATGTCAAAAAGTAGTCCGACAATCTGATGGGTTGACAAAGCAATTCCTTCCTCTTGTTCCTATGATATAATCACAGCTTTGGGTATAGTGCTTAGAGTCAAGTCTCTTAAATCTGTTACTGGTATTTCACTCCATTTATTTCCTTATTATCCCTTCTGGAAAGTTCTTCCAGCTTAAAACACTTTCTCGATTCCCAGAAATCAATATTACAATTGATATCAAACTTGTTATACCCTTACAAAGAGGAAATTGCATTTTTGACACACAAAGTTATGCACCAATAATTTAAAACAATTGGTGATTATGCCATAAAACAGACATGAATCGAATGTATGGAAATTGTTGTTGTTTAGGATGTGTCTCGATACAACCAAACAATTGTGCAACTAAAATACAGGTTTCAAAATCTGTGTATATGGTTGTGTGTATGTGTGTCTTGTATCTGTACGAGAGGAGATTAATGAAATAATTTGCAACTGTCGTAAAGTTTTGCAGAAGATATAATTGTAATTCTGTTTTAACAAAGCATAGTAAATTATATTAACAACAATGAGAGATAAATTTAATATTGTTAAAATATCCTCATCAATAGCTGTTTTTTTCTTTTTATGTTTTTTTAATCATAACTGCATAATTTAATGATTATGATACCGAACAGCATTAACACAATTTACGAACAATAAGAAGACCAGAAACGAAATTAGTTATGTTTCAAATAATTGTAGTTCTCCTAAAAATTTAGTTAAGTTTATCAAAAGAAAATAGATTTCATTAAGTTGATTTTCAAAGCAAGAACTTAAACTATTGTACAACAATAAACTATAGAAATATAGTCTCTGTGATAAGTTTCCAACGAAAAAATTATGAAGGTCAACTTTCGATAAGAAACTATATAGCTGTGAGGTTTGTGACAGGAAAAATGTTTCACTGTTGTTACAATAGGAAGGATTTTATTTCCTATCAGCAACATGATTTTATATCAACTTCTACTAATTTACTTACCATAACTTGTGATATTATAACTGCAATAGAGCGTAGATCATAATGTGATGTTATTTGTACAGACTTTTTGGTAAGGCTGTTGACACAATTAGTCATCTATCTTTTGTTATGTGAACTTCATACTTTTGGCGTTTCAAATAATATATTATTATTTTTTTAAAATTTCTTTGTTAACAAAAACTTATGGTTAAAATCGGAATCGTAAAGCAGCTCTGGATTGAAGAACAGCTCTCACGTCATAGTAATTATTTCCTAAGTGCGGTCAATCTTGTCGTTGTTA
Source organism: Thecocarcelia acutangulata (assembly GCA_914767995.1). Taxonomy (NCBI): domain Eukaryota; kingdom Metazoa; phylum Arthropoda; class Insecta; order Diptera; family Tachinidae; genus Thecocarcelia; species Thecocarcelia acutangulata. The sequence goes on from OU612097.1 coordinate 32,115,543, forward strand.
TTTGGCCTGCGAGAGTTTTGCGTCTCTCTCTCATTGCTTAACTGTTTACCTCAACTAACTGTTTTACAGTTTTTTTTTCAGGTATTCCTTTATTAAACACGCTGCAACTTCTTATGTGAAGGCATAAGTCGTTATAATCAGACACAGCACCGCTGTAGATTACTGTTAATACCATCATTGGCTTAGGGTCTTTGTTACTCCGCCCATGCTGTGTATCAGAGATCTGCACCGGTGCACCACAACCATAAGTACACGGGTTGTTTACCCGATCATTTTCACATCCAAGTATTTTAAACAGTTAAAAATTGATGCGGTGATATTTATGCCTGTCATTCGTTTGTGAAATCTGATACATCAAAAATGTATCTAATCACTTTCGTATCTTGTGTATTTTTTTAAAAGTAAAAGAAACAACCGCAAAAAAGTTTTGTAGTTACTAGCACTTAGTAAAGCCCAGTTCAGACTATTATACTTTGTATTAATACTTGTCAAAAATTTAAATAATACGTGCAAGTCTGATAGTCTGAATGTAATCCGTCATACATACGAAAAATAATACGATAAAAATTTGATATCCCATACGACTTTGTTGTTTTTTGAAACTTTTCAAAACGATAATACTTTACATTGGATCAGGGTTGTGTTTTTTAGCAAACCAGCTAATTAAAAATTGAGTAGTCGGCTATTTCGTAGCCGATGGGGTGCCGTCACTGATAGTATTTTTTGTCGTTATAAAAAAGCTCGAAATTTGGAATTTAGCTGTCATTTATAAATGTATTTTGCTCATGCTATATTTAGAACATAAAATATGTTTGTGCTATTGAATTTGGATGTGTTATACATAATTATTATTTTAACTGTTAAAGAATTTCACGCGCCGGCACGTCTATCACCTACGACGAACAGCGCACCTGCCGCCGTGAAAAGTTTTATGATGGCACATCTATGTTGGTTTATATCAAGTGTGATGGTGTGAATGCAAAATCTAATTTACGTTAGACTTTTCGACAGTCGCAAGAAATATGTTTAGACTTTTATCTCACAAAATCTAATGAAAGTATTTATACTTGTATAATAGTCTGATTGGGCCTTAAGAGAAACAATTGAGTATTTTCTATTTTCGTTTCAAATCGATTTCTTAATAATACATACATGACGTCGTTACAAAATCAATTTGTAAAAACAACACTCTCGACAAATTCTTTAGTTGTATATATAGAAGTCATCTTATATATAACATTAAATAAAATAAGACTTATATATGAAGTCGCGGCTGCCAGATTTAATAACTTACAACCATGTTGATGATTTTGAAAATAGCATACTGAATGACGATTTTAGGATTGTTTTTGCTGAAAAATTTGAAACGAAAATTCAATCAAACAAAATTTTTTCCACAATTGTATATATCTAGGTGTAAATGTGCACTTATCGTGGTTATGGACTAAATTCAAAAAATAAAAATTATTATAAATGAAGGATATAAAATTATAAAATAAATAAAAGAAATTTGATGAAAATGTGCTTCATAAAAAATCTATTTTTTTCAAGTAAAAAATATTATTTTTACCGGTTTTGTACTAAATATGTTCAAATAAAATATGTGTATATACATACTTTCTTCAAAACACGATCGCTTAAACGTGATATTTTAAAAACCTTCTGGCAACGTCGCGCTTAGTACGAATATGTTTACCGAGTGTGAGTGAGTAGACACATAAAACTGTAACACACACATGGGTATGGTAAATCAGTGACTGTAAGTTCTTACATACAAATACGAGTATTATTTTCGTTGTTAAAACGAAGTACGAGTTCAATTGCCGAATGTGGAAAAAAGAGTTGAGAAATCAGATCAAGCAGTCACCGCACACAAAATTGATTGGGTATGTTATATACAGTAGTTAACAAATGCAAGCTCTTACGAAAAGAAAACATATTTGTGCAAACAATATGCGGTGGCCAGTCACACCGCAACGCGATTTAAAACGGGTGTACTTAGATAAATGAAAAGGCACCGGTTGCATATCTCTGCTGTGTATCCCATACTTTGCAAATTTATTTGCAACTGTGTAGTTAAATAAAATAAAATAAAATAAAATAAAATAAAATAAAATAAAATAAAATAATATAAAATAAAATATAATATAATAAAAAAAATAAAGTAAAATAAAATATAATAATATAGGTAACATCCTCTTCAGTTTTAATAGATGCTTATATTGGTATTCCGCAGGAAACACCTATTGGGCCATTACTTTTTATACTTTTATCCTTGATTTACCATCAATTCTTAAATTTTCTAGATGTTTGTTATTCGCTGATAATTTAAAATTGTACTCTTGCATCTCCAAACTGGGAAACTACCATAAATTACAAGCTTATCTTGACAACGAGGGCGGATTGGTGCTGGAGTAGAAAACAAACATATTTTTTGTCAAAGAAAAATGTACACAGGATGGCAAACATAACACTACTTCAGTAATGAACGTTCAAAAGCTTCAGAAAAATAGTCAACAACGAAATTTGCTGAACCAGTTAAAAAATTGTTTAAATAGAGGCAGACCTGCAAACAAATTCGTGGATTAAACAACAACTTAGTTAAAATGTTTAATAGTAACATATTTGTTGAATTCACAAGCTCAGTCGTATCGTGTATCGATGCATTTGGAGAGAAAATTTCATACACAAAACTTCAAAGCAAACACAATTTTCAAATATATTTTTTGTGAGTTTAATGTTTGTGTTTGAAATTGTCTCTCCAAATACGTCGATACACGATACGACTGAGCTTGTGAATTCAACAAGTATAATAATATTAACGTTTTTTACGATTTTAAGTTTAAACAAGAATTTTGCCAAAAGCAAAAACTTTCAAAGAAAATTTTTGTTGAATCAGCAAAACTATTTACTAAAATTTTTTACTATAGTTTGCTTTTGTAGTTGACTGCTCTGCACGACTCATGGAGCAACTTAAATCATATTAATTCTTCCTTTTTTTATTTTATAGCAAAATATCAATTTTATGCTAATTTAGAAAATAACTTTTTGTGTACGAATGACAGAACACTTGTATACTGGCAGTTTAGCCCAACACAGACTCCTTGTTGTTTCTTCTCTGGGCTGTTTTCTGCTTTTTATTGTGGCAACTTCGAAACTACTAGTAGCAGAAAAAAAACTGGACATTTTACAACACATATTTATGCTGTTTTTCTTACTATTACACAGAATTTTTTCTTTTTTTTTTTTTGAGAGTTACAATCTTTGTTGCTGGATTAGTTTTTATATATGTTTTCTTTTTTGCCCGTACAACAACATAACGTTTAGACATTAAATTGGCAACCGGCCATGTATGTGTAAAGACATATATATTTATATAAAACTGGTAACATTTGTTTCCGTTTGATCTAGCAACAGAAACAACAAACATTTTATTTTTCTGCATTTTGTTAAAACTCTTCCTCCTCTGTTGTTCCTCTGCATTCCTCTTTCGGCATATGTTGGTTTTTCTATTTCTGATTTAGTTTAGTTTATTGTAAAAATCCAACAATTGAAAATCAATGTCCCCCAAAACTATACTTTATAAAATAAATAATATTTATGTAAATGTGTGTGTATATAATATAGCTGTGCAAGTTCATAAGGCTGTGAAATTTTGAAGGCTAACTCCAGTTGTGTATCATTGCTCTGCCTCAAGTTAACTTTGTTTCAAACAATTGAGTTTATTCTTATTTACTTTATTAGCCACTAATATTTATACCAAACAAGAAATATTTATATACAACTTGTTTTTTTATGTTTCCTAGAAAGTATGATACAACAGAGCAATGGCCCTTAGAAGTGATTGGCAAAGTTACAGGGATCTAAATGACTTTTGTCGGATGAAGATATTTAATCGGAAAATTTGTGAAGAAATCATTTTCTGAAGTTGGACTCGAACTCACAACTACTTAAATAATATCGTACATATGTATATAACTAAAAGTTCACTTATTAATGATTTACATACAAGAAATAATTTTGTTTAAAAATAAATCTTGCAAGTTTTAATTATCAGCGCTGGGTTCTCCCCTTGGAATTGGGGAAAAAGTTAATAAAAGAGTGGTTTGTTTTGAGTTTTTACATACCACACAGAAACTTATTTCTAACTCTTATATATGTATATTATTTAACAATCAAAAATTATAAACAGCTTGTTTATTTCGACATTTCATAGGAGCTACCTTAATCATCAGTAGACTTTGGAAATTTTTGAAAGATATTCGCAAACATTCAACTTTATATCCCAGCAATCTAAATAAATTATTGAGAATTTAAAAAGAAATAGGCTTTTTTTTTTGTATTTTGACAGGTATTATTAAAGCATTTTTCTTTTTAAATTCCCAATAATTTATTTAGGTTGTTGGGAAATAAAGTTGAATGTTTGAGAATATCTTTCAAAATTTTCCAAAGTCTACTGATGATTAAGGTAGCTCCTATGAAATGTGGAAATAGACAGCTAGGAGCATAAAAAACAAGCTGTTTATAATTTTTGATTGGTATTAATGTTAGAAGCTTATATAGTGAATAAAACTCAATTGTTTGAATTATTTAACATCTTATATTTCAAAACTATTTTATTATAGGTTTCTGTTTCAATTTTATCCCAATATTATTTGATCTTATGTTTCACTTTTTAAATTGCTTAAAGTTTTGTTGAAATTCTTCATTTTTCTTTTTACAACCATAAACAACTTTCAAAGATAGGGCTGATCTAAAGTGCGCAAAAAAAAAAAATTAGAATTTTCACCTGCGCTAGCGCTGCCACCTAGTTAAATGCGCCTTGGATCAGGCAATCATGGGCGACCTGTAGCAAAGACAATTGTTTCGTTTCCAGAGCGCAATCAACGAAAAGCGACCAGAATATTCGATCAGACACGAGGCCATAATATTTCATCATGACAATGCTCAGCCACGTGTTGCAAAACCGGTCAAAAACTATTTGGATAACATGGGAAGTTTTTTCTTCCCCGCCTTATAGCCCAGATGTTGCCCCTTCCGATTCGTACTGGTTTCGATCGCTGCATAGCACTCTTACTGGAATACGCCTCAATTTACAACAAGTTGTCAAAAAGTGGCTTGATTCATTTTTTATCTTAAAACCGAGAACTTGTTCTGGAGCGGATGCCATATGCTACCAGAAATATGGGAAAAAAGTAGTGGCTAACGATAGACAATATTTTGATAACTGCATCAATTCATTTTGCTATAGTAGTAAATGCATATTTCAATCAAAAAAATCAACTTTATTACCCTCAACACCATCTGCGTTTTCATCTTGTAAGTTGAAAAAAAAATACTACTATATTTTTTATATATTTATACTATATTTTTTATATATATTTTATATAAATAAAAAATTATAAATAGCTTGTTTTCTATGTTTCCCAGCTATCTATATGTCGACATTTCATAGGCACTACCCTAATCATCAGTAGACTTTGGAAATTTTTGATGATTAGGGTAGTGCCTATGAAATGTCGACATATAGATAGCTGGGAAACATAGAAAACAAGATATTTATAATTTTTTATTGGTATAAATGATAGAAGCTTAAATAGCGAATAAAAAACTTAATTATTTATTTTTTATATATTTAAATTTAAATTTTTTATATATTTAAACGAAAATAGCAAGTTAGCTTTAATATCAAACTGAAATAATTATCCATATAACCAGATATTTATTATTATTATTATTATTATTATTTTTTAGAATTCAAAAAATCGACTTGAAGAGTCGCCAAAATCCTTCACAATATGACTACATCAGTTTACGTACTAAATCGAAATAGTTCAGATACACATTCCACGGCCAAAAAACCGGTTCCGTTTCGGTTGGCAAAGTGGTTCCTTTTTTTTCGAATGCCCAAAGTCGGCTTCAGAAATCGTCAAAATCCTCCTTCCTCAAAAGCAATACGGAAACTTGAATTTTCGCACTAGAGCCCATTTTCATTTGTAGTTTAGATGCAAAAACGACCACCTAATATGAAAAAAAAAACCGTTTCCAAATCGGTCGTAGCGATTTTTTCCGAGAATTCTAAAAATCGACTTAAGCGTGTTTCAAAAAGCTAACAAGGTTTTCTATCGAAAATTATTATATTTATTTTTTGTAAATGAATTTATCAATTTTTGTTTTACAATTAATTATCCCAGTCATAATTTTTGGATGTACTAACTCTACACATTGATCACTTTTGCCCCAGAAATTTTTGATAACAATCGCCACGCATAATAATTTTGTCCACAGAAACTTTTTTGTTGATAATTTTTACTATACTTATTACCCACAGAAATCTATTACATATATCCCTTTTTGTCTAGAACATTATAGTAATAGTCAACACAAGTGATAGTTTCTTTTATAGAAAATCATCGCATGTGTAATATTTCCCTTAGAAAACTTTTCACAGAAAAAATTATAGTAAAAAGAAAACGAAATAAATACATTTTTAAAAAAATAATTATATATATTATAAAAAATATGTTTATGATAACAAAAATATACCCGTGAATAACAAATTTTGTTGTTGAGAAAAAAATTATTTTCATTCAATAATTACTTTTACAAAAATTTTGTTTGAATCCAGGACTTCCTTTACAGGTCTGCATCCAAACAATTTTTTAATTAATTGAGCGAGTTTCATTATTGTACATAAAACAAGTTTTTTCTGTATTACAGTGATTATTTGATGTTGAAAATCATAAAGTTATATGAATATTAATCTTTATAATAACGTAAGTAAAGTTGCCTGGTTTCAGTCTGCGCTGGTTCCTCTGCAGGTTTTGTATATAAGTGTTCCTCGTAGTATCAACTGTTTCAAAAAAAAGTCTGTAATTTTTATTTATTTATTTTTTTTTTTTTTTTGCTTTTATTATTCTTGGTTCATTCAATGAATTCGTAATGATGCCAGTACTTTTATTACTCTCGTATACATGTAAATATACTCGTACATATGCTAAAAAAAAATCTTGCTACCCTGCTATTCTTAAATTTTTTCCAAGTTCATGATCTTTTTCAAGACATTTATTTAAGCTATATCAGTTTAAACTTACTGCGATTTTGGGTGGTTTTTAATACGCTTATATTAATTTCACCTGTATATGGGTAAATCCCTAGTGTTGAACGTGACATTCGTATTTGTTGAAAACCAAGAAGCCAAAAAAACAAGTAAAAGCGCTTTCAGGGTCGACTTTATCTTAAACTGTACTAATAGCGAATACTGTAATTTATATTAAAGTTAATAGCAAATAGAATCTCGAATAAAACAAAAAATGTTAAAATAAGTAGTGGTACGTGACAAAAGTGGAAGCAGTTTTCGCATCCGCACTTGGGAAGGAGTATTTCAACGAAACCTTACGCAATTTCGCCTTGTAAATAATTTCAGAATTTTACTCAACAATTGTACTTTAAAATGTTATGGTTTGACTGAGAAGGCTCGTGTTTTTATACTTTGCTTACCTAAGTATATTTTCGGTCGATACGTGACATGTCGAACGTGACATCTTTTCCACAATAATTCGAACAGTAAAATATGACTTTATTTTCACCAAATTTATTCTTAAAAAATAGATATTATTCATATACTTAAACTATAATATTTTCTTTTGTAAATATGTTGATTTTATTTTATCACCGCCATGTGAAAATTAGTGCAGTTTTTGGATACCCAGAATTTTTATAAAAAAAAAAAAAAAATTCCCAGAAATAAGAAATTGCATTTGTGCAGCACAGCCGTCTGATTATACAGCTCATTTGAAAAAATTATGACTAAATTGTTTTAATTAATAAAATTTCAGTTGTTCTCTATAACACCATCGTAAATTATTTTTAATAACTTTTAATGTTTTGGCACCGGTGGACCTTTTTCTGGATTTGCTCATATATGTTTGTTTTTATGTATGAAGCATTCGAAACTCGTGCCATATGAGTTATTATTACATATGTAGGCATATAAAACTGTATAGACAGTGTTGCTACCTTCCCCGTATTGCTTCCGGGGAAGTGGGGAGATTTTGAGCATGTACGAAGCCGATTTTGGGAATTCCCAAAAAACTGCCGAACCAATTCGCTAACCGGTTTGGAGCTGGTTTCTCATATTCGAAGCGCGTTTTGGCCGTTGAACGTGTATCTGAACTATTAACGGCCATTCGATATAGTGCGATTTGAAGTTGCCATTTTGTTTCCGCGGAATTGGGGGATTTTGTTGATTCCTAAAACCGATTTTGGAAATTAAAAAAAAATCGAAACGCGTTATATGGATAATTATTTTGATATTTGGTTTGATATCGAAGCGTATTTTTTAGTTTTCGAAGCTATATCTATATATAGACGAAGCCATTATGAGAAGGTATGATAAAAGATTGAAGAATAAAAAGTTAAATGTCTTAAATTTATGTTAATCTGTTAATTGAAAAGCTGACCGGTGAGCAGCGTTTACTCTGGTGTACTGCAAACTAGGACACTATGCTTTCTGGGTCATATAGGGGTAGCAGTTTTTCATTTGTTGTAGCAAATAAAACTATAGAATGCCGCATGACCTATGTCAAGCCAAGTGTTAGTTGACAGAAAGGGGATCAGCAAAGCACTCGACTGGTTCTGCTTGCAGACCATCTCGGCGGTCCATACCTTAGCTGAAACGTTCTGGCCGTGTTTTAAACTTAAAATCGCAGGCAGGGGAATTAGTGTAAGTAATGCCGGGAGATTCTGCTTCAGCGCAAAAATCAAGGTTCGAGGTGCCTACTTTGACTGGCTGTGTTTAAGCCTAAATCACAGGAAGGGGAATTCGTTTCCGAGATAAATAGCAATGCTGGTTTTCGGGGGCTGATAACCCCTCGATGTGCTGTTGTCTTGCAATTTGTTTACAATGCATTTCATTACCTTGTAGTGTGGAAAGTGTCGAAGGTATATACACTGGGCACTGATCAGTTTTAACTAATTTAATTCTAACATTTTAAATGCTGCAATAGAGTTTGTTTCAGTCTTTCGTGTTGTTATCGTTAATATTTCGCGAACACTACTCCCTCTTTCCTCATCATCATATCCTATTTTCCCAGTTCCAGTACAATGCGCTGCGTATGTGGTATGTACTGGTCCCAGATAAAAAAAAAAAGAAAAAAAAAAGAGGTTTGTTGATATGGTTACAAACTTATGGCTGAAGTTACGAACTGTGCGAGTCTTGCAAACCACACGAAGGCGCTGGTGATTCGTGAATAATTCACCCCGTAGAGTGGGTCGGTCCATCATTAGATAAAGCCGGCACTGAAGTAAATCAATTTTCACAATCTGTTGCTTGAAAGGTTAAACTTGGGTGCACTTTACAAATCACGAACCAGCGAGTCGTCTAGAAAATACTCAAAATATTGAGAGCATTTCTCACAAACTCTCACCTATGAGTGTTCACTAAACTCGGCATTATTGTCTGTTAAAGATAGCATTTTCCGCAACTTTGTGCTTTACTATGTACGAGTATGGTGCGGGAATTACAGCTCTTTGAATAATTAATTGTAGTCTTATTTCAAAACACTGCTGGGTGTATCACATATGAACTTTAGCTATTCTTTTTCGATTTTTTTCATTCAATTTATATCATACCTTAAGTATCTATTAGATAAAACGTTTAAGTGTGTGAGAGGAAATATTGGCAAAATGAAAAATAAAATTGTCTTGGCATGGAAAATTGTAAGAATTTTCATGATAAATCGTTTTTGGAGTATGAAAGGTAAAATATTGATAAAAATAATATTATCAATTTTCTTCTTCAAGTAGCTACTGCTTGAATAACACAAATACAGATATATATATAATACATAAATTGCTATTTACAGTAACTTAAGGAAATAGGACCTACTGCTGACGTGGTTTCTTTTACTTTCGTTTCCACTTTGTGACGGAAGGAAATTCGAAGTTTCTTTGTCGTACCGAAGACAAAATATTTTTTCAGTAGATTTTTGGAGTGTGCAAATACATATTCTCTATACAGTCATATTACTTAATGAATAAATGCTAGTGCTGTCGGTAATTTAAATTAAAAGTCTGACTGGGCAAGTACATGAAAAAAGCAAAATTTTAGCATATCATGATCAAGTTGTGCCATCTAAACTATTTCTGTTTACACGTGTGTTGAAAATTTATATGTTATTTGAGAAAACTTTTAAAATGCATGTTAAAATAGTTTTCTGAGACCATTTATATTCTATCATTATATCATAATTTTTTTGTGTGTGCAGGATTCTGTTTGAATACGAGCATATTGAATAATATTTGAAAGAGTTTAAAGTAAATTCAGGAGAAGCAAAATAGTTACTTAAGCAAAAGAAAATTATTTTCTATGTTTAGTTTTATTTTTGTGTACATTTTTTCAACATATTGTTACAATTGCTGTTTTTGGCATTTTTAAAATAATTCAATTTCCAAATGTTTCTTGTACTAAATGTATGTAAATGGTGTGTTTGTGTGCGTGTGTGTGTACTGGGATGTCTGTCTGCTTGTAAAATATTTTAAAATGAAAATTGAATTCAAATAATTTTTATTGCATAACTTGAAGGCAGGCATATTTTGTTTGAATATCTTAGCATACAACCAGGCAGAGGCAAACAAACATTTCAACTTTCATTTACAAACATATATGCATGCATGTAATTTAATTTTATTGTTCTATTTAATGACTGTTCTTTTCCTAATACCGTTCATATGCAAATAATTTTTTATATATGAATATTTTCTTCTTTTTTTTACGATAATAAAATTTAAAATTCGCCTTAAAGCCAGCACCATAATTTGTTATTTATTTATTTCATAACCATAAGCTCACATGTATTTTATTACTTTTTTTACTAGAAGCTTTTAAAAATAAATTAAGGGTAATCAGAAGTCATTAAAATAATTTCTTTACTTTAATATAATATATAAATTAATTAAAAGAAGTAATAAGTTTGAGTGCAATTAAAATTACTTATGAATAAAAGATATTTTATAACACTAAAGTGTTTTTTGAGAAATTCTTAAACCCATCATAACTATTCCTGAAAGTTTACTTTTATACACTAATAAGAGCAGTTGTTTAATAATCAAAGAAATTTTACAAAAATCAATTAAAATTTACGCTGGTTGCCATAAAAATCATGTTTACTTGATACCAGTTATCGACTGCCATCTAGCCTAACGGCGGCTAAAATTACGAGTGTATTTCTACGTCAAGACAGTATCTCTGACTTGCTGTGTCGCATATATCACATAGACGACGACTTAAATAATTTCAAAAATTACACATAGCTAGGACATTCTTAAAAATAGATACACAACAGTTCCACTCATGACTTATCAGCTATTAAACCAAAATGTTCCTACTTCCCAGAGAACGTCAGCCATAGCCAGTTAATGTCTTCGGCAGTATTTAGCTTAGGTTGCTATATGAACGCAAAATCCCTGTTGATCTTGTAGATCCAATACACCCTACTTGAGGAGAACCCTAAAAGCCGACTGCTCCTTAAGAAGAGGTCTCCTCACCCGAATAGAAGTGATTCTCAACCGTACCTGATTTGTCCTCTGCGTTGTGAACACATAAATTTGAGCAAGGTCAACATTGTAGCAAGCTCCTTGAGCCATTCCTTTCGTTTATAAAGTACATAACATCTACAACTGCGAACGACATTTTTACACTGTGGTAAGGGTAGATTTAGAAAAAGTAGAGATGCAGTAGTTTAAGATATTCGTAAAAACAATTTATTCAACAATTCTTCTTCATATAACAAAACCTTGCTGAAGAGCTTAGAATATCTAATACACTACTAGGAAACTAGGACATGTGTGATTAGCCACTTTCCCATCCAGTTCCTTACTAAGGCAGTCATATGCCGTAAGAATACATTAAACCTGCAAATTAGGCACCAGGAACCACCAACGTTTCTTTGGAGCGACTTTCAATTCATCCCATCAATACACCACATAAGCCACGATAGGAACTTCTGCTGTCATCAGAACAGGGTGCTCTGCAAACAAAATTAAGTGAATTTAACTAAATGCACCAAAATCAAATCTGATCTGACTTACTTAAAAAGTCATACTTTTCCACTTATTTAGGGAAAGTCTGTGTCCTGAAGGGGCCAGATAAACCTAAACAGAAGACGGACTGTTGACGAATGGGCACTACCCTCAGGTAGTACCCATTCGTCTGCATGGGCACTACCCATGTTAGCAATAAAAAGAGTGATGGTTAGACAGATAAGTTGGTTAGAGGCTGGTGCTCTTAATGGTCTTCGGCCTACAAACTCATTAACAGTTTGGAAGGAAGGAAGAATTAGAAGACCAGAACTCTTAAGCAAAACGTTTGTCTATATGGCTACAAACTAATGGCAACAAGATGTGACCTGTGCGAGCTTTGCAAGACACTTGGAAACGCTGGTGAATAGTTTGTCCATCATCAGATTAGGCCGTCAAGGCATGTGCTGATGTAAATTAATTTCGCAATTTGTCGACTCCATATCCTCCCGTAGAGCAGGTTTTGACTTGATATACACCTACCAGAGCACTCTGCTTTCAGGAACTTAGAGGGGTAGAAAACCCTGGGAAGCCGCACGACTTGTGCTTGTGTTGTGCAGGTCTTGCGAAATCATTAGTAAGGTTTAATTGTAAAAACGGGCTTCAAAGTATATTTTAGGATTACTTCATGGAGAGGGCGAAAAAGTTTATCGGTGGCAGTAGGGTATCCAATTCTATTTACTCACTAAAATATTGTCGTATGTGTTTCGCTGTTTTATCATTACCCTTTTGTCCTTATGAGATATGTTGAAACAATAATAAATAATGACATTTAAGTTTTGTTAAGATTTCTGTTAAAAATAATTTCTCAAATTCAATTTTTAGTACATTTTTACTTCATTAACTTTTGAAATACCACCGCATCCTTAAAAACTAGCTTCTTCTCGAATTCTACTCAATCTTGAGTTGTATTTCCATCAAATGTATTATCTAAAAGGAAATCGTAAATATAACATATTTTATACTTATGTAAATAAATGTACAAATCTAATTTTTTGTAAATGAACTAAAATATGCTTAACACGCGCTAAAACTTTTCAAATAAAGCAACATCACTAACAAGGATATTCTACATAAAAATTGTATGATAAAATAAGATAAAAATTCAACTAAAACAAATATAAACACTGCATATAAATACAATCAGACAATCTACTCTGACCAAATAAATACAGTAGTCACTGCCACGTCATCCCTTCAACTCGTACAATACAAAAAGAAAAAGGAAAAAATGAAAAAGAAGCAGATTTGAGAAAAACAAAAAACGAACATGATGAAATAATTTCATACTCAACACTGACTACAAAGTTTTCACAAAACCTTAGGGAATTTCTGACAAAAAATAATATGAAGGGTTTTTGCTGGCAAAGCGTGTCTTTCTGTCTTCGTTAGTTTTGTCTTACCAGTCTTGCGAGTCATTTTTAGAGTATTTAAAATAAACTAGCGAAACTCTTAGTTTGTTTCTAATAGACACTTTCTTCATTTCCATGATTATTTGCCTTCCTTTAAACTAAATATAACCCCTATTTGGTTTTGTCTGAAACAATTTTAACGAGAATTCTTAAAGATACCTTACCTTAAAGCATTTGAAATTAAAACCAAAAAAGGGTACGTGGCAAAAACTATTGTAAAAAGAAATTGTTTTGAAAAGACACCCTTCTTAACAGACAAAATCCAAACAGAACCATATCGCTGAGCTCCGCATAAGCATAACTTATATGAATATGGATAGTGCAGAAGTAAGCAGTTGCCAGGAGAACTTGAATTAATTTCTATTATGAATTAAAAAATCTATGAAACTTGTACGCCAGTTGTAAACATACATTTTTAGTTACTGTAGCAAAATTCAGCACAATAGCCTTAAGGACATGCTCTCCTTCTAATTTAATTTTCAAAAATTTCAACTTATATTGTATTGTATTAGTAACTATACAGTTGCAAATAAATTTGCACAGTATAGGATGCACAGCATGGGCGGAGTAACGTAGGCCTTATGCTCACGATGGTATTAACAGTATTTTTCTTGCGGCGCTGTGCCTTCGCACAGGAAGTGGCCGCGTGGTTAACAACGAAATACCTCATAAAAACTGTAAAATAATACAGTTAGTTGAGGTAGACAGTTAACCAATGAGAGTGAGACGCAAGACTCTCGAAGGCCCAACAACAACGACAAGCCTGACCGCACTTAAGAAATAATTACGATGACGCGAGAGCTGTTCCCCAGCCCAGAGCTGCTTTACGACTGTTGACCATATAAACAAAGATCTGCAGAGAAAATTTTAAAATATTGATAAAAAGGCATTTTTACAAATTTTGTTTTTGGCTTTGGATTCCATTTTGTCTTTGGAGTGCATTTTATTAGACCAATGTGAGCATATGTTTAAGAAAAAATAATATGAAGACTATTTTGCCTATTTTTCTACAACTATGATCACTATTCATGAAAAAGATACTTGAGACACAAGCTCTATTCACAATCTTGTGTATTTGTAATTGCAAATTTATGCAATTGCAAATATACCACCTCTGTTGGTTAAGTTTGCACTACCTTTTGCAAAGCACGAAATTCACAGCTGATTAATAATTGGAGTAGAAAATAATTTACTAAAATTTTAGTCAAAAATAAATGTGCCGAAAAAAAGCTTTTAAGGAGCAGTTAGTGGACTTTTGATAAAGTCATCGATTGGTGTTATTTTGTTATTTGGATGAGCGACGGCAGCTAAGCGGCGATTACGAACTAATTGGCTTAGATCGCAAATTGCCAGCTGTCGATTTGCTATTAACTTGTGCATAAGCAGAGCAAATAAAAACTATATGTTTTAAGTATTGCGTATACACATAAGACTAGCAAGTGCATTGCTGTGTATTTTGTTAGCGTAGAGTAAAAGTATGCTAAACCTTTTTGCAAATGCAATAATGCAATACCATTTGCACGAAACTGTGAATAGAGCTATAACATTTTTAAGTTATATGACAAATATTGTTTTATGCAAGCACATACTCAATTTCCATATATCCTTTATTTACATGAGTGGGAAATTTATACGTTGAAACCGGATAACTCCTTGTGAATCTATCTTCTTAAATACTTTAATAGGTGCGGTATGTACGAATAAGAAGATAGGTTTAAGTACTACAATAAGTGTAGATGATATACTGGTTATACACTCAAATGGTTACGTCTGTTATACTATACACAGCTCTAAAACGGGGGGAAACCCAAATTGGTAACGTTCATATCAAGACATCGCAGGGTAGAGAGACTTGCATGCCTGTGTATCACAGGGGCGGATCCCATTGCCCTCATTGACCTCATTGTCAGGTATGAAAACTCTTTTGAGCCAAATACCACTTGACGTGGCTTTCCAAAAGAACACAGCCGTGCAGGCGATCCCAATTTACAAAAAGGAGAAACCAAAGTCATCTTGCAACCCTAAACGGTATCAGACACACAATTGATATCTCGAAGCCAGCGACCACATCGATCCAATCCATTCCCTTACAGTTAAGTTCAGGATCATCTTCCTAATAAAGCAAGAATGAATCACGAACCCAAGGTTTTTGCGGGATAGTTCACAAAACTGGTACACGAATGGATCTAAAATGCGAAAATTGTGGCACCTAGAACACGCAAGATAATAACTCTTAATGAGGACTATCTTTGTTACTTTGGAGATACTACTCTCTAATAGTAAATCAGTCCTCAAAGAGCTAAGCAGTTGTGTCTTTACGTCCAGGTTAGTAATAGAATTCCACAAAAGGTTAAATAAAGTGGCGAGCCATAACCATATTACTGTGGTCTGGGTCTTGTGGCAATGGACGTTTCTTGACCCCACTCCAATATTTGGCTTGCACATTTCCCATACAAACATATACAGAATTTTGGGGGATGAGGGGAAACAATGGAATGCTGCATCACATACTATGGTACGTTGGAGCATATGACATTTGGACTATTAGAGATCGGTGCAAAGAAGCAGAATATTAATGACTCACTGAAAATTGATCTTGTTTTAATCTCCAAATGGTGTCGTAAGAACAGGATCGACTTTCATGTTCTTAAGACCCAATGTAACACACAAAATCATAACCATGTATGCTGCTTACTCTGTTTTCTGGAATGGTATAGATATTGAGGAATCGAATGCTCTTGATGTTCTTAAAATGAAAATTTCGTATGGAATTCACTGGATTGAACACATTTTCCATGTCTCTAAAGAAGCATTCAAGTGTCTTAGTTTTTTGAACCCGAAGTAAGCAGTACTACACTTCATTCGATCTCCTTACTATTTGCACCTTTTATATCCGACCAAAAATTAAATACATTACGGTACACATTGCGGTGAGCCTGCTCCGTAAGATTACATTCTAAAATATTGGTTTGCTGCATGTAAACGCGGCTGCAGCAATAACTTCAAGATGAAGGCCAAAAGAGGTGCTCACTGAAGAAAATATCAAGAAAATCGTAGATATCAATATGAATGTTCGCCGAATCAAGTTAGGTGAGATTGTCGAAATGGAAAACAATCACATGAACGTGCGTTCATCATTTTGCATGAACATTTGCATATGAAAAAGCTATCGGCAAGCTGGGTGCCACGTTTGCTGAGTGTAGAACAAAAACGAGTTCGACAGACCACTTCACAGCAGTGTTTGGACATGATAGAGCGTAATCCTGCTGATTTTTGGTGCCGGTTACTAGCTGTTGATAAAACGTGGGTCCACCACTACTCACCTGAAACCAAAAATCAATCGAAACAATGGCGAGAAGCTGGTGGAAGTGCTCCGAAGAAGACGAAGATAGTCAAGTCGGCTGGAAGGGTTATGGTCACTGTATTTTGGGATGCGCACGGAATATTCGTATTGCTCATCGATTATCTTGAAAAAGATTCCACAATCACAGGAAATTATTATCGCGCATTATTGGATCAATTGCTTGATGCAATTAAGAAAAATGACCACATTTAAAGAATAAAAAATTGTTCTTCCTGCAATACAACGTACCGCTTCACACAGTATTATATGATTATGATGCTATAATCACTTGAAATACACTTCGAATTGGTTGATCATACATCCACCTTATAGTCCAGATTCAGCGCTCCCAGTGACTCTTTATTTTTTCTAAACTTGAAAAAATGGCTCACAGGAAAAAGCTTGATCTCAAGCGGAGAAGGGATTACCGAAACTAATGCGTATTTCGAGGGATTCCCAAAATCGTATTATTCAGATAGTATAAAAAAGTGGGAATATCGTGATTGAGCTAAAAGGAGACTATGTTGAGAAATAAATGGTTAAAAAACATGTTCTTTTCCTATTTAGATAGCTTCAATACCTATCCGCCCTCATATGTAGGGTTCATCCCCGGGGAGTACTGATCCGAGACAAAAAATATATAGAGTTATGATGCTTTCCGATAACCTCTGTATGCAGGCTGTTGGTTGCTACTTAAAGCACTTCGTTAATTAATTTATGCTTGCTAATGAATTATTAAAGGCAAAGGCATTCCCTTCATCCTTGTACAAAGCCACTGCTTTTCAAGGATATATACAAGTAGATATTGCTTAAATTCTTTTAATTTTACATTCTGGCTTTAAGCATACTTTCATTTCCACTGGGCATATTTTTAAGTCATTTGCTTTCATTGTCTTAAAATTGCCGCTTTTGCGGTACTCTTATGCTGCTTAAATTTGTATTTTCAAACTTCAATGCATGTCGGCGGTAACCGAATTACTTCTTTCCCCCTGGACCTCTTTTCAACACCAGTCTTGTCTGCCAGTGCTGGTTCGTTCAACCATATTGCTCCTTTCAAAATGATATTTGTAGTCCTGTATACATTTTTGGCGTTTTAAAGAGCACGTCTTTAAAACTCAAACAAATGAAGATTTTAATGAGCAGTTGTTTGAAAATCCAAAAGGAAAACGACGAAACACAAGAAAACTCGCATTGACTTGAAAGTTTTAAACAGCGGGCAACCGGCTGAATGGCTAACAAACTGTATGAATGAATGGCGGGCTGGCTGGCTGGCTGGCTGTCTTGTATTTGTAGTTTGTTGAATAGTTGCATTCTGGTTGACTGTTCCTTTGGTTGCGTCTTCTATCATTTTGTGTATTTAAACAGTCAAGGAAAACGTGTTCAGCTGTATGCTGTTCTCTGAAGAGCCTTAAACAAATGATGAGTCAGTTGAAAATCTTGTTCATACGAACAATTTTCCAAAAAACCAAAATGCTTTCACAGACTCCAATTTGTGTGCTAGGGGAAGGGTAATAAAAAAACAGCAAAATAAAGTAAAAGTGTGCAGTAGCATAATATTTGAAGGATTAACAAAAACTAGTTTTCAAAAAAATATAAAATTAAATAAAATAGAAAACTCGTTTGATGAAGGGGGTTCTTCTTTCAAACATTATTATTTTTATACACTTTTTTTTTTTGTTAAATTCATAATTCAGTTCCAGCTGTAGTTGCTGCTCTCATTTAATTTGCACTAGTTGTTAGGAATTTTAATTTAATTTATAATTAAAGATAAATAATGAGTATAATTATTTGGAAAACGTGTGTAATATTTAGAATAATATGTACATTAACTGAACGATGCTTATCTAGTTGGGTTTGTATTTCTGTATTTACTTTGTGTTCTTTAAAAAATATTCATGAGGGAAATATTTAGCAAAAGGTAAATAAATCATTTGGAAAGTCTTGTATGAAAGTATTGTATTTCAGTATATCAGAAATTACTTTGTTGGTTAGAAAACTACATTGAAACTATTCGTTTATGCCAGGCACAGTCATCAGTTTGAGTTTAGTAAGTATCAGACTAAATTGAAAAAATTTAGATTAATTACAATTTTTAGCTTAGGAAACTCTTTCTAATTGAGCAGGCTCATACAACATATTGCTCCTTTATTGCAACATAGTCATAACTAAAAAAAAAAACTCGTTTCGAGAAAAACGCATATCAAATTTTTAGTTTCCATACAAGTCTTAAGGCCGGGTCACATACAATCCGTCGTACTTTGTCCGTCTCCTTTATCAACTGACATCACGTATACAAAGTATGAAGTTGGCACAATCAGTACTTTGATAACGGATATAAAACCAACTGCATTTTACTTTAGTTTGATTAAAATCTTTGAATTTATATTTCAGATACAACACACAACAACAAAAATCTAACACTTTTTTTCAATTTATTTAATTTTTGAACGAAAAGTTATATTAAAATATACAAAAAATATTACCAAATAGTTGTCAAAGTTGTCAACGTACGTTAAAAGTTGAAAGTTGCTCAACTTTAATACTTTGCATTGACGGAGAAGTACCGAATGTGGCAAAGCTCATTAGCCTACATGTATTTCAACTTAGTTGTCAGTTGAAAAAGGCAAAGTATAACCTACGACGGATTCTGTGTGCCCCGGCCTTTAGAAGATATCTCCTTAAGGAAACAATTTAAAAGTAATTAGAATAAATTATTGGCACAATATTATTAGAACCCAAGAAAATGAAACAAACTTCTGTTCTCAAGTTCAAACAAAAAACACAATCATTTTTATTCAAATAGAAAAATTATTACAATACAAAATTTTCATAGACTACTCGATACAAAAATATTTCTGTTGAGAAATGTTCAATAAAATATATGTTCAATCAAATTCTGTAATTTTGGGTATGGCAAAGACTTCGTAAGAAAATCTGCAAGTTGTTCTTCTGTTGGAAAATATGATAGCTTGATTACACCATCTTCCTAAATGAATTTGACATCAATATGCTTAGTTCTTGCGGTAAAATTTGCAGATTCAACTATCTTGATGCAAATCTGATTGTCTTCATATACTGGAACTGGCATCTGTACAGCGATTATCATATCATCAAGTAGTTGCTTTATCCATAATAATTCTTGAGCTGCGTATGAAGCAGCTATAAATTCTGCTTCAGTGGACGGTAGCGCTATTGTCAACTGCTTTTTTGACGAGCAAGAAACAGCGGTTTTACCCAATAGAAATAGAAATCTACTGGTCGACTTCCTGTCACTATGGTCTCCTGCCCAAGTAGCATCAATATAACATCTTACTTTCAAATCTGATTTCGTTCTTGTTAAAAGATTCTTCATAATAGAATTTTTGAGATACTTTACTACCTTCTTTGCTGCTTCCCAATCACATCTGCGTGGCGTTTCGACCCTCCTACACAGAATTGACACAGCCGATGCTATATCTGATTTTGTGGTTATTGAAAGGTGAAGCAACATACCAACGATCTACCTGTACTTCTCGTTATTTGGCAAAAAATTTTCATTATGAGAAATGAAAGAGTTAAAGTATAATCTAACAAATATAAAAGACAGTACTGTTAAAAATTCTGCATTGTTAACTCGAAAAGGCAATTTTTTGAGATATGCCTACGTTGCAATAAAGGAGCGATATCCAATCGCAGACTCTAAAGGGTTTTGTAAATCACAAGAAAACATTAAAACCAAAATTATGAAAATACCCAATTGTATCGTAAGCCCAAAAGTGTTGTAAAAGAAAAGAAAAAAGTACTTAAAAGAAAATTACATAGGTGTACGAGGGCGAAACATTTTTTTTTTGTTTTGTCAAAAACAATTTATTTCTCAAGATAGTCTCCTTTTAGCTCAATAGACTTAGTAAGACGATTCTCCAACCTTTTTATACCATCTGAATACATAGTCAAAATACGCGTTAGTTTCGGTAATTACTTTTCCGTTTGAGATGAATCGTTCTCCTGTGAGCCATTTTTTCAAGTTTGGAAAGAGGAAAAAGTCACTACGAACTAAATCTGGACTATATGATGGATGATGAACCAATTCGAAGTGTATTTCACGCAATTTTGGCATCGTATCTAATGTTGTGTGAACCGCTGCGTGAACTTGAAGAAAGACCAGGTTTTTTTTTCTTAAATGTGGTATTTTTTTCTTGATTGTAACAATCAGTTGATCCAATAATGTACAATAATACTTTTTTGTAATTGTGGATCCTTTTTCAAGATAATCGCTGAGTAATATTCCGTGTGCATCCCAAAATACAGTGGTCATAACCTTGCCAGCCAATTTCACCGTCTTCTCCTTTTTCGGAGCACTTCCACCAGCTTCCACCCATTGTTTCGATTGATTTCTGTTTACAGGTGTGTAGTGGTTGACCCGCTGTGAAGTGGTCTCTCGAAATCGTTTTGTTCGACACTGAGCAAACGCGGCATCCGTCTTGCTGATAGCTTTTTCATATGCAAATGTTGAACATAAGTTCATATATGTTTACCATTTCAGCAATCTCACGTAACTTGACTCGGCGATCATTCATAACGATATCGAGGATTTTCTTGATGTTTTCTTCAGTAAGCACCTCTTTTGGCCCTTTTGCAGTACTTGTTCGGCCGCATTTAAATTCAGCAATCCAATATTTTACCTTGTTATCTGGCGGAGCAGACTCAGCGTAATGTTTATCGAGCTTTTCTTTTACCTCTTTCACCGTTTTCGCTTTCAAATAATAGTGTTTAATCACTGTACGAAATTAACTTTTTCCATTTTTCAAGAAACACAAACTTCAGACGACTACAGCAAATAAACTAATCGATAATTTTGGGTGAAATTTTAACGACTGACGTTTGATAGATAACAATTTAAAAAAAAAAACGTTTTTTGTGTTTGAGCTGCCATCTAGCTCTAGGTAGCTTCAATATCAATCCGCCCTCGTACAACTTAGCTCCTGCGATTTTTTCCCGAAATTTGGATCTTTATTGTAGAAAAGTGGTTATACGTTTATGATTCAAAGTGTTGTCCATCGCTGGCCACTGTTTTCTCACATCTTTCGGACAGCGGACGTCATCTTTTGAAGCGAGCCACGGTCGATTCAATCGAATAGATTTATTACAGCTATGATTTCCAAACCAAACTATCTTAAGAAATTCAATGTCAACCAAAATTATGCGATTTAACGCTATGTGATATTTTCGTTGGAGTTTTGTAAAATTGCGGGCTTATGCAAATTAAACAATAAACTTTTACCGAACTCAAATCCAGTATCCAACGCATCTTTGGCGCGATACAGCCGCATTACTATGAGAAAGCCCTTAAAAATTTAATGGAAAGGACAATGATTTATTATTAAAGCTATGGTAGCCATTTACCGCATATTTTCGTTCATTCATAATCGGAACTTGTCGTCTTTACAAGCCAATAAAAAAAAATTTAACCCAGTATGCAGCCGTTGATGTACTTATTATAAGTGCACAGCACATTCACACAAACAAGATAAAACTAGAAACATAATACACAAACAAACAAACATACATGATTTAAAGTATGTAAAATTCCTAGTAAATCAACTACAAATGATGTTTATGTTATTCTTGCATTCTTGGTATTTCGTTGCTTATTGTTTGTTGTTGTCACTTGCTTCATGTTCGCAAGCATGTGTGTGAATGTGTGTATGTATAAGTATTATATTTGTACATTTGATTCTAGAATTATAACTAAAGTACAAATAGCAGGCAGGTTGGCGGCAATGAGTCAGTTTATTTTTAAGTGTTGTATAAAACACTCATAAGTCATAAAAGTAAGCAAGTTTAGTGTTTTAAGGCACAGTGATACTAAGTGTAAGTAAAGATGGAAGTTCTTTAAGTACTGTGTAACGAAGAAGTGTGAGTGTTATTATTTCATTTGGAATTGAAGAATCCGCAAAAGCGTTTTGAGAGGCAAAAACGTAACAATCGTGCCAAAGAGATGAACATTATTTCAATATTCATGTAATTAAAGAAGTTGGAATTCATTGTATGTTTAGAAATAGTGTATTCTATTTATTACCATACTGAACATCAAAAATCTTTATCAGCCTTATGTATAATAAAAAACCTTGTGCTAACTAACTAGCTGCTATCTTTCCCTTATAGGAATTTACATACAAAAAACTTAGCAGCTACTTAGTTAGCATAAGGATTTTGATTATACATAAGGCTGCATGCCTTCTTTTCCATGAAAATTCTTCAAAATTTAGGTAAACAGGGCTGTTCTGCAAATCACTTTTTGTGAAAGTGATTTAAAATCACAAAAAATTTGTTCTGCATATTTTTTATTTTTGTGATTTTAAATCGGTAAGCTAATTTGCAATCAATTTGAAATCACATCCCAATTTTTGCACGTACTTTATTATGACTTTTATAATTTATTACATTAATAAATAACTTAATGTGTTTTCTATGGATTATTTAAGTAAAATCACATATTTTATGCGAAATAATTCACTAAATTAAGAAAAAACTAAATACGTTTATTTTGTTGAAAGATTTGTTGTATTATTTTGTGGTTTGGTTGAGCGGTTTATTTTATTTTATTTTTTATATTCAGTAGAAGAAAATAACCTTATTTTGCAAAAAATACCGCGAATAAAAAAATTCAACCTGAAAATAAAAATATCAGTAAATTGAAGCAAAAAACAACAGTTTTTTTTGTGCTTCAGATAAGTATAAATCACATCGAAAATCACAAAAAATTGTGATTTGCAGAACAGGCACAAATCACATTTGTGCTTTCAAACGGCATGTGCTTTGAAATCACGTGATTTTTAGAACAGTCCTGAAAATCTCCATTCTGGCAACGCTGCTTGTGTGATGAATGCTTCTTTCATTTCTGTGTGAAATCTTTTTCAATGCAAAAATTTTAGTGGCAAGTGGAAAATTTAGATAGATTTAAGGTTTCTTTAGTCGCTTGCTTTCTTATACCGTTTTTCTATCAATTCAATTTATTTTACTGATTGAGACAGTTTCCCTAGATTATTTTGTGCACATGAATAGTGATAAGCATAAAAGAAAACCTTCTCCTCCACCCATTTTGTGCAGTACAATATGTACATCAAGACATCCTCACGGGATACTAAATGGAAAACTATTCAGTTAATTTAATCAAACAAATTATTTCTAACACTATAACAATATCCAATACCCATATTGATAAATGTATTTTTGAAATTCCTTAGAATTTATGAATAGTTGACACATACATGCACACATATTAATTAAATCCTGCTGTTTATAATATTATCAACACCATTCAGCAGTCAGACAGACACTCTTCTCCATTTGAGAATTCTTCTCCACAACATGTAGGAAATTCGCAGTTGAAAATAAGAAGATTACAAAAAGAAAAAAAAAAGTACAAATTTAATGAAATAATTTAATGTATAGAAGAACATGTACACAATTAAGAGTTCATTCAATTTAAACATGACACATCACAGAACAACTTTTATGTGGATGTGTAATTATAAAGGAACAAATGAAGAAGGTACGAGTATGTTGTTAAGTTCTGAAATTTCATAAATGTAAGTGATTATATCGAACGGGAATTTAATTAAAGACTGGCAAAAGACGCCATTTGCCATAGAGATGTTATCTTAGATAGAAGTTGTCAAGAAACTTAATCGTTTTAACATTTTGTTATCGAAACGAAAGAAAAACTGATTATAACTTTATACACATCAGCTAGTTCATGATGTGTTGATTTTTGTTTTGATAGTTTAAGTCAAACGTTATTTTTTGAAGGTAACATGTTTACTCGTAGCTATAAGAGAAAGATACATTATATTAATGGGTATCGCTTTCAGTTTTCCCGAACACCTGCACCGCAATTATTTTTACAATATGGCTACCGGCAACACATTTAATATTTGTTGCGCATCAAATGCAAGGTTTTTAATGAACATTTTCTAAACATAAATAAATAAATTTAATTTTTTTCCACACTATTTTGAATTATGTTATCTGAAATGTTCGCTTTAAATGACCCTGTACGTTCATTGCTTTCTAATAATATATATGAATGAGATATATTATTAGAAAGCAATGAACGTACAGGGTCATTTAACAAGAGGCTAACGGATTTTATCAGTTGATAGTGGCTATATTGTTTTAAGTATTAGTATTTACAATATGTAACACACAATTGCGAAAGTTTGTACTTGTCGGCAGAAACACCCAGAACCTACGGAAAAAGTTGCACTTGCAACCTGAGAGTGGAATAAATGCTACATCTGCCAAATTCGCCGCCATTTCTCCATTCACTCTATTTTGTCAAATCACTTTGGCGAAATATACAATTTAGCAAAATCTGTAAAAAAATTGTTCAATTAAGATTATTACGGTTGCCATAATCCGTACTACTGAGAAAACTATTCGCAGAACTTTCCAACGTTATAACAGACAGACAACACGCGTGCAGGCAAGTTATTCCACAGGCGAAGCGTACGGCTGATAAACGAATTCTCTCTGCAATGCGTAGTAGGATTACCCGGGCAATCGACCACAAATGGATGAGGTCTGGACGATGAACGCGTGCTACGTAAAACACGGGAACAAGATCCCTAATCTCGTCAGAGCTAAATCCATTGTAGTAACGATAGATGCTCCAGTGACTCAATAGAGTTGGATGCCCTACTGTTCACCGATAAGCTTCTTCGCCCTCTTCTGCACACGGTCCTGTAACCCCAAAATAGACTTTGAAACAACGGCCCAAACACGGGAGTTTTATTCCATTTGAGGATGTAGCTGCTAGTGCTTTACTAAATATAGTTTATTGTAATTTAAATTATAATAAATTTGTAAATAAATAAATAAAATAAATGGCACCTAAGTAAGATATTATGCTTACAATGTAGTCGCATGCAGTGTCGATAGGCCTATGTAATGAGTGATTTTATAAGATATTCAGCTAAACAAAAACATAATTAAGCCGGGTAATCAAGATATTTGTCTCAAGTGAAGCCCCCATTTGACTTGATAAGGCACTAAAAGATTTCGATTTATAGGGTGATTTTATAAGAACTATCGGAAATTTAAAAAAAAAAACACATAAAATTCAGAAAAATGCATGAAATATTTATTTGGATTGATAGTTGGGTCGATATAATTTAATGTTTGAAGATTATTTCATGCAAATGTTGGCCGCGGCTGCGCCTCAAATGGTCCATCCGCTTAGTCCAATTTTGGCATACTCTTTCCAACATTTCGGCCGGTATCTCACGAATAATGTTGGCAATGTTGGCTTCCAGTGCGTCAATCGAAGCGGGCTTGTCGCTATAGACATTAGCCTTAACATAGCCCCACAAAAAATAGTCTAGAGGCGTTAAATCGCACGATCTGGGCGGCCAATTGACTGGTCCCAAGCGTGAAATAAACTGTTCACCGAACTCGCCTCTCAATTGGTCCATTGTTTCGCGTACTGTGTGGCATGTGGCACCGTCTTGTTGAAACCACATGGCATGCAAGTCAAGCTCTTCCATTTTGGGCAAAAAAAAGTTTGTTATCATCGCACGGTAGCGCTCACCATTCACAGTAACGTTGTGATTCGCATCATCTTTGAAGAAATACGGCCCAATGATGCCGCCAGCCCATTATCCGCACCAAACGGTTGTTTTTTGTGGATGCATTGGTAGCTCTTGCAATGCTTCTGGCTGTCCTTCACTCCAAATACGGCAGTTTTGCTTGTTCACGTATCCATTCAACCAGAAATGAGCCTCGTCGCTGAACACAATTCTTCGATAAAAAAGTGGATCTTCATCTAACTTTTCAAGAGCCCATTCACCAAAAATTTGGCGTTGTGGTAGGTCGTTTGGCTTCAACTCTTGCACCAGCTGTATCTTATAAGGCTTCACACCCAAATCCTTCCGCAAAATTTTCCACGTAGTGGAGTAACAGAGGCCCAATTGCTGCGAACGGCGCCGAATCGATAATTCACGGTCATCACCAGCGCTGGCCGATACGGCTGCGATATTTTCTTCAGTTCGCACTCTACGTAAGCGTGTTGGAGGTTTAATGTCCAACAATGTAAATTTGGTGCGAAATTTTTTTACAATAGCCCGAATAGAAAGAAGCCTCAGTAGGTCGATTAAACTGACCATAAAATGGAAGAAGCGCGCGATGAACTTTCTTAACAGAGCACGCATTTTGGTAATAAAATTCAATAATTTGCAAGCGTTGTTCGTTTGTAAGACGATTCATGATTAAATTATAGACCAAACTGAAGATGTTTGACAGTGACACAAGATACAAAACGTGCGTGAGCTGTCAAAACTAGTGTTGCCAAAAAGATAATAGCAAAAAAATCACTCGTTACAACGTTGTCTAGCTTTTTCTTATATTAGCTGTTCCCGTTTTGAGCAAATTACAAAAATTCCAGCTCTTAACGAAAAAACAATGCGTTGTAATTGTTGCACTTATTACAAAAATTTGCAAACCTTAAGAATTTTTGGTTTCAACTCGTTACCAAGGAAGAAGGCCCGAGCTCTTCAGCAAGAGCCCAGAATCAGATAAGGCCGTCAAGGCATGTGCTGGTATAAATCAATGACACATTCTGACCACAACGACCTTACGATTTAAAACCGTGCGAGTATTTGGTTTGCTGTTTTATGTGATATCAGGATTATACAAACAATGGTTGTGGACGAATTTGACATATTGTGCGTCACCCGTGATAAATAGCCATATCTCTGTGAAAAAGCCATGAAAAGTTTCAGAATCGGCACATGTCTTGTTTTTAAATCCAATAAAAGAACACGCTCTTCCTATAAAAAAAAAGAATTGTTTTTATTTTAAAATGATTAACTCTTCCTGAAACACCTTTTTTAAGAAGGAGCTACGCAACGCATAAAATAATTCCATGAGTACTTTGTTTTATATAAGTTCAAAGTCCGAAATCGCTTAGTGAAAGATCCTTTGTGTGCAGTTCTGGCGAATGTCAAATTCGACAATTGACTTTTCCTGAGACAGCCTTTTTAAGAAAGAGCTAGACAACGAAGGTATTTCTAATGCATAAAATAATTCCATGAGAACTTTGTTGTTTAATATAAGTTCAAAGTCAGAAATCGCTTAATGCAATATTCTTTAAGTGCAGTTCTGGCGAATGTGACATTCTAGATTTATTTTTTACTTTTTATAATTTTTCTACCTGGCACTTTAAACGAACAGTAACAGAATTTTATAAGTTAAATTTTAATTTTATTCCTTAAATAACCTTTTTACTCCTTAATAAAAGTTCGGAAAAAAAGGAAGAACATTTGAAAATTTATTCTCCTAAAATTAAAGATTAGCATACTTTACAAACTTCCATCACACATGAATTCCCTTGAAAAAAGAAATGTTAAACATTTCATAACATTTATCAAATTTAATATTAAAATATTTTTCATGTATTTTTCTTTTCGTTTCAACTTTTTTCGGTAACCTCCATAGTGCTCGTATAAAAATCTCCAGAGCTACTGGTACTCAACTGTTGTAAACTTGACTAACTTTTGCTTTTTTTTGTGCTAGTTGGCTTTTAGTTACTGAGTCAGGTGTTCTGTCAGTCAGACAGACAGACCAGCAGCCAGTCAGGCAGTCAGTCACCCAGTTATACCAGACATTTGAAATATTCTTGAGATTTTAACAGAGTATATGATTATGAAACTTATTTAACCAACTATTTTTAACCAGTCATCCAGTAAAACTTTTAATGCAAGCTCATAACCCATCCTCACACTCATACACCACACGCACACACACACTCATATCCTGTAAAGGATAATTCCGGTGGTGTAAGAGAAATTGCCATAAAGCGAAATGGAGAATATGAATTTTAATAACATATTTTACATGCATGCATATAAAGTAAATGAAGCTGTCTGGACTGGATTTTAATGCAGCAACAGCCAAAAAGAGAAAAATCTATTTTTTCACACCAAGAAGAAATAAATAAACGATTTTCTAAAATCTCCTGGAAATGGTCAAGTAGTGTTAGCCCAACTTTTTTTTTTTTTTTTTTTTTGATCAAACAACACCTGTCGCTAAGGACTCCCGTAATTTCTTTTGTTTTGTTTTGTTTTATATATATTTTTATGTATATATTGTATATATATATTAGTTTTTCTCTATTTTCCAGTTACACATAAAAAATGTCAGTGTGCATTTTTCATTTCCATAAGCAAATAAAGCGTTTTTTTTTTATTTTCTTCTTCGTTTTGTTAAAATGACAGTAGCTGTACTGTAGTAGCAGCACAATTTGAAACAAAAACGTTAAAGAAACACAAGCAAACTTCTTTACACTAGAAATGCTTGAAACATGTCATGTCACTTTAAATTTCTTACCTGTGTTCTGCATAGTGATTCCTTGTGCAGGATTTTGCCCTGCCACCAGCATATGCAAAGTTATGATTTTTTCGCACACACATTTCGCGTGTATTGTGTTGATAGTGTAGTTGATAGTAGCTGTTCTTTGTTTATACTCCTGCCACCATCAAGCACGGGCAATATGAAATTAGAAAAAATTTTATATGCATCACTTGCTTGCTTAACACTCCTTTTCTGTGTCATCTTCACTTCGTTTTCGTTTATAGTCTCAACACCTTAATGCTTCAACAGGCTTGTTTTTTTTATGGCAAGTCTTTTATCAGGGACTGGGGTATTTTGAAGGATATGCAATGCTTGACAATAAATGCATAGTACTTAGTACTCACAATAAATCGGACAAATGAAAGGTATTACCGAAGAAAAGCTGTGATTTTTAAAAACCCTCGTCTACAGGTAGAATTTTATCAATATTTTAAAAATATCTAAAGTAAACTAAATCTACTATAGTAAAGATTTCATTGAAATACCTGCACAGGCTAGACTAGCCGCGCTATATCCTTTATATTGGAAATTGTATTTTAAGCACCGGTCATGAAGTTTGTTATTAATAGCAATAAAAATATAACATATATCAGTGAAACATAACATATATCATTAAAACTAAAGTTTAATCTGTTACCTTGTGGCTAACTTTATTGGAGTACCTAGAAGAACATATATGTTTCCTATTTATCCTTTATTTTGAAAATAAAATCTGAAGCTCCAAGATCATAGAGGCTGTTAAAATTAAATAAAACAACGATAATGAATGAAATTACTTAAATTTTAATAATTTTACTACTGTACAATCTCATTGAACTACCTTTAGTCCCAATTTTCACGAGGCAATTTTAGTTGCGCAATTCTTGAGTTTGTGCACAAATAAGTGATGAAAGAGCGGGGAGTGTAAAAATGAGTACAGACTTGCTTGCACTCGCAAAGTCGTTTTGTGCTATCATTCGTAATGTCAGAAATTTTACACTTTCTTTCATTTGTGTTTCTTTTATGTATTGATATGTTGTCCGTGATGAAAGTAATATTGGCGCGAAATTGCGATATTTGAATTCATTTGAAAAAAAAATTTTTAAATATTATGGACAACTTAAAAAAATAAACAGCAGTATTAATTTAGAAGAAGTGAAAATTAAATTTGAGAATGCAGTACATGCAAGATTAAGAAAGTGTAAGCAATAGAAAACGAAAATTGCTCAAGTAAAATTGCTGTGTCTGAACATAAAAGCAAGTTGATAAGAAAATTTGTTAAGAATTGCGCAACTAAAATTGCCTCGTGAAAATTGGGACTTAACGACATGGATGGTTTCTTTATATCCTTTATTTTGAAATTTGCGATGCAAGCTAACCTAACATGAATTTGGAAAGCTGTTAGGTTAAGTTTAACAGGCTGCACAGCCATTGAAAAGCCAGCCTAGTTGGCTCCATTTCCCGGTCCCATTGTGGTGCTTGAGTATGATATTGTTTTTGCCTCTAAAAACACTTTGGCTGATTCTTCAATTGCAAATGAAATAATAACACTCACACTGGCTCGCTATACAGTACTTAAAAAATTCACAACCTTATTTACACTTGAAACCACGGTGCACCAAAACACTAGACTTGCCTACTTTGACTTATAACTCGCACAAATCTCAAAAATAAACTGACTGGTTGCTGCCGACCTGCATGCTGCATTAACATCTTTTACAATTATCAACTCATTCTAGCCATTCATAAAATGTACAAATGTAATTCTTACGCACGCACACATTAATACACATGCTTGCAAACAATTAGTCAGTCACAACAACAAACAATAATAAAACGAATACCAAGAAACACAACAACATCACTTATAGTTGATTTACTTGGGATTTTACGTACTTCAAGTCATGTATGTTAGTTTGTTTGTGTATTATGTTTTTACTTTTGTTTATCTTGTTTGTATGAATGTGTTGTACATTTATAATAAGCAGATCAACAGCTGCACTCTGGCTTAGATGTAACAAAAATTCTTAACAATATGTATCCACATACACTGGTTCAGTTCAGAACCAACCCGAGGATCGGATGAAATAGTCCAATCCTCCTACATCACAGTCCGATATATATGGCAAATTGTGCAGCGTCGGTCTGCCTAGATACAATGCTCTTGTATAAGAACGAGCTGGATACTGAAAGACGAAGTGCTCAACACTCTCTAATTCCTTATCATGCCTACAACTTCTACAGAAATCATTAAATTAAATATTTAATCTTCCCGCTTGCATCTCTATGTGACAGTGTTCCGTCAGAACCGCCACAGTAGAATGTTTTTAGTTCAAGTAATCCACTTTATAGAAATGGGCTGCCATTAGATTGAACATTTCCTTAAAATCGACACATTAATTGTCAAGATTTTGACTGCAGCTCTTCCTTCGAAAAGGATTTTTGATATTAAAAATAAATTTTTTTAAAAACTGATTTTTATTCCACATGTACCTGCTTTTTCATGAAGTAGATAAATATATCAAATTTTTGCTTCATATGTTCTTTGTGCAATTGTTCAAAATTATAATCGCAACTTACCTGCACGAACATGCACGTACGCAGTTACTACTAATTAAGTTGGTTTATTAATTTAACTACAACAAATTGCAAAATATGTTGCCGTACATTTCCATAGACATAAATGCTTGAAACTGTTGTCCACGTCCACGGCTATAAATGCATTTGGTGCTGCCACTGATTTTCATACTCCTACCAAACACCCTTTCGCGCTATAAAAATGCTAGAAAATAATAAAAAACGATTTTCTTGAATTGAAACAGGTCACTGAGAATATTTCAGTTCTATTTTTTTCTCATCCCTTCTTTCTGTAATAAATTTTTTCATTTAATTTTTTGCCGTTTTTCTTTCTGTACTTTAATAAGTTTTTATTATTCAAAAGTAATTAAAACGTAATTTGATAATAGTTTATGCACTAAAAATGGGTGGAAAATTATGAAGAAAGTGGTAAAGAGACATTCGTTTTGATACGCAAATGAATATCTCCTGGCGTTTATGCTAAGATGATAGATTTTTATTAATTTTCAACAGGTTTGATAAAGTAATAATTATGGTTAAAAAAACTAAAAATTGCGCCTCGATGTTGAACTGAAAAGTAAGGAATTATTTTTAAAATTATAATACCAAGTTCCATAGTGAAGAAAAAAGTTGCTTGTCATTACCCTGCAGCGTTCATCGGCCGCCGATGGCATCCCGCATGAACGCCGCACTACACAATAGCCTTGGGTGGATGTAACGACCTATCTTGCATTACCAGCGGAATTTCATTGGCCAGAAACGAAGATTTTGTTTGTTGATGTAGTCATTTAAATGAAGATTCGCCTTGTCGCCCATGATAATTTTTGACTCCAAATCGTCCTCTTCATTGTTGATGCTGAGAATGGATCTACAAGCAGAGTATAGCGCTGCACTGTTTGGCTGTTTGTGCTCTGAAGTTGTCAAGTTCATAAATTTCAAATATATTTGAAGAAAACGCCATTTGCAAAAGCGATTAGTTTTGCGCTACCCTGCGTAATGGGAGTCTGTTGCAACTCGAATTTAACTCGTCGCCAACGGTTCTTAAGTTCAAACTACGCCTAGAACGATTTAGCGGAAATGCAGGTATTGTGAACAATGATCATTCCCGGCATAACTTGTGTACTAAACATTCTTCGGATATATACGAATAGTTCCTGCTCTGCCTATTAGTCATCCTATCCTTTTCTATGGGTTGGATTACCTATCCAATCGAGCAACTCATGTAAAAATTTGGAAATGCAGGCCACCTGCTTGCCTACACTTCTTTTAGAAGAAATAATTTGCGTGAGCAGCTGCCTTTCGGCCTCCCTAAACATGAAACGGCTTCACAGGGCAAATTTTCAATGGCTTACCAGGGCCCATGTGGCTTGCAAAATACTTCCAGGCAAAATTATTTATAAAATGCCGGTCAGTCATATCGAAAAACTCCTCGCTATACTAATTCCCTCCCTCCAGGGAACAGGTTTTGCCTGGGTGTTTTCCTAACTGGGGCATTCTGTTTTTTGGGTATAGAAAGGAAGGAGTCCCTCGTTTGTTGTATCAAATAAAATTCTCGGAAGCGGCATGACTTATGTTGTGTTGGTATCCGAAACTCTTTCCAAGGATATAAATTGGCAGAACAGGGATCAACATTGCCCCCGGATCATGGCTGAATCGTTCTGACTGTGGTTGAAACCTAAAACGCATTAAAGGGGAATTAGTATTCCTGATAATTGTTTGGTGTGTAACTTTTTTCGGGGACTAACAACCTCCTGAGGGTTTGTTGTCTTTGCAACAGATACCTGTACTGTAAGGAACCAGTTGTGACGGTGGACGAGTGAGTTGGTTTAAGGGCTGATGCTCTTAGTGGGCCTCGGCCTACCAACTCAGGAGGGATTAGAAGACTTGAACTCCTCAACAGGGGGTTGCCCATTTGGCTAGAAATAGATGGCAAAAATGACTACCTGTAAGAGCGTAGTAAGCCATACGGAGGCGGTGGTGAATCGTGAGTAATTCAGTCCGTGGAATTTGTCCACATTGGTAAAGGCAGGTGCTAATGTAAATCTTTTTCACTACCTCATTAATTCCCTCGACCGTCGGGAGATATATAGGCACCAGGAACTGTAAAGGAGCATTAAGAAGTTGTAATTTTTGCGAGTCCCACCCCGATGCTCCTTGCTTTAACAAGTACCTACTACAAAAGGACAGCACTTCGGCTGCAGAATAAAAGACTTGCAGCCTCTAACGCTTCCTTTACGCAATTTTAGGTTTAAACAACATCCAGCATGTTTTAGTCTTTCGTCTAAATTACATTTTTTATTCTCAAACCTATTAAGGTATTAGTTGCTTCCTCCTTCCTAGCAAGCGACGGCACTAATTTGGTACTAGAAAATTGACATCACATTTGACAAGCCATTCTAAAGGTTCGAAGCGAAACAGTATGGACTGCTGTTATCAAATCCCGTGGGTCTTGCCGGCTTCGATTTTTAGCAATAGTATATTAAATTGCAAAGTATCTCTGGCTGCAGTCTAAGCCACCCGAACACCAGAATTTGCCCTGGCGTACACTCAATCAAGCCACTCTGCTTTCTGTGGTTTACAGGGGAAGCAGTTCCTCATTTTAATGAAGCAAATAAAATTTTAGGAAGACAAATGGCTCCTGTTGTGTTGTCTTACCGAAACGCTTACTAAGGGTTAAAATTGGCTAAATGGGGATTACCAAGCAGACCCTCTCAGTGCTAATCGTGGTTGGGGTACCTGCCTTGGGGAATTAGTTTCCCTGATATCTTTGGTGCATGCGACTTTGGAGGGCAAATAATCCCCCCGGGTGCTGTTGTCTGGCAACAGGCATCTGCACTATAAGGAACCAGTGATGATGGTTAGATGGGTGAGCTGGTTGAGGGCTGATGTTCTTAATGCACTTCGACCTACCAACTCATAAGGCGTTGTCTTCCATTAACAGTATACAAGAGGAACTAAAAAGCCCGAACTTTTAAGCTAAAGTTTGCCTATATGGCTATAATTTTATGGAAAAAAGTTGTCAGCTGTGTGAGCCTCGGAAGCCACACGAGAATGATGAAGAATTCACCCCATGGAGTTGGTCCATCATCAGATTATAATTTCCTTGTTTTCATGATTTCCCAGAACTGTTGCCATTAGTTTAATTTCTTTCTTTTGATGAATATTTTTGCGCAAAAGTAAGCAGATCGTATTATTAAAAAAAAAATATATATATATGTATGTATTAATATGTTCTAATATTATATGATGATGATGGGTTGGTATTATTCGTCTAGCTAGAGTTCAATCCTGACTAAAGCCAAGAAATATTTTTATTTATAATTATAGCAATAATTGCCGCGATCAATAACTCTTGATCAAAGAAGACAGGAAAAAATAATTGAATACACTAAAGCTGGGGGAAAAACTAGCTGTTTCACAGTCGCTACACTGCTCATCAGCACCCACTAGGATTCGAACTCAGTACCATGTAAAAAAAAAAAAAATGATTATTAGCCGCTTTTTCACTTTGCGTGAAATAGTTAAGTCCTTTTCAAGGCTAAAATTAATTTTGTGAAATCTGTGCAAATTGTGATTAAAATCTTAAAGTATTTTCCGGCTGTTTTTATGCCTTTTACTCTTCTAACTCACACAAAGGCCTGCGCTTATTACGGACCTTCTATTAATTAAATATCCTGTTCATTCACCTTGCATTTAGCAGCCTAACGATTAAGATACGGCGAAGTATTTGCCTTGGCAAACATAGTCCTTTTTGAAATTCATGTTTGGTTTTTTTTTTGCTTTTCTTTTTTTTTTCTTTTCTTTTTTTTTTTTGTGACCAAAATTAAAATTTTACCCCAACCGCAAGACCAACCAGTAAACAAAAATCAACTTATCGATTTCATGAAAAGCATGCCTATAGAAATCTCACATTGCTGGAAAGTTGTTCCTTTTTTTGTTTTGTAACTTTTGTGTTGGGGTCGTCAAACTACCGTATACGAGTATTGTGGGTTGGCTAGTATAGAATGCGGTTACAGTTTTGTGCCGTGTCATGCCACATTCATTAAAACCATCAGAAGCACAATTTGTATTGTAGCTCCCCCAGAGAAATGGGTTAATGTGTTATGATGCTTTTGGTATACTCGTATGTATTGTTTTACGCCTGCCACCAGGCCAACAATACACACAGTGGTGCTAAAAATTTGCCAATATTTCCACAACACTTACCAAAGCCGTAGCTAATGCGCCCCAATGATGCTGGGACTGATGAAAATATTTGAGCTGCTTGCTGTGCGACTATAAGTGGAATATGACCTGCCAAAAACTGACCAAGATGAAATGAAACAAAATATCCTGCATCAATTTATGTTTTAATGAAAAATCACCGAAAATAAAAATCCTGCAAGAATACAAAATTGTTTATTTTCACATGCCATTCGGTTGGTAGGAGTACCAATAAAATGTTGTGAGTAAGAGTCGTTTTTTTATGATTTTGAAAAGGGTAGGAACTAATAGAACGAAAGAAGGGAGGAAGGACGACTATATTTAAGGGAATGTTGACCTTCTTGCAATAAATGGATAAGTGGAATATATTAAATACAGCTTATAAAATGAATA
Organism: Thecocarcelia acutangulata; assembly: GCA_914767995.1. Taxonomy (NCBI): domain Eukaryota; kingdom Metazoa; phylum Arthropoda; class Insecta; order Diptera; family Tachinidae; genus Thecocarcelia; species Thecocarcelia acutangulata. The sequence goes on from OU612097.1 coordinate 32,151,918, forward strand.
AAGGTTATAAGTTTTTTAGTTTTGGCTTTATTTTTAAATATTTTTAGAAAGTAATAAGAGTGATGTTCAAACGCTATTAAATATAAACCTTCATTTGGACTGTTTTTATATGTGTGTGTGTGTATGTATGTATCTATGCTTGTGCTATGAACTTCTCAAACTAGGTTATGATGTCCTTCAAGAGATTTTGTTGTACTCGTACATAATCATTTAGACTTTCAGTTTCTGTTAACAAACATGTGAATTGAAAAACTTAAATTGATGTTAGAAAATTGTTTTAATGAAATACTAAAGACTTGTCGCAAATTGAGATCTTCTAAAAACGCTTAAGCGAAAAGGATACCACTCACATCCTTTAAAATATTTTTTTTCAACCAATTGAGTTTCATTCACTATATTAGGTTCTAACATTGATACTAATCAGAAAATAATAAACAGCTTGTTTTCTATGTTTCCCAGCTGTCTATATGTCGACATTTCATAGGAGCTACCCTAATCATCGGAAGATTTTGGAAATTTTTGAAAGAAAAGATTCTCAAACATTCAACTTTATATCCCAACAATCTAATAATTATTTGGAACGCTGTGATGGTGGCAAAGGTATCCGTTCTTTTCAATCAAATGTAAGCGCCAAAATTAGGTATGTTGCGGGCAAAAAGATTTTGGTGAAGTTCCAGCTTACTGACATACCTTGTCGCGTTAGAAAATTCCTCTCTTACAGTTGTGAAGAAGATTTACATGAGCACCTGCCTTACGGCCTTATCTGATGATGGACCAGTTCCACGGAGTGAATTATTCACAATTCACCAGTGCCCCCGTGTGGCTTACCAGGCACACACGCAAGTAGCAATTCTTGCAATATGTTTATAGCCATATGTGCAGCCTCTTGTTTAGGAGTTCGGCTCTTATACCTCCTGTATGCAATTTCCCAGCAATCAATGGAAGACAAGGCTTAATGAGTTGGTAGGCCGAAGCCCACTAGCAGCATCAGCCCTTAAACCAACTCATCAGTCAACCATCACCACTGGCTCTTCACAGCACAGGTATCTGTTGTAAAGGCAACAGACCCTCGGAAGGTTGTTAGTTCCCGAAAAAAGGCACGCCGAGCAATTATCAAGGATACTAATACCCCCTTCCTGCTTTTTAGGTTTCAACCACAGCCAGAACGTTTCAGCCAAGGTAGGCAGCTCAACCATGATCAGCCCGGTTTGAACTGCAAACAGGATCACCCGGGGGCCATGTTAATCTCCGTTCTGCCAATTTAAACCCTTGGTAAGGGTTTCGGAAGCCAACACAACATAAGTCATGCGGCTTCCTTGAGTTTAATTTGCCACAATAAACGAGGGACCCCTTCTCCTCTTTACCCGAAAAATAGACCGCCAAGGCAAAACCTGTTTCCCGGGAAGATTCCTCTCTTACAAGCGGGACACTCAGATCCTTATGAATTCGAAAATTCTGTAATGTAATCGTTCGAAGAATTTGGTTTTGGCCGCATTGAATTTTTTCAATATTTGAAGCAGGGGCTGTGCCCCATAATTGAATTCCGTAGCACCATATAGGCTTTAGGATTCCATTGTATAACAAAAGAGTACCATCAAGGCTTCCCAAATATGTATTAAGCGAAGCCATTGGATTTCAAACAGATTTCTTAGCTGAGTTATGCATTCCCGTAGTCTATTTTTAAGCTGGCGAGACCTGCAGAGTTGCCAGTGTCTTCTGACTCTGCTTTTTTCTGACAGAAGTTGCGAATAAGTTCTATTGTTCTCACATCTGGATCTTATATGAGTTTGAGTTTTTTCTGAAAAATCTTTAATTGACACATCAATACCCTCAGGCGTTCTCAAGGCAATATTTTTCGTATATGTGGACTTTCTTTTTGAGCTCAGCTCACTTTTGTGTGATTTTGCTTTCTGTTGGATCAGAACTCAGCAGATGACATATGCAGTGCATTGAACTGGAACTAATGAAATAAGTTATGGGCTTGGGCTCAAAAAACTTTTTGAAAGTGGTATGATGCTCAAAATAGGGTCACAGTTAGCAGACAACTGAGGAATCCGAGGTACTGGACATCTGTGTGATTTTGCTTTCTCTTGGACCAGTAGCAAAGTAGTCAGCAGTCGACATACATATCGTTGGTCTCACGTAGAAAGGCCCTAACAAACATAATTACACTTTCACAAGAGAAGGAAATATCGTAATGAAAACTGTTGACCTAGGACCACTTAAAAGTACCTTTTTTGTTCAATTGCTTCTAAGAGCGATATGTATGAAATTATTTGATCAAATCTTTGTTGCATTGTGTATTTGTGTGAAATGTAGAAGGATCCCTAAAAAAGCTCAATTCAGGGAAATGCGAGTTAGGGCCTTTTTACATAAGACCAACGATATGCAGTGCATTGAACTGGAACTAATAAAATAAGTTATGGAGAGGAGAAAAGAGGAAATAGTGTTTGTCGACGTTTCGACATAAACCTATCAATTTTTTTTTTCTTTCTTTTAACTTTATTATTTTATTTATTGAATCTACATAAGAAATGTAATGACAATAAGTATTCAAGTCTTAACACTAAAAAAAAAAAAATCTGATTAAAGTCCTGCCAGTGCTGGACAAAAATTTATTTTTATGCGAATATTATTTCAGAATTCAGTCATCTGTTTAGAGCTCTAATGGTAGCCAAAGTATCCCTCCTTCTCAGACGGGTATGGCCACCAAAGTTGAGAATATTAACTGTAAGAGGATATGGATGGAATTCAAGTTTGTTAATAGTTATATCTTGTCGCGTACTTCACAAATTCAGATTTCACAAAAGGTACGTTCAGATCTGCGTGGATTCGTGAGTTTTTAAACCTATCGATAACAACACGGAACGGTAAAAACAAACATTATCGCAGCATTTAAAACGTTAGAATTAAATAGTTGAAGCTGCCACGATGCGGTTTGAGTTCATAAATGATTTTTTGAATGTTTTTAAGATGTTCGAAATGGATTTACTAGATGCTACTCTTATCACCACAGTTGCGCGAGCAGGCAGCCAAATTTCTCAAATGTTTTTAGTAATATCATCAAAAGTAGATTTAATTCCAATAACTTATCTCCTATTATAGAGTTAAAAGTTACCACGCTTTATTAAAATTTCTTTGTTTTTTTTTTTTTTTTTTGTAACCCTTATTTACTGAAAATTTTCAAGTTTTTAATATCGAAAGATTTTAATTATGCACGCTTCATTTTCTTTCGTTTTGCATCAACTCAAGGACTTGTGGTTGAATTAAAAAATATATATTCTTTGTTCATGCTTAACAATTGACGAGTGGATGCCCTTCAGCTTAACAACACTATGAAATTAATGCTTAGAAAATATATTGTATTTTTGAAAGAAAAGAAAAAAATAAAACACAAAATGTTGCCAAAAAAGTAAAAAAACTCAACATGAATAGTTGCCAAAAAAAAAGAAGAAAAAAAAAATCTGCAATTGACCCCCTCTCGAAAGGGTAAAAAAAGAACCAAACAATATAATAAATCGCCCAGACTTTTGCTTAAAGCTAACAATGCTTCGTTTTTCTTTTTTTTTTTGCGCTTCAGCATAAATTTAATACCAATAACCACGATCTGATTTTCTTGTTCGTTATCGAAACATGCATACTGTATGTGCAAGTTTGGGAAAAGGTTCATAAAAGAACGCTGTTGTTTACTTGCAAGAGTATCGCCATCCATTCACCATTTGGCGGGAGGGGAGTTATTTATGCTCAATTCCATCCCTTATTTTTTCAACAAACTAATCAATTATTATAATCGAAATGTACAAAAATTCGCTTAAAATCATTTCTATTGTTTTTTGTTTGCTTTTTAATGTAACAGCGCATTTTCTATGCTGTAACGTTGAAATGAACAGGTTTCCGTTTTTTTTGCTACCCGTTTTGTAAAACGTTAAGAATATTAAATATCGTTGGCAAAAAGTTGGTGAAAATAAAACCACCATCCCGTATATGAAATCCATACTCGACATGCTGTTCATCCAAAATATTACTCGTACATTAAGCAATGGAAACTACGCTGAAACATTGATGAACAAGATGTTTTTCGTTTTATTTGCTCTTTTATTTATGTATTTGTTTTTTCTTCTTGAGCAACACTTTTCCCAACGACGTTGCTTGAATGCTAACTGCAAACGAAATTAAAATTGAGATGGATTTTTTACTTTTTGAAGGAAAATAGACAGCTGGCCTCAGTGAAGAGTAGTAGAAAAATACTAAAATATTTTGGTATAAAAAAAAATATTGCAGAAGTGCTATCGATCGCCCCATGAGCAGAAAAACGTTAAACTAAACCATTTTTGATAGTAATTAAAAGTTTTTTGTATCAATAAAATTTTTTCTTTCAGTTTGCATTCATCTACGAGTACACGCAATCAATTAAAATTTTAAATAAAATAAACAAAAATAATTAATTAATACGTGTACAGCCTTCCGTCGTTTTTTCCAAAATTCGAGGCTTTATTGTAAAGAGATTGGTTATACACTTATGATCGAAAGTATTGTTCATCGCTAACCACTACTTGTACCCATCTTTCGGGCAGCGTACAAATCTCGCGTTCAAAAAAACAGCTGCTCTTGAGAAGCGATCCACGAATTAATCCAAATTTTTTACTTCTTCCTAAGACCGGAAGTGGTGGTCAGTTAGGCCGAGTACCATTGATCGCCACAAGTTATAGGCCTAGGAAGCAACGTCTGAAGAATACGGCGGGTGAAGTGAGACTTTCCATTTTAACATTTCCAAGTATGGCTTGACAACTTTTGCAAGTCACATCCAACATTGTCATGCTGTAAAAGCACTTTATCATATCTCTCTTTGTATTGCAGCAGTTTGTCGTTCATTACTCTGCTTCAACGCTTTAATTGTGCTCGATAACGATCGCCTCTGATCGTTTCAGTTAATTTTAACAATTCATAATACACTACGCCAAGCTGGTGCCAACAAATGCTGAGCATGACCTAGAAACCGTACATAATCGGTTGGCTCGTCGACGAGCAAGCAAGGCCGGGATATCCCCATGATTTTCGACTTTTGGAATTATCGTAATGATTCCATTTTTTGTCTCCAGTCACAATGAGATGCAGAAATCTCTTCCGCTTTTGCATTGCAAGCAGCTGTTCACAAGAAAACAAACGACGTTCAACACCTCTCGGTGTCAACTCGAACGGTTCCCAATTTCCTTGATTCTGAATCATTCCCATAACTTTAAGTGACTTGTTGCGTCATTCAAAATGAGCATGCCCAATCTTGTTGCGTTTGACAATTAATGCTCCCAATTCGGCGTTAGCGAAAATCGTCTAACTTCTACCGCCGTCCTTGAAGCGTTGAAACCACTGCAGGCACATTTCTTTGCTAATAGTGGCCTATTTATAGGTATTCGAAAGCATTCGATAAGCCTCAGCCGCCGATTTCTTCATAGTAAAGCAGAAAACTAACCAGTGGTGCCCACAAGTTCTATATGGAAGAGTAAACACCAATACATTTAAGGAAAAACTATTTTTATTTAAATGTATGTATGTGGAAAGTTTAAGACAAATGTGCACAAACACTACTCCCTCTTTTCCCCTACTCACAACCTATTTTCCTAGTTCTGGTACAATGCGCTGTATATGTAGAGGTCATCCCCTTTTTTTTTTGGCTCGTAAGCTGGCATATTTTTTCAAAAATAACTTTATTATGCAAACGCAAATTGACTAATATTTTGATGGCTTTATCTTAACAAATACCTCAGCTTATTGCATGACATCTACGATATATTTATTTTGACTACCACTTACCGCTACAGTCACCTATTGAAAACGGCAGAAGCAAAGTTGTACACCGAATATATCAATGAAGTTTCAAAAATAATTTATATTAATAACTTTTAAAATATGTACGAATATAATTTTAGTTTAATAGTAACAAATTTCTTCCTATCCACTGAATACAAATAGTTTTTGACCGAATCCAAATAGTTCTAGCAACAAGTCAGGATGGAGGATAATGGCCTCGTGTCTACTCAAATGCTTTTGCCATTTTCTATTGATTGCTACCTTCAAACGAATCAATTGTTTTCGGCAGCAAGCCACTGTGATCGTCTGACGCGATTACGATAGCTTCCATCAAAGACATATTATACTGTTCTATTACCTCTTAAGTTTTTCATGAAACATCTAGATATTGATTATTCCAGATTAAAATGAACAAATGTAATTGCCACGCACATACACACACATGCTTGCGAAACAGTAGGATTTAAACAACAACATTAAAATCGTTGATGGTTGATTTACTTAGAATTTTGCATTGTTTAAATCATGTACGTTTGCCTGTTTGTGTATTATGCTTTTAGCTTTATATTGTATGTGTGAAAGAGTGTGCACATTTATAACAAGCAAAGAAACGCCTGCACACTGCGTTTGAAGTGATGCAAATTCGTAACAATTCTATGCAACTTGCAAGCCATAAAAGAAAGTGTATCACGATGTTGCTGAAAAAAATAACTACACACTGGGTGTTAGTGAGAAAGTTGCAGTCATATTGAGAAACAGAAAACGATCTTCTACCTCTCGATTGCACACTGGGCTTGAAGTGATGCAAATTCGTAACAATACTATGCAACTTGCATAAAAGAAAGTTTTTGTCGATGTTGCTGAAAGAAATAACTAGACGCTGGGTGCTAGTGAAAGAGTTGCAGTCATAGTGAGAAACAGAAAACGATCTTCTACCTCTCGACTTGGGTCATCAAGAGAAACGTTTCTCTTTGCAACTATATAATAAGCAAACGTTGTGCACCGCAATTTAATGCCTTTTGAGTTATGTCACGGCAACAACAACAATAATGAGATTTAAATGTACGTGATGATACATCCTTCCAAATCGCAGTTCTTTCGATTTTACTTTTTTTTTTTTGATTTCGCATGAAACGCCATCCAACCCCAAAACCCTGTAGCCTTTAAATGTCACATAAACTGAAGTTCTGCTTTCACAAATTTGTTCTTTGACATACATTAGATTGCCTCTAAATCTAATTCAAAATCGTTTGATGTTATTGTATTTCCCCGAGGCTGGCTGTACAGATTGTAATTAGGAAATAGTATTCGATTATATTTAACATCTATCGTAAATAAAATTCGAAATGTATCCTGCTGTCATTTAATATTCCATTAAATATACTGTAAAATTATGCTTTCAATATTAAATTACTAATGGCTCGAATTCCTTTTAATCAAAAATAACACAACATTAAACTGGCCATGTCCGGGAGGTCAGCTTAATTGCAAATTAACATAGAATGAAAGAAGTAGAAAACCAGGCGCACAAACACATATTTTCTTCTCAATTATTTAATAATTATTATAACATTTTATATTATTTTTCAACAAATTGCACAAGCAGCAGGAGGAGCTGTATACATATATACATATTTGGTTTAGTTGCTATAATGAGGGCACAGCAACAATAAACAGTTTTAGATGAATACTTTGTTGTAGAAAGACATAAGCAAGAAACGAGTGATAATTAGAGAAGAAAAAACTATTGGAAATAATTATTAATCCATATTCTAGGCAACAAGAAAACACACATTTATTGGCGCCTTGTTATATGCTTCAATTTTGTTGCACAAATCGATTGAATTACACTTTTAAAAGCATGAAAGTGAGGGGGACCTGCCAGAAAGGAGTGTAGTATATTATATTTTTTATATGCAACTGACGGCACATGTATTTGTGATGAACGTGTTTCCACTTTTAAATGATCAATTTGTTAAATGTGGTCCTTTGTAAATTTCTATAGCAAACTATCAAGCATAATAAAGTTAGAATACGTTATATTGCCTATATCATCATCATCATCATCATGAACAGGAAAAATAAAATTATACAACACCATTTCATTAAAACATAATTGCCAGAGGAAAACAGTTTTGAAATATTTTCCTTTGAAGAGAAATTTCGTTTCATTTAAATTTTTTTCTGTTTGCTGGGTGAAATGGTGTAATGCCCGGAAGTCATTAAGTCAGTGAGTGGCAACTTGTGATAATTATTATTTAGTGATTATCAATGGAAAAATAATGTTAATAGGCAGTTATAGCAAAATATTTTTTTATTTATTTATTTGCGCAAAACTTTGCTCGCTGTATTACGAGTATTTAATTATGGACTTTTAAGCAATGGCTACCATGTACACATTTCATTTTAATTTGAACGTTGTATATGGAAATGAGTATGTGTGATGTGCAGAAGGGACTTTATCATACAGAACAAATGTTGGCAGCAGCAACAGCATTAACAGAAGTTTTGTTTTATTTATCTCAAAACCTTTTATAAAACATTTAGTCAGTCATAAGGACTAGCTGAAGAACGTTGGATGGCAATTGTACACGAATGCGAAACTTTTAAATTATTCATCAAATTAAATAAGGGCTGGACATGAGGCAAACTTCATAATTGTATTGTAGAATTATTTTTTGTTTAGCAGAATAACGCAAACTAAGGCAAACTTCATGCGGCTGGATTGCGTTTAACTAAATAAATCGAAATCTTTTAGTGCCTCATCAAGTCAAATGAGGGCTTCACTTGAGACAAATATCTTGATTACCCGGCTTAATTATTTTTTGTTTAGCTGAATATCGCTTTAAAAAAATAAAAATAAATCTTTTAAATATCTCAGGATTACAACTCTATATATATTTTTTTCTAGCACGATTTTAGGCGCAATCCAAATCAAAATGGGGAAAAAAATTAAACAAGTCAAAAGGGTCTGCATTTTCGGCTGGATATAGGTTGTATAAATAATAAGGAGATCGGATGAAGTGAAGTACTTCCTCAGAGACATACACTGAAAAAATTTTGTTCAGAAATTCTCTGAATTTTGACATTACTTTTATGAATTTTTTCATTACTTTTCAGCAGTTGTAACTTTTCATAGAAATAACGAAACAAATTTCATTAGATTATTTTAATGAAAACCTTCATAAAAGTAATGAAACATTTTAATAAGAAACATGACTTATTTTCATTAAAAGTGTGAAAGACAAATCATATGATTAGTGAAATAATTTCTCTAGATCAAAGAATCAATTTCATAAAGCACATGAAAACTGTACATTAAATTAATGAAAAAGTAACATTTATTCAATGAAATAACTTCTTTGTACTAATGTAATATATTCATATTATCAAAAATATGAAACTCCTTCATAAGGTCCATGAAGTTATTTCATTTATCACCTGAAAAATTTACGTTAACTCAATGAAATAGTTACATTTATTTAATGAAATAATATCACAACACACATTAATAAAATATGTTCACAAATGTACGTAATAAGATCAATGGAATTATTTCATTTATTCATTGATACTTTATTTCATTACACAAACAATACTATTCCTTGTTTTTGTGAAATTGTACCTAATTATGATAAAAGGAAATGTTGAACAAGTATTCACCAAATAAAACAGATTTTATTAATTCAAATGACTTCAATACACTGGTATTTAAATTTTTTTTAACTATTCTTATGCTGATTTGAGTACATACATACCCAAGTTCGGTAGCCAGAATTTTATTTGTCATTAATCTAATGAATTCTATTCCATTGGAATAATGAAATTCATAAAACTTACATTTTAATAAAGAAAAGCTTGACATTTTTAAAACTGTAGCTTAAGATTAATAAATGCCCATTAATATATCTTGCCAAAATTCAAAGAATTTAAAAAAAAATTTAATTTTATTGTAGTCATAGATCCAATGATTTTTTTCTGATGGAACTATTTCATAATATATATGAATTTTCATGCATATTGTGAAAAGTTTTCATTGGATTAATGAAAAATATTTAATGAAATAGTTTCATTAAATATATGACGCATAATTCTTTCAGTGTAGAATATGTGTTCAGTCCAGCGAACATCATACTGAATTTTTTTTTCTTCAATATTTATGCCACCCATTAACACAATCTGTTTTATTTCCCCTAGGAGTATACTTTAAACAATTTCATTAGAAACATAATCAGAAGAGTTGAAAATTCTTTATCTTTGTTTTGATCCTGCGAGCTGGATACTGTTGATCAAGCACTTCGCCAACTCGCAAATTGAGATGATCAAAAATATTGTTAAATGTTTTTCAAGCCAAATATTTGTAGATTAACGTTTCACTTATAACAAATATACCTCGCCTTCTGGAGATGTAAAGAAAATCTGTATTGCTCATGATTAATTCCTCAAAATCAGTGAGATTTATAATAGAGGTTATTTAAGGATTAACTTTTCAACAGTCAGTCTTTCGACGTCAACTGTCAAACTCCACAGCAAACTATCTTAAGTTAATTTAGGTTAACATTTTAGAAATCAACAAAAACATTTATGCGCTTGATAGCGTTGGAAGAACATGCTCTTCCTTTTTAATCAGCCTTCGTCCTTCGAGTACAACTTTGATTGAAATGAAAAGTTTTGTAGTACGAGTACGTACCACCGATGGGGAGTTTAGTTTATTCGTGGTATAATGGCTGACTGACAATTGTTTAAGGTTTGAATGTAAAATGATGCTGCATCTGAAGCTAAAGATAATAATCGTGATAATAATGATGACAAAACAATAGCAATGTCAGCTAACAACTAAATGACTTTTTGCTGATTGTGTGTGTGTGCGTTTTTTCTTCTTTTTTAAGCTTTAATGTTTGACTGTTTTAATTAGTTGTCTAAAGGGAAATTTTTTTTTGTTATTGTCTTCTAAGCACAGATAGAAAATTTCAAATTGAAATCATTCGTTTCCCATCAGTAAGTAATTTTTTTTTCGCATACATACTTGTGTATCTGATAATTAGTGGACGTTTTCTATTTTCATTAAAACGTCATTGTATTGGCTAGCGGCTTAAGAATGAGGATTTAAGTGGCATGAGAATAGACAGACGTTCGTAGGATTGGGGTTGTTTGCAGAAAAAATTGAAAGTTTGTTGTGAAAATGTAGACTATTTGTTTGATTAAAGACATTTAGTTTAAAGACATTTAGTTTAAGCAGATATGGTGTGCTGTGTCAAGCTGTTTTGTGGGCTATTTTGTGTAATGCCGACTAAAAGCCTATATCTTTTAGTAGAATAAGAATTTTATTGTTTGAATTGAAAAATAATATATTAGTTTTATAAAGTCTAAGAAAATATATAGAACACCTTATCAGCACATAGCATATCCTAATCTAAACCCTGTTCAACATTTATAACGTCCACCCTTTCACTGAGCGATTACTTGTAGCGATTTATTGAAGATGCCACCAAGATTACTAGTTGATGCTACAAACGATATGTGTTGACCACCCAAGACCACAGGTACTTCCACAATAGCATTTTGGTTCCTCTGAGAAAGTAGAAGGCACTTGGATATTATGGGGCTTAAATGGAGATTATTGGGTGATGCCCACAAATATATTCTTATTATTTTTTTCTTGTACCAGACCCCTACATATGCAGTACATTGTACCAGATCTAAGAAAATAGGTTGTGAGGAGGGAGAAGGAGGGAGTAGTGTTTGTGAAAATTTGACTTGAACTTTCCAACGTTATAACAGACAGGAAACACGTCTGCAGGCAACTTATTCCACAGACAAAGCGTACGGCTGAAAAACGACTTCTCTCTCTAATGAATAGTACGATTCTCCGAGCAGTCAACCACAAATGGATGAGCTGAGGATGATGAATGCGTGCTACTTAAAAATGTGCGACAGTCGGGAACAAGATCCCTAATCTCGTCAGAGCAAAATCCATTGTAGTAACATTAGAACAGAGTAACGCACCCTACACTGGGTCGATGCCGGCTGGAACAACAGCTGGAACAGGTGATCGTTATCGAACGCAGTTAATGCTTTAGAGTCGAGCAGTGAAAGACAAGCGGACGTATTCTCTAGATGTTGCTCTCTCGGACTATCACTTGTTTCGATCAATAGCACACGACTTGGCTGACCTGCACTTCCGATTTTATGAAAAAATAAATCATTGGATCGATCGGGTTTTTCAACGCGAGATTCTTAAGCTGCTCGAAAGATGGGAAAAAGTAATGGCCAGCAATAGATAGTACTTTGAATCATAAATGTATAATATAATTTTTTACAATAAAGCCTCGAATTTCGGTAAAAACGGGCGAAGCAAAGTTGTTCCAAATATGAAATTTACTCGGGTGGGCAAGGCACTCTCGGAAGTCTCCGTATAGATGTTTACAAAAGAGTTAAAAATCTTTATGCAGCCAAAGCCGCCATCAACTCCCTGACTGGAATATATACTAATCCTAGTCTTGTCCAAGAATGCCGGATATCTTTAAATAAGATAACGAGAGATTCTAACCTAACCCTAAAATGGGTACGTGGACATGGATCCAATAATGGCAACAACATTGCTAATGAATTAGCCAAAAAAGGGACAGCCCTAGAAGACAGGGATATAGACCCCTTTTGCGGACAACCCTTATCAGCGTGTTGGAAACGAATAAAACTCCACACGCTAGAATATGCCCAAGAAAGGTGGCACACAAAGCTCACTTGCCTTATATCAAGAAGCCTGTGGCCGCACATTAACAGGAGAGCTACTAAAACTTCCTAGATCTCTCCTAAGAATGACGGTAGCAGTCATCACTGGACATTGCCCGTTCGGAAACCATGTCAGGAGACTGGGTCTACCATATAATGACTTCTGTAGAAGGAAGTTGCCAAGACGAGGAGGAGGAGGAGACAATCCTTCACCTCCTCGGTACATGCCCGGCATTGGAGCATCATCGTCTAAGGTACTTAGGCGAGCGGAGCTTCAATAGCCTTTCATGTCTGGCCTCGGTCAAACCGACTGCGTTAGCTTCTTTCATTAGAAGCAGCGGATGGCTAGTAAATCAGCAAGTAATGCCACACTAATAGTTTCCCACCTCCTTTCCCTCTTCCTCACTCCTTCTATTTCCCTATAACCTTTTATTTTCTTTTTCCTTTACTAACCTTTTCAGGCAATCACAAAGGGAACGACCTACAGGATCCAAGTGAGCTGGAGTTTCCGGGTACTTGCTGGAAATCCAGCGGCCTGCCTACCTAACCTAACCTTATGCAGCAAAAAGAGCTTTTTTTATTATATCGCTCCTTTATTGCAACATAGTTATAACTAAAAAATTCTTGTTTCGAGAAAAACACAAAATTATTTTAGAAAATATCTCCTAAAGGAAACAGTATAAAAGTAATTTGAATAAATATTTGACACAATAAAAAAGGTCGCACAAAAAGACAAGTCTGCATTGTTAGCTCGAAAATTTCATTTTTTTTTTTTTTTTGACATATGACTTTGTTGCAATAATTGAGCGATTCATGCAATTTTTTTGAATTATTTTTTGAAGCTTTTAATTTTGTAAAATTGGCGTCAAAATATATGAACAAAGAGGATTTCAATTATTTTTTTTAACAAGCTGCAACAAGTTCAATTCCTTTATTGTATTCTGGTCATTTAATGCGAATAATATATCATTTTCGTTTTCAATAAAAGAGCGGGTTAAAAAGTGGCGTTTTAAATGTTGAACAGCGTTTGTAATATTCAAGCTTTTAACTAGTTAATTTCTCAAGTTGCTACTCGAATAAAGAAGAATCATTAGAGTTTTTTCATTGCTTTCTTCCAATTTTTCTTCTCCAATGTTTTTCTTGGTCTTTGTAGTTCCATAAACTGTACGGCATTGATAGTATTATCCTTGTTTGAAGCTGCGAAAAACAAAATTATAGAAAAAAAAAACACATAATCGATAATACGAAACCTAAAAAAATTACAAAGTAAAAAACAATTGACAATGCTGGAATAAATTTTGCAAAGCTAGAAAGAACGCAAAAAAAAGTCTCAAAATAAATAAATTAAACTTGCAATATGATATAATAGATGAACAATTTTTACATTGAAAACAATTTCGTTTAAAATACAGACATACAAAAACTATAACAAAAAGTTAATGGCTTTTTATTGCTATTTTTTTTTCATGGCAACGAGGGTTGTAGTCAAGATTTCGGTTTGAATGCAATATCTTAATTATTTTGTGTATAAAAAAAAACATAGATTATGTTACAATATTCTTATTTTAGCTTGAAATCGTTAAATTACTTTAAACTTGTGCAAATTGTATTGTATGTGTGTTTGTTGCTTTTTATTGTACAATCTGATCGTTGCAATTAAACAAGTGAGTTACATCTGTAAGCACTCTGGACATTGGTTGGTTATTATACTCGTAGTCTACGCGTTTTTGTAATAAATCAAATATTCTTTTTTAAGCTGAAGGCTTCTGCCAAGCGTTATATGCATTGTGAGTTTTCATGGGTTTTAAATATTCTACTTGCTCTTTACTTTTCTAAAATTAAAGCAACACCCTTTGTTACTCATGCGCCATGTTTTTATTATGATCAGGAAATGTTTGTTTTTAATGCTAGGACCACAACTGCGACGAACGACGAAGTTTTGAACGCGAATATTTGTCACCAAAAATAAAACACATTGGTGTCTATGAAAGTGTACACAATCGTGGTATTGGTCGAAATTCGTCATACTCAGCGAAAGTCTAAATGGATTTATTTATTTCTAATTGTTTCGTCAGCGAAGGACGAACAAAACAGTATCAGGTGTCCAGGTTTCTTATATAAAAAAGTATTTTTTACGAAATAATACATTTGATATTTATATTAATCCATGTAGTAAAAAATGTATGAAGATGTTCTGAAAATATGAAGTACCTCAGATAATTTGTACAAAAATCCCTTTATGGATGGGATTTATATAGGTTTACTTTTAATATGGCCACCTTAGTACATATATTAATTTTTTCTTTGCGCGGAATATAAACAATGCCCGTTTATATTGTGCTTCACACGACGAATTCATACAACGAATATTTGCCGGCGAATTCGTCGCGATGGGCGAAGTTAGTCGTTCGTCGCAGTTGTGTTCTTAGCTTAAGTAATACAGGCGTTGTTTGCGCGCAGTATACACAGCATACACGGCTTATCTGATAGTTTTGCCGTCGATTTCAGAGCGAATTATATAAATGAGAACATAGCAATTGCTAAGAATAATATTAAAAAACTTTTCTTTTAGAAAAAAAAACGTTGCTAATATCCCCAATACCCGGCGGAATAGTATTCCAAAGACGTATCAAGTATATGAAGAATTACTTTAGTTCGTAGTAATATGTATTATGACTTTTCCTATGCCCAACTGATTGTAACTGAGTCGATTATACATTTGATTAGGTTGACAGTTACGAGTACTATTTTGTAGTGTAGGAACATCAAAACTCTTACTCTCATTAAGCCCTAAAATTTACCTTAAGTAGTGGTTTATATTATGAGGATTCCCATAGCCCAAGCACATATCTTGTTATGTTATAATATTACATAATATAACATTAAGCCTTAATTTCCTTTTTGCATCACAGTTAGGGACAATTTCGAAATCAGGCAAGTCTTTGCAACGTCAATTCTCGCTTGAAAACAATCCTTTGCTATAATAATTGCATCCTTGTAAGTCAACTACGTTGCACAATGGAGCTCAATAAACAAATTTTATTTACATGACATTTCTGGTTTCCGTAAATAGCATTTAGGGGGCGAAAGCAGAAATTTCGTAGGACATGTTATATAAACTGTTTGTCGTTCGCGAATATTTTTGTAGGAAATTCTTATAACTAATGTCAAATGATTGATACTCGTGAAATAGCACGGGTTAGATGACAAAACTGTTTAAAATCTACATACAAAAAATAAAGATGTACCTGCACATGTTAGAAATTTTTTGTTTTTTTAATAATGCAACCTCTTTTGTTGCAAAAAATTTTATATAAGCTTAAATTTTATGCTAACACATTGTACAAAAAAGAGTTAAAAAAAACACAATATTAACATTTTTTTTCGTCTTAACATGTTTTATTTCGTTTGACTATTTTTCACGTACATGACACACATACATATATCCTATTTCGCTATTCATTTAACAATATTGAAGCAGTCTCTTTAAAGATAGTATTTGTAATCGAAGTGACCGAAGTTTTCGTATTTCACGTCGTAATACTTTTCAAAAGTGTCCTCGTAAATCTTGACATCTTCGAAGTACAACTTAGTATGTACATTAATTTTTTTATTTTCTCTTTGTATGAAATGTAAACAATGTTATCTAAGTTCGTTGATCTTGTGCTTCACACGACGAATTTATACAACAATTATTTCCCGGCGAATGCGTCGCGTTAAGCGAAATTCGTCGTTGGTCGCAGTTATGTTTCTAGCATTACACTCTAATATTAGTTTCACTTGTATGTTTGCCTGCTTGTATAGGGTGTTTTTAAGCTAGATAGAACTTTAAATTGTAAAAAGTAACACAAAAAATTAAATTTTGATGAAACATTTTTTTTATTTGTTTCAGTATACTCTGACAAATCATCATGAATAGACTCACGCTTGAACAACGCTACGAAATTATCCAAATTTAGCAGTTGGCAACTGACCCGTTGTTTTATCGCAAAATTGTGTTCAGCGATGAGGCGCATTTTTGGCTTAACGGGTTTGTTAATAAGCAAAATTGCCGCATATGGAGTGAGACCAATCCACAAGAGACCCTACAGACTCCATTACATCCAGAAAAATGCACTGTTTGGTGCGGTTTTCATGCTGGTGGCATCATCGGACCTTATTTCTTCAAAAATGAGGCCGGAGCTCGCGTTACGGTCAATGGAGATCGTTACCGCACCATGATCAATGATTTTTTGTTTGAAAATATGGATGACATTGATCCGGAGGAGATGTGGTTTCAACAGGATGGCGCTACGTGCCATACGGCGAACGCAACCATCGACTTACTGAAATCAAATTTTGGCGATAAGTTGATTTCGAGAAATGGACCTGTCAATTGGCCTCCAAGGTCGTGCGATTTGACACCTCTCGATTATTTCCTGTGGGGCTACGTGAAGTCACTGGTTTATGCTGATAAACCAGCAACAATTGACGCCTTGGAGGCCAGCATTGTTCGTGTTGTTCGTGACATACGGCCAGCAGTGCTCGAAAAAGTGGCCCAAAATTGGACGTCCAGAATGCGCTTCGTCAAGAACAGCCGCGGTGCCCATATGCCCGAAATCATTTTCAAATGTTAATGTCACGTATTGATCTTTCGAATAAAAAAAAATTTTGATTACAATTTAATTTTTTGTGTTATTTTTTACAATTTCAAGTTCTATCGGGCTTAAAAAAACACCCTATATGTTTGCTTGAAACCCATGCCATATGACTGATTACTACATCTCGTTGGTCTCATGTAGAAAGGCCCTAACTCGTATTTTCCCTGAATTGAGCTTTTTTAGGGATTCTATTACGTTTCTCAGAATTACACAATGTCACAAAGATTTAATTAAATAATTTCATACATATCGCTCTTACAAGCAATCGAGAAAATAAAGGTACTTTTAGATGTACCGAGATATACAGTCTCTCCTTCTCCCGTAAAATTGCAATTCTGTTTGTTAGGGATTTTGTACATGAGACCAACGATATGTAGGTATATAAAACTGTATATACACTGTTGCTGCTTTAGTGCGAAAATCTAAGCTGCTGTATTGCTTCCGGGAAAGTGTGGGGATTTTGGGGATTTACGAAGCCTATTTGGGAATTTCAAAAATAAAACTCGTAACGCGTTATAAGAATGATCATATGGTTATATGGCTAATTAGTCATGTTTTTTTAGTTTTTTAAACTATCTTTATTTATATACATTTTTTATTAAGCATAGATAATCATAATGTAGATATTCAAGCTAAGAGACAGAGAGGAAAATTGCTCTGCCGATGAAAAGGAATATCTCCGGGACTGTGCTACCGTTTATCTGTATTTCGTTGAGAATCGAGAAAGCGGTATATCCATGACAGAAAATAAGAGTGCGTGGAAAGCTATGCAACGAGCTTTGCCCTTGTCAGGATGCGATCGTTATACTTGTAAACTGCATGCGCAATGGAATAAAAGGCGAATGAAAATAAACACCAAAAAAACGTTGCAAACATTAAGCGGATCATAATTGCAATACTAAATTCAGTACCAAACCCCGAATTAAGTTCGGTGGAGAATTTTATAGAGAGCTTGAGGATGATATTTTAATTGACAGCAACTCTGGTTTTATTGAAATTTTTGAAACAGACGAAATGAATGCACGTTCTCATCCATGTTTTTTTTTTCGCAATTGAACAACTTTCAAATCAACAAAAATTCTCATAATCTCCAATAATTGCAGAATATCTTGCTATATCTCGAAATGCAAAACTTTTTCTTATTTTCATAATTTTATTTTACTTTACATGGAACAGCTAATGGCATTCTGCAATGAGTTTAAAACAGGTTCAATTAGTTCTCTATATGTGTTGGGTTTAATGTCAAACCTATACTTAAGTTGTCTTTGTACGAGTGCTCCCCGGGAGCAGTCTTTACCTTGGCACTCTTCTTTTTGGGGAAAAGAGGGGCAGGAGTCTCTCATTTGTTATAGCTAATAAAACTCTAGGAAGCCGCATGACTTATGTTGGAAGTCCGAATGGTTAAAATTGGCAGAACGGCCAAAAGCAAGGTCTCCGGGAGGTTCTGTTTTGCAGACAGTCTCGGTGCTGATCATGGTTGAGGTGCCTGCCTTAACTGAAACATGCTGGCTGTGGTTTAAGCCTAAAGTCTTAGATAGATAAATTAGTTTCCCTGATGATTTTGGTGCATGCTTGGCTTCGGGGACTGATAAACCCCCGTAATGTTGTTTTCTTGCAACAGATACCTGTGCTGTAAAGAACCACGGAATATCGTTACACAGGAGGGCCGATATTTTTAATAGACCTACCTACCAACTCCTTAAGCCTTGTCTTCTATTGACTGTTGTTAAATCGCATACAGGAGGCCTTAACTCTCAAGAAAGGATTTTGTCTCTATTACTATAAATATATGGCAAAAAGTTGCGATGCGTGAAAATGCATCCCGTTGAGTTGGTCCATCATCAGATTAAGCCAACATAGCAGCTGCTCATGTATATCAATTTCATAAGCTGCCTATGAGTGAGCCAGAGTCAACTTTTAAAAAAGTTGACTTTAGTTGTCTTAAAGTATAGTTTATGTTTGACTGCGAATACAGCCTTTTCGGTGCCATGGATACACAACTGGTGCTATTTTTAAAAATGCCTGCGTCAGTTTTGTAATAGACAATACACTAGTCTATTACAAACTTACTTTTTACTACTTAAGTTTATTACAAACCTGGTGCATCTTTTTGCCCTACTGAAGAGCTTAAAAATCCCGGCAACCACTTTGTTATAGATTAGAGAATCAGCAAACTTGTGAACTTAAATTTATTACAAAATTTAAGGCACTTTTCAATGTACTCAATCGCGACAAAGGCGATTTGATTCCTGCACTTGCATTAACTATCCCTCGTTTTACACTCTTCTTTTGTTTTTTGCCTCTGCCACGTCATTCATTTGTAACTGTTGTTAAGAGTCTGAGAAAAAAAAATTATATATATTAATGCAGTATTTTATCTATATGTTTTAATACATACATATTTTTTCATATTTTCGTATATATCATCGTTTTTTTTTTTTCTTGCTAACGCTGGTGCCACTGGTTGGGCTGCATTCGACAGACCATTAATCATTGTGCTAATTGAGTATCATTAAATAAACGGAGTGTGTAGCATCCCAGGGATGTTGTCTATTTAACTTCTTTTTATTTCTTGCCTTGCAACATTATAATACCACTGTTCACACGCACATACATATTTTTGTACAATACAGTATAGATTTTCCCATAAAAATAGATAGCAAAATATTGCTTACTTAATGATATTTATAAAATTATCCATGAAACTGTGTAGCTGATATTGTTATTGACGTTGTTGATAAAAATAATAATGTTCATATTAAAAACTCTATGCCACCAATAATCAATTGTTGGCTGTTATTTTATACATTAGCGATAGATGATAAAATGTGCTCGTAAGAATGACTTGTAAGTTGCTTTATATTTTATTAAATTAAATTTGTATTCTACTTGTATCCATAAAGTGAAATGAACGCTTATATAAAAACAAATTTTTTCTTACACAACCGGTATCTCTCTAGATATAAGGTTAAAAAATAAGAAATTTCCTTAAACGGATAAAGCTTGAAAAGCATTTTGAACAGGATAAAGAACTACCCACAAATAGTTTTTGCAAATTATGTAACCAGATCGCCGGTTTTATGAAAACAAAAATACAGTTTAACTTCGATATAGAAAATGTAAAAGGAATTAAAAAATACTGTAGTGTGTAGTGACTCTGTACGTTTCTCAAACTCAAACAGTTGTATAATAAATATCCCTCTACCAAACAACTCGAATGGAATGTTTGGTACATTCCAAACTCGAATGGAATGTAACGGAATGAATCAGCCGATCGGTTTTTTGTGTGTAGAGCAGTTAGAACGGTTGTTGAAATGTAATGTAACGTAATCAGAATGTTTAAACCTGTAGCAAATAGAATTTTTACATTTTTGCGTTCCAATCTTTTTTTTTTGTGAAATGTCAGCATGGTGATATTAAAAGGCACAAATTAAAACCACAACTTATTTCATTACTTAATAACATCAATTTTAAAAATTGTATCTAGTATGTTAGAAATTAAATACATTAAGCAATGCCAAAGCAATTAAAAGTATGCATTTTTACATGATCATGTACGCTCTCGAGAAAAATTATATTCATATATGCTGATGTTAAATTTTTTCAATAGTGTTGCCCACGTGAATTAAGGAAATCAGGTTTTATTTTAAAAATCGAAGCTTATTTTTGATAAAATAGCAAAGTAGTTTAGGCTAAAGCTACTTACTTATACCTTTATACCAGTGTTGAAACCTAGAATAATATATACTATATACTATAATAAATGGTAAGCCGCATCTTAACTTACAATTACATAACATAACATAACATAACATAACATAACATAACAACATAACATAACATAACATAACATAACATAACAACATAACATAACATAACATAACATAACATAACATAACATAACATAACATAACATAACATAACATAACATAACATAACATAACATAACATAACATAACATAACATAACATAACATAACATAACATAACATAACATAACATAACATAACATAACATAACATAACATAACATAACATAACATAACATAACATAACATAACATAACATAACATAACATAACATAACATAACATTACATAACGTAACATAACATAACGTAATATAACATAACATAACACAACATAACATAACATAACAACATAACATAACATAACATAACATAACATAACATAACATAACATAACATAACATAACATAACATACCATAACATAACATTACATAACGTAACATAACGTAACATAACATAACATAACGTAACATAACATAACATAACATAACATAACATAACATAACATAACATAACATAACATAACATAACATAACATAACATAACATAACATAACATAACATAACATAACATAACATAACATAACATAACATAACATAACATAACATAACATAACATAACATAACATAACATAACATAACATAACATAACATAACATAACATAACATAACATAACATAACATAACATAACATAACATAACATAACATAACATAACATAACATAACATAACATAACATAACATAACATAACATAACATAACATAACAACATAACATAACAATAATGTATTACTAACAACAACCATATATATTAGCAATAGCATGTTGTCAAACACATACGAGATCTGATCAAAAAATAACCGTTATTTAAAATTTTTTTTAAATAACTTCTTGTCCTTTTCTAAGTACTCCTCCTCAGATATAATACACTTATGCCAGTGTTTTTTTTAATTCTTAAAACACTTCTGAAACGCGCTATTTGGTATCGCCAACAGCACCTGTTTCGATTTTTTTTATTTTAATCGTAGTAAAACGCTTTACTTTCATCGGTATCTTCAGTTTTGTGAAGAGGAAAAAGTCAGAAGAAGGAAAATCTATTCCGGTGAATACGGTAGTTGAGGCATGATTACGGTTTTGCTTTTGGCCAAAAACTCAGGCACAAGCAATGATGGTGAGGTGGTGCGTTATAATGGTCCAAAATCCATGATTGTTTTTTCCTCAATTCTGTGCGTTTCTGACGATGGCTGATATTTCCAACATATATAACAGACATGTGTACCAACATAACAGAAAAAAATTCGAAAATCGAAGATATGTTCTCACGAAATTTGAAAATAACGGTTATTTTTTTATTAGACTATGTGACAAAACAAGTAAAATTCTAAGTCTTACAACTAACTAAAGATGCAGCTAGAGGGTGTATAAGTTTTGAGGATGACATTATGATGATTAAGAGGTTATGGATGCCAACTGAATATCATTTCAACTGCAAAGTGCTGGTTGCTAAAAAGGCATAAAAGCAGCAACTGCAGTTACCTTCGGCATTATAGTTTATTTACTTGTGATGTCAATTTACCAGATGCGTTATCGTTTTCAGTAACTGGCATCGCAATTGCAGTCATAAATAGACTGTAGCTAGAAAGGCAACTACATTTATCTTCGGCTTTTATAGTTTTGTTGCCTGTATTATAATTTTATTCAACTGTATTATCGTTTTTCGTATCTGACATCACAAGTGCAGTTCAGCTACCAAGCAACAGCTGGTTGCCAACAAATAGCTGGTTGCTAAGAAGGCAATAAAGTCGCAACTACAGTTACATTCTATATATAGTTTTTTTTTACCTGTATTATCATTTTACCCAACCGCTCTTATCATTTTCAATACCTGGCACTGCAACTACAGTCATGCACTATCGACACATTGCTTTAGCAAAACCTCCCAATTTCACATGCAAATCATTTATATACAAGTAAATTTTTGCTGGATCATAGCTTTTAACCAAAACATACATATATGTATATATGTTATATTTTCCGGCATGGATAAAACATTATTTTCTTTCTTGTTTTTTTTTCACATGCGCCAAATCGCAATTTTAAAAATAATCACCAAACAATATTTAGACAATTTTCAATAAAATTCTCATTTTAATGTTTTTATTTCCTTTTTTTTTTTTTGGTTTTCTGTAACTTTTTTGTAAAACTGAATGCATTTTCATGGCTGTTTTAGTGCTGAGAATATTGTTTTCTATAACTGTATTTCAGGTCAGTTGCACAATACAAAAAAAAAAAAAAAACCAAAATCATCAAATTTTATATGAAATAATATTGTTTTGCTGCATAAAATATAAAATGCATTTTTGCTGTCATCTTTTGTATCAGATTTTTGTTATTAGTTTTTGTGGTTGATTTCGATCAAAATGCAATCAATGGTGCATTGCCACATTTTGTGGTACACAATGGTTGAAGCGTGATTGTGTTGCGCAAAACAGAAAAAATTAAACAAATGAATGTTTTTTAAGTTAAAAATAAAAAAATTTTCAATATAAGTGTTTAAAGTGTATTACGAAAATCAAAAATATTTTTTGACTTCAAAAAGTTTTGATCAAATATCTGAAAACTTAATAATATTTTGTCAAGAAAAGAAGGATTTAACTTTACTTAATAAATTAAAAAGTTAGTCCTTTGGTTTTTAGCTAAATGCTTCCTTTTAAAGAGTTATTTATAAGGCTAATCTATTCACTTAAACTTAATGATGATAGCATACATATGTGCTTTGAGGCAAAATTGAAAATGTTACACTTCATAACCGATTTGTATGTATGTAAAGAAAATCGTAAAAAAAATTCCGTCCAACAAATTAATTATGCTGGATAATTTTAATTGATAATTTTTAAGCTGGTTAAACGCTATACAGTAGTGTAAGTTTTAAAACACACTTTGATATTGATATTGTTAAAGATAATATAAAAAAATTACTAACCCGAGACACGAACCTGACACCTTAACACATATCGCTCTTTTATTGCAACATAGTCATAACTAAAAAAAAAACACATTTCAAATTTTTATTTTCCATACAAGTCATACATGGTTTGTTTTTACTTTTACGTTCTGTTCTGTTGCGGACTAATCTGTTGAAAATAAAATTCAACGTTAAGTGACAGCCAGATATGTGTATGTGATACTTTTTTCTGGTATGGAAAAACTAATTTTTTTAGTCATATGAATACAAATTTTTTTATCGAAAGCTAAAAAAATTTGTTTTAATTAAAATTTTTTCAAATTTAATATATTAATCAATTAAATAATATAATTTTAGCGAATAAATATTATATTTTGTATAAGAAATGTCGTAAATTCTGCAGATCGTGAGAGAAAAGTTGGCTGTTTTGTCACCATTTCTAAGTAATTAAATTGTTTCTTATATTGTTATTGTTTTTTCGAATAAAACAATTTTTACGAAAAATTTTAAATCCAATATTTTTCTTTTAATTTTGCTTTACTGTAAAAATCGGCTGAACTTTTTCACAGAAAAAGTAATTGTAAAATATTTGCTACAGAAAAGAACGTCACAGAACGGTAACTGAAAGTAAACACTAATGAGGCCTTTAGACATTTTTGTTTTAGAAAATATCTTTTAAATGAAAAAGTGATTTTAATAAATTTTTAGCACTATATAAAAGGTAGTGCCGGTTAAAATTCTGTATTGTTAGTTCGAAAAGCTTATTTTTTTTAGATATGACTATGTTGCAATAAAAGAGCGATATCTGTTAATACGGTGAAAGCTTTATGAATATTAAGATTAATCGATATTAACATTTATCGATACTAAACTTGGTTCCCTATTACCTCATTTGATACTATATATGAAGTATTTTTCTCTTTATCAATGTTTGATGCCATATACTTTTGGATTTTTGCCAAAAATGTGATAACGACGTCAAGAAGATCAACACCGGCACTGAACGGCCGTTAGTGCTTACACACAAAAGTGGGATATGGAATTATTGTAGAAAAAGGTTTTGATAGTTTAAAATAAAACATTCATTGTTTAACATATTTAAGATTGTTTTATTTGTTATCCCAAAATAGGGATAACAATCCACTACTTTGTGTTGCACTTACCCAGTTTTCGCTGGGTAAGCGCAACACATTACCCAGCGAAAACTTGGTAATGTGTTGAACTTAAGAATATATCTTCAATATCATAATATTTACCGCCTACATTACTTAGAATTTGTTAAGTAATGATATGCTACTTGTTGTATATGTACGTAGTATACAAGTTGTTGGTACAATATTTGCAATGAAAATTGAATAAAAGCTTTTGGGTAATACTTGGATTTGTTGGAAACGGGTTTAATTTTTATTTTAAACGTTTATTTAACAAGTAATTTATAATAATTAAGACTATAAATAAACAAATAGCACATAAACATAATATAGTGTACGCTGTCCCGTATTCGAGTACTCTAGTACACTAAAATTTTTTAGAAATTTAAGTTCTTTGTGAAAAACTTTTTATAGAAAAATTTTGATTTCTTCATCCTATTTGAATTAAATAAATTCAATATTTAAAATAAATTCCTTCCTTTCTTTTTGTTTTTTTTATATGTTTAATTTATTTTTCAATATTTCGTCTTCCTCTGGAAGAATTTGATTTTAAATTTCAATGACTTCAAAAGATGATCAGTTTTTTAACTCAGGATTTGCACGCTCTTTTTCGCCCTCCTCATAACCTATTTTCCTAGTTTCGGTATAATACACTGCAACAAGTTGTCCAAGATAAGGAAAAAAATAAAGCCTTGTATTTCGGGGAAAACGGGGAAAATTAAATATATACGATTGAGTAGCACTTTTCTTCAAAAAGGCAGTTTGAAAATGCAAAAATACTACCGTAAGGCTTTTTCAAGAGATATTCTGCCATGTTCCTAGAAACGCGCGTTCTAAAACCGCAAGGCGTTCTGATAAACGCTTAATTGATTTTTAGGTGTTCTAAGGAACGCGCTTTTTACTGGCATTTCGGAGTTTTTTTCCAAAAAAATACAACATGTGTTTAACAAAAGTATATATGTATGTGGTTGTTTTATAAAACGAAAAAAAAAAAATTTGTCAAAAAATGGAAACAATTTTTAATTTAGTTTTTTCTAGTTGAAAATGTGTAAAATTCTTTAAACTTTTTATTGAAATAAAAGAAAACATATTAAATTTTAATTGTGAATAATTTTATTGCTTTTTGCAAGTTCAGTTTTAGCAAATTCAATCAGTTCACTTCAATATACACATGCGAGTTGAAGTCGCCAATTTTAAGCTATATGCGTTTTCCAGAACACCTATTTGGCGATTTCAAATCGCAAAACCATACTTCTTGCGTTATACGTTTTTCAGAACACCTATTTGGCGTTTTCAAATCGAAAACGCAAAATTTAAGCGGTTTGCGTTTGTCAGAACAGGTCTGATTATTTGTAAGAATGCATTTGAAGAAGGTGGCATTTATACCATGATTTAAAGTTATGTCTTGTTTAAATTATATAAAGTTATCCATTAATTTTTTGCATTTATACGAAATATCTGCAGTCAGTTTGATAGTTTTTATCGAAACCCACTCGTCAATCAAGAACTTATAAGCAGTTAGCTTTTTCATGATTTTTTTGTAATGACATTTCGAAATAGTTATTCGTAAGTCATTGTCATCATCATGTTGACAATGACTTAAAATGCCAAAATAGAAGTACTGAAGAATACGTTTAGTAACATTTTAAGCCATTTGTTTACAATAGAAGTTTCCGCTGGGTAATTGTTTTTGAGAATAAATATTACTTACTTCGTAGTCAGTCCTGTTGAAGGTAAACGATCTGCCCAAATTGCTGTCTACGTCAAAAAAGAAAGGCTTCTCTACAATTTCAAACCGAATTTGACTACTTCAACTTCTAATCTGGAATGGCTCCTGCCCAGCAATATATTAAAATCTTTGATTTTCACTGGAAATTTCTTTTAAAACTATGCTCACAAGATTGTTTTATACTCCGTTCACTTATTGACTACGTGAATTCTAAATATTTTTCAAAGATGCTTTGCTGGAAATAAACAAATTTAATTTGTTTGTTTATTATATTTTTAGTCTGGATGTTATCTCTAAATTATTGTTGGTCTTCTCTTACCTTTTGGTAAGAGGAATTGCTGATAACAATTTTAAAATATTTTTATTGTTTATTTTCAATATGCTCATAAAAGCGCAAGATCTTCTAGTCAAATGAATGGTAAGCATTGTTTAAGACTTCAAAATGTTAAGGCCAATGCGCGATAATAAGCTGAGGCCTGTTTTACTTATTCCTTTTATACAAAAAATTACTCATATATATTTATTCAATTAAAACAATAAGACCTTGGGCCAAACTGACTAAAAAAATTCGTTGTGAAATTACATGAAACTAATTACAAATATTTTTGTATGTAAAATATATTGTAAATGTACAAAGAAAAAATCAATAAAACAAGCATCATTTATGAAAAATAACAAATTCTTTCACAATTCATTATATAATAATTTAGTTATTATACTCTTCACAAAAATGTAAAGGGTATATATAAGTTTGTGATTCCATTTGTAATTTCTACAGTTTTTTTTGCCACCCTATAAAGTATATATATTCTGAATCAGAATTAATGGAAAAGTCGATTAAGCGATGTCCGTCTGTCCGCTGTTGAAATACCGCTTCTGAGAAAACCATTAGACTTAGAAACTTTTTTTCTTTCACCATTCTTTTACCCCATCGATTCATGGGTTTGCTATTGAAATTCAGTAATATCGGTCCACGTATAGCTGAGATATATTCAAAATTCCGAAAAAAGCCATTTTTTTTTTTGCAATTTTGTATAAAAATTTTGGAAAATAAAAATTGTGACTTAAAGGCAAAAATTTTTTTTTCAGATATCGGTCCATATATACCCGAGATAAAGCCCAAATCGGATTTTTAATGAAAATGTCGCATAGGCGAAGCTAAACAACTTTTTTTTTTGCTTAAAAGTAGTTCTGGTAATAAAGTAAGGTTATATAAATATGGAAAATGAAAATTTCCTATATCGGTCCATATATACCCCAGATATACCCTAAACCTGGTTTTTCATGAAAATGCCGCGTAAGCGAACTTAAACAACTTTTTTTTTTTGCTTAGAAGCAGTTCTGGTTATGAAATAAGGTTATATAAATATGGAAAATGGAAATTTCCGATATCGGTCCATATATACCCGAGATATAGCCTAAAACGGGTTTTTCATGAAAATGTCCCGAAGTAAATTTAAACAACTTTTTTTGCTCAAAGGCAGTTCCGGTAATAAAGTAAGGTTATATAAATATCGAAAATGAAAATTTCCGATATCGGCCCATATATACCCAAGATATACCATGAACCGGGTTTTTCATGAAAATGTCCCGTAAGTAAACTTAAACAACCTTTTTTGTTCAAAGGCAGTTCCGGTAATACAGTAAGGTTATATAAATATGAAAAATGAAAATTTCCGATATCGGCCCATATATGCCCCAGATATACCATGAACCGGGTTTTTCATGAAAATGTTCCGTAAGTAAACTTAAACAACCTTTTTTGCTCAAAGGCAGTTCCGGTAGTAAAGTAAGGTTATATAAATATGGAAAATGAAAATTTCTGATATCGGTCCATATACCCCAGATATACCGGGTGTTTCATCATTTTGCTTAAAAACAGATTTGGTAAGGAAATAAGGTTACATAAATATGGAAAATGGAAATTTCTGATATCGGTACATATATACCGGAGATATAGCCTAAACCGCGTTTTTATACGTGACTATTGTGAAGGGTATTTGTTTTATATTAAAATTTATATGTACGAGTATAGAAAAATATTTCCGCCCAACGCTTCAAAGGTCACGCTGTCCGCCAGAACTCTACTGAAATCCCAATGGTCGCCTGCCGCTAATATGCCCATACCCTCTAAGTCCCCAATGTCATCATAAAGTTGACACTCGACCAGAACGTGTCTTCAGTCATCAGGTCCCCACCACAACTGCACAATGCAGTGTCTGACGGAGTATGAGTTTTACATCATGAACAGTTAATGATGACACAGAACTAGGGCATGACGATTTTCTCCATACAATTTGGCATAAAATAACGCCAGAGAATGCGGTCGTAAAATAGAATCTATTTTATTTTAGCAGCGATTTTTCTTATGCTCTCACTTTAAAGCCGAAAAGCTTTCAACAATATTACCACACTTTTAGTACATTTCATACATTTTATAAATAACACCAAAGCTTCAATAATAGAAAAAGCTTTTTTTTACCTAAAAAGAAAAACATTAAATGACAGTTTGTGAAGTTGCAGCCGTCGTTTCAATTATGTGCCCGTATACTGTTCCATCATTTAATTACAACTGCGACTGCATTAGTAATACCAAGTCCTTGTCAACCGAAATATAAAATTTAATAAAGCTGCTAATTATTGTAATCCTAGTTGACAACTTATAAAACTTGCTTATTCAAAAATCATATCGCTCCTTTTTTGCAACATAGTTATAACTAAAGAAAAAACTTGTTCCGAGAAAAACGCTATTCAAATTTTTAGTTTTCATACAAGTCTGAAATTTTTTTTAAAAAAATATTTCCTAAAACAGTTTAAAAGTAATTTTAATAAATTTTTGGCACAATATAGAAGGTAGCACTGTTAACTCGAAAAGCTAATTTTTTGAGATAGGACTATGTTGCAATAAAGGAGCGATATTGGTAGCCTGTTTTATTCGCGCTTAACGCCTGTCAACTGAACATCTACATTATTTCTATTAAGATGTTCTTAACGTAACAAACATTTCCTGGTAAAGATGAAATCAATACGCTAGGCACCCGGCTGTGTTTGTTTTTTATCTCGGGCCAGTACTCAGGGGATGACCCCTACATATGCAGTGCATTGTACCAGAACTAGGAAAATAGGTTGTGAGGAGGGGGAAAGAGGGAGTAGTGTTTGTGAAGATTTGACTTGAACTTTCCAACGTTATAACAGACAGGAAACACTTTTGCAGGCAGCTTATTCCACAGGCGAAGCGTACGGCTGAAAAACGAATTCTCTCTGTAATGCGTAGTACGATTCCCTGGGCAATCAACCACAAATGGATGAGCTTTTGGCGATGAACGCGTGCTACGTAAAAATGTGCGGGTTTCGGGAACAAGATCCCTAATCTCGTCTGAGCAAAATCCATTGTAGTAGCGATAGAGTAACGTGTTGTCAACTTGGTGCGATTTGCACCGTTTTTGGTGCTTTTAAGAATTTTTTGTGCGAAAAACTCCTGAGCGCCTCGCCTCAATATAAATTTCTAAACATGTCTGGCGTTCATATGTGTTCTCGAAACAGCACATTAAGTAAGAGAAAATTCAAAGTTTTTATTAATTTTGAGCTATTTTTTTAACAACTAAATTTTATGTGCATTTTTTCGAAATAACGCGAGTTTTCTCCGATTTTGGTGCATTTTCAATTTTCAAAGTTGACAACGCTGTCAGCCGAGTAATTATAAGTCTAATGCCAAAATTCAAAGTTGTTACTACAAACCCCAAAAAAAATTGCAATTTCAATTGCTTCTTGCACTAAAGGAAATAAAAATTCTCATGTGCAAAGTCTCTGCTGCCCTATAATCATTGCTATAAGTTTCCTTATAAACAAAAATCATATTATGTTTTCTAAATTTATTTTTTATTAGTCCAACTTAAACTTAGATATTTTATAACTCTTACCACTTTGCTAATGGTAGTAACTGTAATCAAAGTGACCAAAATTTTCGTATTTCATATCGTGATATTTTGCGAAAGTGTCCTTGTGGTAAATCCTGACATCTTCGAAGTACATATTGGGCACGAAGAATTCGTATTCGTCGATTTCACGGTCGAAGGGATAACCGAAAGGCATTTCATCGTTGTAACGAACACCAGAACCAAAACCGCAAAAGTAAGTGTAGTCGAAGGTGGACCGGGGTTCGTTCGAAGCCTTGAAGGGAGTGACGTAGAAGAAAAATTGCATAGGCATACCCTCGTACCAACCGCGTGGCAAGACCAAACGATCGGGAAAACCACAGTGGGGTTCACTGATGCCCAGGGGGAATTCGTAGTTGCCTTCAAACGCCAGCATGATCTGTTTGTACATTTCAGTGTACGAGGTGCGGTCTTTGGCGGTCCAGTAGAAGTCTCTGGAATAACGTTTAAAAACGTTTGTACCTGAGGTAAGAGTGAAAATAAAGTTATCAATTTCCATGAAGTTTTCACGGTTTTCAGGCAAAGAAATAACACGACCAAACTCATCATATTTGGGACCCAAGAAAGTACGGATAACAACCTTTTGAGGTTTGTCAGATTCAACGGTGAACTCGAAATCGAACGGTTTGTGGTTGAGGCGCATTTGGCGTGCCAACAAAGTTTTGTCCCAGACAAAGTTACCGTCAACGAAAAGCATTTTATCGTTCAACAAGTTGGTGACATCAAAGTCTACCAAATCGAAGTAGGTAACCAACTCGCTGACCTCAACGTTCTTGATGGCAACACCAGGGAACAGCAATTCTTCGTGAGTGTAGGGTTGGACATAGTAAAAGAATTGGTTGTAGACAGCAGCGATTTTCTTGTAGAACATATAGAATAAAGGATCACGCATCATAGTTTCGTAGTTCAAGAAAATATGTGGTGATATTTCAATGTCATGTATATCGACATCACCCAGGAACATGTGAGAGAAAAGATACCAATGCTTGAAGAACATTTCATCATATATGTCCTTATTACCCTGCATAATGCTACCAATATACCTAACGGCGTCAGGTTTACGTAAGTCTATAGATTTACCATCATAGGTGACATAAACACCCTTACTGATGATTTCCTCAAGACGGTCTAAGAAGTCTAAAACCTTGTAGTAGTAGTCAAACTTGCCGAAGCTTTCTATGTCGTAGTAGTTCTTGCGGTAAGAGAAGCCAACACCGTTGTAGTAAACCAATTGGGGATTATAACCGTATACGATGGTGTTCAAATAAGAGAATTCAGGAATTTCCCCATAACCGTGAGACAAACGTTCCAGGTAGTAACGAGCCAAAATTTGACGGACATTGTAAAACCAGTATTCACCACGGCGCTCCTTTTCCAAACCAAAAATGTTGTCATCCAAAGAGAAATGGTAGTCCATATTGAAGTAGTACCAGAAAGAATTAAGACCAACATCTTCAGTGAAGTAAGACAAAGTAGATTCTTTGTTGAAAAATTTCACATCACGGGTGTAGTCAACAGGCATGAAGAACATTTTGGTGCCTTCAAAAAGTTTCAGATATTTAGAATTTTTGTTGTATTTCTCAATATTTTCATGCAAAATGGACTGCTGCTCAGAGTACCAGTGTTCACCCAAACCCATCATTTTCCACCATTGCCATGTCTTCCAATCCTTGGTGTAGAAGTAGACTTGATTGTCGTGGTTCGTAAAGTGGTTGGAGTAGTCCTTGTAGAGAATGTCTTTGTATTCCTTTTCGTACATGATATATTTGCTCCAGACATTATAGTCAAATTTCTCAGCTTCGTAAACGAATTTGCTGTTGAAGAAGTATTGAGGGAAGATTTCATAGATGGAAGGTAAGATCAAGCCTTGGAAATCGTTACGGTGGATGACAGCCAAAGTCAAAGCGTAGACGAACATGCCTTCGTTGCAGTGCATACGAGCCCAGGCTACATTATGCTGAAATACTTCCCAGTTTTTGGCAAAGTAAAACATTTTGAACAAGCCGTAAGACTGTACAAGATGTGTCTTTATAAAGTTGCCGAAGAATTCGCCTTTAGGCAAGAGAGCACCATATTTGTAAGCCTCATAAAATTTCTCCATATACTTATCGAAGTGCTAAAAAGTCAAAAGTATTATTTATATAAATTAAATAATAGCTCTTTTCTCTACTTCAACTTACAGTATAGGCAGCTTTGTGGAAACTAAAGGATTTGCCCAATTTGATCCATTCCTCGAAAGCCAAAGGATCTTCAACACGATAAACGATTTCAAAAAGGAACTTTTGTTTATGCAAAAAGTCCTTGTCGGCGACTTTAGTATCAGTCTTGGAAATGCTGCTGCGACCAGACCAACAATTGCCAGTAAAATAATAAATACTTTCATTATTAAAGGAATTTGCTTTAAAACTCCAAAACCAAACTGTTCACGAATTAGAACTGATGCGATCAGTTCTAATACCTAAAGAATACAAGTTTTGATAATTTTCTACAGTTTTTATAAAACTTTTAATTTTTGAAATTGATAGAATAGCTCTTATCTTATTTATAATGAACTCAGCATATTTTAGTTTTGTAACCTAGAGATTTTGAAGTTGCATCTTTTATTTTTAATTGTTGGCCTGATAAGAACTGCAACAACTGCCACACTGTTGTCTTGATTTAATTTGTTCTTATTCATGAATTTTTTATTTTTATTTTTATTTTTTGCATGTCTGCTTGTTTCAAAAATGCAACATGAAACCTGGCATTTTATTATTATTTTTTTAGTAGTATTAATTTATTTACTATATTAATTCTGCACAACAGGGGTATAAATCTTTTTTAAAAGTACTGGGATATCGATATAGGCATAATTGATACCGTAGTTACAAAAAATAATAATAAAAAAAAAACATAAAAGAAATAATTATATAAAAAAGAAAACAAATTAACAATAAATATAGTTTTTTTTTTATCTGGGACCAGTACTCAGAGAATGAGCCCTACATATGCAGCGCATTGTACTGGAACTAGGAAAATAGGTTAGGATGAGGACGAAAGAGGGAGTAGTGTTCGCGGAGTGTTAACAATAACAACACGATAGACTAAAACAAACTCTATTGCAGAATTTAAAATGTTGGAATTAAATTAGTTAAAACTGATCAGTGCCCAGTGTATATACCTTCGACACTGCTCAGATTAGCAAAATTTAGTCCAACAAACAAAAAATACGCTTCGATATCAAACTTAACATTTTGCATTCTCTATTGTTTAAGCTTCTTTTTAGATTATCCATATAACCCGATAATTATGCATAAAACGCGCTCCGTGTTTTTTTTTACTATATCCCGAAATCAGCTTCAGGAATCGCCAAAATCCCCCTTCCCCGAAGACAATATGGCAACTTCAATTTTCGCATTAAATCGAATGACCGTTGATAGTTCTGATATACATATATGCAACGGCCAAAATTCGCACCGAATATGCAAAATCGATTCTGATTCGGTTAGTGAAGCGGTTTCGGGTTTTTTGGGAACTCCCAAAGTCGGCTTCAGGAAAAGTCCCACCCACTTCCCCAGAAGCAATACGGCAACTTTAGTTTTTGCACTAAAGCAGATAACCGTTTACAGCTCAGATGCATGTTTCACGGCATTGCTTTTCAACTGTATATTAGATGGAAGTTGGTTCCATAGCCGGCTAGCGTTGATAAAAAATGTCTTTCGGATATTAATTTTCACTACGACAATTTCAAGTTTTTTTGCATGGTCCGGTTGTCCGGGTGGGTAATAGGATATACTCAGCCTACCAAGATCCCTTTCCTTCTTGTATACACAAAAGAAAACTCGCACGGTTGTATCTTGTTAATATATATATTTTTAAATATATTACTTTAT
Organism: Thecocarcelia acutangulata; assembly: GCA_914767995.1. NCBI lineage: Eukaryota > Metazoa > Arthropoda > Insecta > Diptera > Tachinidae > Thecocarcelia > Thecocarcelia acutangulata. The sequence goes on from OU612097.1 coordinate 32,186,552, forward strand.
TAACTATTATTTACTATTTTTCTTTTTTTCTTCTCATTTTTATATTAACTTATTCGGGGAAATCTTATAAGGCAACTTCTGACCTCCTACCGTAGGATGTTATCCGTACGGCTCAACGGTGGATATCATCCAACCGCGTCCTCTATCCGTGAACACTACTGCGACCCTGGGCTAGAGGATATAATTCTACTAGCCAAACCAGATATAGTCCATTTCTAATTAAATATAATCCGTACGGTTAATTAAATATAATCCGGCCTCGTGCCTAATAAAAAGAAACTGGTCGTCGTTTAACGAATTGATCTAATTTTTTTTACTTTACTTCTTTATAAGACTGGAACTTCCAATTTACACGTTTCCAGGTATTTCTTGACCACTTTCGCGACATGGGGTCGAGTATTGTCATGCTGTAAAATCACTTTATTATGTCTCTGATTACATTGAGGCAGTTTGTCTATCAGTTCTCAGCTCAAACGCATTGACTGCGCTCGAGAACGATCGCTTGTGATTGTTTCAGTAGGTTCTAGCCACTCATAACCAAAATATTTCCAGGTCATTACGCCATCACGGAGAAGCCCTAAAGGACTTCAGAGGGTGGGCCAACCATTCCTGGCACAACACCAGCCAGAAGGGAATTCGGTGTGGGTCGGGGAGAAAATAGGGGGTAGTTGATGGTGCCTAGAGGATGCCGTTTTGGGGCCATGTGTAAAATTTTTTTATATTAATTTATTTTTAGTTAACGAACGAATCACTTTCGGGCCTCATAACTTTTATTTCGGTTTTGGTGTTTAATGCAAAGGCTGGTATGTTTTTTTATTTGTAGCTGCTTGTAGTTAGAATTGGCTGGCAAGAACCACCCCCAACCGGGTGGTTAAAGCCGGAGCATCCGCCATCATGCCAGCACGGCCAGCACTCTCACAAAATGATATTTCATTTATTTATATTCATTATATTCATCTAACAGCCCCGCTACAAATAAAATGGCTGTGAAGCATGGCCGGTAGGCCACCCTTCAAAAACGATGATTCTGATGTCGAAGACCAGCATGGCCATTTTTAATTAATTTGTGAAGAGAATGTTTCGTGTGAACAGCTCCTTCCTAGGCAAGTATCGAAGGGATTTCTGCATCACATTGAGACTAAAAAACTACTAAAAACTACTTCCTATAATTTATTCTATAATTTGTACCTAGATTTTTCTAAATCTTAATAAAAGTCATTAATTTGTGTAATTATTACACTTGCATTAACATATATTTAAAGGTTTCACTATTTCTGGAAACAAAATTACAACTAAATATCATATAAAACTAGAATATCAGGCCAGCAGTAATCCAATTCTAACACTTAATGATAGTATTTGTAATCGAAATGACCGAAGTTTTCGTATTTCATGCCGTAATACTTTTCAAAAGTGTCCTTGTGGTAAATCTTGACATCTTCGAAGTACATGTTGGGCACGAAGAATTCGTATTCGTCGATTTCACGATCGAAGGGATAACCGAAAGGCATCTCATCGATGTAGCGGACACCAGAGCCAATACCGCAAGAGTAAGTGTAGTCGAAGGTGGACAAGGGTTCGTAGGAAGCGGTGTAGGGTGTGACATAGAAGAAGAATTGCATGGGCATACCCTTGTACCAACCACGGGGTAAGATCAAACGATCGGGGAAGTTGCAGTGGGGCTCGCTGATGTCCAAGGGGAATTCGTATTTGCCCTCGAAAGCAAGCATGACATATTTGTACAGTTCAGTGTAGGTAGTGCGATCTTCAGAGGTCCAGTAGAAGTCCTTGGAAAGACGTTTAAATTCGTTAACACCAGATTTGAGAGTATAAACGAAGGCATCAATCTCCATGAAGTTTTCACGGTTCTTAGTCAAAGAGATAACATGACCGAATTCATCGTATTTGGGACCCAAGAAAGTACGGATAACAACCTTTTGGGGTTTGTCAGATTCAACAGTAAAGGTAAAGTCGAAAGGTTTGTGGTTGAGGCGCATTTGACGAGCCAACAAAGTCTTGTCCCAGACGAATTTACCATCAACGAAAGTCATTTTGTCGTTCAACAAGTTGGTGACATCAAAGTCGACCAAATCGAAGTAGGTAACCAATTCGCTGACCTTAACGTTCTTGATGGCAACACCAGGGAACAGCAATTCTTCGTGAGTGTAGGGTTTAACATAGTAGAAGAATTGGTAGTAGACAGCGGCGATCTTCTTGTAGAACATGTAGAACAAAGGATCACGTATCATGGTTTCGTAGTTCAAGAAAATGTGAGGGAAGACTTCATAGTCGTTGGTGTTGACGCCAGCGAAATTCATATGCGCAAACATGTACCAGTATTTGAAGAAGTAGTTGTCGAAAGTATCAACATTGCTTTGCATAATGTTGCCAATGTATTCAATAGATTCAGGTTTGCGCAAATCAATGGTCTTGCCATCATAAGTGACATAAACACCCTTGGTGATGATTTCATCCATGCGGTTGAAGAAGTCCATAACCTTGTAGTAGTAGTCGAACTTGCCGTAGCTTTCCACTTCATAGTAGTTCTTGCGGTAAGAGAAGCCAACACCGTTGTAGTAAACCAATTGAGGATTGTAACCGTATTCGATGGTGTTCAAGTAAGAGAACTCGGGAATTTCACCATAACCGTGAGACAAACGCTCGAAATAGTAACGAGACAAAAGTTGACGGATATTGTACAACCAGTATTCACCACGACGATCCTTGTTCAAACCGAAAGTCTTGCCATCCAAGAAGAAAGCATAATCCATATTGAGGTAGTACCAGTAGGCGTTCAAACCAACATCTTCAGTGAAGTAAGACATTGCAGATTCCTTGTTGAAGAATTCGATATCGCGGGTGTAGTCAACAGGCATGAAGAACATTTTGGTGCCTTCGAAGATTTGCAAGTATTTGGTATCGTTATAGTATTCATCCATGTTTTCACGTAACATGAAGTGCTCCTCAGAGTACCAGTGTTCGCCCAAACCCATCAATTTGTACCATTGCCACATTTTGAAGTCCTTGGTGTAGAAATAGAATTGGTTGTCGTGGTTCTTGAAGTAGTTGGAGTAGTCCTTGTAGAGAATGTCTTTGTATTCCTTTTCGTACATGATGTATTTGCTCCAGACATCGTAATCGAATTTCTCAGCTTCGTAAACGAATTTACTGTTGAAGAAGTATTGAGGGAAGATTTCATAGATGGAAGGTAAGATCAAGCCTTGGAAATCGTTACGGTGGATGACAGCCAAAGTCAAGGCATAGACGAACATGCCTTCGTTGCAGTGCAAGCGAGCCCAGGCAACATTACGTTGGAAGACTTCCCAGTTCTTGGCGTAGTAGAAGAAGTTGAATAAACCATAAGCTTGGGTAAGATGGGTCTTTACCAAAGCACCAAAGAATTCACCTTTAGGTAAGAGAGCACCATATTTGTAGGCCTCGTAGAATTTCTCCATGTACTTGTCAAAGTGCTGTAATACAGAAGAGTGATGTTCAGAATATGCTAGTGTTGTTCAGGGTGGAGTTTGTGTACTTACAGTGTAGTCAGCCTTGTTGAAGGTGAAAGATTTGCCCAATTTAATCCATTCATCAAAAGCCAAAGGATCTTCTACACGGTAAACAATTTCGAAGAGGAATTTTTGTTTGAGTAAAAATTGCTTGTCGGCAACCTTAACTTCGTGTTTCGAGATGGCGCTGCCAGCGACCAGGCCAACAATGGCCAATAAAGCAATAGCGATTTTCATTTCTTAAGTCCTTCAGTACAGCACGACAAGTTCAAAGCCAAAGTGTCCACGGATTAGAGTCGGTACTGCGATCAGTTCCAATACCTAAAGACTGCTGTTGGTTTCACAGTAATTTGGGGTTTTTATACAAAAATTTCTACTTTTAATGACAAGCATTTCAAATAAAAATTTTTAATTAGTGTTTGAAATTAGAATTTATTATTTTATGCTGCACTTTTACCTCTGGGTCGCATTTAGTGATAAGAATTGTTTTATGTTTCTGTACTTTGTTGCACTAATAGACTTTTTTCTAACTTGTCTGATAATTTCAGCTGCTCTGTTTAAAAATGCAGCTTGGAACATATTTTTTGATTATTATTATTTTATATACAAACATATGTGTATGTTTTGGAGATATGGAAATACTCTGATTTCGCGATGTGATATAGAGCAGTTATTTAGACAATTTTTATGTATTCAATTTATATTTAGCATGTTTGATACTTCGAACATCGCTAAATTTTGGAGGACAAATTTTTGCACTTTTTCGCTGAAAGATAAATTTTTCTGAAGACAATAATAGAAATTGGCTGCGTAGTTATTGTAACTGGTGTGCTTTCGAAAATATATTAAGTTTATAAGATTATCATATATTACGCATATGACGTGTTTATTTCATTTATGCTGAACCGTACAAAAATTTGTAAAGGTTTTTATTTTTGGCAAGGATACTGAGGAAATTATTGTTATCTTTAAACACATAACACACACTCTAGAGCTTGGAACGCTTGCAAAACTACTCAGCTCAAAGCGGATCACAATTCCTCCTTGAATTCATCTTTTTTATTATTGTTTATTTGTATGTTTGCAACACTCGCAACCCACGCCATATACATAAGTGATTATTACATATATAGGTATGTAAAACTGTTAGTACTGTATTACCGCTTTTGTGCGAAAGTGTGAGTTGTCGTGTTACGTCCGAAAAGTGGAGTGATTCTTGAGATTCACGAAGCTGATTTTGGGAATTCCCTAAAAAGTTGGGAACCACTTCGCTAACCGGTTTGGAACCGGTTGTTCATATTTGATGCCTGTTTTGCCATGGAACATACATCGAAATTATAAACGTTTATTCGCTTTAGGGCGAAAATTGAACTGCTTCTTTGACATTTCCTGAAGCCGACTTTGGGAATTCCCAAAAAAAAAAAACTCGGAAGTGTTTCGCTAACCGTATCAGAACCAGTTCTGGTTTTGGAACGTTTCCGAGGACGTGGGGAATTTTGCCGATTCCTGAAGCCGACTTTAGGATTTCAAAAAAACTAGGGTTTTGAAATCCGTGGAACGTATCATTATCCGGTTTATATGGATAATTTAAGAAAAAGCTCAAATAATAGTGAATGAAAAATTTGATATTGAAGTGTATTTTTTAGTTTATTAAACTATATTTATTTTATTCATTTATTTATTTATTTATTTTAATTTTTTATTTATTTAATAGATAAATGTTTTATAAATATTTCTGATTTAACAAACATACAATATTTTTTATGAATACGGCCGAAAATCTTTAATTTATTTATCTATATTCGGCATAGTTATGTGCCGGAATTGGCTACTGTACAGCTGCTAATTTTTTATTTAAAAGAAGTATTATTAAAAAGAAGTTTAATCACAATTTTTGGCTGGTTTAAAATTTAAAGTTAGGTTAGTGAGTCTATTCAAATCTATTTAATATAAGCTTTCTCTACTTCAAACTGTCTTCAAAATATTTATCTAGTCTTATAAAACTGTAGTTGGATCCATTTAGAATTGATGAAACCTCATTTATATGTGAGTTCTTTTTAAAATACTTTACCCTGAATTCTCTGTATATACGGCATATTCCAATAAAATGTAGTGTGCCATCTAGATTACATACTGTGTATAAACCAATGGAGGAAATTCGGAAGGCTCTTGCATTTAAGCCCAATCAACCTCCTCTAGCTCTTATTATCAAGCTTGCAGGTCGAGAAGATAAGTCCAGAGTATGTTTCATACAATAATCTAATTGGCAGTATAAATCATGATATTGAGAACCACTTCCATTAGAAATAAGGTCCTCATTTTCTTTAGTTTTTATAAACTCGAGTATCGTTCTATAAAGAGACCAAAGAAAAGCTCGATAAACATTACGGTATGTCTGCTCCGTCAGATTACATGATAAAATATTGGATTTCTGAATTTAAATGCGGCCGAACAACAACTGCAACAATACAGGAAAGGAAAGCCAAAAGAGTTAGATACTGAAGAAAATATCAAGAATCGATACCGTTATGAATGATCGTCGAGTCAAATCACGTGAGATTGTTGAAATGGTAAACATATCATATGAACGTTTGTTCAACATTTTGCATGAAGAAGCGGCAAGATGGGTGCCGCATTTGCACAGTGTTGAACAAAAACGAGTTCAATTGACTACTTTACGGAGGTGTTTGGATATGATAAAGCGTAATCCTTTTGATTAAACTTCGGTGCACCAGTACTCACCTGAAACCAAAAATCAATCGAAACAATGGGAGAAAGCTGGTGGAAGTGCTTCGAAGAAGGCGAAGACAGTGAAATAGGCTGACAGGTTTAAAGCCACCGTATTTTGCGATGCACACGGAGTATTGCTCATCGAGTATCTTGAAAAAGAATCCACAATCACAGGAAAGTATGATCGTCCATTATTAGATCAATTAATTGATGCAATCAAGAAAAAACGACCACATTTAAGAAAAAAAAGTGTTCTCTCTTCAAGACAATGCACCGGTTCACACAGCATTAGATAAGTTGCTGAAATTACGTGAAATACACTTCGAATTGTTTGATCATCCACCTTATAATTCAGATTTAGCTCCTAGTGATTTTTTTCTGTTTCCAAACTTGAAAAAATGGCTCGCAGAAAAAAGATTCATCGCCAGGCGTTTCAGCATTTTGCAGCATAATGCTAGGAACACAATTGCGACGAACGACAAATATTTGGTCGCGAATATTCGTTGCCAAAAATAAAACACACTGGTGTATATGAAAATGCACACAATCATGGTGTTGATTGAAATTCGTCATACTCAGCGAAAGTTGAATTAGATTAATTTCTAATTGTTTCGTCAGCGAACGATGAACAAAACGTATCAGGTGGCCAGGTTTCTTACATAAAAAAAGTATTTTCATGACATAATACTTTTTATAATTTATATTTATCCATATATATATTTATCCATATATATTTTTGCCCATATGTAGAATGTATGAAGATGTTCCCAAAAATGGCATTTACTTTTATTATGGCCACCTTAGTACATATATTAATTTTTTCTTTGCGCGGAATATAAACAATGCCCGTTTATATTGTGCTTCACTCGACGAATTCATACAACGAATATTTGCCGGCGAATTCGTCGCGATGGGCGAAGTTCGTCGCAGTTGTGTTCTTAGCTTAAGTAATACAGGTGTTGTTTGCGCGCAGTATACACAGCATACACGGCTTATCTGATAGTTTTGCCGTCGTTTTCAGAGCGAATTATATAAATGAGAACATAGCAATTATTAAGAATAATATTAAAAAATTTTTCCTTTAGAAAATAAAACGTTGCTAATATCCCCAATACCCGGCGGAATAGTAGTCCAAAGACGTACCAAGTATATGAAGAATTTCCAACATGAAATTAGTACTTAGTAGTAATACTATGACTTTTTCTCTGCCAAACTGATTGAAACTGAGCCGGTTATATAGTTCATTAGGTTGACGGTTGATAGTTACTATTTTGTAGTGTAGGAACATCAAAGCTCTTACTCTCATTAAGCCTTAAAACTATATATTAAAACTATATATTATATTATGAGGATTCCCATAGCCCAAGCACATATCATTAAGCCTTAACTTCCTTTTTGCATCACAGTTGGGGACAATATCAAAATCAGGCAAGTCTTTGCAACGTCAATTCTCGCTTGAAAACAATCGTATGCTATAATAATTGCAGCCTTGTAAGCCAACTACGTTGCACAATGGAGCTCAGTAAACAAATTTTAAACATTTCTGGTTTCCGTAAATAGCATTTAGGGGACGAAAGAAGAAATTTCGTAGGATATGTTATATAAACTGTTTGCCGTTCGGCGAATATTTTTGTAGGAAATTCTTATAACTAATGTCAAATGACTGATGCTCGTGAAATAGCACGGGTTAGATGACAAGACTGTTTAAAATCTACATACAAAAAATAAAGATGTACCTGCACATGTTAGAAATTTTTTGTTTTTTTTAATAATGCAACCTCTTTTGTTGAAAAAAAATCTTATATAAGCTTAAATTTTATGCTAACACATTGTACAAAAAAGAGTTAAAAAAACACAATATTAACATTTTTTTTTTCGTCTTAACATGTTTTATTTCGTTTGACTATTTTTCACGTACATGACACACATACATATATCCTATTTTGCTATTCATTTAACAGTATTGAAGCAGTCTCTTTAAAGATAGTATTTGTAATCGAAATGACCGAAGTTTTCGTATTTCACGTCGTAATACTTTTCAAAAGTGTCCTTGTGGTAAATCTTGACATCTTCGAAGTACATGTTGGGCACGAAGAATTCGTATTCGTCGATTTCACGATCGAAGGGATAGCCGAAAGGCATCTCATCGATGTAACGAACACCAGAGCCGATACCGCAAGAGTAAGTGTAGTCGAAGGTGGACAAGGGTTCGTAGGAAGCGGTGTAGGGTGTGACATAGAAGAAGAATTGCATGGGCATACCCTTGTACCAACCACGGGGTAAGACCAAACGATCGGGGAAGTTGCAATGGGGTTCACTAATGTCCAATGGGAATTGGTATTTGCCTTCGAAAGCAAGCATGACATATTTGTACAATTCAGTGTAGGTGGTGCGATCTTCAGAGGTCCAGAAGAAGTCCTTGGAAAGACGTTTAAATTCGTTAGCACCAGATTTGAGAGTATAAACGAAGGCATCAATTTCCATGAAGTTTTCACGGTTCTTAGTCAAAGAGATAACATGGCCGAATTCATCGTATTTGGGACCCAAGAAAGTACGGATAACAACCTTTTGGGGTTTGTCAGATTCAACAGTAAAGGTAAAGTCGAAAGGTTTGTGGTTGAGGCGCATTTGACGAGCCAACAAAGTCTTGTCCCAGACGAATTTACCATCAACGAAAGTCATTTTGTCGTTCAACAAGTTGGTGACATCAAAGTCGACCAAATCGAAGTAGGTAACCAATTCGCTGACCTTAACGTTCTTGATGGCAACACCAGGGAACAGCAATTCTTCGTGAGTGTAGGGTTTAACATAGTAGAAGAATTGGTAGTAGACAGCGGCGATCTTCTTGTAGAACATGTAGAACAAAGGATCACGCATCATGGTTTCGTAGTTCAAGAAAATGTGAGGGAAGACTTCGTAGTCGTTGGTGTTGACGCCAGCGAAATTCATATGGGCAAACATGTACCAGTATTTGAAGAAGTAGTTGTCGAAAGTATCAACATTGCCTTGCATAATGTTGCCAATGTATTCAATAGATTCAGGTTTGCGTAAATCAATGGTCTTGCCATCATAAGTGACGTAAACACCCTTGGTGATGATTTCATCCATGCGGTTGAAGAAGTCCATAATCTTGTAGTAGTAGTCGAATTTGCCGTAGCTTTCAACTTCATAGTAGTTCTTGCGGTAAGAGAAGCCAACACCGTTGTAGTAAACCAATTGAGGATTGTAACCGTATTCGATGGTGTTCAAGTAAGAGAATTCGGGAATTTCACCATAACCGTGAGACAAACGCTCGAAATAGTAACGAGACAAAAGTTGACGGATATTGTACAACCAGTATTCACCACGACGATCCTTGTTCAAACCGAAAGTCTTGCCATCCAAGAAGAAAGCATAATCCATATTGAGGTAGTACCAGTAGGCGTTCAAACCAACATCTTCGGTGAAGTAAGACATTGCAGATTCCTTGTTGAAGAATTCGATATCGCGGGTGTAGTCAACAGGCATGAAGAACATTTTGGTGCCTTCGAAGATTTGCAAGTATTTGGTATCGTTATAGTATTCATCCATGTTTTCACGTAACATGAAGTGCTCCTCAGAGTACCAGTGTTCGCCCAAACCCATCAATTTGTACCATTGCCACATTTTGAAGTCCTTGGTGTAGAAGTAGAATTGGTTGTCGTGGTTCTTGAAGTAGTTGGAGTAGTCCTTGTAGAGAATGTCTTTGTATTCCTTTTCGTACATGATGTATTTGCTCCAGACATCGTAATCGAATTTCTCAGCTTCGTAAACGAATTTGCTGTTGAAGAAGTATTGAGGGAAGATTTCATAGATGGAAGGTAAGATCAAGCCTTGGAAATCGTTACGGTGGATGACAGCCAAAGTCAAAGCATAGACGAACATGCCTTCGTTGCAGTGCAAGCGAGCCCAGGCAACATTACGTTGGAAGACTTCCCAGTTCTTGGCGTAGTAGAAGAAGTTGAATAAACCATAAGCTTGGTTAAGGTGGGTCTTTACCAAAGCACCGAAGAATTCGCCTTTGGGTAACAGGGCGTCATATTTGTAGGCTTCGTAGAATTTCTCCATGTACTTGTCAAAGTGCTGTAATAGAGAAGAGCGATGCTCAGAATATGCTAGCGTTGTTCAGGGTGGAGTTTGTGTACTTACAGTGTAGTCAGCCTTGTTGAAGGTGAAAGATTTGCCCAATTTAATCCATTCATCAAAAGCCAAAGGATCTTCTACACGGTAAACAATTTCGAAGAGGAATTTTTGTTTGAGTAAAAATTGCTTGTCGGCAACCTTAACTTCGTGTTTCGAGATGGCGCTGCCAGCGACCAGGCCAACAATGGCCAATAAAGCAATAGCGATTTTCATTTCTTAAGTCCTTCAGTACAGCACGACAATTTCAAAGCCAAAATGTCAACGGATTAAAGTCGGTACTGTGATCAGTTCCAATACCTAAAGACTGCTATTACTTCCAAATTAATTTAAGGTTTTTATACAAAAATTCTCAAATGGATTTGTGCAATATTTTAAAAAACTCCTATCAGTTTTGATTTGCATTTCTTTGCAGTGATAATTGTGCACTTTTACCTTTTTGAGCATAATTTTTGATAAGATTTTTTTTTTTTGTGGCTTGGCGAAAAATATGTTTCTGTTTTTTCTAGTCATTGCTGAATTTTTTATTTATTGTTTCTTAATTTTAAATATGTCTTGTATATTCTTGTTATGTATTTCCTTTTTAATTCGCGATAAGTTTGAGATTTTGAACTTGCTTATTCTTTTCCGTGGACTTTAATCTCCTAACTTAAATTATTTGATTCTTGTAGTTGTACAATTAAATTTCCTTATAGGCAAAGTATTTTTGTCAATACTTGTTATTTCACAGATGCGTTTTTTTATTAGCCAATTATAAAATTGGCTGGTCCGAATCTAAAATACCTTTCAAAATAGTCACGTAAATGTATTACAAGGCTGCATAGAACACATCTCACTACCATGCAGTTTGGAACTACTGTATGCACTGTATTTTAAAACAATCTTTAAAAGAAAACAAACAAGCCGTAGAACATTTGGAAACTGAACAAACACTTCATAGTTTTGAAACACATATACAATAGTTCTTGACAGTTCTTGAATCCTGTTTCATAGCAAAAACTATAATCAAACATCAGATTGAATCTATTAAACGATGACTCTTAGTAAAACAGACGCATTGGCACATGAGCATACAGCACTTGTGCACTAACACAAAGACAAAAACCATGAACAACAACAACAAATTTTATAAACAAAACTGAAGTAGAACATTACTTCAGTGCTTGAAGTTCTACTTCAGTTGGTTCTATTTCTGTTTGTTCTAAAAGATTCTAAGACAGTATTCGTATTATGTGTTTAGAACATTTCGTTACTGAAGTGTTTGTTTTGAAATGTGAAAAAAGAGGATGGATAGTACTTGAAAACATTAGAATGTCTTATAAGACAAAGCAGCCCTATAGTATATGTTACAAATCATGCAAAACTACTCGGAAAGTTTAATCTTATTCGTACACATTTAAGATTAAATACTTTAAAACCGTCATGGCATCGAAACCTTACACAAATACACTGAAAAAATTTTGTTCAGAAATTCTCTGAATTTTGACATTACTTTTATGAATTTTTTCATTTTTTTCAACCATTGTAACTTTTCATAGAAATAATGAAACAACTTTCATTAGATTATTTTAACGAAAACCTTCATAAAAATAATGAAACATTTTAATACGAAATATGACTTATTTTCATTAAAAGTATGAAAGATAAATCATATAATTAGTGAAATAATTTCTCTAGATCAAAGAATCAATTTCATAAAGCAAATGAAAACTGTACATTAAATTAATGAAAAAGTAACATTTATTTAATGAAATAACGTCTTTGTACTAATGTAATATATTTATTAAAAATATGAAACTCCTTCATAAGGTCAATGAAGTTATTTCTTTTATCCAATTTTATTATTCATTGAGCACCTGAGAAATTTACATTAAATCAATCAAATAGTTACATTTGTTTAATGAAATAATATCATAACACACATTAATAAAATATGTTCACAAATGTACGTAATAAGATCACTGGAATTATTTCATTTATTCATTGATACTTTATTTCATTATACAAACAATACTACTCCTTGCTTTTGTGAAATTTTACCTAATTATGATAAAAGAAAATGTGGAACAAGTATTCACCAAATAAAACAGATTTTATTAATTCAAATGACTTCAATACACTGGTATTTATATTTCTTAAACTATTATTATGCTAATTTGAGTACATACACATATGTACATACATACCCATGTTCGGTAGCCAGAAATTTATTTGTCATTGATCTAATGAATTCTATTCCATTGGAATTATGAAACTCATAAAACTTACATTTTAATAAAAAAAACTTGACATTTTTTAAACTGCAGCTTAAGATTAATAAGCGCCCATTAGTATATCTCACCGAAATTCATAGAATTTAAAAAAATTAAAAGTTTTCATTGGATTAACGAAAAATATTTAATGAAAAGTTTCATTAAATATATGACGCATAATTCTTTCAGTGTACCCTAAGGCATTCATAAAGTAAGTCTGAAAGTGAGACTGTCACAACAGCAAAATAATGTGGTAAAAAAGAGTGTTAATATATTATAGAATGAATCCGGATAGAATAATATAAGAAATAGTCCGTATAAAATATTTTCGATTTAAATTACTTACGCTTTCTCATCTCTGCATCTGAGAATTTTGAAGTTAAAACAAATTTACGAAAAATCAAATGTCTTATAATATACAAGACCGAAATCGCCGTTGAAATGGTGAACTCAAAAATGTTCTTTATTCTGCAATAAGGTCGAATATATCCTTTAAAGCATTACAAATTAGTATGAAGACTATTAGCGGTCCTAGATGAGGGTCAACATATCTACACTAAGATTATAAAAGTATAAATCTTGTATATTTATATGTTTGTAATCGTCATACTACTATTCTGATTTCCAAAATTGTTTAAGAAAATATAAACCGGAACATCTAAATAGTCAATAGGTATATTAGGATCCTTTGAAGCGTTTGGAATAGGGTCGATGATACTCATATGTGTACTGACTTTTAATTTTACTTTTGCAATTAGTCAAAAATTACGTGGCATATTAAAACTTTTTTTTTCAAAATTATTTCTTAAATACCACTTATGCCCCGAACTATAGAATCCTTTGGACCACATTTTCCACAAAATGGGATAAGCGTAGTATATTGCATCTTGCCCAAAAATCAACCAAACTTTACGAAACCTTAAAAAGAATTAACTTGTTCCAAACTTTTTACAAAATTACATCATAAATATCACTTATTCAGTACATCACTTTTTGCATATAGTTCGATGGAGCTTTTTAATAAATAGAAATAATTTGTTATACAGGTTTGTCTTAGAACAACACTTCAAGTCGAAATAAGGTGACAGGATTGATTGTATCCATCATGGGAAAAATCAGAAAAAAAATCTTAACAAAAAGAAAACATTTTACTTAGTTCAAATGTTTTTTAATCGCACAAGCTCTTGCTTTTTTTTTTAGATTCTTTCCGATTTTTCTCATAATGGTTACAATCAATCTTGGCACCCTGTTTCGGCTCGATATTGAGTTCTGGGACTCCTTGTCTGTTTTAAAGTAAAATTAAAAACTATGAATTCTGGTGAGCCTTTTTTTTTAATTTATTCCTTATGTGAATGTGTCCTAGTTATGGAGATTTATCTCCAAGAAAAAAAATGTTTCAAAGTAACTTTTTTGGTTTTTTGTGCATTTGTACATCGGATTTTAGTAAAGTTTTTTTCAGAAGGATTTTTTTACAATACCAAATTGCTGTGATCAATAATTTTTCATTAAAGAAGACAAGAAAAATAATAACCAAACAACTACCTTTTTCGTAATCGCTGCACTACCCATCAACACCTATTTTTTTATTTGAACTCGGGTCATGACGTTCATGATACGGCTGCCTTAACCACCAGCCAACGAGCCATTGAATTATTCTCTGTCTATAATCATCTCATATTAATTCACGTATGCATTTTTTGTTAATTGCCCGATGCAGCGTTTGCTGCCTCTGCTTAGAGTGCTTTCACATTTGGCAACTTAGTTGCGCAATTTTAATTTTTGTTTTCTTTTTTTTCTTTTAAACTTGCTCTTATGTTCACATACAGCAATTTAGTTGCGCAACTTTCATTTTGTTTTACTTAAATTTTCTTAATATTTTGACTGGCCCGTAAAATAAACAACAGAAAATATCAAACACATAAACAACACGAATGTGCGAACAAAACCAATTGCTGAGTACAAGCAAGTCTCTACTCAAATATCAGCAATTCTTCCCCCTTCGAGCTGCTCTTACATCTACAACCACAAGACGTGAGCAAGAGAATTGCGCAACTAAGTTGCTGAATGTGAAAACGCTCTTACTGCGGTATTTATTAACATTCACTGTTAAATAGTTAACAGAGAAAAATATTGTGCACATGGTTCATGTCTGTACTAGTTACTCACCTTTGTAATTAAACAATACAAAAAATTATTTCTTTATATTCTGCATGTCCAAACTTGGTTTGGATACAAAATTGTTTTGCTTAAACAATTATATTTAACTTCCTAAATATTGTATTTAAAAAAAATTTTTTTTTGCTTTGTATAGGACTAAACGGTTACCCTGAAGTTTAATAACTTGCTATAATTATAGCTTCTAGTCTGCAGGTAGCAAAGCCGGTTGCAGCTTTAGTATAAAACCGTTAATTTGTCATTTTGAATTGCGTATTTGCAGCCTTTTGCTAAACTTACTTTTGAATTGTATATGTATTTAAATTATAAATCTTCTTTTCCTCCTCAAACCTTTTTAAACGTAGCGTGTAAATCGTAGCATAGAAATTCTACTTACCTAAATAAACCTGTACGCAAAGAAACAACTACGATTATATCGTTTAGAAACCAATATCCCAACATAAAAATACTTCCTAATTCTTTATCTTTTGTACTCCAACTTAACAACTTGAACTCCATTGGAAAGTCAAAGTTGTATTCCCCTGTTTGCTGTGCATCCCAAAGAGGGGAAGTAGGAATTAATTGTCTTCTCTGCAATTATTTTCACTGCATTTAAATTGTTTTAATTGAAATTTATTTGCATTTTTGTACAATTTTTTATTCAGTATCAAAATATCAGTTTAAAAATTCATAGTTACTCTCTTGAATAGCAAAGTCAAAACATGTAAACTACAAGATATTTGTCACTAAACTTTATTCTGTTTTCCCTAACACAAATAAATAAATAACAACTTAAGACAGTTCATTTCTTTCTTTTAAAAATTTTATTTATCACTATATACGTTTTTCATATTCCGCTACATTATCACAGCAAAACTATGCTTCCTAGAAGTATACATACAAGATCTATTGCTTAGCAGTCTCTTTAAAGATAGTATTTGTAATCGAAATGACCGAAGTTTTCGTATTTCACGTCGTAATACTTTTCAAAAGTGTCCTTGTGGTAAATCTTGACATCTTCGAAGTACATGTTGGGCACGAAGAATTCGTATTCGTCGATTTCACGATCGAAGGGATAGCCGAAAGGCATCTCATCGATGTAACGAACACCAGAGCCAACACCGCAAGAGTAAGTGTAGTCGAAGGTGGACAAGGGTTCGTAGGAAGCGGTGTAGGGTGTGACATAGAAGAAGAATTGCATGGGCATACCCTTGTACCAACCACGAGGTAACAGTAAACGATCGGGGAAGTTGCAATGGGGTTCGCTGATGTCCAAGGGGAATTCGTATTTGCCTTCGAAAGCAAGCATGACATATTTGTACAGTTCAGTGTAGGTAGTGCGGTCTTCAGAAGTCCAATAGAAGTCCTTAGAAGAGCGTTTGAATTCATTGACACCAGAGTTAAGGTTGTAGACAAAGCTGTCCATTTCCATGAAGTTTTCACGGTTCTGAGTCAAAGAGATTACACGTCCGAATTCGTCATATTTGGGACCCAAGAAAGTACGGATAACAACCTTCTGGGGTTTGTCAGATTCAATGGTGAAATCGAAGTAGAAAGGTTTGTGGTTGAGACGCATTTGACGAGCCAACAAAGTCTTGTCCCAAACGAATTGGCCTTCAACGAAAGTCATTTTGTCGTTCAACAAGTTGGTGACATCAAAGTCGACCAAATCGAAGTAGGTAACCAATTCGCTGACCTTAACGTTCTTGATGGCAACACCTGGGAACAGCAATTCTTCGTGAGTGTAGGGTTTGACATAGTAGAAGAATTGATAGTATACAGCGGCGATCTTCTTGTAGAACATGTAGAACAAAGGATCACGCATCATGGTTTCGTAGTTCAAGAAAATGTGAGGGTTAACTTCGTAGTCGTTGGTGTTGACGCCAGCGAAATTCATATGGGCAAACATGTTCCAGTATTTGAAGAAGTAGTTGTCGAAAGTATCAACATTGCCTTGCATAATGCTGCCAATGTATTCAATAGATTCAGGTTTGCGTAAATCAATGGTCTTGCCATCATAAGTGACATAAACACCCTTGGTGATGATTTCATCCATGCGGTTGAAGAAGTCCATAACCTTGTAGTAGTAGTCGAATTTGCCGTAGCTTTCGACTTCGTAGTAGTTCTTGCGGTAAGAGAAGCCAACACCGTTGTAGTAAACCAATTGAGGATTGTAACCGTATTCGATGGTGTTCAAGTAAGAGAATTCGGGAATTTCACCATAACCGTGAGACAAACGCTCGAAATAGTAACGAGACAAAAGTTGACGGATATTGTACAACCAGTATTCACCACGACGATCCTTGTTCAAACCGAAAGTCTTGCCATCCAAGAAGAAAGCATAATCCATATTGAGGTAGTACCAGTAGGCGTTCAAACCAACATCTTCAGTGAAGTAAGACAAAGCAGATTCCTTGTTGAAGAATTCGATATCGCGGGTGTAGTCAACAGGCATGAAGAACATTTTGGTGCCTTCGAAGACTTGCATGTATTTGGAGTCTTTAACGAGTTCGTATATGTTTTCACGCAACATGAAGTGCTCTTCAGAGTACCAGTGTTCACCCAAACCCATCAATTTGTACCATTGCCACATTTTGAAGTCCTTGGTGTAGAAGTAGAATTGGTTGTCGTGGTTCTTGAAGTAGTTGGAGTAGTCCTTGTAGAGAATGTCTTTGTATTCCTTTTCGTACATGATGTATTTGCTCCAGACATCGTAATCGAATTTCTCAGCTTCGTAAACGAATTTGCTGTTGAAGAAGTATTGAGGGAAGATTTCATAGATGGAAGGTAAGATCAAGCCTTGGAAATCGTTATGGTGGATGACAGCCAAAGTCAAAGCATAGACGAACATGCCTTCGTTGCAGTGCAAGCGAGCCCAGGCAACATTACGTTGGAAGACTTCCCAGTTCTTGGCGTAGTAGAAGAAGTTGAATAAACCATAAGCTTGGTTAAGGTGGGTCTTTACCAAAGCACCGAAGAATTCACCTTTGGGTAACAGGGCGTCATATTTGTAGGCTTCGTAGAATTTCTCCATGTACATATCAAAGTGCTGCAAACAATTAAGGATGCATGTTAGGAAAGTTTCAAAAATGGAGGCAGTTAGCTTGTCAATACTTACAGTGTAGTCAGCCTTGTTGAAGGTGAAAGATTTGCCCAATTTAATCCATTCATCAAAAGCCAAAGGATCTTCTACACGGTAAACAATTTCGAAGAGGAATTTTTGTTTGAGCAAAAACTCCTTATCGGCAATTTTTACTTTTTTGTCGGTGATAGTGACACTGGCCACTAGACCGACAAGGGCTAATAAAACAATGGCGATTTTCATGCTATAGAATTTAAACCAAACTGTTCGAGGATGTCAGTTTGGAGCGATATTCAGTGCAAATACTTAAAGACTGATGCCTTGTTGGGGCAATGTTAGGTTTTTATAGAAATGAATTTTGCCTGTTGCGATGGAAAAATTATAAACTTATCAGTGAATAAAGTCATGTTTCTTTGCAATTCATAGAAGTTTATGCTTATGCTGCACTTTTTACCATTTGAAGCAGTATTACTGATAAGAATTTAATAATTTAATTTAATAGTTATAATCAAGAAATTTTGCTTTATCTTTGATAAGATGCTTTAAATATTTCACTGAACGGATCTTATTTTTTGGACATTTCGTGTCCATTTTTAAAATAATAGAGTTTTCTTACAATTAAATTTTCTGTTTTATTGACAATATTATGTTTATAATATAACTGAATATGAATTGAGTTTTTTGCGTTATTAATTATTAAAGTTAATTTTTTTCTTGGGCCAGTGCTCAAGGAAGGATCCCTATATATGCACAGATTTTTACCAGATTTGGGTAAATAGAGAAGAAGGAAGAAAGAGTTGTGTTTGTGGATCACGTTATATGTGGCAAGAAACTCGTTTGCAGGATACAAGTTGTACGGACGTGCCTCACGGCTGAAAACCGTGTTTAAGCACAAACCTGTAGACAATGTATATCTAGTACGTTAAAAGAAGTGGGTTTCGAAAATAAGAGCCGTAATCTTAGCAGAGTAAAATCCCTTGTAGTATCGATAAAACAGAGACGCACGCTACACTACGGTGTAGAAATAGAGTTGGGTTTCCTATTGTCACCAGTAAGTTTTTTTCGCTCTCTCGTGCACAAAGCCGAGTAACCTCAATATATTCTTTGAATCACCTGCCCAAACGTGATTGCTATATTCCATTTTCTGTTGGATATTGGTGGCATATATTTTAAAAAGCTCAGATGGAGAGAAGTATGTCTTACGGCGTTGAAAAAAAAGGTCAAGACGTTAGAGTGCTTCTTTAGAGACATGCAGAATGTGTTAAGCACAGCGAACATCACATAGAATTTTTATTGCAAGAACATCAAAATCATCCAGTTTCTCCATATTTATACCGTCCATGAGTACAGACTTTTCTAATGCGTCAAGATTTGCTGAGTTCTACTATTTATATTCCAAAGGACTCTTGCTTTTGTAAATTAGTGTTCTCTAGCATTTGCAATAGAATACATGCCCATGAACTACATTTTAACATTAGGCCGTACCTCCGCATTTGTCTTTCTAGTCGTGTTGACGCAAATATGTCGCAATAATTACGGTTTATATGTAAATCGCTCAAAAAATTGAGTAACTTTCATACAAATTTTCTAGACGAGTTACTCGTCTATGTTCTATGAACAGCACATTAGACGGATTGTGAAATAAAAAAAACCTTACATGAGATTTTAACTAATATAAGTGTCCGTAAAATGCAAACCATCTACCCGTACTACAGTGAAACTCAGGTGCGACTGAAAATATCTGTATCCGCAAGAATAGCGGTAAATTTCACGGGGATCGCAAGAACAGAGCTTTGTATCTACACCGGCATACCACTCAACATACCAGAATCTCGTGGAATAGACTCTACAATACTTCAAGCGAAAAGTAAATTTGCAGTCGTGTGTTATTACAAAGTCTGAAAGGTTCGCGATGATAGAACCGGAATGCCAATTCTCAGTCTCAATTTATAGGAATACTAACTTTTGCTTACGGCTTCACTTGCGTTGAGAAGTATTATCATTAATTAGGTATAGTCTTTAGCTTTATGGATGCAAAGTCTCTGCCCGTTCGGTGTAAAATTGACAAAGTCTGATACAAACTTTCATCCACTATCTTATCCCCTTGGGGGTAGAACTAATCGAAATCCTTTCTTAGCGGATTCCTACGTTATAACATCTAACCACTTGCCAAATTTCAGCCCGATCTGTCCAGTGGTTTTTAGTGTATGAAATTGCCTAAAGAGAGATTTATCTGCCTCAAAGCTTCTTCAATATCCGATGGACATTTCGTCAACTCGAAGTGTAAAAAAAAATTATTATTTTTCGGCCGTTGACATATTCTTTTGAAAGAAGAAAGAATATTGGAAATCGGTTCATAAATGGCAAAGTTATTTTTTGGGGCGGACAGTTTTTCTGTCCGATGTCTAGAACATTTTTTATTAGTAGATTCTTTGTAAACTCTCCCAAAAGAAAAAATTGGTTCACAAATTGCGGAAATATTAAAAAATAGTGTTAAACGGTTATTTTGCCCTTTTTTAATCCCATTGTGGCCTAATGAAAACTATTCTATAATAATTCTCGGATTTCGAGGAATTTACATGCCGAATTTCTTTAAAATCGATTCAGTTGTTTCGCCTTGAAAAGGTAACAGAAGGGCAGACAGATTACCTTCACATTGATAATATTAGAAAGGCTAATATTATCGGTAACAATCATATAGTTCAAAAACAGACTGGTATTATGCTGTCAATCATATATTTGGTTCTGAAAACTAGCTTAAAGAAAATTCGTTATCTGGCAGTACAATATTTAAGAGAATGTAAAGCTATAATCAAGTTGCGTTTTTTGCTGGAATACCTGCTTTTTACTAATAAGTGATATAAACCAAGAAAAAGATAACTCAATTCTTACTTTAGTATATAACTCTTTTTACACAAAGTCAGAGAGGCAGAACTTTTTTGAAGGAACCTATCCAGTTGTACTGAAATAAAAAAATTTAAAGCTTTCATATACCAAAAAATAAACACAAAGTAAATATTATTTTTATTAATTCATTCCTTCATGTATTTATTACTGCTATTTTTTAATATAAATTTAAAGTTTATCACAATCTTTAATGGTAGTAGGTGTAGTCAAAATGTCCAAACTTGTCATATTTCATGCCGTAGTACTTGTCAAAAGTGTCCTTGTGGTAGATCTTGACATCTTCGAAGTACATGTTGGGCACGAAGAATTCGTATTCGTCGATTTCGCGGTCGAAGGGATAACCGAAAGGCATCTCATCGATGTAGCGAACACCAGAGCCAACACCGCAAGAGTAAGTGTAGTCGAAGGTGGACAAGGGTTCGTAGGAAGCGGTGTAGGGTGTGACATAGAAGAAGAATTGCATGGGCATACCCTTGTACCAACCACGAGGTAACAGTAAACGATCGGGGAAGTTGCAATGGGGTTCGCTGATGTCCAAGGGGAATTCGTATTTGCCTTCGAAAGCAAGCATGACATATTTGTACAGTTCAGTGTAGGTAGTGCGGTCTTCAGAAGTCCAATAGAAGTCCTTAGAAGAGCGTTTGAATTCATTGACACCAGAGTTAAGGTTGTAGACAAAGCTGTCCATTTCCATGAAGTTTTCACGGTTCTGAGTCAAAGAGATTACACGTCCGAATTCGTCATATTTGGGACCCAAGAAAGTACGGATAACAACCTTCTGGGGTTTGTCAGATTCAATGGTGAAATCGAAGTAGAAAGGTTTGTGGTTGAGACGCATTTGACGAGCCAACAAAGTCTTGTCCCAAACGAATTGGCCTTCAACGAAAGTCATTTTGTCGTTCAACAAGTTGGTGACATCAAAGTCGACCAAATCGAAGTAGGTAACCAATTCGCTGACCTTAACGTTCTTGATGGCAACACCAGGGAACAGCAATTCTTCGTGAGTGTAGGGTTTGACATAGTAGAAGAATTGGTAGTATACAGCGGCGATCTTCTTGTAGAACATGTAGAACAAAGGATCACGCATCATGGTTTCGTAGTTCAAGAAAATGTGAGGGTTAACTTCGTAGTCGTTGGTGTTGACGCCAGCGAAATTCATATGGGCAAACATGTTCCAGTATTTGAAGAAGTAGTTGTCGAAAGTATCAACATTGCCTTGCATAATGCTGCCAATGTATTCAATAGATTCAGGTTTGCGTAAATCAATGGTCTTGCCATCATAAGTGACATAAACACCCTTGGTGATGATTTCATCCATGCGGTTGAAGAAGTCCATAACCTTGTAGTAGTAGTCGAATTTGCCGTAGCTTTCAACTTCGTAGTAGTTCTTGCGGTAAGAGAAGCCAACACCGTTGTAGTAAACCAATTGAGGATTGTAACCGTATTCGATGGTGTTCAAGTAAGAGAATTCGGGAATTTCACCATAACCGTGAGACAAACGCTCGAAATAGTAACGAGACAAAAGTTGACGGATATTGTACAACCAGTATTCACCACGACGATCCTTGTTCAAACCGAAAGTCTTGCCATCTAAGAAGTAAGCATAGTCCATATTGAGGTAGTACCAGTAGGCGTTCAAACCAACATCTTCGGTGAAGTAAGACAAAGCAGATTCCTTGTTGAAGAATTCGATATCGCGGGTGTAGTCAACAGGCATGAAGAACATTTTGGTGCCTTCGAAGACTTGCATGTATTTTGAGTCTTTAACGAATTCGTATATGTTTTCACGTAACATGAAGTGCTCCTCAGAGTACCAGTGTTCACCCAAACCCATCAATTTGTACCATTGCCACATTTTGAAGTCCTTAGTGTAGAAGTAGAATTGGTTGTCGTGGTTCTTGAAGTAGTTGGAGTAGTCCTTGTAGAGAATGTCTTTGTATTCCTTTTCGTACATGATGTATTTACTCCAGACATTGTAGTCAAATTTCTCAGCTTCGTAAACGAATTTGCTGTTGAAGAAGTATTGAGGGAAGATTTCATAGATGGAAGGTAAGATCAAGCCTTGGAAATCGTTACGGTGGATGACAGCCAAAGTTAAAGCATAGACGAACATGCCTTCGTTGCAGTGCATACGAGCCCAGGCAACATTACGTTGGAAGACTTCCCAGTTCTTGGCGTAGTAGAAGAAGTTGAACAAACCATAAGCTTGTTTAATGTGGGTCTTTACCAAAGCACCGAAGAATTCGCCTTTGGGTAAGATGGCACCATATTTGTAGGCTTCGTAGAATTTCTCCATGTACATGTCAAAGTGCTGCAATGGAGAAAAGCAAATGGTCAGAATATGCGGGCATTGTTCAGGGTGGCGTTCATATACTTACAGTGTAGTCAGCCTTGTCAAAAGTGAAAGTGTTTCCCAATTTGATCCATTCTTCAAAAGCCAAGGGATCCTCAACGCGGTAGACGATTTCGAAAAGGAACTTTTGTTTTTGCAAAAACTCCTTATCGGCAACTTTTACTTTCTTGTCGGGGATACTGGCACTGGCCACCAGCCCAACAACGGCTAATAAAACAATGGCGATTTTCATCGTTGGAATCTTAACACAGCACAACTATTTCCAAAGCCAAACTGTCCACGGGATAGAGATTGTTACGATCAATTCTAATACCTTAAGACTGCTGATGTTTTCGATTTGTGTTGGCGTTTTTATACAAATTGATGTGAAGCTTCTTATCAGTTGATGTCTGCATTGCACCTGCCAATTGTTGTTTTCATGATAACGCATTAGTTATTGTTTTTGGCAAAACTTTCAATTGTTTGTGCAAATATCAGTGAAAGGTTATCAGAGGTGACAGTTTTGTTTTTAGTTTTAAGTAAAGCATTGAATGTTTGTCGACCAAAATTCTTATTAATTGTTCGATTCCAGTGGAATCTTCTAGTTACGAATGAAATTCTTTCTGCCATTAAGACAAACAGGATTTAAATTATTAAAAAATAAAGAATATAAGCAAGCAATGCGTTAAAAGTAAACAGAATTCATGTGAAGATTTAGTAAAAGGTTTCTTAATCTATACTCCAAGTGCTTGATATGCCTTGTGTGGTGTAGGCTTAAAACGTTGTTACAATCCTTTTGTTCAACATTCCTTATTTCTTACAGCATAAAAATAATAGTAATAATAATAATACAAGAGAAAATAAAGAAATAAAAAAAATTGTCTAACCGATATTGGGAAATAACGAAGAATTTTACAAAGTTGAATTTATTCTTTTGCTGTGAATACCGTTAGCTGCAAAATTTTTTAGTACGCCGCCGATTTTTTTTATGCTAGAAGTTCTTTGGCTGACGAACACAAGCATGGCAAATATGATCTCATCTGCAATTTATTCGGAAATATTGAAATGCCAAAATCTTTCGCGAATTTAATCGCTTTTATGCTATACTCTCTTCTCATCTAAAGGAGTAATATACTAGTAAGCATTGAGTATTTCAGCTCAACCTAGAATAAGTACTGGAAACTTGTCTTCGGCAGATTATATACAATACAATTTTCCCATTCTTAGTTTTTACTTTATTCTGCAGTGCTTGTAAGAGAGATCTGTTGCAAACGTTTTGGCTGTGGCCTAAAGTTCAAATCGAGAAAAGAGGTTGTTGGTCTACCTTATAATGTAGTGTACTGTCCTGAGTAAGTGTAATACAAGAAGCTAGGTATTGGGTAAAATCGGGGTACCAACTCATAGTGCCTAGAATTTCTTCGCTCTGGTGTATAGGTCTACCCTGGAATTACTTCATAAAAAAAAGGAAAAAAAAATTGGCCACGTAGAGTTAGACCACATGGCCTTGGTAGCCAGTTTTCAGGAGACCACTAAGATAAAGTATTCGTTCATCTAAAGTTATTTCAGTAACGTAATTGCAGGGAACAGTATGAGGCATGTGGATATATTCTTTTAAAACCTCTCGTGTTATCTGGATTTACGACACCTACCTGTTATATAATCATATTTTTATCTATACCGCGTACCAGTCCACGCTACAACGTTACCGGGGCCATATGAATCATAAAGCATATGATGTGTTGCAGAAATAACGCACAGCTCAAAAATACAGGGTGGCTGAACAATTTTGATACATTAAGAAACCCAAAATAACTTTTTGCAAAGATTATTTAATTTATTTTTTATATAATTCATTTTGACAGAGTGTCGCGTAGTGCGCTACTGGCAAACTTACAGCATTTGTTATCGGTGATGACTTTTCTCGGTTTATGTCGAGCTTTCTCACAGACCACATTAAACGAGTTGTTATAGATGGGGTCTCATCAAACGAGTTCAAGATTAATTTAGGGGTATCCTTGGCTCCTTACCCATTTTTTTTTTTATTTTTCCTAACGACCTTCTCTATCAAAGTTCCAACCCTATCTACTCTTTTAGTTATAAGCCCAGCCTATCAGAGATCATTGCCAAGAGGCTAAATATGAATGATTCACGGAATAGTGATCTTCTATTAATCGTAAAACAGGGTTGGCTCGCAATACCCAATCTTGAAGCTCATCGGTAACAGTAGGGTATCCAATTCTATTGACTTACTGGAGCATCAACGCACTGTAAGGTACGCTACTCTCTTCTATCGTTACTACAACGGATTTTGCTCTGACGTGATTAGGGATCTTGTTCCCGAAACTCGCACATTTTTACGTAGCACACGTTTATCCTCCAGAGCTCATTCATTTGTTGGAATCGCACTACGCATTACAGAGAGAATTCGTTTTTCAGCCGTATGCTTCGCCCCTCTTTCTCCCTCCTCAACACCATTTTTTCCTAGTTGTGGCATTGCATATGTAAGGGTCATACCCTGAGTACAAGTCCAAGAGAAAAAAAATTTTACACAAACATAAAATTATGGCTTGTTTGGCCAACCTTTTGTGTAGTTTATTTCGTCCGTTACATATATTAATAATTTTAAGGAAGGAATTTCCAATGAATTGAATTTTTACTTAAAATTTTTGAAGCAACGCTTTTGTAATAATTAATCAACAAAAGTTTTGCATTTAGACATAAAAAAAACACTAAGTTTTTTTTCTTAAAATTAAGATTTTGAATTTGGCAAATGAAGCTTTTTCGACAAAAATTTCTCGCATTACTGCCAAATAGTATTTCGAATCTTCGTTAATAAGTTAAAATTTATGAACTGGCTAATAAAACATTAACATACTCGTAACTGTCAACGCAGTATTTTCTTTCCCCTTTCCATAGCGTTTGTTAATCTTCTCTGTACGAGCCATCCCAAACTAAAAAGCCGCAAAAATGTCTTAATTTTTGTCATAAAAAGAATTCAATAATTAATACTGTTTTAAGAATTTCTTTGTAGAATAAAAAGCTTACTTAAAATTATTAACTATCAGATGCCAAAACACAAGTACTTTGTAATAAATAAGAAACATTTGTTATTTTATTTATTTATTTTTTTTATTTTTTTGCTTTAATTCTATTTATTGAGTTATTCTTACATTTATCACATCAACAACCAACACAACCTTTTCATCAACAATTCCTTAGACTAGATTAAATCTAATGAAAGTATTTGTAATCAAAATGACCGAACTTTTCGTATTTTTGTTCAAAGTACTTTTCGAAAGTGTCCTTGTGGTAGATCTTGACATCTTCGAAGTACATGTTGGGCACGAAGAATTCGTATTCGTCGATTTCACGATCGAAGGGATAACCGAAAGGCATCTCATCGATGTAACGGACACCAGAGCCAATACCGCAAGAGTAAGTGTAGTCGAAGGTGGACAAGGGTTCGTAGGTGGTGGTGTAGGGTGTGACATAGAAGAAGAATTGCATGGGCATACCCTTGTACCAACCACGAGGTAACAGCAAACGGTCTGGGAAACCACAGTGGGGTTCGCTAAAGTCCAAGGGGAATTGGTATTTGCCTTCGAAAGCAAGCATGACATATTTGTACATTTCAGTGTAGGTGGTGCGGTCTTCAATGGTAAAGTAGAAGTCCTTGGAGCTGCGCTTGAATTGGTTGACACCAGAGTTAAGGTTGTAGACAAAGCTGTCAATTTCTAAGAAGTTAGCACGGTTCTCAGTCAAAGAGATAACATGACCAAATTCGTCATATTTGGGAGCCAAGTAGGAACGTACAACAACCTTTTGGGGTTTGTCAGATTCAATGGTGAATTCGAAATCGAAAGGCTTGTGGTTAAGGCGCATTTGACGAGCCAACAAAGTCTTGTCCCAGACAAAGTTACCATCAACGAAAGTCATTTTGTCGTTCAACAAGTTGGTGACATCAAAGTCGACCAAATCGAAGTAGGTAACCAAATCGCTGACCTTAACGTTCTTGATGGCAACACCAGGGAACAGCAATTCTTCGTGAGTGTAGGGTTTGACATAGTAGAAGAATTGGTAGTAGACAGCGGCGATCTTCTTGTAGAACATGTAGAACAAAGGATCACGCATCATGGTTTCGTAGTTCAAGAAAATGTGGGGGAAGATTTCGTAGTCGTTGGTGTTGACTTCAGCAAAATGCATATGGGCGAACATGTACCAGTATTTGAAGAAGTAGTTGTCGAAAGTATCAGTATTGCTTTGCATAATGTTGCCAATGTATTCAATAGATTCAGGTTTACGCAAGTCAATGGATTTACCGTCATAAGTGACATAAACACCCTTGGTGATGATTTCATCCATGCGGTTGAAGAAGTCCATAACCTTGTAGTAGTAGTCGAATTTGCCGTAGCTTTCAACTTCGTAGTAGTTCTTGCGGTAAGAGAAGCCAACACCGTTGTAATAAACCAATTGAGGATTGTAACCGTATTCGATGGTGTTCAAGTAAGAGAATTCGGGAATTTCACCATAACCGTGAGACAAACGCTCGAAATAGTAACGAGACAAAAGTTGACGGATATTGTACAACCAGTATTCACCACGACGATCCTTGTTCAAACCGAAAGTCTTGCCATCCAAGAAGAAAGCGTAGTCCATATTGAGGTAGTACCAGTAGGCGTTCAAACCAACATCTTCAGTGAAGTAAGACAAAGCAGATTCCTTGTTGAAGAATTCGATATCGCGGGTGTAGTCAACAGGCATGAAGAACATTTTGGTGCCTTCCAAGATTTGAGCGTATTTGGAGTCTTTAACAAATTCGTACATGTTTTCACGCAACATGAAGTGCTCCTCAGAGTACCAGTGTTCACCCAAACCCATCATTTTCCACCATTGCCACATCTTCCAGTCCTTGGTGAAGTAGTAGTATTCATTGCCTTGGTGATTGTAGAATGCAGAGTAGTCCTTGTAGAGGATGTCTTTGTATTCCTTTTCGTACATGATGTATTTGCTCCAGACATCGTAATCGAATTTCTCAGCTTCGTAAACGAATTTGCTGTTGAAGAAGTATTGAGGGAAGATTTCATAGATGGAAGGTAAGATCAAGCCTTGGAAATCGTTACGGTGGATGACAGCCAAAGTCAAAGCATAGACGAACATGCCTTCGTTGCAGTGCATACGAGCCCAGGCAACATTACGTTGGAAGACTTCCCAGTTCTTGGCGTAGTAGAAGAAGTTGAATAAACCATAAGCCTGTTTAAGGTGTGTCTTTACCAAAGCACCGAAGAATTCGCCTTTGGGTAAGATGGCACCATATTTGTAGGCTTCGTAGAATTTCTCCATGTATATGTCAAAGTGCTGAAATTGATGTCAAAAAATGTAAAGTTATTTTTGGTTTGCCGACATTTTTGTGTTAAAGTTTCTACTCACAGTATAGTCAGCCTTGTTGAAGTGGAAATTTTTGCCCAATTTAATCCATTCCTCGAAAGCCAAAGGATCTTCGACACGGTAAACAATTTCGAAAAGGAATTTTTGCTTTTGCAAAAACTCCTTATCGGCTACTTTTACTTCATGTTTTGGGATGCTGCTGCCAGCCAAGGCAAGACCAACAAAAGCCAATAAAATAATGGCAATTTTCATTGTTAAGTTGTACAGTACAGCGCCAAGAATTCAATACAAACTGTCTACAGATTAGAGTTGATACACCGACCAGTTCCAATACCTAAAGACTGCTGATGTTTGTTTAATTTTCTTCGGTTTTTATACAGTTTCGTAAGATGCAGTGGACATAAGATTATCCGTAAAAGGTTGAAATATGTGACAGTTTCTTATCAGTTGGGTATAAGAAATGTTTTAGCATTCTTTTTTTTTTATAAAAATGGTTATTGCAACGTGTTGTTTTTTAGGTGGTTTAAGGTGGAAAACAAAATTTTCTAGAACACTGTGTTACGATATTGAAAAATTTTCATAGCCCTGATGATTAATTTAGATATTACAAATTAGTTCAAATCATTGATTAATAATTTTAATAGTTCTTTGCCTGTTCAATAACTTGGAATTCTCTCCAATAATCTAGAACAGTATTGGTTATATCAGCTGATTTGGTGTCATCGCTTGTAAAGCTTTGAAACTGTTTTTCGGATTTAGATTGTGCACCTTCATTGGGATCTTTCGCATTAATTAGGTTAGGTAAGGGTAGGTTGTACAGGCCGCAAGTTTCATGAAACCAGCCCCCTTGGGTCCTTTTGGTCCCGTTGTGTTGCCTAAGGGAGAAGTGCAGCCTATGCGACTTAAACTTCCCCCGACTGTTCAGATCCAAACCTACCCGAAAGGCGGATGAAGGAATCCAGTTCGTTCACTCGGCATTCCGATATATCTGCCAGCCCGTGCAGCATCGGTCGGCCGATACTGCACGGGCATCGGCCGACCGATGCTGCACGCTGGAACAGAGAGCCGGGCACCGATAGAGTAAGTGCTCAACACTTTCCTCCTCGTCCTCGTCCCGAAACTTCTACAGAAATCATTAAATGGAAGATTTAACCTCCTAGCATGCGTCTCTATGAGACAATGTCCTGCCGGGTAAAACCCTTTAGGGCCGCAGTTCTTCTACGATCATACGCAGGTCATGTTAGCCTTGCTATTTGATAGGTGACCTCACCAGGGCATCTGTCCAGTGCAGTCCCTACAAGTTGACGCTGCACTTGGTTCTTACAGCTGTGAAGCGGGACTCTTACCATCATATCAATGTCCCCTCGCTATACACCAGTCCCGGCTTGTGCCAGCTCTTCCGCCACAATATGTCCGAATACTCCACTATACCCTGGTATCCAGAAAAGCTCCAGGCTCGAATGTCTCGCTATCTTATTAAGAGATATACGGTATTCTTGAACCAATCTGGGCGTGTGTATAGACACCCACAAGCGCATTTGACGCAGCCTTACTATCAGTACAGAATCGGATATTCTCCTCGTATACCCTATAGTTCGCATTAAGTATATATACTCGTACTAGCTTTTGCTCGTGGCTTCGCTTGCCAACAAAGTTTTATTCCCTTGGGGTCTACCCCCTAATCAAAATCCTCTTTAGCGGATGCCTACGTCATAATATCTACCTGCATGCCAAATTTTTTATATATTTTTTTTTTATCTTGGAAGTACTCAGGGGATGACTCCTACACATGCGGTGCATTGTACTGTAACTAGGAAAATAGGTTATAAGGAAGACGAATTCTTT
This sequence comes from Thecocarcelia acutangulata, assembly GCA_914767995.1. Taxonomy (NCBI): domain Eukaryota; kingdom Metazoa; phylum Arthropoda; class Insecta; order Diptera; family Tachinidae; genus Thecocarcelia; species Thecocarcelia acutangulata. The sequence goes on from OU612097.1 coordinate 32,216,903, forward strand.
ACATTTGGGATAGTTTAAATATAACTTTTCTTTAATATTCATTTATTTCTTTATGTTCAATATTTAAATTTTTGTCTCCATTTATATAATATTGTCTCTTTTTTTTCTTTTCAGGTAAGTGGCTGTTCTGTATATTCGAAATGCTTCCATGTCTCGAAATACTCACTGCGGCAAAGACGCCACATTAAAATACAAAGCGTTACACTGTGCGGCAATATTATGTGATAAGGTAGCAGCTTTCTACTTCTTCATTTAAATTTTTAAAAATATATTTGTTTTCAGCTTTCTAAACATCTGGCGGTGTTATCATGACAACCAGACTCATTTTTTTTTTATTGATAATAACAATTAAAGGGTCACAAAAGTTATATGCTTTCATGTTGTAGTTGTTATTGCCGCATAAGTAAAAATTGATAATGCGCACAAATGATGATTTGTTTTCAAAGAAATATCAAGACTTTTTCTTCGGTATTTTTGAAGTAATTAGTTACAATTAAGATTCTTTTTTTTCAATTGATTGACAAATTACACTATTGTTGATTCATTTATTTCTGAACTATTAAATATGTTTTCAATATGGGAATTAAATTATTTGAAAGCGCAAAGACAAGAGTGTTGCAAGTATCTCGTTAAACTAATTTAGCGAGTAATAGGAATTAATTTATCGTTATGCTTCTATGAGATATCTGAGCAAGTTTTTAGGACAAACAGCAGATTTGTGTTTGGCTTTGTCTGTTGTAAAGTGCAATTTATCGCATGCCATAGATTTGCCGAGAAATGTTTTAAGTAAAATTTACTGGCAGATGTTGTGACATAATGAACCTTGCAAGCCACACGGGGGCACTGGTGAATCGCAAATAATTCACGCCGTGTACCTGATCTATCATCAGGCAAGGCTGTCAAAGCAGATGCCTTGACATATTGTTTCTTGTTTGTAGCGATGTAATTAGACTCTTTGCCGAAAAGCATGGACTTTCTAATTTCTCCTGTGCAATTTCCTAGTCAGAGGCCACGAGATGGTGACCCGAAGTTCATAAAATACAAAGAATGTGCGAATGTGCTCTAAAACTGGGCAGGAAAAGCCTCAGAACACTGACAGCTGCACTTACAGGTCATTATACCTGCCTTAAACACCTGTACTGGATAGGCATTTCCAACACAGACATTTGCAGATTCTGCGGTGAGGAAGAGAAGCCAATGGAGCATTGGAACACAGGAGCTGCAGGCTGCTACAAGCATATATGTATGTTAGATGAATGTGACTTAATACACACACAATAGATCAACACTGGTTGCATTGCAAAAGGCCGATGAGGGCTACAGCCCATCCATTGTTTTCGGGACCCCGCAAATGTCTGCTTTAATGAGAAACTGAATGTGCTGAAGCACGTAAAGACTTCGGTTACCTAGTTTTAATTGCTCTGGCTCCAGAACTGTCTGGAAAATGGTTCTGCCAATCCTTGATAGTTCGGGTCTTCACTAGTCTTAGTAGTTGCTACTTGGTTGTGCCTGATAAATAGGGGTGATGATGTGCCATTAATAGTGCAGCGGTAGCTTTCTTTACCAAGGAGCTTATCGTTAGTCTCACGTAGAAAGGCCCTAAATCGCTTTATTCCTGAATTGAGCCCTTCTAGGGATTCTACTATGTTTCACACAGTGTCACAAAGATTTAATTATATATCATATCGCTCTTTTATTGCAACATAGTCATATCTCAAAAACGGAGTTTTTCGAGTTAATAATGCAGAATTGTTAACAGTACTACTTTTTATATTGTGCCAAAATTTTATTTTAATTGCCTTTAAACTGTTTTCTTTAGGAGATATTTTCTAAAAAAAATTTTCTAAGACTCGTACACGTAGAAAAAAATATATGGTTGAGGCAACAATATTCTGAGGGCAACATACTATTGTGGCACTATATGTTTAGATACAAAAATATTAAATGGTTATATCCAACATTATAATTTTAAAATAATGGCAATGCAGTGACATAAAATATTGTTAACCATGTTAATTTTAACATCTTAACATACTAATATCTTATTGAACCATGTTACCATTTTTATCAACCATATTATTATGAAAGAAAAACACATTATTATCACTTTTAACAATACTATATTGTAGTCGGTTATTTTTTAATATATATTTTATTGCAATAAATATGTGCATATATGTATATTGAAAATAAATAAAAATTATTCTTCAGAATATTTTGGATTTGATAAGAGTTATATTCAGATTTTCGATCTCGATTGGTTTAGTTCTGAAAACAGAAAAGAAAATATGTATATACGTACATATGTACATACATGTATGTACATATGTAGGTATTATTTAAAGCTTTGTTTATATTGCATATGTTCATATATGTAATACATACCTAAAATTTTATAGCTTTTTCTTGATCCACGCGTGTATCTCCCACATCTTCCGGATTTTATTTTTATATTTTTTATTTAATATATTTTTTCACAAACACACAAAAAGGACCAACAGAAAATAATATTTATTGTATTCAATCCATTGACTGTCATTGTAATGACTGAAATAAAAATGTTGTAAACAACGAAAATAGTAAAATAATTCTACAAATATACTAATGTTGCAAAAACATAATCCAAACATTCACAAGTTTACAATATTTTTCTTTTTACTCTATGTTTTACATACTATTGTTTTAACCACAAACTTTTTTTATTTTATAAATAATGTTGCTCCGTCCAATCATATTTTTACAATTGTAGACGGTGACAATACAATTACAAAAGGGTAAATAAAAATATATTCACGGTAAAATATACTATTTCTAAAATTATAATACACTGCTTTCGCCAACAATTTGTATTGTTAACGAGAATAAAATAGTATTGCGACAACAATGTTTCAAAATGATTTTTCTCTGCATGTATGGAAACTAAAAATTTGAAATGTGTTTTTCTCCAAATAAGACTTTTTTAGTTATGACTATGTTGCTATAAACGAGCGATATATCGCTCTTACAAGCAATTGAGCAAAAAAAGTTACTTTAAGATGTACCTTATTATACAGTTTTCGTTACGATTTTCCTTCTCCTGTAAAATTGCAATTATTTTTGTTAGGGCCTTTCTACATGAGACCAACGTTATGTAGTCTTAGTAATTGCTACTTGTTTGTGTTTGATAAACCAGGGAGGGGTGAGGGGTACCTTTGGCCTTCAGGTTAGGCTAATGTGAAAGATAGTCCTGTATGTCACTGATTATTTCTGTCGTGTATAAAGTTAATATATGTACAAATCAAAAAATAATATAATAATAATAATAATTTTAGAGGCTATTATAGTGAATAATAAACTCAGTTATTAATATATATACAATATTAAATATGAGGATGTTGGTCCCGAACGGTCGACAAACGGCATGGAGCACTTTTGTTCCGCAATGCTAGTTTTCATACATTAAAGGCTTGAGAGTTGCAAAAAAAAATGCGAATAGTACTTATGCATGCTTTGTAAAAGAAATACTGTAAATGGTTTACCCTTTATGAAGTTATTTTCGTCATTAGCTTCAAGAAAAATTCGTTTTGCTCATTAAGACTTTATGAAAAAGGAGCTTAATAAACAAAGTATAAAAATCAATATGTTCGTCATGTCTCTTAACCACACTGTTTCACTTGAAAGCAGGGAGAAAAATCTGTATTATAACTGCACTTATTACTTATTATCCATTTAATGGCAAAAAAGATATAGTAGTGCTTTGATGTAAACCAAAACCTTTAAGCTTCTGCTGCTGCTGCGTCTTCTTTTAATTTTTTATTTCTTTCATTTGGTTATATTTTCGAGTCTTTGACCACTACTAGCAAATTGTCCTCTTGCTCTGGCATTTCTCAAATCATACAATATACGAGTACTGAAACTGCACTGAAAACAATTTCATTCCAAACTCATTAAAAAGTTTTGCATTGTGTGTAATTTTTTGCGCTTTGCTTTGATAAAGAGGAAATGTGCTTAAATCAAATTAATAATTTTTCACTGAAAGAATAAGAAAAACAAAAGGTAGAAAAAATTCTTTAATAGCTAAAGAAAACGCACACACACAAACTAAGAAAATTTTATGAAAAAATTTACGCAGCTCAATTAAAAATAATAATAAGATTTTATGCACAAAAGAAAATCAAAACTTATAAACACTCAATTTGATTTGCATAAAACCAGGAGGAACAATTAGACTGCATCAAAACCAAAGAGAAGTTTGCTAAGGCAACAAATGCTTCGGAATGGCAAGAACAATAAAAACCTGGTCAGTGAAACTAAAAAAATTGAAAAAGTTGGAAACATTTTTCATTCAATTAGTTCGTTATAAACATGTTAATATTTCTAACACTGAAGACGGGAAAAAAATTGAATTAGAAGAAAGAAGCCGACAAAGATTTTTTTTTTTATAAAATATACTCATACGTATAAATCAATAAGAAATTGCGAAAAATTATCCTGTTCGAATAGATTTGCTTAAGCTACAGGAAGAACACAACAAAATATTGTTGCACAAAGCTGTTGTATGGGTTCACATCAACTTTGGGTTAGGCAACCATTCTTCAGAGAGGGATACTGCACAAAACTAAAAGGGGGTATCTGTAAAAATGGTTGTTGCCGCAACTCGCTCCGAAAGAACAGATTTTAGCAGGGTGAATTTTAGAAAAGAAATACGCTTAGAATTTCTTAAATATAAATTTAATAGATGGTTTATTTTTCACCTTTTAATCGTGGATAGAAATAGATATAAGTACACTTGGGCAGATACTTATGTACTTGTATAGAGATATGTTCTCATGAGTATGAGACTGTTCGCGCTGACTGTTGATTGTGCATAAGGAAAAAAACCCGGACCTATTTCGGAATCTACTTTACTACTAAAATGGCGTTTTGAAAACTTTCCAATGGTCAGTGTGAACATTCAAGCGTTTAAATTCAAAATAAATTCACAATAATAATGGTTTAGTTTAAGCTAAGTGTTGGTAAGTATTTATGATATAATTTACATTGATTCAATTTAGGTTAATAAATAATAAAGGTAAGTAGAAAATAAAGGTAAGTATAAAATAAAATTCACATTCATCTTACGACGATCAAATTCATTAAATACTTATGTATTCCAAACTTGTTTGGACAATTGTAGCAAGGCTTTAACAAGTTTCAACCGGTAGGAAATAATTTAAAATTCTAAATCTTAATTGGGTTTTAGGAGGTTGGAGCAGTTGTAAGTTAGAACAAATTCATCAAATGGGAAGATGATTTCAAATAAACACAATAAAACCCAGGATTTATGACTATTTAATACTTCAGGACACTTTGTTTTTTAACTCTTTTAGCTCTCTTTTGTAACTAACTTATTAAAACGTACAATCAATCAGGCAAATCGACTGAGATAAACTACAAATTTTTAATTGTGTAGTTGCTCTCGCACACTGTACGCTACTTAAATAAAGTAAGAATTGTTACATTTTATTTACATCTAAACATCCCGGCCCCCTTGCAACCTTAAGAGACCGGGTAATATTAGTTTGGAATAATATTCAAAAATTATGAAAAATTCGGGTTCTAAAGATATAATTTGTTAGGAAATTACTAATAGTAACTCAGAGGATTTAGTTCAATAAATTTAGTTATGATAGTAATTCAAGCATAAATCTCAATGTAATATACTTAGCTTTAAATTGAGTACATAATAAGAGTAGGGAAAAAGAAATAGGTAACATCTATAAGCCAAATCTTCCAATAATTGTCCAGCCCAAAACAGTGTCTTGTGCCATTGGCGACCCGATAAATTCCGGCTGGATATTACCCTTGATATGACGTGGATACACATCAGCACCAAGTATAAAGTTTAGTACCTGGGGCACCCAGCGTTACTCGGAGCTTTCAAATTGTATACACACTGAAATATATTTACTTTAGTAAAACTTAATTCACAAGATTTTTCCATTTTTATACTATTTGCAAAAGTCACGTTAAAATTGTGCTTTTTTATTTTTCTTATATATTTTGTGAAGTGAGGGCAATATTTACTATATTCGCTTATATATTATTCCGTTTCTCACCAAAAAAAAATCAACCTCTGTGTTCTCATTAAAAATTCTTAGTTTGATATCCATATCAAAATTTCACCATATATGTATGTGAAAACCGCGCAAAAAAATAAATTTTAGAAACGCGACTAACGAATATAGATTTTTGGTTGCAAAAACTTCCAGATACTTACTCTCTGAAACCGTTTTCGAAAACATTTCATATGCCATAACGTCGAATGTTAGTAAACCCCGTAAAAAATTGTGATAAAATCTTCATCACTAAAATAATCAAACTCAGCTTAGTCGTTTTCGAGACCTAGTCGCTTTTTCGATCTTGAAACTCCTAGATGCCGACTTTTATCAAAATCATTAGATCGGTTTTTTTTTACCTTAAAACACAATAGTAACTAAATTTCGTTCAAATCGTTAGAGCCGTTTTCGAGAACCAATACAGTTTTATAACCGTGACAAAATGGGTCTTTCCGGGACCAGGGACAATCTAGATCGATTTTTCATCTTTAAAACCCCCTAGGTACTAATTTTCATTAAAATCATTGAAGCCGTTTTCTAGAACAAATGAAAGTATTACAAGTGGTTAAAAACCTAAAATGGGTCAAAACCGGGAGAAAATGGATTTTCCCGGACCCGAGACGAACTTAAATCGATTTCTCGTCCCCAAAAAACCTCGGGATACCGATTTTTATCAAAATCGTTGGAGCCGTTCTCGAGAACCCAATTGCAAATATATATTTTTATATATAAACAAGAATTGCTGGTTTAATGAGATAAGATATCATCGTCCCTGAAGAAGTTGGGGTCAACTAAACGGAGGTTTAAGTTCATATCATTGAAAAATATGTAGATCCAGTTTCACATTATCGGTCTTTAACTCTCGCACATTGCTATCTAGACCTAAATTAGTAGACCTGAAACAGTACTTCTTTTTTTCTTGGACCAGTACTCATGGGATTACCCCTACATATGCAGTACATTGTGCTGGAACTAGGAAAATAGGTTGTGAGAAAGGGGAATGAGGGAGTGTAACATTTCCTGCATTTAATCTTAAGAATGGATCGCAAAGCGTTTTTTTTTCGCCTTTAGAAATAATTGTGTACGTTAACGTTTGAAGACGTGAAATTCTTCGTGCGGTTCACGGTTGAAGATAAAGCTCACACGGCAACTAAAGGTTGTTTAATTTTAAGGGCCGATGTTGACTTTGAATAAAACACAAATTATTTAGCAATTATTGTAATATCTTTTTATTATGATAATATTGGTATGGTTCAATCCTGCATGGCAGAAAATATCGGCCAAATGGACGCCGCAACTTCGGCGGCACATGTTCATCCGATGGTCAAAATTTTCGTTGACGCTGACGTATAATTGAGGTTCTATGCAGTTACTGGGCCGAGTTATCTCATCCTTTACCTCTTGAATTATTTCTGGCTCATCGATGTGCACCTTTTCATTCAAACAACCCCAAAGAAAGAAGTTTAAGGGTGTCAAATCACACGATCGTTGGCGGCTTGTTGACATCGCCACCGCGCGAAATAACACGGCCATTGAACTTGTCGCGTAAAAAAGCCTTTGGTTCGTTAGCTGTATGGCAAGTGACACCATTCTGAAACCACACATCGTCCATATCCGTATCTTCCAAATCGGGCCACACGAACTTCGTTATCATCTTACGATAGCGAACACCATTCACAGTAAGTGGCTGACCTGCCGGATGATGCCGCCAGTGCAGAACACGCATAAAACAGTCACTCTTTGTGGTTGCATTGGTTTTTCGATAATCACTCTTGGATTATCATTCACCCGTATGCGGCAATTCAGCTTATTGAAGAATTCACGGAGGTGAAAAACCCTCATCACTCAAGATGATTTTCTTTAAAAATTGAACAACTACTGTTGCCATTTCTTGCCACCATTCTGACCATTGACGACGCTTGGAATGGCCAAGAAGGTCAATTGCTTTTTGTAAGCAAGTAAATTCAAGTCTTTATGCATAATATTCAGAAACGACGGACGTGAGTGGTGCATATATTGTGCACAACGACGTGTTGAGGTGGACGGTTATTCAGCCACACTATCGCGGACAGCAGCAATATTTTCTGCACAGCGAGCTGTACCAGCTGGCAGTGGTAATTTTATATATCATACAGACCCGGTTTACTCAAATTGTTGTAAGATTTTTCTGATTATACGCACGCACATTGGCCGAAAAAATCACGAAGTGCACGATATGATACAACTTGAACGCTCATTTTCATAACAAGCCTGAATAACTTTAACGCGATTATGTATCTTTCCAGGGTTCAAATTGAGTTAGTCTGAAATTTGCGAAATGTCAAATGAAATGCAAAAAAAAACCTGATGTTTAAGTGTGGTTCGCATTCAACATCGGCCTTTAAAATTTAACCACCCGATACTTTGGAACTTCACGGCCAAGTTGGCAAATCGTCAATGGTTCATTCTGCCACTGAAATAAGCACTTGGTAAGAAATTTTGCCCTATAAAGCTCTTTTAGCTTTTGGGGAGAAATAAACGAGTAAAATAGAAAACTTAAAATCATAAGAGAAGCTTAGAGCCCTAAGTCAGCAACGTTGCGATAATTTAAATTGTAGTTTAGTTCCAGGAGATGATCCCTACATATGCACTGTACCGCAACTAGGAAAGTAGGTTACTCATATATGGAACATACGAGTCTATAAATATATTATATATATATATATATATATATATATATATATATATATATATATATATATATATATATATATATATATATATATATATATATATATATATATATATATATATATATATATATATATATATATATATATATATATATATATATATATATATATATATATATATATATATATATATATATATATATATATATATATATATATATATATATATATATATATATATTTGGACGTTCTGCTTGAACCTTTCAGCGTTATATGTGACAGAAAACGTGTCTGCAGGCAACTTGTTCCACCGGTGAACCGTGTGGCTATAATACGAGTTGTCCCTGTAATGCTTTGTGTGATTCACTAGACAATCGAGCATACAGAAATTTAAAAAAATAAAACTAATTCAGAAAAAATAATCGGCTTAAGCAAATGCAAATGATTGCCATCTGAACTACTTAGCTAAAATAAAAGTATATTAATAAGTATTTTGCTATAAGTTGCACATCATATAAAATCATATTTATATGGTTGTTCACAACAATAGTATTAATATAAACAGTGAAGTTTTATGATTGTAACAATAGTATGGTTGGGCACGACTATTGCACTCAGGGGATGACATCTGCAGTGCATTGTAGAAGCAGAAGAGAGAGGGAATAGGGCTTGTTGATGTTTGACGAGTTAAATAGCAGAAACCACATGTTTTGGACCCTCATCTGAAAGTAACCGATAACAAACCTAGAACTCTTAACTTCTTCAATTATCCAATGACTGAAAAATTTTAAAGTCAAGTTTGCGAAAGTTATCCGCTTCTAGCACATTAATATCCATTAAACAAATTAGTTTCTTTGAATTTATTATCAAAATTCTAAGTTTTATTTATCTCTATTATAGTAAAAGTATTAGTAAATAAACCAGCCATTGTTTCTGTGTAAAATTTATATAAATTTACTATTTGATATTTTGATCAGGTTTTTGTTTTTAATGATTTTTTTTTTAATAGCAAAGAAATTGCTTAAACGCTTTACATAAAAAAGATATATTTTTCTGGCGGAAAATAAAAACTTTTCTTCTACCAACACAATGAAATGGAAGAAGTTGGAAAATTGCATATTCAGCGTAAAGCAAATTTAAACAACGTAAAAGACAAATAAAAAAAAAAAAAAGCAAAAAAGTAAATTTATTGCTTTCGAATGTGGTTTTACGCAAATTTGCCGACAGAGGGGAAAACAATAATGAAATTTATTAAAAAGTTCAGAAAAAAAAACAAAAACGAAACATTTAATTTCTTACAGCAGAATATTTTTGTTTCTTTTCTGCAGAAGTGGCAAATCGCAAAAAGTTCTACTATAGACTAAGAAAGAAAAACATGAACTTGGTGTAGAGTAAATTAGAAACATGTAAACACTTCCTTCGAAGGCTTATAAAACGGATTATATGTTGCCCCCTTACACATACACTCAGAGATTCTCTTACATATGTTCGTTTTTTCCAGACAACAACCCAACAAACATTAAGGTTCGATTTCAATTTGGGAATGATTTGAAATCAAACGTTTGCTCTAATGACGAAGGTTTGATACTGGTTTGAACTCAAATTGAAAAACATAGTATTCTCAACAAAAAGGGGTTATTGTTTTCAAATTGAGAAATTCATTTAGCTGTGATTTTTAATATGAATTTTCTATTATTATTTTCTATTCTCAACTCGGCTTCAAATGTATTTCTCAAATGTTTTTCAACTGTGATATGTAATACAAATAAAAACTAATTTTTGCTTTAAAAATTCATATTTCTTTTGATTTAGCTGTGATTTTTAATACGAATTTTCTATATATTTAATATGAATTTTCTATATTTTGTTATTTTTAATTTTCTCAGTCTTAAAATTCTCGAAAGGTCGAGGTAATTGGTAAATTGCGCTCAAATCAGACAATCTTATTATTTGTTTTAGTTTCACTTTTTTTATGTTTTTCTTCATGCGTTTTTACTTTTTTATTAAAACTAATTTTTGCTCACATTTAATTGCATATTACTCACAAACAAATCACATTCAATAATCCTTTCCCGAATTCTTGAAATTTTTTTGTAAATGAATTTAAAATGTTTAGATTTTTTTCAGTAATTGCTGAACAATTAGTTTTATGGTTGTTAGTTACACTCAAAATCAAATTGATAAAACATTGAGGTATCAAATATTTATATTAAAATAAATCATAATTTAAATATTGATGTTAAATTCAAGCTATTGAAAAGAGATTGAAAATTATGTTCGATATTATAAAGTTATTTTATTTCAAATAATTGATTTCGTGTTTGTTGGGTAAAATTCTTTAATTACTGGAGCGTGAGACTGTTTTGCAGTAACTTTTTATATACTTAAAAAACTAAATATAATTTAATTTTACACCATTTGTAATAAAATGGTTACATATAGTATTTACTCCTCAACATATTGCTTTAACTTTCTTCTACGCGAAATATTTCAATAACGTAATAAAGGGTGGTTAAATTTTAAAGGCCAATGATGTTGATTTTGAATAACACAGACATTATTCAGGAATTCTTGTGATTTTTTTTTTATTATGATAACACTGGGATAGTTTAATTAGGTATGGAATTGAATATCAGTCAAATGACCGCCGCCACTTCGGCGGCACACCTTCATCCGCCGATCCAAAATTTCTCTGACGCTGAGGCATAACTGAGAAGTCCAACGGTGTCAATTCTTCTTCGACAATTGGTGATCAACTGTTGCCATTCCTTGCCACCATTCTGACCATTGACGACGCTTGGAATAGTCAAGAGGCTTGAGTTCTTGGATGAGTTGCAACTTGTAAGCATGTACGAAAGCGGTTCGGAAACTTCTCAGCTTAGCATTTTTTTTATTAGCAAAATATGTTTCATATGTCTCATATGTGTGAAGAACAATTATTGTATTATTATTAAGTCTTTAAATTTATTTTTAGAAATAACAACAATATCATTTTGTGTTTTTAAAGCTTTTAATGGATCAGGTGATAGGAGTCTATTTGATTTTTATTTTTAATTTTGTTTCGTTTGATTTTTTTTCATCCCAAATAATTATTAAATAATATTTTGTATGAATGATTTAAAGCTTTTGCATTTAGTTAGAATTAAGCAAGAAGATATTTATAAATTATTTTTGGGCGATAAGCTATTCATTGTTGTCAGCTTGCATCCTAATTGGACCTAAATCTAAAGAACACAAAATAAAACGAATTAAAACAAAACGAAATAAAATCAAATATGAACGGTATCAAATATTTTGTACAGAATATGTTGCGATATTGAAAACTAACTTTGCAAATAAAACGATATCAAAATTTTTCTATAGAACGTATTACAATATTATTTAGAGAAAATACGATATTATTAATACTCTCAAAAATAATACGATATTGAAATATTTCTTAAAAGAATATAATAATGCTGGAAACCTTCTTAGGAAAATATTGCGGTACTGAAAATTTTCGGAAAAAAATATTACGATATTATTAAGTTTCTTAGTACAATACGATATTAAATTGCTCCGCAGCAAATTATAGAGTAACACTAATTTTCTTTAAAAAAATGTTGTGATACTAAAAATTTATCTAAGAAAACAATACGATAATGATAATTCTGTATAGAAAATATGACTATCAATCTTGTTAAGAAACTAAACGATATCAAAATTTATCTTTGAAAAATATTTTAGAAAAGAAAATTATCAGCAGGAATAAATGAAAACCTTCATAAAAAAATAATACGTTATTGAATATTCTAAACAACAAAATTATAATATTATTAACTTTCATAAAAAAATATTACGATATTAAACAGTTGCTATAGCAAATAATACCATATTACTAAATCTCGTTAAGAACAACTTGCGATATTAAGGATTTTTCATAGACAATATCAAAATATTAAAAGTATTGTATATAAAGCATAACAATACTGAATATTTTCGTAGAAAAATATTGCAATATCAAATTTTTTTTGCGCAGAATATTACGATATTAAAAATGTTCGATGAATACAGAATATTACGATATTAAACATTTTCGATGAAGAGTATTTCAGTAGCTTTAATTTACTTCAACAAATTTTATGATATTAAAAATTTTCGCAAGAAAATCTATTTAACATAAAATTACGATATTAAAGATATAAGAAAATATTACGATAAAAAAATGTAAAGCAACTAATATGATAAAGCTGCACTTCTTAAGAAAATATTAAGATATTAAAAATGTTTTTTAAAAGATAATACGATATTAAATATGTTAAATAGCAAATATCACGATATCAAAAATTTGTTTAAGAAATGAATACTAGTTCTCAATATAATATTCTACGATATTAAACCCTTTCTTAAGAAAATACCACAACATGTTCATCTGTAGAATGTTCTACGGCATCGTTAATTTTCTTAAGAAAAATTTCCCTAAGAATTAATGTGATAAAGATGCGTTTCTTAAAAAGATCTTAAAAATGTTCCTCAGAAAATAATACGATATTAAATGTTGCATAGAATATATCACGATATCAAAAACTTGTTCAAGAAATAAATACTAGGTCTCTATATAATATTCTAGAATATTAAACATTTTCTTAAGAAAATACTGCAATATATTCATATGTAGAATTCTTTACGACATCATCACTTTACTTCAGAAAAAGTTCGGTAAGAAAATAATACGATACCATAAACTTTTTGTAGAAATAGATATCTAAGATATTAAAATGTTTCTCAAAAAATAGCTAGATGTCAAAAATTGTAAATAGAAAATATTATTTTATCACATACTACCACTAAAAAATATTACGATATTAAACTTTTTTAAAAATAATATTATAGAATGCTAAAAAAATCTTATAGCAAATAATACGATAAGACTATATCTCTTAGTGTTAAGATGCTAAAAATTTTCCTCAGAAGATAATACGATATTAAATATGTTTCATAGAAAATATCTTGGTATCAAAAATGTTCTTAAGAAATTAATACGAAGTTAATAGTTCTCTATATAATAATACGATATTAAACATGTTCTTTAGAAAGTCTTATGTTACAGAAAATAATCTGTAGAATATGTATCTTTAATTTTCTTCAGAAAATAATACGATATTAAACATTTCCCTTAGATAATAAAGCGATATCATAAAATTTTGAAAGGAAAAATCAGATACTAAACTTTTCTCAACAAATAGCTTCATCTCACAAAATTTAAGTAGTAAATATTACTTTACCAGAAACTTTCACCAGAAAATTTTACGATATTACAAATTTTATATCAGAAATGTTGCGATAGTATAAATTTTCCCAACTTTTCTCAACAAATAACTCCATCTTATAAAATTTAAATAGTAAATATTACTTTACTAGAAATTTTCACCCGAAAATTTTAAGATATTACAAATTTTATATCAGAAATGTTGCGATAGTATAAATTTTCCCAACATTTCCGATATTACACATGTTTTTAAGAAAATATATGTTACAGAAAATAATCTGTAGAAAATGTATCCTTAATTTTCTTAAGGTAATAATATGATATTAAACATTTCCCTTAGATAATAAAGCGATATCATAAATTTTTGGAAAAAAAGTTAAGATATTAAAACTTTCCTCAATAAATAGCTCCATCTCAACAAAAAAATTTAAATAGTAAATATTACTTAACTAGAAACTTTCACCAGAAAATTTTACGATATTCCAAATTTTATGTGAGAAATGTTGTGATACCATAAATTTTTGCACGAATCGATCGCCATAGGTCAAGTCAATGAGTTTAAACCTTTTGGCCTGATTCGGATGATGTAGACGCCTATCGTATGTGCCTGAACTAAAATAGTGCTGCGTGTCATGCAACTAGGGCCACACTGAAAACTCTGCTCTAGCGATTTGAATCCAAGTATGAAAGTGGTATAAGCTGATCTCGTAAATGAAACGATTTAACAACACTTGAACATTACTCTCTTCAATTGAAAATCTGTGCGTGCAAGTTACGAACTTAAAAAGGTTTTAGAGGTCGAGTGATATTTTAAAAGCATAACAAACAATATATGAGTTCTTATACATATTTTCTATAAAGTATTGAAACCTAAAGACAAAAAGCGTTTAATGAAAAGTGTTTACATAAAAGTCCTGAGAAAAAGGTGATATTTATCTGTCGCTGCTCATTTAACTTTTTTTGAGGTTCAGTAAAATTTTTCGATCTTCTCAATCACTAGTGTTCCTAAAAGTAATATTGTTGCCTTAATTTAGCAAAACTAAGTATATTTTTTTCTTTATTAAGATTACAAATGCCATCAACTTGCGGCGCTGATGATAAATTTGATTTTAACATCATTATTGCTATTGGTGCATAAACTTAATCCTTTTTTCTGATGTGTTGTAAGCTCTTCTTTTCTTTCAATTTTCTTTCTTTTCAACACTGACATGTTTATATTGCATTCGTACCCACCATTTTCACCCCCGCCCCCCTTCCCCTACAAATCTCCTGCACTTAACAGCAGATTAATGGCAAACAAGGACATCACTGTTTCTCCATTAAAGATGGTTTTTGTTCTTTATATTTCGTTTTTTTTTTTTTTTGTGTAAAGTTTTTAATAAATTTTTCCATATAGAAGAAACATAAGAAACATTAAACATAAAGAAACTGAGGAAATTTTAAAAAATCACCCTCATTTTGGGAGTGTGTAAGAAAAATGTAATCAGTCTCATTCACTGCTGGTTTGAAATGGTTTTTGGTTTTGCTGCGCATTAACTGGTGATTCTGTTTGAGTAGGAACCATCAGTTTAGGCCGGATTAAGTTGGTTGTCATCGGCGAGAAACAAAAACGACAAACATGGAACATCTCAACAATTTTTATGGGTCATTGATTTCGAATGGTATTTGAGGAAAAATAAAAAAATACTAACGATAATGAGTGCTCAAATAAAACCATCACGGGGGGGAAAGAAAGTGAAAAAGTTCACACGCAGAGAAAAGTAATTGGAGGACTCAGTGTGACCTTTTAGTCAAGAAAAAAAAATCAAATATGAAATTTGAGAGAAAAAATTTGTACTTTTGCCAGGTATGTAAGAGAAATGAAGTGTTTTCAAACAGTTTGAAAGTGGAATAGAAAACGAACGATAGAAAAATGTTTTATACATGGGGTTCTTTTTATACTCTTCACAAAAGTATAAAGGGTTCATTTACGACCCTATGAAGTATTCATATTCGGAATCAGCATTCAGAGAAAATTGGATTAAGCGATGTCCGTCTGCCGGTCGTTGAAATACCGTTTCTGAGAAAACCTTTCGACTTAGAAACTTTTTTCTTTCACCATTTTTGTAGCCCATCGATCCATTTACTCTTCAGTAAAATCGGTTCACATATAGCTGAAATATATCCAAAATTCCGAAAAAGCTGTTATTTTTTGCAATTTTGTATGAAAATTAAAAAAAAAAATTTTTGTTTTGCTTCAAACTTCACTCACTTATTAAGCTTGGCAATTACAAGTCAAAAAAAAAAATCCCGATATCGGTCCATATACATATATCCGAGATATAGCCAAAACCGTTTTTTTAACGAAAAGGTCGCGTAAACGAACTTAATTTTTTTTTTGCTTAAAATCAGTTCTGGTAATAAAAGGAGGTTAAAATTAAAATTTCCGATATCGGTCCATATATGCCCAAGATATAGTATAAACCGATTTTTCAGAGAAATTTTTTTTGCTTGAAATCAGTTCTGATTATAAAACGAGATAATTAAAATACAGATAATGAAAATTTCCGATATCGCGTCATACATACCCGAGATAAAGGATAAACCGATTTTTCCATTAAGTTTTTTTTCTGCTTAAAAGCAGTTCTCGTTGTAAAGAAGGCTAAAATACAGAAAATGGGAATTTCCGATATCGGTTCATATTTAGCCGAGATATAGCCAAAACCGGATTTTCCATGAAAGATTTCCTTTTTGGAATGCTGATTATAAGGCAAAAATATTTTTCCCCGATGTCGGTCCATATATATCCGAGCATATTTAGTTCAAATTTGTAATATATGTATACTATATATACATACATACGTGACTACAATGTACAATGTGTACGTTCATCAGAAAGCCAATCGTCTTGCAAAAGTGCAATAGAAAACGAACGATATAAATATGTTTTATATACAGTTTTTTTCTTGTTTGAAAGAGCGCAATAAAACACCATTAGAACAAAAAATCAGATCCTAGATAGTTTCAGTTCATAAAAGTTATAAAGATTTGTACGTTCAAGTGGTATGTGAAGGAAACCAATAGTTAAGTCATACCGTTTGGCAAAAGTGAAAACGAACGGTTGTGTTTTTTTAATGTTTTCCTTTCTCAAACTACTCTCATGCGTAAATTATCATCAAAATTAAGTTCAAGAATATAAAAAAGTTCGAATGATAAAATACTACTTATCATCTGATTTAGATTAAGCAGAAATGCTTAAGAACGCTTCTGTTTTGAAAACCACACGTTTATATAAAGTACCATCAGAACTAAATATCCAAACCTGAAAATAAAGTGCCAGATCAAAAGAATTATAAGATTTGAAGCAAAGGATATATACGCTCATCAGTTACGAGTATGAAGAAAGCTATTCGTTTTGCAAAAGGGAAAGAGAAAACAAACGATATAAATACGTTTTGTTTTTTTTTTAAATAGTGTCTTTCAAAACCCAGACGTTTCTATCAAACACCATTAGAATCAAATATCAGATCCAAAATACTGTCAATTCATAAGAATTATGAAGATTTGTACGTTCAAGTAGTATGTGAAGGATGCAAATAGTTTTGAGTCATAGCGTTTGGCAAAAGTGAAATAGAAAACGAACGATTTTGAATGTTTACCTTCCTCAAGTGCCATCAGAATGAAATATTAGAATATAAAAAAGTGCCAATTCAAATGAAGTTTTCTTCTATAATATCTTTAATACCATTTATCATCTCTTTTAGATTAAACGGAAATCCTTAAAAAGATTTAAATTATCACTTCCAAACATCTAGAAAATAAATCTTTCTGACGCCATACAACATTTGAAAATACAACAAAAACAACATGTATAAAAGTTATAACATTTTATATAAATTTAACTTTTTAAGTGATATAATGTTCATACATCTGTAGGTTTTTTAATAAAATTTTTTACGTTCCATTTTTACTGCTTAAAATTTATTGCTTTTCATTAATGTCACAAAATCGATTTTCTTTTAAATTCCATCCGTTTCCTTTCCATAAAATTTTCTCAAGTATTTCTTCTCTACTGCTCGTAGCTGCAAACAATTGACTAAACTGACCTGGTAATAATAAAAAAATTGAATTTCTGTTTCTATTGCGTCAGCAGCATTAAACATAAAACACAAGACATCAAAAGTCAGATGAACAAAGAAAAAGCGACATGTATTATCAAATTGTATGGTGTCATAACGTTAAAGCATTAAATGTGAAATTATAACAACAAAAGTACATTAAAGAGAACTGTCTCATATTGTTCTCTTTCTACACTTTAAGAAATTATTTTGATATAAAGTTTTTGTTTGCTCTGCCTTAAATTATTTTACAATTACAAACAAATGGGTATATTTATAAAAATTAAAATGAATTTGAAATGAGTTGTGTTTCGAAAGTTTCTTACAAAATTTTGTTAAAATTCATTTCATATACACGATACTCGACGGAAAGTTGTAATACTCGCAGTAGTCCAGGCGATGTGGCAACGTCTTGTTGATACCACATGTTATTCAAAACCAAAGCATGCAGTTGTGGCGTTAAAATTTTTTCAATCATATCTCGATATTCCTTGTGGAAAGCGACAAAAGGTTTTTAAAGACCCATTAGAGGTAAGCCACCTTTGCGAACTTCAACTACGGACTGGGCAAAAGCCGATTCTGAAAAGGAGACGGTATATGTTAATCATTTGAGGAACGTTTTTATAAATTGTACAGCAAATTATACAGCTGAATTAACGCCATATGCTGCTAGACGGTCTGTGTCTTTAAGACTTAAGCATTAAACACATAGACCACAGCAGACTTCACTACAGCAAATGCCGCAACCGATAATTGTAGTCCTGTAGTCAACTACTGAATTATGTTGAACACGGCAGCATTATAAATTCATTTTATTAAACTATATTTCAGTGTGGCCACCCTAGATTTTTTAGCTATACAAAATTCTGTGCTTGACAGAAGGAGCTGTTTATATCGAATTTTCATGAAAAAAGTACTTCTTTTTAAAGAAAAGAAAGTCTTAAAAATTTAAATTCTACCTAAAATATCTTTTCTTTGCTATGCTTAATACGGGATTTCAAAGTTGAAAATCCGATTAGGATATATCTTTTGATCTATAGTGAGAACACTATTAAAGAATTGAAATTTTTCAAAAATTCATACCCGTCTCTTATAAAATATTTCGTCAATTTTCGTCTCTGATTACTATGATACGCAAGTCAGGGAAATATCCCAATAAAGAATCATATAGACCAATAAATCTACTGCCAAGTATTCCAAAACTATTCGAATAATTGCTAATGGCGAAAATGACTCTAATATTGAACGATTTTTAACACTGGAGGCAACTTTAATTGGACTTTTGGGCTAAACACAGCACCACAGAACAAATACACAGACTAGTAAATATCATAAGAAAGACAAAAAGTATTGTTCAGCTCTTTTCATTGACGTTTCTCAAGCTTTTGATAAAATGTGGCACGACGGTTTGGTGCACAAAATAAAGTTGGGCTTGCCTGCAAACACTCACAAGCTTCTGGAAAGCTATCTGGTCGGGAATTTGTCATCAGAGAAGCCGATATTTTAAAACAATCGATGTTGATTTACGTACTTTAAATATTGCATGTTTGTTTCTTTGTGTATTATGTTATCAGTTTTATCTTGTTTAGGTGAATGTGTATATTGTACATTTTTAACAAGCAGATCAACAGCTGCACACTGGGTTCGATAAGACAAAATATTCTTAACAATATGTTTACTATTTCAACAATCTCACGTAACTTGATTCGGCGATCATTCATGACGATATCGAGGATTTTTTGACGGTGTTTGTTGAAGTGCTTGTTCGGCCGCAATTTAACAATACAATATTTAACCAAGTAATCTGAAGTAGCAGACTCGCCGTAATGTTTGTCAAGCTTTTCTTTTGTCTCTTTTGCCGTTTTCCCTTAGTGTTTAATCACTGCACGAAATTCACTTTTTTCCACTTTTCAAGAAACACAAAAGCAACTAATCGATGAATTTCAGTGAAGTTTTAACAGCTGACGTTTGACAGATCGGAATTTCCCAAAAAAATAAATAAAAATGTGTTTGTGCTGCCATATAGCGCTAGGTAGTTCAATTCTAATCCGCTCTCGTACATATGTTGATAAATAAATAAAAAATAGCTGGGGTAATCACCGCATACGATATCGTATTCACCGCATACGATATCGTATCGAATAACATTACAATACATATAGCTTATGGCAAACGATGCCGATTGTATCGTAAATTAAACAAAATATAATAGATTGAAGACCATATCGCTCCTTTATTGCAGCATAATCATATATCAAAAATTTAACTTTTCGAGTTAATAGTGCAGAACTATTAACAGCACTACCTTTTATATTGTGTTAAAAATTTGTTCAAATTACTTTTTTTATACTGTTTACTTTAAGAGATATTTTCGAAAAAAATTTTCTAAGATTTGTATTGAAACTAAAAATTTGAAATGCGTTTTTCTCGAAACAAGTTTTTTTTTTAGTTATAACTATGTTGCAATAAAGGAGCGATATGTTAGCTAAAAGTACGAATACAAAAAAAAAATATTTTAACTTTTTATATTGTTGTACTCGTATACAATTTATCAGATATCGTATGCCTTGATACCAAAGTGAAAAATTTCGATAATTTTGCTCGATATCGTATGCGGTAATTTGGCTCCGGGTGTGTTACTGGCAGCAGAATGCTGTAGTTCTAGGACACACTGTATAGATATACTTTGCGCCCCACCTTAAAAAAAATTTATGTTGCCATACTTTTTATATAGTAAAAATCGCCAGTTTTAGGACAAAATTCGTTAAATCGTCATTTTGCTAAATTTGAGCATTGAAATCCTCAAAGTGATTATTTATCATCAAATCTGTCGGCATGGTCTGGTTACATACCCTGATGAAAGGATCTGCATATTTGACATTTAATGTAAAGTTTATCAACGTTAAATAAAGTTTAATAGTTTGTTTTATCTTTTCTTGTTTTATATTCTCTTCGTGACTTTAAAGAAATTTCTTGTTGAGAACATTTGTTTACATTAACTTCTGCTTAAGCCTACATTTGAGTTTCTGCCTCTCGTATTTACTTTTTGGTTTAATGTTACTTTTAGTGTTTGTTTAACAGCCGTCGGAGGATGTGCGTTGGAAAAGCATTGCGTTGCGCCTACAGTTGAATGTATTTGAAAGAACATGGTACTAGAATTTTTATAACTAACTCTGTAAAATTGCAAATATTTTATCTTAAAAGGCATTTAAAAAACTTGCATTTATGTTTCTACCAGAGACTTTTCTTTTTGCCGCATTTCCTCTTGTTGCTTGCCTGCCATGCATCATCCATCTTTTACATTTGTCCTTTCTGCCATTTATATATTTTTCTTTTGTTCGACAAATAAGAAGAAACTTGTGAAAAAAATGTGCTCCACTAAGTATAAAACTAACAATGGTTTTAGTGAGTCGAGTTGTTTCATATCTTTTTTTCTTGTTGCCTGCTTTTTTTTTTGCAGTGGAGCAGCAACACAATGGCTAAAAGACACAAGAACGAACGTTCACAAAAACTGAATTTATAGAGAGTTTTTGTTTTTTTTTTATTAAAAGAAAGTAAAATAAAATAGTAGTCTAAGAAAAAGCTGTGACTACTGCCAGTGAAAATTTAATTTATCAAATTTCCTTTCTATTTTCATGCAACTGCAAAGAAATGAAAAATCTTGAAAGGGTTACATTTTTTGCCAACATATACATATTTCATTTTTGGCTCGTACGAGTACACAAGCATTTCTTTCTGTGTGCTTTACGCAGAGATAAAGACTGGACAATTTTTAAAATTTCTGTGCTCCTTAAAGCAGCATATCATGGTCGATTGGATTGGCTGTTGTTGGAAATGAAATACTGGAAAATTTATTACTCTAAAATAAAGCAAATTAAATTAAAGGGAATTAATTGCTAAGAGACTGTTAAACGTAATAAAAGTATTCAATTAAGAAGTTTAAAAACAAAGAAGATTTTTTCTTGTTTCAGCTTAACAAATGACCTGTTCTTAAAAATCGTCTCGAAGAGATTTGAAAAAAAAAAAAAAAAACAAATATATGAAAGAACAAAAGTATATCCTGCTTAAAAGTAAATCTAAAGCCACTATTGAATGGCTGTTTTAAATCTGAAACTACAACAGGGAACATCTTAATATTGGTCAAAGTTTTGGGATTTACGCAATTTCAATATTTATGCAATAATATTAATACGTAAAACTTTGTGTATTACATTATAACTTTAAAAGAGTCTAATTATAACATATACAGGCATGTTCTGAGAAACGCAAATCGCTTAAATTTAGCGTTTTCGATTTGAAAACGCCAAATAGATGTTCTGAGAAACCTATAACGCAAGAAGTATGGTTTTGCGATTTGAAATCGCCAGATAGGTGTTCTGGAAAACGCATATCGCTTAAAATTGGCGACTTCAACTCGCATGAGTATATTTTTTTTTTTATCTTGTACCAGTACTCAGGGCATGACCCCTACAGATGCAGTGCATTGTACCAGAACTAGGAAAATAGGTTGTGAGGAGGTGGAAAGAGGGAGTAGTGTTTGTGCACATTTGACTTGAACTTTCCAACGCTATAAAAGACAAGAAACACGTCTGCAGCAACTTGTTCCACAGACGAAACGTACGGCTGAAAAACGAATTCTCTCTGCAATGCGTAGTATGATTCCCTAGGCAATCGACCAAAAATGGAGCTCTGGACGATGAACGCGTGCTACGTAAAAATGTGCGAGTTTCGGGAACAAGACGCCTGATCTCGTCAGAGCAAAATCGATTGTAGTAACGATAGAACAGAGTAACGCACCCTATACTGGGTCGATGCTCCAGTGAGTCAATAGAGTTGGATAACCTACTGCCAGCGATGAGCTTCTTCGCCCTCTCCTGCACACGATCGAGTAATCTGAAAATAGACTTGCATGTGTATATTGAAGTGAACTGACTGAATTTGCTAAAACTGAATTTGTAAAAGGCAATAAAATTACTTACAATTAAAGTGCAATATGTTGTCTTTTTATTTCAATAAAAACTTGAAAGAATTTTACACATTTTCAATTAAAAAAAAAACTGAATTAAAAATTTTTTTATTTGTTGTAAATTTTTTTTTTTTCATTTTATATAAATACCACATACATAAATACGTATGTAAAACACATGTTGTATTTTTTTGGAAAAAACTCCGAAACGCCAGTAAAACACGCCTTCATTAGAACACCTAAAAATCAAAATAAGCGTTTTTCAGAACGCTTTGCGGTTTCAGATCGCGCCTTCTCAGAACATGGCTGATAATTCGTAATTGTCGCTTATCTTTTACTTTTGGGTCGAAAGTTGTTATATGCCGACAGGATTCAAATCACAACGTAACATCTGATCAATTACGATTTGCGAAACATCAGGTTGTTGTGAGCAATCGTAAATCTATTGCGCCGAATTCTCCTGCACACTCTTGTGGACAGAAACAGGTCTTCGTTATAATACGAGTGGTGGTTGTTTCTCTAGACTTCCCAATAAAGTCATTGTGATAAGCTTAGAATAAGCATTGGAAAATAACCATAATTTTAAAATCTCGTGAGCTACGTATGTTCGATTTTCGCATTTTTTTTCTGTTATTTTGGTATTAAACATCTGCAGCGAGTAAGTTTTTTCCTCATATGTGAAATTCGCTGTCGAATGTAGTATATACTTAGAGTACAAACAGGGCAGTGAAGAGAATGTTGTTTTAGTAAATACCAACAAGCAAGTAATCGAAGAAGGGTTTAGTAGTGACTTCAGTGTTGCCAGGAGATATTTAGTAAAATCCCAACCATAGCGCATAAAAATCGTTATTTTTCCCTACAATCAAAAAAATATTTCCTTACATTTATCCCTACGCAATTATTCATTTCAATATTGCGCAAATAAATTATTTTAATACGATTTTTGTGTTTATTGTAAACTCAACCAGGTATAGGTTAGGTTAGGTAGGCAGGCCGCTGGATAACCCGGAATAATCTAGGTTGTCCAGCTCACTTGGGTCCTGTAGTCGTTCCCTTTGTGGTTGCCTGAAAAAATAAAATAGTGGAGTGAAGAGAAGAAGTTATAGGAAAATGCTAGTGAGTGGAAAGGATGGGCGGGGATGGAAAGGAGATGCGGGAACCTTTTAGTGTAGTGTTACATGCTGCTATACTAGCCATCCGCTGCTTCTTATGAAAGAGGCTAGCGCGGTCGGTTTGATCGAGGCCAGACAAGATAGGCTATTGAAACTCCGCTCGCCTAAGTGTCTTAGACGATGATGCTCCAATGCCGGGCATGTGCCAAGGGGGTGAAGGATCGTCTCCTCCTCCTCTTCGTCTTGGCAGCTTCTACAGAAGTCGTTATGAGGTAGTCCTAGTCTCCTGGCATGGTTCCCAAACGGGCAATGGCCAGTGATGACTGCTACAGTCATAACCAGGTATAACTTTTTTCTAAAAAGTAAATCAGTTAAATTAGTGTAAAAAATATAACTTAAACGATTGCAATGATTAAAAATGTATATACATAAATAAATTCTTTGAAGTAACTTGGTCTACATTTTAATTCAAACTGGTACATGCGACGCAATATGTAAGAATATCACAACTTTGCAGGAGTTGGGAAAAACACAGCAGAAACTACACTGAAAAAATTCTGTTCAGAAATTCTCTGAATTATGACATTACTTTTATGAATTGTTTCATTATTTTTCAACCATTGTAACTTTTCATAGAAATAATGAAACAAATTTCGTTAGATTATTTGAATGAAAACCTTCATAAAAGTGATGAAACATTTTAATAAAAACCATGACTTATTTTCATTAAAAGTATGAAAGAGAAATCATATGATTAGTGAAATAATTTCTCTAGATCAAAGAATCAATTTCATAAAGCACATGAAAACTGTACATTAAATTAATGAAAAAGTAACATTTATTTAATGAAATAACTTCTTTGTACTAATGTAATATATTCATAGATATATGGAATAACTTCATTAAAAATATGAAACTCCCTCATAAGGTCAATGAAGTTATTTGATTTATATAATTTTATTATTCATTGAGTACCTGAAAAATTTACATTAAATCATAAAATTTACATTATATATGAAACTCATAAATCTAACTTTTTGATAAAAAAAAAACTGGACATTTTCCTAAACTCTAGCTTAAGATTAATAAATGCCCATTTATATGTTTTACCAAATTCAAAGTTTTCTAAAAAAAATTAAATTTTATTGCAGTCATAAATTCAATGATTTTTATTAATTAAACTATGAAACTTAATGAAACAATTCTAATGGAACTGTTTCATAATATATATAATTTTTCATGCATATTGTGAAAAGTTTGCATTGGATTAATGAAAAAAATTTAATGAAACAGTTTCATAAAATATATGAAGGATATTTATTTCAGTGTAGTTTCATCAATATGCGACTTTTATTATATAATTACGTGTAAAAGCTCTTTGTTTATTTCATTAAATCTCTGCGACGGGTTGTATTTATGTAAAATTTGTTAAAACCATTAATAAACTTAAATTCGGGAAAAATACGAGTAAGGGTCTTTGTACTGAGACCAACGATATATAAATATCCAATCACTTAACATGCTTAGTTAGGAGATCTTTGTGATTAAAGTTTTTGACTTTTTTTTTTCAATAAAAAGCTTGCACATCTTGGAATGATATGGAATTTGAAATATGTCCGTTGGAAGTTATAGAAAAAACGACTTTGATCATTTTGGTGGAATTGGGAAATATTTAACGCTGTATATAAACTGGACGAAAATACACCGATATCCAATTTGGGTAACGATATTTCCTCATAGTCGGAAAAATTATAATAGTATAATAACAAATTAGAATGTTAACCATTCGTGACAATTTAAAAATTCCCTACAATAAGTCAAATCCAGTGCTTTTTTCCCTACATCTGGAAATAAACAAATAAATCTGTAAAAGGGAAAAATCCCTACGCTTGGCAACACTGAGTGACTTCAACATACATATGTTATTATTATTTGCGTTTAATTTGGCCACACTGCGGCTTGGATATGTTTCAGCTAGCGCTATTTGCTTTGCGTAGATTTATGTGTTCCCAGACAGATTTTGCTTGTGTTATTAATGGTTGAAATAAATTTTAACGATTTTAAAACAGTTTTTTTTTTTTTTGCTTTTATCCTTTTTTTTAGTCTCATTGCATTAATTGCTTAACAGTGACTATTAATTTCATTTTTCATTTTAACTAAAAAACTCGGTGACACAGACTCAGTGGAGCAACCACAACAATGTTAAAAACGTCAGAATATAAGAAATATAAAAAAGCGAATGAATGAAGAGACGGAATTAAATTCAAAACTTTTTATTGTCTGACAGCTAAAATAGCTACATTTTTGTAATGTGCTTAAATTTTAACAGATAAATAAAATATACAACTGTACTAAACAAAAGAAACTGCTGCAAAAGGACGCGAAAATAAACCTGAGAACTGATTCTATTATAAACTTTTTTTTCAAAGAAAGCACTTCAAAAAACCAACGAAAATTTTGAACTTTAAGAAATTGCTGCAAAAGGACGCGAAAATAAATCTGAGAACTGATTCTATTATGAACTTTTTCCCAAAGAAAGCACTTGAAATGACTAACGAAAATTTTGAACTTATTTTCAAAGAAGCAACAAAACAAATTGACCGCGAAATATTATCAATTTCTTAATACTAAAAGAATATTGAATAAATTCTCCTATTAAAATCACAGAAAAAATTATAGTAAAAATAAAATCAACAACATTTTTGTCTGAAAAAATAATTTGTTTGCATGATGTGCATAAATATCCATAAAATAACCTTCTTGGATATCGTATTTTGTTGTTGTTTAAAAAAATATTTGTTTTCGATCAATAATTATGTTTACTAAACTTTTGTTTGCATTCACGAATTCCTTTACTGGTCCGCATCTAAACAGTTTATTAACTGATTCAACGAATTTCGTCATTAACTGACTTTGAAATTTTTTTTCTCATGTGAATGATTCTTAATTTTTTGTTGAGATATTATTGCAAATGTTAAAAGATATAATTTAAATAAGAGCGTAGTGTATTCGGCTGGGTCGAATTTAAAATAGTCTTCACGATAGTCATGTAAATATATGTATTATACATATGTCAACTAAATATGCTCGAATGTATATGGACCGATATCGGAAATTTTCACTTTCTATATCTCAGTAACCTGCATTTATTACCGCAGCTGCTTTCAAGCAAAAAAAAAAATTGCTTCATAAGAAAATCGGTTTGGACTTTGAGTATATATCGACCGATATCGGAAATTTTCATTTTCTGTATTTTAGTAACCTTTTATAATCAGAACTGCTTTTAGGCAAAAAAATTTTTTTGATTGAAAAATCGGATTAGGCTATATATCGGGCATATAATGACCGATATCGGAAATTTTCTGAATTTTAACAACCATTAGCTGGGGGACAACTAGCTGTTTCGTAGTCGCTACACTACTCATCAGCACCCACTGGGATTCGAACTCGGGATCATGTGAACATGATATATTTTTAATACGGCCGCTTTAACCACTTCAGCCACCGAGCTCTTTAATTATTCTTACGTTAATGTTTGCCACATATTGATCACATATATGCACATACACATACCATTAGCTGGTCCCCCAGCTAATGGTATTCAATTATTTTTTCTGTTCTTCTTTGGTCTTACTGTTTCACAGCAATTATTGTTATAATTAAAAATAATCCTTCTTCTTGACTGAAGTTGGACTCGAACTCGCAACTAGTTAATCTCGTACATATGTATATAACTAAAAAAGTTCACTCATTAATAATTTAACAACCTCCTATTATAATCGGAACTGTTTTAGGCAAAAAAAAATTTTTATTGGAAAAATTGGTTCAGACTATATCTCGGATATATATAGACCGATATCGGAAATTTTAATTTTCTGTATTTTAGTAAACTCCTTTTATAATCACAAAAGCTTTTAGAAAAAAAAAATTATTTCATTGAAAAATCGGATTAGGCTATATCTCGGGCATACAAGGACCGATATTGGAAATTTTCTGAAGTTTAGCAACCTCCTTTTATAATCAGAACTGTTTTTAGAAAAAAAAATTTTTTTCATAGAAAAATTGGTTCAGACTATATCTCGGATATATATGGACCGATATCGGAAATTTTAATTTTCTGTATTTTAATAAACTGCCTTTATAATCAGAACTGTTTTAAGGCAAAAAAAAAAAATTTTTTTTCATGGAAAAATTGGTTCAGACTATATCTTGGATATACATATGTATATGGACCGACATCGGAAAGTTTAATTTTCTGTAATTTAGTAAACTTCTTTTATAATCATAGCTGCTTTTAAACAAAAAAACATTTTTTTCACGGAAAAATCGCTTTAAACTATATCTTGGCTATATATGGACCGATATCGGTACTTTTTAATCTCTGTATTTTAGTAAACTACTTTTGCTTTTAAACAAAAAATTTTCTTTTCACAGAAAAATCGGTTTAAATTATATCTCGGTATATATCGATCGATATCGGAAATGTGCATTTTCTCTATTTTAGCAGACTCCTTTTATAATCAGAACTGCTTTTAAACAAAAAAAAAAATTTTTTTTTTTTCACAGAAAAATCGGTTTAAACTATATCTCAGGTATACTCGTATATGCACCGATATCGGATATTTTTATTTTCTGTATTTAATTACTAGAATTTCTTTTGAGCAAAAAAAGTTGCTGAAGTTCGCTTTTGCGACATTTTCATTAAAAGATCGGATCGGATTTCGTTATACC
The DNA here is from genome assembly GCA_914767995.1 of Thecocarcelia acutangulata. Lineage (NCBI taxonomy): Eukaryota > Metazoa > Arthropoda > Insecta > Diptera > Tachinidae > Thecocarcelia > Thecocarcelia acutangulata. The sequence continues at coordinate 32,245,806 of OU612097.1, forward strand.
TTGGACCAATATCAGGGGAATTTTTTTTTGCCTTTTAATCGAAAAGCCAAATAATCATGTAGAATAAACATTTTTTTTTTAAATTTCGTACAAAATTAAAAACAATGGATTTTTCGGAATTTTGCATATATTTCAGCTCTACGTGAAGCGATTTTACTGAATTTCAATAGCAAACCCATGAATCGATGGGGTAATAGAATAGCTTTTAGGTCTAATGCTGTTTTCAGAAATGGTATTTCAACGACGGACAGACGGACTTCGCTTAATCGAATTTTCTATCAATGCTGATTCTCAATATGTATACTCGTACTTTGTAGAGTCGTAAATGAAAATTGTAGAAATTATAAACGGAATCACAAACTTATATAAGTATATCATTTACATTTTTGTGAAGGGACTTAAACAATTCTTTTGCTTAAAAGCAGTTCTGATATTATAAGAAAACAAAACGAAAATTCAGATATTGGTCCCCGAGATATAGCCTAAACCGGTGTGTCCATGAAAATGTCTCGTAAGCGAACTTTTTTAGCTTAGAAATAGTTGTGGTAATAGACGGAGGTTACTGAAATATAAAGAATGAAAATGTCCAATATCGGCCCATATACACTGAGATATAGCTAAAACCGATTGTTCCATGAAAATTTTTGTTTTTGCTTAAAAGCAGATTTGGTTATACAAGCAGGTTACTTAAATACAGAAAATGAACATTTCTGATTTCGGTCCATATATACCCGAGATATAGCCAAAACCGATATCGGCTAAGATATAGCTAAAATCGATTTTTCCATAAAAAAATTTTTTTTTGCCTAAAAGCAGCTCTGGTAATAAAAGCAGGTTACTAATATACAGAAAATTTAAATTTTCGATATCGGTTCATATATACCCGAGATATAGTCAAAACATATTATTTCATGAAACATTTTTTTTTTTGTTGCTTAAAAGTAATTGTGGTTCTAAAAGGAGGTTACTAAAATGCAGAAAATGAAAATTTGCGATATCGGTCCATACATACCCGAACATATTTAATTCATCAGACACGCTTAAATTTAGCGTTTTCGATTCGAAAACGCCAAATAGGTGTTCTAAGAAACGTATAACGCAAGAAATGTGGTTTTGCGATTTCAAATCGCCAAATAGGTGTTTTGGAAAACGCATATCGCTTAAAATTGGCGATTTCAGCTCGCATGTTTATATTGAAGTGAACTGATTGAATTTGCTAAAACTGAATTCGCAAAAGGCAATAAAATTATTCATAATTAAAATTTAATATGTCTTCTTTTTATTTCAATAAAAAGTTGAAAGGATTTTACACATTTTCAATTAAAAAAACTAAATTAAAAATTTTGTCTATTTGTTGTCAAATTTTTTTTTATTTATTTAACTACCACGTACAAATATACGCATGTAAGACACATGTAGTATTTTTTCGGAAAAAACTCCGAAACGCCAGTAAAACGCGCGTTCCGTAGAACACCTAAAAATCAATTAAGCATTTTTCAGAACGCTTTGCGGTTTCAGAAGGCACGTTTCTCGGAACATGGCTGCATATTTGCAATATGAACCACGTAACTATTGTGAAGGGTATTCCGTCCTGCCGAATATACTATACTCCTACTTGTTTTCTTTCTGCTTTAATCAAAAGTTATTGATCACGGCAATTTATGTTATAATTAAAAATTATAACATAAAATCCTTTTTGGCCGAAGTCGGATTTGAGCTGTAACCAGAAAAATTACATCATATAATATTAAAAATATTTAATAAGAAAAGTTCAACTATTTTTCATAAGTGCTTTTTCAGACATATCTAATTTCCTTTTGTTTAAAAAATATATTTGCTTTCGATCAATAATTATTTTTACCAAACTCTTGTTTGAATTCAAGAACTCTTCTACAAATCCATGTTCAAAAGTGCAATGATTGATTCAGCGAATTTCGTTATTGAAAATTAAAAAAAAAAAAAAAAAAACTCTGTGTACGATGAGACATGTTTAAATTTGTCTTGGCATGAACATAAAAACCTAAAATCAGCCATGTGTAGTATTACAAAAAAACCGCTAAATAAAAAAAAGTGAAATAAAATGGACGTAATTTGATAAACAAGAATTCATCCGTACGAAGCTCCAAACCCCACCCACCCCATATAGGGAACGAAACCACTTTGTGATTTAATTTTTCTAGTAGATTAATAGGCAATTTTACTCATGAACACATCCGCAATAGTATTTAGCTGCTTGAAAAGACAGGACTTCTGAGACCATCTTCGCTTCAACTACTTAATTATATGAATAAATGCTTTTAAGCTTGGCAACAGTCCTGACTGATTTCATGAAATTTATGCCGTTTTTCTTAGCAAGCCAATGTGTGTGCGTTTCACATCTCAAACCCTCTGAGATGTGGATTTAATATATTTTGCTTTCCCCATTTAATTTAAATTAATGTTGGTTTATTCTAAAATATGCTTTTTATGTCAACCTTTTCATACAATAAATAAAACGCGCATATTTCTCTTAGAGTTCCCTGGTGGAAAGTATTGTTGGTGTAACCTTGACGACTATAGCAACGGGGAGGTGTTCAAAGGTCATGCAGTTTTCTTAAATGAACAATCGCAATCAAATTTGTATGCACTTTATGAACATATTTTTATTAGAGGAAATATAAAGGGCAGGAGTAAAAATATCCTTGAAGGCTTCATGCAAAACAAACACTTGTGTTAAGGAAAGGGTTATAGTCATGAAAATATCATAAACGGTTCAAGGTACTTATGTCTTAATTCCAAGCAAAAACAATTGTTTAAATAAAACTTTGAAAAACAAAAAAATTTTCGAATATTCCGTATATTCATTACTAGTCTAAACACACTAGTCTAAACACACTAGTTGCTGCTCCATTTTATTGGCGAAATTTAAAAAAATATGCATTTAAGAAGAGAATAATTCTTTACTTTTATTTCTGGTGTAAAGGAACAATAATTCTTTTCCTCTAAAGGAAGAATACTTATTTTCCTTTAGTCATTGTACATAAGTGTAATTTTTTATTTTAATTATTTATTTAAGTCTATAGACTATAAGTCCTTACAGACTAAAGAAAATATATAAAGGAGTACAATTACGTATTTAAGTACAAAATTATTTTTCGTTTTAGAACATCATTAGATTCAGAGATATCGATAATATGATAAAATTTGTTGAATATTTCACATATGCGACGAAAGGGATCATTGTTAGCATAGACGGGCCTGTGATAATCTACACTTAGTAATTGATAGTTACGGGTTGCTCTTGTTGGTACACAGAAATTTATTTTGCTCAGCAGAAACTTTGAATCAACTTCACCGCGAATCAATCCAAAGAAGAAAGAGATACTAAGCATGGTTCGACGACTTTTCAAAGTTGGTAATTTAATCAGTCCAAGCCTACTTTCATATGATGGCAGCACATACGAGTTCCATCCAAGACCCCGTAGACAGAAAATAAGAAATTGTTTTTGGATAGATTCAATACTATTTATGTAAATGGTGAAGTAAGGATCCCATATAATTGATCCATATTCAAGAATAGGGCGAATCAAGGAAATATAAAGTTGCTTTGTAATGTAAGGGTCTGAAAATTCTTTAGACCATCGTTCCATAAATCCAAGAACTCCACAAGCCTTGTTAACAGTTAGCGCAATGTGATCTCGAAAATCCAGCTTATGATCAAGGATGAATCCCAAATCGGTAATAGTGTTAACTTTTTCAAGCATTATTCCATTAATGTGATAAGAATAATTTGAGTAGTTGCTTCGATAAAATGACATTTGTTTACATTTTTTTATGTTAAGGTACATAAAATTAAGTTTGCACCATTCCACAAGTTTATTGATATCGGCTTGAAGTAGAAGTTGGTCTTTGGGGTTATTTAGGTGTTTAAATAGTTTAACATCATCAGCATACATTAAAATTCTTGAGTGCAAGACAACAGAGGGCAGATCATTAATAAAAAGGGTAAATAACAACGGGCCAAGATGGCTTCCTTAGGGAACACCAGAAGGAACATCCAAATTTATCGATAAAACGTTTCTAAACTTGACTTGTTGGGTTCTGTTGGAGAGATATGAACGAATCCATTTAAGTGTTGTACTGCTAAATCCCATTAACGAAAGCTTGTGTAACAACAGGTCGTGGTTTACTTTGTCAAATGCTTTACTAAAATCCGTGTAAATTACATCCGTTTGCTTGCTATTTAAAAATCCATCATTTACGATAGTGTCTAGCTAATTACTCATACTGTATTTAAAATCAATTCCAAACGCAAATACAGTGATTCTTGTAATCCTGTATGAAATAAGAAATGTGAAATTAGTCATAAGCATATACGAGTGTTTGGTAGGGAATTCACTAACCAATAGGGTCATTACTTGCATTATAGGGCGAGCCACAATTTGCAAAGTGGCTAAGAGCGGACTCCGTAGGGATGTCATTCTGCCTCTTTCTTTAAAAATTTTAGCCCTGAATTCATTATTAGTGGAATTAGATTCCATGTTGCGGTGGCTGTGCCGACTATAGGTTCACAGCAACTGAGCTCTGTACTAGGCTTGTACCGGGGGGTCAAATTTTAAGGGCCGATGTTGAATGTCAACCACACCTCAACGTTAGGTTTTTTTTCTGCATTTCATTTGAAATTCTCAATTTCAGAGTAATTCAATTTCAATCATAGTAATACACACAATAAAGCAGCGCGTTAAAGTTATTCAGGCTTATTATGAAAATGGGCATACCAAATCAAAACGCATACCATGCACTTCGTGTTTTTTTCAGTCAATTTGGACGATTAACCAAATATGCGTACAATAGAAATATCGTGGAAAAATTTGAGCAAAATATTGCTGCTGTTCGCGATAGTGTGGGTGAAGAGATATCCACCTCAATTCGCCGTCGTGCCCAACAACTACGCCTCTCACGCTCGGCATTGATGAACATTATGTATAAAGACTTGCATTTAAACACTTACAAGGGGCAACTCACTCAAGAACTAAAGCCTGTTGACTATTCCAAGTCTCGTCAATAGTCAGAATGGTGACAAGAAATGTAAATTTTCGAAGAAAATCATCTTCAGTGATGAGACAAATTTTCACCTCAGTGGTTTCCTGATTAAGCAGAATAAACTTTTTATGGCCCGAATTGGAAGGTATGGAGGTGGGTGATATGTGATTTCAACATGACGGTACTACTTGATACACAGCTAACGAAACAATAGCTCTTTTGTGCGACAAATTCAATCGCCGTGTTATCTCGCATAGTGGCCGCCAAGATCGTGTGATTTGACGCCGTTGGACTTATCTCTTTGGGGTTATTTGAAAGTAAATGTGTGCGTCGATAAGCCAGCAATAATTCAAGAGCTAAAAGAGGAGATAATTCGGCGCATTAACGGCTTAGAGCCTCAATTATGCCGCAGCGTTATCAAAAATTTATACCATCGGATGGTGGTGTACCGTCGAGGTCGCGGCAACAATTTAACCGATATTTTGTTCCGTGCATAATTGAATTGTACATCATAATAAAAAGAAATGATAATCATTCCTAAATACTTTTGGCCTTATGTATAATAAAAAACCTTGTGCTAACTAACTAGCTGCTATCTTTCCCTTATGGGAATTTACACACATTTGATTATACATAAGGCCGTTTGTGTTTTATTCAAAATCAACATCGACCCTTAAAATTTAACCACTCTCCATTCCAAGATATCGGATTCCATCGTCTGCGCTGAGATTAAACTATCAGAGCGAAATATCTAAGTATCTGTCTTGATTCCAAACTATCCTGATCCACTCAAGGGCATACAAGGCGGTTGTTGCCTTACTCTTGTGTAGGAGGACCATTATAAAGACCTGGGGAATAAACCTCTGGATTTCTTACTGGCTATTCGACATGGTTGTTAAGCCTACTTTAATGTAAAAGTCACTCGTACGGTAGAATTCGTTGGCGAAGCCATCTACTGCAAGGTATTAGAAACGATAATGCGCAAATCTGCTTTGATGGTGACTGATGATTCCGGTACTACTCTATCGAAACCACTTTTCAAGATGCTGAACTGGCTGCCGGCTGATCTCATAGTGATGAACTTACCATGAATTCAGTGATCAGGATATGATCAAGCGAGACGTGGAAAGAGGCGACATGTGCTCATGCCTCAGTTATGAAAAGAATTGGGGACCTTCCTAAGAATATTAATTACTGCTTACCGGTTCTACTGCCCGATAAGAGTTTTGATGTAATTTTGTCAAGCACCACTATCTCGTAGATGGTCGGCATAGATCATCAAGAGAACGGGTTTGAGATCTTCACGGATGGATCCAAGTCGGACTCGGGAGTTGTTGGTAGTATCTTGTATGAGAGAAGGATAGGTTTTTGGGCTGAAGAATAAGTGTAGCGCCACGCAGGTGGAACTCTCAGCTATAATGAGGGCAGATAACTGGTTGAGCATCTGCATCAAGGGGATGCAGATGGCATGCGATCCCAATCCCGCTCAAGAGCGTCAGTTTTTAGGCACCGCACAGGACAGATGACCTGGTGTGACTATCAGTCGAATATCAGGACTAACATGGCTCCGGTAACTCGCTTGCCCCGATGGTCGTTGCGTTCTACGGTAGCGATCCTGACGCGACTTTATTACATAACCTATTTTTCTACTTCTGGTACAGTGCACTGCATATGTAGGGATCATCCCCTGAGTACTGGTCCAACATAACAAAAAAAAAAAAAATAGGGACGCTTGCAAGAAGATTAAGTCTTCCATTTAATGATGTCTCTAGAAACTATAGGGACGAGAAGAAAGTAGAGAGTGTTAAGCACTTCCTCTGTTGGTGTCCATCTCTTTTTTATATAAGGACTTATTATGTAGGCGATCTGCCTGTACAATTTGGCAGAAGTATCGAAATCTGATGTAAGTGGAGTGGACTCTTTCGTCCGATGTTCGGGTTGGTTTAGAGTTGCAGTAGTTGGTGTCGTGGTTGGAGTACTAGTTGTTGGTGTTGTAGATGTAGTATTGTAGTTGGTGTCGTGGTCGAAGTATTAGTTGGTGTTTAAGTTGTAGTTCTAGTAGTCGATGTCGTTGTTGAAGTAGTAGTTGATGTTGTATTATTTGTTGCTGTGGTTGGAGTGGTTGGAGTGGTAGTTGATGTCGCCGTAGGAGTGGTGTAGTAGATGATGGTGTACGAGTAGTTGTAGTAGTTGATGCCGTGCTGGAACAGTTAATGGGTTATTTTAGATTTGTAAACATTTATCAAACATTTTGTTATAGATTTTCTAAGCACATCTGAATATGCTCAAGTCTGTTGAAATCGCAAATATGATCTTGCACTACCGTTCAACACATTTTTTTGCTGCAACCTAGGCATCTTCTATTTGCGTTATTGTAGTAATTATATTTTTGGCCAACGTATTTTGTTATTTGCCTTTTGTATATACTTAGCTGGTAATACCTAACATTCTTTATGCCAATAAAAATGCAGAATTTTTATTACATATTTTCCCAACGTTCTTCAGGGGATTCGTATTTTCGTGATTACACAACATTAAACACCAATATATTAAATTATATTAATAACTTATAAATAAAACACAGACATTAATTTCGTTTTGCGCTGTTTTTTATAATCTTCTATTTTCTACATTTATTTCTGGGTGGTCCAGTTAGTTTGATAAGGAGTGAATTTTTTGCTGGGTGAAAAGTTACATTTGTATTTTTTCAATCCTTTAACAAAAAAAAAAAAAAAAAAAAAAAACCATGATTTTTTTGAAATACTTAACAAAAACAATAAATAAAAACTAAGCAACAAATATATAATTCAAATGTATATTTTTTTACTAAATAGCATTTCCTTTTTTTTATATATTAAATAAATGCTTGTTATTATACTGTATTGTTCGAGAGCACTGAAATGTGGAGGGATAGACGAAGCAAAATAAAAAGGACTTTTTGCAAACCTTTTCTTTATCATCTATATATTGTTTTTATTGTTGCACGCAACCAGCATCATCGTCAACATCACGCTACAATTTGCAACATCATAAAAGTTGTCAACATTATAAATACAGTCGCTGGCATTTGAAAATACAAAAAAAGGACAGTCTGTCAGCAGCAACAACAAGGAGACAGTGCAAGTTTTCATAATAATCGTGATTATAACAAATGACGTTTAATTTTTAGTGATTCTGTGTATGTGTGTGTGTGTGTGTATGTGTAGGTGGGAGAGAGAAAGTTTTGTCAGGCGTTAAATGTTTCCTTTTTATTCTGGACTCTTTTCATGGTTTGTTCTTTTTTACCTTGTTCCTGCCTCCAACTATTTATTTAGTTAAAAAAGCGGAAAAAAGAAACCCGTTGATTGGTTAAGTGGGTGTATGCTCTGGTTGTAGCTGTTTTTTGTACCTGTAGCTGGGCAATACAATTCGAAAAAAAAACAACAAAAAATTGCAAGTTAAAACCGCATGACAAAGAGTATTTACATAGAGATGGCCACGCCATAAATGGTTAATTATAAATAAAGCTTTGTTTTTGCCAACGAGGTAATTTGAAGGCATTTGTATCCTTTGAGTCTTAAATTTGGACAGAGTTTAAGCAACTGGTCTGTAGAGTTGGGAGATTATTTTGTATCTCCTGCTCCGTTTTCAAATATGTCGCGCTAAGAAAAACAAACAAAAAATTGTCACTTTTCACAAAAGGGGCTGCTGATCTTTGACAGTTGTTATTGATTTTAATATCAAAACCATATCTGTCGTATTGTTTGTTATTTATTCAGTATGTTTTGCATAATCTCTGCCTCCTGAAGTTATTAACAAAACCTGTGTTATTGCAAAAATTTTCTTACCAAAATGAATATTTCGTTCAAGGCGCTTCTTTCATTACTCAGTAGTCTAACCGTTTGGCGAATTTGTTTCTTACTTAGGTAGCTTCAATATCAGTCCGCCCTCGTATTAATGGGCTTACCAGTGACTACTTATATAGACCCAGGGAGTGAAGCGGTGACGGGATGATCCGCAGATGATTTTCGGTGCAGGTAGTGTTGCTGACAACCTGTTTCCTCGATAGCTTACCACGAAATCTTCCGTGTATGGTCTGGTGGTGATGAGGGCCGTAATAGTCGGTGGTGCGGTTTCCTTGATGGGCTAGGCGAACAGAAAAAATTATGTTGTTGATAAAATTGCTGGTGTTTTGGTTGTTGGCGGCTTGCTTATCCATTTCGTCTGAAGGCTCTTGGGAGCAGTTCATCAAGTAAGTGACGCCAAGGTACAAAACCAACTATCTTGGTTTTATCGGATACTTGCCTCTAAAAGCTCTTGACTAATTGTGTTCATACAGTGATATATAGTTTTCATTGGTCTTTATTTTGTTTGTATTTCATTATTCTGGCTTCTCAAATATGTAGTGTTTTAATGCACTCCCTGAAATCTACAAAGAGTGTTTTGTTGGATTTGTTACTTTTCAGGGCAACTAGAAAGCCTATCAAATATTGTATTATTTAATTGTGTGTTTGAATGTATTCTATGAAGTCTACAAAAATATATTTTTTTTCCGTTGTATTTGGTAATAACTGTCTTGAAAAGTCGCAATTTAAAAAATTTCTTCGGAGGCGCACATGTATTGGAAAAATTTTTTATTAAAAAGCACTTAAAATTAAATGCTGTATTACAACTAAAAATATTCTTAGGACTGCGTTTGCGTCTTTGCTTGCTATTCAAAAAAGAATGACGTGATAAGTAAAGGCCAAACATAACAGAAGCCTTGTTGGCAGACCTGACAGTTTTGCAGAGTTGCGTAAATGCCTCATAGAAGAATTAGCTTTTGTAAAGCTACGTACACACGGTTGTCAGATCTTACAATATTGCCAGTAAAATTGTCTGAAAATGTATTACAATCGTGTGAACTGCCAATTTTTAACTTACAACGTTGTCAGAAAAACTATTGTTAATCAATTGTAAGACAACAATGTTGTCAGGCATCTGACAATCGTGAGAACACTCTTCATCGGCATTGCCAGATAATTGGCTGGTATTGTAAGCTCAGTTTTAATTGTCAGATGTATAAAATTAAGGCACCTGACAATGGCATCATTGTCAGAAAAAAGTTTGATGGGCAACACTGCCAAACAGATGGAGTGGCAATGCCTTAAAACATCTCTGGCAATTTTTTTCATCTAACAATCTGACAACCGTGTGAACTGACAATTTTTGTTGTCAGATGAATTATTTGTGAGACCATAGTCTGACAATGAAATTGTAAGATTTTCTTACGATTGTCTGAACACACAATTTACTTCTGCGGGGCAATTTTTCATTGTCACTATATTGTCAGCATGTTGCCAGATCTTACAATATTGCAACATCTGATAACCGTGTGTACATAGCTTAACAGTAACGCTAGTGTAAGGGATCATCTGCAATTAAAAAAAAGCGCTCCTCATGAGATTCTTAGTAGAGTCTTCTACGATTGAAAACGAAAGTTATATTTGAAAAAAGGAAATAAATCATTGCTACTGTAAAACATCTTATTAGTCCGGTTTTTGCATTTGTTGTAACGTTATTATATTTTCCATTTTGCTTTTTATTTCTACTTATGCTAGAATTATGGCTGCCAAGTGTTTCTTTTCTGCCTCAACATTTCCTCAAACATACAAAGAAGCCTACTTGATTTTAATTGTTTTCTTATTTGATTTCCTTTTTTTCTTTGCAGGTCCTGAAGATGTTTTAAAATTTCTCGGAAATGAAAGTGCTGTGGATCACTTCAAACTGGTAACGCGTGATGGTGACTCTTTGCTAGTGGGTGCAAGGTAAGTTAAATACATTTCTTCCTGTCTTTTTCACTTTTCCTTTTCAAAACAAATTATTCTTTGAACATTTCTAAACGAAGAGGAAGTTTTGTGTTCAGAGCTTGTCATTTTTTGCAATATTCCCTTTTTTCTCCTGTTGGCCTTTTCATATTTCGCTTTAGTTAGATTTTTATTTTTCATATAAACATAAAGAGTAGGGACAAAAAAAAAATGTCATGCTCAAGTTATTTCCGTTTTAGATTTTAATTCATGATGACCCCAAAATGTAGGCAATAGGAAAAGCTTATAAGGCTATTACTTTTTAAAAGTAGGCTATGAAAAATTAATTTCTATAAATTGTATATAACATTGAAGTGTCAAGCGAACTGTAGCAAGCCATATTTTTGTGAAAAGTTAAGTGACTTAACTTTATGTATCTAAATTGAAAAATTATTAAAGTGAACTAGCTATTTTTCTTTAATATTTCGTTTTTCTTCAATTTTTTAGATTTTCATTTGAATGAAAAATATACTAGAACAATACGAGTAAATGTTCAAACCCATTTCCCACTGTTCACAATACGGGATTTTTTCTAACAACACTGCTGTTGAATTTTGCAAAGTATTTCCGTGTTATTTTTTACTCTATGTCAACTCTTTGCAATGCAGGTGTCATTTATTATTTTTTTCATACATTTTGCTTTGTTTTTCCTGAGACTTGAACAATTTATTTTTTAGTTTCAGTTAGTTAAGACATAAAACTACTAGAAAATATTTAATAAAAATAAGTTATGATCCAGGAAGCAAGAAATCATAAGCTTATAACACTAGTGAACGAAACCTACTGGTGTTATTGTGAAAAAAGACTCAGGAGCTTTGACCTATATCGAGTGCTCGACACTCTAAAATTATCGTTAGACTTTCCATAGAAATTTTGAGTTATCGACACATAAATAAAAGTTATCGCTATTTTTTTATAGAAGAAAAATTGTTTTTAACGAAGCCATTTTAGCAACTTATCTATAAACCAGTAAATTTATTAACAGCTCAAAGGGCAGTGGTCTATTTATAGATGCTTGTATTTTTAGACTAATGAATTGAAACAGCTTAATCAAACGAATAATATATGTCTGTGTTTCAAAGATTTTCTTTAGAAAACTTTAAACTTGTATTTTTATTAAATTCTAAACAACAATATTTTCTTTGTTGTCGCCTTTTTGCACAACATCATAAATAAAAGTTGTGTCCTAGTTTAGGAAAAAAATGGATCTTTGTTGTATTCAGTCTTTTTTTTTTTTTTCTTTTGTATTATTTTCGTTATTGTCTATTTATGTGTGTTTTAAAAACTTTATTAACACTCATACTGCTGCAGCTTAAGTTTAAAATGCTCTGGCAAATGTGTTTGTGTGTATCTGTGTTAGAAGTGATTTTCAAAACAAAACAAAAAGGGTAAAAATATAGCTGCAAAAGTGTTTATGTTGTTCTGTTTGCAGTTTTTTCTTCTTTTAGATTTCATAGCAAACGTAAACAGGAAACTCAATTCTATTTTCTTTTTGCACACATTTTTTTGCAATTTTTTTTTTTTTTTAGCTTTGTGCTACATTTTGCTGATATGTATATGGAATACTGACGTTATTAGCCATAAATAAAAGGAATACTGAATAACAAAACACTTGGCTTTTTGTTTTTGTCTATGTAGCTTTTTTAAACTTTTCTTTTTTAAGGTTTGAAATGATAATAATGCTCATCAGAGTGTATGGAATTTAACTTTGTTTTGACAGTTTTTTTTCCTCGTTTCTTCGAGCCAGAGAATTTCAAAATGAATTGTTATAGTTTTCACCATTTTTTTTTTCTTTTTGTTTCTGAGAATTTTCTTTTGTAAATTTTTGAACATAATTTTTTGCAAGCCATCACTACTTAAAATGCTGATATTTTGATATAGAACATCGGGCTTTCAGTTTAGCGTGGCAGCTATCGCATGCCTAAAAGTACACTAGTATTTTTGCTCCAATGTTTAGTGTGATTTTGGATCGTTGTTTTCTCTCCCCTTTTGTTTAGCAGCAGTATATTTTAATTTAACGCGAATACAGATTGTACGAATAATATATATATATATATATATATATATATATATATATATATATATATATATATATATATATATATATATATATATATATATATATATATATATATATATATATATATATATATATATATATATATATATATATATATATATATATATATATATATATATATATATATATATATATATATATATATATATATATATATATATATATATATATATATATATATTCCATTTTATTTCAGCTTATTGTTACATAAATATCACAAAAACAATTTTAAAATTGTTTTGTTAATTCAATTAAATTTATTGTATAAACAACTTTTTGTATTTTGAAACTTTCTTCGAGAGGGAGAAAAAAAAATCATAAAATTTTTAGAATTTTGCTATAATTGAATATAAATAATATTCGTAACCATCTATGGTATTGTAAATCATTTTGAAAGCCTTAAGGTATGCTATAAAATTTTCAGATCGGAAAATAAATTGCAGAATAAAAAAATTTAGTCAACTTTGGTATACAGTGAAACGCAAATGATGATATTCAAAGAGCATTTACACCAGGTAAATGCAAGATTTTTTGCCAAACGTGGTGAATTTTTACTTACTATGGTGACTAAATTTTTGGTTTGGAGACTGGCGATTTAATAATCATGTGGCGAAATAGTTGGCTATTTTTGCAAATATTTTATATTGAATCTGGCATTCCTATTTTATCCAATTGGATTGTTTCCTACCATTAAATGCAATGGATTATGGATAATTGAACACCAGAAAAAGTAAAGTATTTAAGAGAAAATTGTCTCACACATATGAAAAAACTTTTGAAGCAAATGTTGAGCCGCTTACCTGAAACATGAAACTATTTAGAGTTTTTAGAGAATTTGCAATAAAAATGAGGTAATCAAAGCAAAGTTTTCCGTGATTTATGACTCTTTTAAGTCCTGTATAAGCACAAAAATTTCACAGAGCAAAGTTGTGCTATATTAATTTGAGATACTGTTTCAGTTGATTTGATTTTTGGTCTAACATTTATAACTACAAAGACAAAACGGGTATGTTTCATCTTAAAAAAATATCTGGCTGTATTCAATATGTTAGCTATTCCAAGTAGCAATGATTACATAAAAAGAGTATTTTCCATAATGAATTATACGAAACCAAGTTTCCAATATAAGCTTTTTGATGCATTAATAAGGATAATAAATTGTATCCATGTAAATACGGATAAAAACTGTAGCAATAAGTTTGAGTCAACGGAAAACATGTTGAAAAAGTTCAATCCTAATGTTATGTATGATGTACAAAACGAGGCCCATTTTCATTTGAATGGATAAGTGAATAACCGTAATAGTCGGATCTGGGCACTGAAAACCCCTCAAATTATTCATCAGTAATACTTGCATTTATTAAAAGTAGCAGTGTGGTATGCAGTTTGGCCAGAAGGAGAGATCACCTTACTTCTTCGAAAATGAAAACGGCGCAAGGGTAGCTGTGAATGAGGAGCGATATCGTGATATGATTGAAAATATTTTAACGCCACAACTGCATGCTTTGGGTTTGATTAACATGTGGTATACACACGATGGTAAAACATCGCATACAGCCATGATAACAATGGAATTACTGCGAGTGTTATACCTTCCCGATTGACAACCGTTACTTAGGCAATATTCTGTTTGCGCAAATTATAAATAGAATATTGGAATTCGAAACTATGAATTTCCTTTGTAGTGGCGAATGCTAAGTCAGTAGATTAAATTTAGCGTGTCATATTCGAAAAAATATATATTGATTATAGTTATTTTTCAGAAAACCCTCTAGAAATGTTATTAGTGGGACAAAATGCATTGCTCCTTAAACATTTCGTACCTTAAAACCTGTCGTTATGTGTACCTGAATACAATAAGCCTTGAAATTCACATGTTCCGCTATAGACGCATATATTTTTTTATTTTAGTTTTAAAACAAACACAAAAATTGAGAAGCTTTTTTGCTTGGCTACAGTAACGCCTAGAGTCTGTACCAGAAATCGAACTTGCGGCTTCGAGACTATTGGTCCAGTATTCTACCAAATCAGCCATCGAGTCACCGAGGCAATATCATATCTCTTCTATCTGTCGTCAATAATTTCTGAAATATTTAGTCTTCACTGTTGAAAGTTTGCTGGATTACTGCATTAAATTTAAAGCATATCCTTAGGCTGTAAATAAATTGTATATAAAATGTATGATAATTAAGTAAATAAATTCGTTGTTATGTAACATTAAGAAAGATAAACTTATCAAATCAAATATAAAACTGAACCCATAGAGTATTAACTTAAAAAGTCAATTTATTATTTATAACAAATAAAATACGTGTTTCACACACATGTATATTTTTATTCGTTTTACAAAAAAAAAAATAAATAAATAAATAAATAAAACAGAAAACCTCTTAAAAGTAATTTGATGTTAAATACTGAGTATCCTTTGATATCAAACCATTTTCTATAACAGCTTAATTTAATAAAAGATACGAAATCTGACGAGAAATTTTGTGTAACTGGCAGTCTGCCTTTAGCCATAAAAACCCGCAAAAGTTGACGCGTTAAAAACTTAAATAAAATGAATTTAGTTACTGCAAAAAAGAGAAAAAAAAAATATTTGGCTACTTTGCCATTTCTTAGAAGAAGGCCTCTTTAAAAGTTGTTTTAGAAAAAAGCTAACAAAAGCAAAACCAAGTTATTTACTTGCCACAACTTTTACAAAAATTTAAAACGAAAACCCCTTACGAGGGCGGATTGACATATAAGCTACCTAAGAGGAAAAAAAATTTTTTTCCTAAAACTATTTATTTCTCAACATAGTCTGATTTTAGCTCAATAGAAATAGTAAGACGATATTACAACATTCCAACTTTTTTATATCTGAACAATACGATTTTTGGAACCCTTCAAAAATACGCGTTGATTTCAGTAATCACTTCTTCGTTTGAGATGAATCTTTTTCCAGCGAGCGATTTTTTTTAAGTGTGGACAAGGGAAAATGTCACTAGGAGCTAAATCTGGACTGTAAAGTGTAGTATATTTCACATAAATTTAACATCGTATCTAATGCTGTATGAGCTGGTGCGTTGTCTTGAAGAAAGAGCAATTTTTTCTTCTTTAAATGTCATCGTTTCTTCTGGAATGCATCAATCACTTGATACAATAATGCACAATAATACTTTCCTGTGATTGTGGATCCTTTTTCAAAATAATCGACGAGCAATATTCCGCGTGCATCCTAAAATACAGTGGCCATAACCTTGCCAGCCGCTTTTACTGTCTTTGTCTTCTTTGGAACACTTCCGCCAGCTTCCACCCATTGTCTCGATTGGTTTCGGTTTCAGGTGTGTAGTGTTA
This sequence comes from Thecocarcelia acutangulata, assembly GCA_914767995.1. NCBI lineage: Eukaryota > Metazoa > Arthropoda > Insecta > Diptera > Tachinidae > Thecocarcelia > Thecocarcelia acutangulata. Next base: position 32,262,072 of record OU612097.1, read on the forward strand.
TTTCATCAACAGCCAAAAATCAACAGGATTACGTTTTATCATATCCAAACACCGCTGTGAAGTGGTCCTTCGAACTCGTTTTTGTGCGACACTCAGCAAATGCGACATCCATCTTGCCGATAACATTTCCAAATGCAAGTGTTCATGCTAAATGTCGAACACACGTTCATGTGATATTGTTACCATTTCAACAATCTCACGTATTTTAATTCGTCGATCATTCATAACCACATCGAGGATTTTCTTGATATTTTCTTCAGTAATCACCTCTCTGGGCCTTCCTGTTGATATTGTTGCAGTGCTTGTTCGGCCGCCTTTAAATTCAGCAATGCCATGCAAGCTGATGGAGCAGACTCGCCGTAATGTTTATCGAGCTTTTCTTTTGTCTCTGCTATTTTCCCTTTCAAATAATAGTGTTTAAATAAAGTAATCGATGAATTTGGGTGAAATTTTCACAGCTGACGTTTGACAGATTGCAATTAAAAAAAAGTATGTTTGTGCTGCCATCTAGCGTTAGGTAGCTTCAATATCAATCCGACCTCGTATTTCTTCTGGTTGCTTTTCTATTTCTTCAAGTCTTTTTTTGTCACTTTATTGATTTTTCCGTTATACTTTTTGTATATTTGCTTTAGCTTTTGTTACTTTGAGTGCTCGGTGGCAATAAATAAAAGTAACATCAGCAACTTTGCTCTTCCAGAAAACAGCAAAAGGAAAAATAATGAAAAGTTAAGAAATCCATAAAAAGAAAACTGCCAACAACGTTTTACACAATAAAGTTTATTGTGAGCAATATTGAAGCATGGAGAAAACGTATTTGACTTATTTTTCCAATATATATATAACACATACATACAGCTATATATTTTTTATTTTGTAGCGAATCAAAGTTTCTTGAAAGTCATGTTGCTAGAGAGAAGTGCAGAAGCAAGTCTTTGGCAAACAAGTATTATTAAATTATGAAATGAATAGTAATAAGGCATATTAAAGCACTTTGTCTTAAATGGAAAATGTGTTTTGGAACTTTGTTACAATATCATTGTGACTTGACACCATCTTATTCAAAAGCACACAGCCCACAAACTTTAACATGAAAATTCTAGTTTTAAAATTTAAAAGCAAAATAATAGGAAAAAAGTTAAACTAAGTTTATATGGGGCAAAATATGTTTGGCTTGATGGTTTTATAGCAACATGAAGTTGACAAGAGAATTTTAATAATAAAAATTCTTCGACGAGAATTTTTCTAAAAAGAAATTTGCTGGACTTTCTCTAGGAAAATGTGTTTCACAAGAATTTTTCTAAAAAAAATAATTTTTCGACGCAAACATTTTCGTAGCAATAGGTATTCTACAAGATTTTTTATTTTAGAAATGTCTTCGACATTACTAAACTTTAACGAGATATTTGTCAAAAAATGCTCTCGACGAGAATTTTAGTTATAGAACAAGCAACCTAATTGCAATTTTTTTGAGGCAAAATGCCTTGAATAATATTTTTTTTTTTGTGAAAAAATATTTTCTACGAGCATTTTTCTATAGGAAAAGGTCTCTGATGAAAATTGTTTAAAAACAAAAAGATTCCGACCAATGCATATTTTTTTTTAACTTTATTATTTTATTTATTGAATCTACATAAGAAATGTAATGACAATAAGTATTCAATTCTTAATACTAAAAAAAAAATTGTGATTAAAGTCCTGCCAGTGCTGGACAAAAATTTATTTTTATGCGAATATTATTTCAGAATTCAGTCATCTGTTTAGAGCTCTAATGGTAGCCAAAGTATCCCTCCTTCTCAGACGGGTATGACCACCAAAGTTAAGGATATTAACTGCAAGTGGATTTGGATGGATTTCAAGTTTGTTAATATATCTTGTCGCGTACTTCACAAATTCAGATTTCACAAAAGGTACGTTCAGATCTGCGTGGATTCGTGAGTTTTTAACGTACCATGGAGCATCTGTAATTCTACGGAGAATTTTATTTTGACTTCTTTGAATTTTTTCAATGTTAGATGCCGAGGCTGTGCCCCATAATTCAATCCCATAGCACCATATTGGCTTTAGAATCGAGTTGTACAGCAAAAGTTTACAATCAAGCTTCAAGGTCGAATTTCTGTCTATTAGCCAGTTAATTTGCACTGCTTTCAATTTCATCTGCATTACTTTTGCCTCGATATGCGACTTCCATGTTAGTCTACGGTCAAGATGAATACCGAGGTATTTGACTTCACTGTGTTGAGGTATTACTTTATTGTTAAGACGCAGTGCGAATGTAACATGGGCACACTTTTGTTCATTAACCTTGATTTTCCAAAGCTTGAGCCATTTCTCTAGTTTGTCGATATGTTCCTGTAAATTTATTGATGCTTGCTGGTGGTTACTATGTATGCTAAGGAATGCTGTATAATCTGCAAATGTTGAAGTGTGAACGTTGGTGCTTGTTGGCATGTCAGATGCGTAGATCAAATATAATATGCTGCCTTGGGGAACTCCAGCTTCAATAGGCTGGGCGAGGCTTATGAAATCGCCTTCTTTTATTATAAATTGGCGACAATATAAATAGCTTTCCAAAAGGTTATATACGTTTGCAGGTAAGTTAAACTTTATTTTATGCATTAAGCCATCGTGCCACACTTTATCAAAAGCTTGTGAGACGTCGATGAATAAGGCAGAGCAATATTTTTTATCTTCAAATGCCTTTCTTATGACGTTAACTAACATATTTTTTATGTCCTCAACACAAAATTTGTTTGAGATGCTTTTACGTGAAAAGTTAAAAAAAAAAAAAAAAAAAAAAAAAAAATGCATCGTTTGGTAGAAATTTCTATAGAAAAATAAATTTAGTGGAAATTTTCGTTAAAAACTTCTTTTTGATATAAAAAGGTTTGTGACGACAATATTTCTACTAAAAATAATTATGAAAAAAATTTTTCTAAAGTAATAGCTTTCGACGAAAAGTTTCTTTTGAGAAATTTGTGCAGCAAGATTTTTTCTTTACGAGTAAATTTTTCGACAAGATTTGGTTGTAAAAATATATTTTTAGCAGAAAGTTTTAAATTTCAAAAATATGTTTGGTAAGAATTTTCTGTAGAAAATTTTTTTCGATAAAAAAATATTTCTGACGATAATTTTTCTGTTGAAAAATGCTTTCAACAAGAATTTTTCTAAAGGAAAACTATCCTACGAAAATTTTTTTATAAAATATTTGTGCAGTGAGATATTTTTTATACAAGGAATACTACATACAAGCTAATTTTTTTGTATTTTATAGAAAAAAAATCTTTGACGAAAATATGTAAAAATTGTGTTTCGAGGAGATTTTTTTCTAAAATTATGTATTCAGGTGAAAAGTTTAAATTTCTATAGAAAGATATGTTTAATGAAAATTTTCCGATAAAAATTATTTTCGATAAAAATATTTTTATAGAAAAATATTTGTAATGACATTTTTTTTTAATAGATAATGCTTTCGGCAAGAACTTTGTAAAAAAAATAAAAGTTTTCGACGAAAGGTTTTTTACGAAATATTTATGCAACACGATTTTTTTTTTTTTTTGTTGAAGACAAAATTTTCGACGAAAATATGTCGAAAATGTTTTTTGACGAGACTTTTTGTGAAATTATATTTGCACCAGAAAGTTTTAAATTTCTATTCAAAAATATTTCTTTTCAGGATTTTTTGTAGACAATATTTTTTCGCATAAAATTTCTTTATAGTAAAATGTTTGTAACGACAATTTTTTTATAGAAAAATGTTTTCGACGATAACTTTTCTTAAGGATGAGTTTTTGACGAAAAGTTTCTTATGAAAAATTTCTAAAGTGTAATGTTTTCTATACAAAGATGATTCATACAACCAGTTTTTTTTTTTTTTTTTTTTTTTTTTTTTTTTTTGAGGGAAAATGTCTTGAAAATATGCAAAAAACATTTTCGATGAGATTTTTTCTAAATTTTTGTTTTTTTTTTTTTGTAGAAAGTTTAAAATTTCTTTAGAAAAATATGTTTGGAGAAAATTAGAAATTATTTGCGAAAAATGTTTGTGATGACAATTTTTCTATTAAAAAGAACTACAAGAAAAGTTTTCGACCAAAAGTTTCTCATGAAAAATTTGTGCAGTATGATATTTTCTATGCAAGGATACTATTGTTCATATAGCGAATATTTTTTTTACGAATATATGTAGAAATTATCTTTGGATAAAATCTTTTTGAAGAATTATATATTCAGTTAAAAATTTCTCTAACAAAAATATTTCTAGGGAAAATTTTTTCAGTGTTAGTTTCTTCCTGGCCATAAATATTCCAATGGAATAATGCCTTAAATGTTGTTCTTTTAAATTGGAAAAGAGTTCGTATTGATTATTTGAAGAATTCATTGAACATGTTCCCCCAATGTCGTTGCAATATCTTAAATATGCACTTGAATTGTTTCCATTATTTTATTTTCCTTCATTTCGATAAGATTCCCATCGATTTCGATTCGTTGCTTATTATAATTTTCAATCAATCTTTCATTTATCAAACAATACATTTTTGTGCAGTTTGGTTTTTTTTTCCTTCGAATAAACTTCATTTTATATTTTCATTTGCAATATTTACCACAAATTGCACTGATTTCAACATCAACGTGATTACATTTTCAAACTGCACATAATAAACATTTTATTTTTCTTCTGGAGGTTCTTCTTCGACAAAATGAAAAGAATCTGGGAGAAAAAAACAAAAAAAAATTTTTACATTTTTTGCAAACGAAAAGAGAAAAAAAAAACTATTCGCCGTCAAACTCATTGAATAAAATATAACAAAAGCAAAAAAAAAAAACAAAACACCAACACATACATATGTATATGTGTTGGTACATACACGTGCACCTAAGAGAATGTCTGTTTGTGTGTATGTTTTTAGAAAATCAAACAAGAAGTTAAAAAATGAAAACAAAGAAAACAATGCAACCACACTCAGATTTTGCTGGTGAATTCCTGTTGTTGGAAAATTTGAACAAAAGGAAACGCAGGCAATCGAATTTGTTCGCTGATTTTTTTTCGCACTCGCACGTTCTTTTACCGCTTTTATCATTCTTTATTTAAAGGAAACCACAGAAAACCTAAACGTTGTTTTTCTTTATACTCCTCTGAAGTGGCGAAATGGGTGAGGGGGGAGGGGGGAGGGGGGATACATTTGCTTTCATATGCACACTTGCACAGACATTCATACGTACATAAGTCTGCATGTCTGTATGTGTGTACATATGTACACTCGCACCTTCACAACTGATTTCGAAAAGAAAACATACCCAGGCAAACGCATTCACAGACACAAGTCTCAATATTGGCTTTACTACAAACTTGCAACAATATTTGTGGCAAGATAACAAAAGCTGCAGGAACACTAACTGCAATGCGCCAAATTTTTGGCAAAACAACAACAAAAACAACAAAGAGAGATAGAAGACAAGTTTTTCCTTTTTAAAAATGCCAATTATTAGAATGAATTTTCTAAAAAAAAAATATACGAAATGAAGCTGATTTTCAAAAAGTAATATCAAAAATATATCTATATAAAATATATTGTTAATGTATATTTTTAAAACTATTCGAGAAAACACACATCAGTCAATACAATTTCATCAAAATGTATTTCATACACAAATAAACACCAGACAATCAGAAAACTTAAGACCTTCAAGATGTCGTTTGGAATTAACAAAGCAGCGCTTTACATACGCTGGTCCCCACGAATTTAATCAATTACCCACTGAATTAAAAAGTATACACAATCTCTCAAGATTTAAAAACAGTGTCAAACTCTACTTGTTGGAAAATGTTGAAACACTTTTTATGTAAGTTTTCGCAAAATAATGATTGAATTTTACTTTTATGTATGTCATTCATTACAATCTTATTTTTTATTTAAATTTTATTAAAAACTTATTTTTATTTCAATAATGTCTATATGTTGCCAAATAGCCTCTCTTAAGCCTTCAAGGCGCTGAGGCGATAATGTATTGTAAATCTCAATTTTTGTAAATAAAAATATTCTTAAAAAAAGAAAAAAAAAAGTATATATGTATCGGTTCACATGAAAATTACTTTCTTAGAGCAGTCCATCCAAAACTCACGATTGTATAAAAATCAAAAAATTGTCAAAGAATTATCTTAATATTTCTTATTGTGATAGAAGCCTCTATGACAATTACATATCGCTCCTTTATTGCAATATAGTCATATCTCAAAAAATAAGCTTTTCGAGTTAACAATGCAGAATTGTTAACAGTACTACCTTTTATATTGTGCCAAAATTTTATTTACATTACCTTTTAACTTTAGGAGATATTTTCTAAAAAAAAATTTCTTAGACTTGTATGGAAACGAAAAATTTGAAATGTGTTTTTCTCGATACAAGCTTGCGTTATGACTATGTTGCAATAAAGGAGCGATATGTATGATGCCAAATACCGATCAAATGCTCGCTAAAGCTTCGGTGGCAGACTTTTATCCGATAGTCCTTATTTTCAATGATTTTGAGGTATAGCTTTAGTGGCAGACTTTTATCCTATAGTCCTTATTTTCAATGAATTTTAGTCACAGCTTCGGTGGCAGACTTTAATCCGATAGTCCTTATTTTTAATGACTTTGAGCCATAGCTTCGGTGGCAGACTTTTATCCGATTGTCCTTATTTTCAATGACTTTGAGCCACTGCTTCAGTGGTAGACTTTTATCCGATTGTCCTTATTTTCAATGAATTTGAGCCACAGCTTCGGTGGCCGGCTTTTATCCTATTATCCTTATTTTCAATGACTGAGCCATAGCTTCGGTGGCAGACTTTTATCCGATAGTCCTTATTTTCAATGACTTTGAGCTAGTGGCAGACTTTTATCCTATTGTCCTTATATTCAATGACTTTGGGCCATAGCTTCGGTGGCAGACTTTTGTCCTATAGTCCTTATTTTCAATGAATTTTAGTCACAGCTTCGGTGGCAGACTTTTATCCGATAGTCCTTATTTTCAATGACTTTGAGCCACAGCTTCGGTGGCAGACTTTTATCCGATAATCTTTATTTTCAGTGACTTTGAGCCACAGCGTCGGTGGCAGACTTTTATTCGATTGTCCTTATTTTCAATGAATTTTAGTCACAGCTTCGGTGGCAGACTTTTATCCGATAGTCCTTATTTTCAATGACTTTGAGCCATAGCTTCAGTGGCAAACTTTTACCCTATTGTGCTTATTTTCAATTACTTTGTGCCACAGCTTCGGTGGCAAACTTGTATCCTATTGTGCTTATTTTCAATGACTTTGAGTCACAGCTTCGGTGGCAAACTTTTACCCTATTGTGCTTATTTTCAATTACTTTGAGTCACAGCTTCGGTGGCTTACTTTTATCCGATTATCCTTATTTTTAATGACTTAATGTAATTGAGGTTCAATGACTTTAATATGCCAAAGTATCTCATCCTTTAGCTCTTGCATTATTCTGGGTTTATTGAAGTTCACTTTTTCTTTTAAATATCCCAAACAAAAAAGTCCAACGATGTCAAATCTCATGATCGTGGCGGTCAATTATCAGCACCACAATATAAGATTATGCAGCCACTGAATTTCTTGCGCAGAGCAGTCGTTGTCACATTATGGCATTATTTTGCAGTTACATATCGTCCAGGCCCACATCCTCAATTTCTGGCGATAAGAAGTCGGTTATCAGCTCGTAACAGCGAACTGCTTGGCCGGCCTCATTTTCGAAGAAGTGTGGTCTCATGACCACGGATTATCGTCCGTTTTCCTTGTATATTCATTATTAATTTCTTATTAGCTTATGGTGTGAGAGGCGTTGAACTAATTTTTGTTGGTGTGAACAGTGTGGAAGATATATTTTACTAGGCACTGATCTAAATGCTGTGATAACGCTTGTTTTGGTCTTTCCGTGTTGTTATTAATAGGTTCAAGACAAACGTCCAGAAACGCTACTTTGTCTTTCCTCCTCCTCATAGTAAATTTTCCTAGTTCCAGTAGGGATCATCCCTTGAATACTGGGGTCTAATCACCACATACGATATCGAATTAACTATCGTATCGAATAACATTACGATACATCTAGATTATGCCAAACGATGCATATCAGATCGTAATTTAAACAAAATGTAATAGATTCAAGACCATATGTTTCCTAGAAGTACGAATACAAAAAGGAAATTGTTTAACTTTTTTAATATTATTGCAAAACAATTCATGCCATGATACCAAAATAAAAAATTTCGATAATATTGCTCGATATCGTGTGCTGTGATTTGGCCCGTGGTCCAAGGTGAAAACAAAAGAAAGGTGAAAAATAAAGAAAGAACTGCTAAATAATGAGCCAATACGTAATACTCTAAACAACCAAATTCTTCATGCTTTTTGGACTGTCAATGGACTTTATGAATGCCGAACCAAAAATCTGGCAAGAATTCGACAACTAACAGAAAAAGGATAGGAATATTGCATACGAAAATTACACTCTGTTAATGACGCTGCTAATACAGAGTAACAAATTTTTTTTTTTTATACTAAAATTTTTTAATGGAGACCACCTTAATGATTAAAGATGGAAGCTATGTTCTACAAAAATGTTGGGTTTACAAAAATATGGGTAGTTGGTCCTACATTCGGCATCTTTAAGGCCTGTATAGTGCTAACGGTTGACTCTAAATTGTTATAAACTAATTTGTTACAGGAGCTCCCTTAAGGAGAACAGTTGGAGGATAAATTTATTCACACGAAATGCGGAGGGAGGAGTACTAGTGGGGGTCGGCTTTACATTTTAGAGCCAGTTATTAAACTTCTTGTAGAGATTGTGCCTACCTCTGACACCTGATCCTACTATATTATTAGGTGTACAACTTTGCTTCCGCCGTTTTGCAATAGATGGCTGTAGCGGTAACTGGTAGTCAAAATAAATAGATCGTAGATATCATACAATAAGCTTAAGTATTTGTAGGCATAACGCCATCGAAATATTACTCGATTTGTGTCTGCCTCATAAAGTTATTCTCGATTAAACATGTCAGCTTGCAAGCCAAATTCTCGTCTTTCTGGTTTCATCTGAAGAAACCTGCGCTTGAGGCTCATCGAATGCTCTCAAATACCTATGCTGAGTGCGCTAGTAGTGAAGAATCATAACGAGACTAGTTTTAACGCTTCAGGAACGGTGATTTTGTCGTCGGATACCAGCGGTAGAAGATAGAAGGTTTTCGATGAAGCAATATTGGGGGCATTAATTGATCAAGACTAGTGTCAAACGCAAACAAGAATTGTCTGGATCATTGGGAGTGACACAATAAACGATTTGAAAATGCCTGAAAGTAATGAGAATGATTCAGGCACAAGGAAGTTGGGTTCACTACGACTTGAAGCCGAGAGATGTTGAACGGCATTTGTTCGCTTGTTTTCAGGTTCTTGCAAGGCAGCGGCAGAAGGGATTTCTGCATTGTATTGTGACTGGGGTCATAAAAGGTGCTCATTACGATAATCTTAAGTGCAGAAAATTATGGGGATATCGTGGCCATGCTTCCACATCGACGGCCAAAACGAATATTCACTGTGCCAAGATCATGCTTAGTATTTGATGGGACCAACTCGCCGTATTGTATTATGAGTTGCTAAAACCGACTGAAACAATAAAAAGCGACCGTTATCGAATGCAATTAAAGCATTTGAGCCGACATTGGAGCCATTACTTGTTGAAGAGTGAACGCAACAAGAATACTTTGAACCATAAATTTATAATGAATAAAGCAGAAAAGCTCCGAATTTCGGTAAAAATGGTGGAGGTAAAGTGGTTCATCTATTTTTTACCAAACCGCACAACATAAGAGGTCCCCCCCAATGTAGTATAGCATAAAAGATAAAGCTATTTGTTTAGATTGGCGTGAACAATTCAGCTGTTTATGAAAATGAACAGGTTTATTTATTAACTTCTTCTGATTGTACTCGTATATAATTTGGTGTATATTTTACCCATACAGATTCCCCCGGGGAACAGATTTTGCCTTGGCGTATTCTTAACTTAGGTGGTCTGTTTTTCGGGGAAAAGAGGGGAAGGGGTCCCTCGTTTGGTGCGGCAAACAAAACTCTAGGAAGCCACATGACTTATGTTGTGTTGGCTTCCGAAACCCTTACCAAGGGTATAAATTGGCAGAACGGGGATCAGCATGGCCACCGGGAAGTTCTGCTTGCAGTTCGAGCCGGGCTGATCATGGTTGAGGTGCTTACCTTGGCTGAAACGTTCTGGCTGTGGTTGAAACCTAAAACGCAGGAAGGGAATGTTAGTATCCTTGATAATTGTTTGGTGATGGCTTTTTTCGAGGGCTAACAATCTCCCGAGGATCTGTTGCCTATACAACAGATACGTGTACTGTAAGGAACCAGTGGTGATGATTGACGGGTGAGTTGGTTTAAGGGCTGATGCTCTTAATGGGCTTCGGCCTACCAACTCATTAAGCCTAGTCCTCCATTGATTGCTGGGAAATTGCATACATGAGGGATTAGAAAGCCCGCACTCCTCAACAAGAAGTTGTTGATATGACTGCAATCATATGACAAGAATTGCTACCTGTGTGAGCCTAGCAAGCCACACGGGGGCGGTGGTGAATCATGAAAAATTCAATTCGTGGAATTGGTCCACCATCAGGTTAGGCCGTCAAGGCAGGTACTGATGTAAATCATTTTCACAGTTACCCATTCAGCTGTCAAGGGTTTACTTTACTCGATGTACAACTTTTTCACTTTAGGAAAAACTCTTCTTTTGTGTAGTTGATATCAATTTTTATATCTTTTTATTTTCTGTTCGCTTTCAAATATTCGAAAAGTTAAAAAAGCAATTTGCTATAGTTTACGAAAAACTTTAAGCCGCTTTGCAAGAGCATGAGCAACACAAAATCAATTTCTTTTGCTTCATGAAATATATATTTTTCTTTCCGGTTTTATGTACAAAAATTTATACATTTTTGTTATCATCATCAATGGAGTAGATAAATAAAAGGGTGGCTGCAAAACTTATTTATTGTAAAATTTTGAAGATTCTTCGAAAGATTCCCTTTGACATTATAATTAAATTAATTTCTATTAAATTAAAATAAGTGGAATCCCTTGCTGTTGGTTGATGCTGCAGCAACTTTAAACAATATTACCTTAAAGGAATCATAAAACTGCGACTTATTGTTATGACCACTTCTATTTTTGTTTTTCAATTTTTTCTTTTTTTGTATCCATTTCCCTCAATTATGAGTAGGAGGAGTCTTTGGCCATTAACAAACGAAATTATGTTTTCAATACCTTTTCATGCAGCTATAATTTTTATTCCTTTTTTCGCTTGCCTTGAATATCCTTTGCTTTAACTTTTTTTTTCCTTCAATTTTCCTGTTTAATAAACAGAAACATTATGCATGCTGATTTTATTTGTATGTGTGCGATTTTGTGTACGTTGCTACATATGTTGAATTTGTAACTGTAGAAGCATGATCGTGTTTTCCAATGTGCGTGTGTGTGTGTGTGTGTGTGTATACGTTGATTGTGTGCGAGTATGTGTGGGAAAAATTACATTTTGTATAATTTTATGCATTAAAGACGTGCTGTTATTTGGTGACATAAAACTATAACTACGTTTTAACATAAAACTCTTTTGCTCCTCTCTCTCTTTTCCCTGCTTAAAAAGCAGCTGAAAGAACAGAATTGGGACGCATATGTATATTTTCTGCTTACAAAAGAACCAGCAGAAATCTACCAAAAAAAAAACAAACAAAAAATGAAATGAAATGTAATACAATTTCCATTGAAAGTAATATCTGTGTAACACTATGAACCCATAAATATTTCATGTGTAAATGCGCAGCAGGAAAAGGATCGAAAATAATAAGAATTTTTTTTTAATACTTTTCACACTTAACAAACCAAATGTAGTGTCTCTTCCATTCATTCTAAAAAAAACTATTACATATCCTTGAGAGAATAAATGTGGAATAAATTGAATATTTTTATTTTCAATAACTAAAACATCTACGAGGGCGGATTGATATTGAAACTGTCTAAGTAGGAAAAAACGATTTGTTTTTCAAAAACCATTTATTTCTCAATATAGTCTCATTTTAGCTTAACACACTTAAGCTAAATTTAATTGTCCGATACTTCAATAACTTGAATACTAATGTAAATTTCAAGAGTAATATTCATCTGTACTCATGGATGGTACTCATAAATAGTATACGAGTAAATATTAAGGAATCAGAGGTTCTTGATGTTCGCTGGAGTGAACACATTTTTCATGTCTCTAAAGAAGCATTCAAATGCCTCGGGGTTTTGAAACGGTGTACGATGTACTTCAGTCCATCCGATCTCCTTATTATTTATACCACCTATATCTGACGTAAAATGAAATACAATTCTCATGCTTGGGCCGGTGCTTCAAAGTCTGTTTTGTAGTTGCTCGACTGTGTGCAGTAGAGGGCGGAGAAGCTTATCGATGACAGTAGGGTACCCAACGCTATTGACTCACTGCAGCATCGATGCAGTGCCCTACACAGCGTTACTCTGTTCTAACGATTTTAGAGGTTAGAGATCTTGCTCCCGAAACTCGCACATTTATACGTAACACGAGTTCACTGGGGCATCGACGACCCTATAGGTGTGTCACTCTGTTCTAACGTTACTACAACGGATTTTGCTGTGACAAGATTAGGGACCTTGTTCCCGAAACTCGCACATTTATACGTAACACGCCATCATCGTTTAGAGCTCATCCATTTGTGGCCAATTGCCCGCGGAACCGTACAACGCAGTACAGAGAAAATTCGTTTTTCAGTCGTACGCTCAGCCTATAGACAGGTGACAGTAGGGTATCCAACTCTATTGACTCATTGAAGCATCGACGGAGTGTAGGGTGCGTTACTCTGTTTTAACGTTACTACAATGGATTTTGTTCTGACGAAATTAGGGATCTTGTTCCCGAAACTCGCAAATTTATACGTAACACGCCGTCATCGCTTAGAACGCATCCATTTGTGGTCGATTGCCCACGGAACCGTACAACGCAGTACAGAGAAAATTCGTATTTCAGTCGTACACTTGGCCTATAGACAGGTGACAGTAGGGTATCCAACTCGATTGACTCATTGAAGCATCGACGGAGTGCAGGGTGCGTTACTCTGTTTTAACGTTACTACAATGGATTTTGTTTTGACGAAATTAGGGATCTTGTTCCCGACTCTCGCACATTTATACGCAACACGCCGTCATCGCTTAGAGCTCATCCTTTTGGTGTCGATTGTCCGCGGAATCGTACAACGCATTACAGAGAAAATTCATTTTTCTGCCGTACGCTTCGCCCATGGAATAAGAACGTGTTTCCCGTCTGTTATAACGTTGGAAAGTTCAAGTCAAATGTTCACAAACTCTACTCTCTCGCTCTCTCCCTCACTCCTGACAACCTATTTGCCTAGTTCTGGTACAATGCACTGCATATGTAGAAGTTATCCCCTGAGTACTGGTCCAAGAATAAAAAAAAAAAAGGGCGGGAGGGGAAATCTTTTCTGAATTAGTTTGCATTGATATATTCTGGATCACGAAGCAGCGTCTGATTTAAGGAAGAAATACACTAGATCTAGAAGTAGTATAAAGTTGAAAATCATCAGCATACGATCAGTTTGTTTGGGAGACCATTGTAGTAAAGAGAACAATTGCGCCTTGCGCTACGCCTCAGGCGTACAGCCTTCTTTTAATTTGTATTATCTTCAGAGTTTTTTTTTTTTTAATTGTGCAAAGTCTTATAAGCACGTAGTTTATTTTCTCTCTTTTTTTTTGTGCTGTCTTTTAACAGCAACATCCTGTCCTGTTTGCTTTCTGTACTCGTAAGTGTGTGTTGAGGACATGTGTTACAACAAATGTTTAAAAAGTAAGAATAATTAGTGCGCTGGCTGTTTTATTTCTTTTGTGCATTTTAAACTTGTCAGAAATTCTGTTGTACAAAACTACACTTTTGAATTGTTTTATAATTTAGAATCATTATCACGTAAATTGCAACTGGAGGAAAACAAACCCCAGAAACTTAACAATGAGAGCGTGAAAAACTGAAATAACTGGAGAGGAATGAAACAAAAATTATTATATATTTTTTTAAAGAACATTTTAATTTAGAATGAAACAATTTGTATAAATAACGTCTTCGTTTTCTTATTTGGTAAAAGAAAACTAACAAAGGAATGCAGCAGCAAAAAGAGTCGATTTTTTTTTCTTAATTCTGCGTGCGTGCGTAACGAGAAGCGGCGAAACACGCACAAAATTGCTTGTTGCCACATGTGGCTAAACATATGCCTGCCCTTTGGATTTAAAAGGATTTATTTGTATTCCTTTGTAGCTGTTTTAACGCATGAAGTCGCATGCTGCTAGTTGTTTTTTTTTTCTCTTCAGTGCGTAAGTTTATAATTCGTTGAGCATTTCTGTGGCTAGCAAGTTTTTACGCCCATTCATAATGGTATTTTCGTTTTTATGTCATTTAAGTGATTTATGACTTTCAAACTCCTTGACCTTAAAGTTGGTGTGCCGTCTAAAAAAAAAATACTCCCGCTTCTAGCTTGTTGTCAAACAAAAGTTTTTAATATACTTTTTTATTTTTTATACCCCCCAACATTTAGACATGCTCGACCTAGTTTATTTTTTATAAATTTTTCTTTTCTGTGTAAATTGTAAAATTATAAATTTTTGTAACCATTTAAAATTAATTCAAATTCTATGCATGTTTAAGTTGTTATTGGTTTTTTGGCGAATCAAACAAGCGAACATGAAAAAAACGGCAAAAAAAACTGTCCAGATAAAATTAAAATAAGCCAAAAAGTTGAAAATGTTTCCCAGACCAACCATCCATCATTAATGCAGCATCCACTGGAACCACCATCAAGAATAGAGATAGCGATAAAGAGAACGAGAACGAGAAAAAAAAGCACAGAAATAAAACGTCCTGCCACAACACAGGCACCACATAATAATACCACAAATTTTTGGTCTGAAAATTCTTTATGTATTCTGTATACAGTCACTAATATAATTTCCAAATGAAAGGTGAAAAAAAATAATAATAAATTGTATCTAAATATACGAATATGCTGGCGAACACACACCCATTTACATATTTGCCAATAAAATGAAACACTTCGATACTCACAGCGACACAAAAACCATTTAATAAAATTAATTTATAAAATATCTGTTTTTTTTTTTTTGGGATTTGAAATGATTACAGTGTATATTTTTATTGCTGTGGCGAATATTAATCTCAAATTCATTCAAGTGTTAGAAAAAGTGGTGTAAAAATGTTGGCACAATCAAAAGACGTGTTTCAAATCATATATACGAGGGCGGATTGATATTAAAGCTAACTAGCGCTTGATGGCAGCACAATCACAAAAACTGTTTTTTTTTTTTAAATTGTGATCTGTCAAACGTCAGCTGTTAAAATTTCACCCAAATTCATCGATTAATTAATTGTTGTAGTCGTTTGAAGTAAATAACTAAGGGTTTATTTCGTGCAGTGATTAAACACTACTATTTGGAAAAGGAAAACTGCGAAAGAGACAAAAGAAAAGCTCAGTGAGTCTGCTGCGTTAGATTACGTGGTAAAATATTGAACTGCTGAATTTAAACGCAGCTGCGCAAACGCTACCATCAGCAGGAACGGCAAAAGAAGTGGTTATTGAAAAAGATATCAAGAAAATCCTCGATATCGTTATGAATGATCGCCGGCCAAATTGTGGAAAAAATGCAGTCCGAAGATGCCGCCAGCGCAGAAGCTGCACTAAACAGTCACTCTTTGTGGTTGCAGTGGATTTTCGACAATCTCTCCTGGGTTATCATTCACCCAAATGCGGCAATGCTGTTCAAAGGGATTTAGACGATAATACAACACGTAGAAAAAAAAATATATGATTTACATGACAATACTCTAAGGACAACATACTATTGTTGAATTGTATGGTTGCTTGTCATATTTGAAATGTCATTAATATACCTAACTATAGTTTTATATATATATATTTTTTTTTATAAATAATCCTAATATATTTTTGGCAGAGAACCATTTTTTTTATCATAGCTCACCATATTACTTAAAAAAAGAACATGTTTTGATAAACAATACTATTTTATTTATTTATACTACAATATTTGTGTCACATAAAGCTCTAAACACTTAGACGACAGCAGACTTCACAACTTCACGGCTACAAATGAAGTTAGCTTCAAATGCTGCCGTCTCGTCAGCAGCATAATTATTTTCATGACAGCAGCAGCACTATGTGTATTTAAGCAATGCAAATTTTAGAGGTGCCACATATATATTTTACATGAATAAAATTTAAATTAATGACTGAAAACGTAATAATATCACGTAAAGTTGTAAAAACTTTGTTTATATTATTTATATGATGTTTATTTCTATTAAATATTTCAAACAAATTTTAGTTTTTCTTGCTGCCAATTTATATTTATAGTGGCAGCACTGCATTTACTTTTTGCTGCTTACGAAAATAGAAATTAATCTAAGTTGGCAGCAGCAGCAAATGCTGTTGTGAAGTCGTGCTGCTGTGATGTCGTTAAAATAATCGTGTATTTTATTTTTGACAGATTGCTGCTTGCTGTCTGCTGTCGTCTATGTGTTTAAAGCTTAATATATATACATATATTTATAATAAAAAACTAATACATATAAAAACATTTGATAATTATAAATAATTAAAAATAATTTGCAAAAAATATATCGGGTTGGTCAAATGTAAATGATGTCGTTTTCAACGGATTCTAGCATCTATTAGCTGAAATACAAATAGTGGCATAATTAAACCATATTAAAATGGTTATATGCAACATAGTATGGTTGTTCGCAACAACACTAAGGTTCGTCTTCAAAGTTCTTATGGTTTTAACAATTTTATGTTACATAATATGGTTGGGCAACAATATGGTTGACTTTCTTATAGTATTGTTGTTTACAACATCCAAAGTACAAATATCAAAATCGTAATATTACTAACATACCTTCCAATTTCTGCAAACTCTCTTTAATTGCACAATTTTAGTTTTAAATTGTATTGAATTTATCACAAAAAAAGACAAATTTTCCTGAAGAAGTCTTGCAAAGGAAGACAAAATATTAAAAAATACATAAAAAAAAAAAACAAAAAGGACCTTGAGCTGCAGGAATTTATTGCAAATATCACAAAATTTACTTGTAAAATTACTTTTTGGGCATTTTTTCTTCTTTTTTAAACAGCTGTTTTCATTTTACTTTGTTTTGGTCTTTTACCAATAGTGTAAACGTAAACAAATCTGATTTCTCTTTGATTCTACGTACGACTTGTATTACCGTCTAAATACCCTTTTATTGATGAATTCACTGAGGTGAAAATGTGCCTTATCACTGAAGATGATTTTCTTCGAAAATTGAGCCTCCATTGTTGCGATTTCTTGCCACCATTCTGACCATTGACGATGCTTGGAATGGTCAAGATGCTTTAGTTTTTGAGTCAATTGCACTTTGTAAGCGTATAAATGCAAGTCTTTATGCATAATATTCATTAACGACGAGTGTGAGAGGTTCATTTGTGGCCCACGACAACGAGTTGAGGTGAACGGCTCCTCAGGCACACTATCGCGAACAGCAGCAATATATTCTGCAAAATGAGCTGTGCGAGCATGCACAGCTCCTGCAGACCCGGTTGGCTTAAATTTTTGCACGATTTTTCCGATTGTATGTACATTTGGACGATTAAATCGAACGAAAAAATCACGAAGTTCACCATATGCATTGTGATCACCTTACTTATGCGCCACTCTATATATTTTCCAGTTAATGTGTATCGGTACGCTGTTCTTACATTCATTCAGGCCTCCATAAAAACTGTGCGTAAAAAAAGTTTCAGATTGGTAAATTCCTTATGTACATTTCAGCATACCGGTACGGAGTTCTTAAAGAAAAGTAAACGGAATTTTTGACAATTTATTTCTACAAATTAGTTTTCTGTATAGAAATAAATGTATATTTCCAAACGTGAATTTCCGTAAGAACTCCGTACCGGCCTTAATGTGTATATATACCAAAAACGGATCACTTACTTGATTTGTGGCGTTTTCACAAAATGTGCGTGTGTGAGTTTTTTTTCTGCATAGCAACTTACGCCTAATTGTATGTTTGTTTTGGGTACAAAAACTGGTATAAAACCTTTTCAAAGTTTTCTCTTTGAAAAATAGTTTTCTTTTGGATCAGTTTTATTTGGCGTTTTTCCTTCTGCCATTTCGCATAATAGACAAGCAGCACAGTAGTGCCTTGAATTTATTTTTGTTTCTTGGTAGATTTTTGTTAACGAGCCATTCATTCCTACTCCAGTATTTCGACTTTTGATATTAATATCCTTTAAAGGAATTCAAGTTTGTGATTTTTTCGTTCCAAAAATAAACGAAGTGTAAGTTGTCGGCACAAGCGTTTCCAGGCAAATATATGTTTTTACGCATTGAAAAAAAAACTGCTTTAATATCTCTGATTAGCATCAATGGCTTGTAACAGACGTGATGGTTTTTTCGAGAGTTTTTTTTTTCTATTTTTTTTTTTAACAAAATGGCCTATAGAAACGTTGGATTGGCTTAATAGTGTTTTAACTGATTGGCTTTTGGCTGCAGCCAACGATAGTGATGTTTGGTTTAAAGTAAAGAAAAATCTATAGAAAAACCAAATCATTCAAAAATACACAAAGCCGTTTGCTAACAACTGGGAGAAGTAATGAATTAGTAAGAGTGTAGCAAACGATGGGATATGTAGGAGTGTGTGTATATGTGTGTTGCAGATTTGTGTATGTTTTTGTTACTTGTCAAGTTTGATGTACGATACAATAAAAATGACCTTTGGAACTCTACTCTTTTGCCACCCATACCTACACACACATATGCAAGTTAAATATAGCTTGATTTTAGAATAGAAACACAATCTTAAGCTCGTCTAACTTGAAAAAAACAGCTTTAAAAATCCAGTTAGCCATATGTTTAAGATTTCTTAAAATAGTGCAATAGTAATAGAAAATTGTGAAAGTTATTGACGACAGCTCAAATAACTTGTTGAGGAAATTCTCAAACAAATGGCCGCGATATCATCGAACACGAACACACAATTGACAGCTTCTTTTACCGTATTCTCGACGATTATACAAACAAAATGCAAGATCACAGTAACGGCAGTTTCTTTCAGTGCTGGTTAGGTTGTACTGGTTAAAAGAAACCAGCCCACTTGCGTTGTTTTCTGGTGGCATTGTTTGTCTGACGGAGATATGCCGCCTTTTACATCCTCCGACGATTCAGATCCAAACAATCCCTAAAACTGGATAAAAGATAAAAAACAACGCGTGCAGTATTCGTCCACCCAGGTACAGCACTCTCACAGAAAAAGAGCCTAACAGCGACAAATGAATTATTAAACACCTTTCTCGTCCTTATCCCAAAAACTTCTACGTAAAACATTAAATGAAAGATTTAACCTCTTACGAGTAGCATGCGTTCCTATGTGACAATGTCCCGTCAAAACCAGCCACCAAAGTACGCAACGTTCGCCGGAGAAAACATCTGAGGACCGTAACCTGAGGCCATATTAACCTGGTTACTTGGCAGGTAACCTAACCTGACCATCTGCAGCCCCTGTAAACTGACGCTGCACTTAGGTCTAACAGCTTTTAAGCGGGACTTTGTTATGAATTTGTATCATATCTAACCCAGTGTGCAGCCGTAGATCTGTTTGTTATAAATGTATACCACATTCATACAAACAAGATAAAAACATAATACGCAAACAAACAAATATACTTGATTTAAAGTACGCAAAACTCCAAGTAAATAACTACAAACGATGTTGTTGCTGTTCTTGCATTCTTGGTATTTCGTTTCTTATTGTATGTTGTTGTTTCTTGCTTATTATTCGCAAGCATGGATGTGAGTGTGTACATGCGTAAGAATAATAGTTATAAAATTGAGTCTAGAATTATCATGGCGGTTGTAGAAGGTGATAAAGAAGAGTAAATAGCAAGCAGGGCTGCGGCAACAAGTTCAATATAAAGGTTTGTGCAAGACAGTCATAAGTCAAAATAGTAAGTAAGTCTAGTGTATGTTAAGTATAAATAAAGTTATGAATTATTTAAGTACTGTGTAACGAATAAGTGTGAGGATCATTATTTCATTTGCAATTAAAGAATCTGCAAAGAGTTTTTAGACGCAGAAACGTAACACTATCAATATCCTTTTTCTGTTAACGGAATTTTTTTGGCTTTTGCCAGTTAATTCGCTTCAATATTTTCGGGCATTCCTCTGTGGCCTACAAAAACTCTAGGTTTGAAAATCTAGCCATATTAAGAGACTATAGCTGTAGTTTTAGCTACATTCATTAAATAGCCTAAAGCTGATTCTCCTCTAATATTGTTAATTGTCAACGAATAAAATGAATACTCAAGTTTTGCCTTTAAAAACGCTTTGCGGATTCTTCGATTGCAAATGAAATAATGACACACTGTCATTACACAGTATTTAAATATTTCACAACTTTATTTACACTTAATACCACTTTGTATTAACACACTATACTTGCTTACTTTTCTTACTTAAGACTGTCTTGCAAAACGTTCCAGACTCCAAATATATAAAACAATGAAAACGCAACTTTCACGTATAATAAGGACGCAATAATAGGAACACAACAACAACAATAATTTCATTGGTGATCGATTGACTTGGAATGTTGCGTTCTTTAAATAATGGATGTATGTTTGTTTGTGTATTATGTTTTATTTTTTCTTTATGTTCTTTGTATGGATGTGTATACGTTTTATAGCAAGCAGATAAACGGCTGCACCAATTAGTAACAATATGTTTGTTGTCTTAAGATTGAAGACAGATTGAAGACATTGCTGCTCATCTTTGGACCTATCTGCCTTTAGAAAGTCTAAACGGAAGGACACCTCGTGCTTATATTATCGTCAACTATGTTGTTTAGTATGGTTTTGTCAAGTGGGAAGCAAAGAAAAAAAATCTCTGAAAAAAGCATAAAAAACGAAATTATTTAAAGGAAAAACAAAACAAACAAAAAAGTCACATGCACACAGTGCTGTAACCCCTGAACCTTTTGTGATGTCAAACTGTCAAATGCCAACTTATAGAACACATTTCAGTGACATTCTCTTGCATTTCTGTACAGGGTATTGTACCCTGCTCTCTTGTTTGTCGGCAGACTTCCGTTTATTAAATGCATCATAGAGGTAATGTGCAAGTGTGTGTGTTTGTGTTTGTGTGCTCAAGTATGTATGTAGTTGTGTTGAGGTATTTGTTGCAGGAAAATACTGACAGGTGCCATTTGACATTTGTTTCCATCAAATATATGCTTTGCGATTAATCGTACAAGGAAAGGCGGTTTGATGTAAAATCTGTGGATATTTGTGTGTGTGTGTGTGTGTGTGTGTGTATGTGAGTGTAAGTGTGTGTTTAGGTCACTTGTATTAAAAATGCATCATATGGGCAGATGTGCATGCATATGTATGTAAAGAACTATATAGCAGGTTATTTTCATAATGCCTTTTTTATTCACATTTCATTTTGTTTTATTTTAAACTGCATTTTTACAATATAATGTTAATCTAATGATATTGGCAGGGTTGACATGACTAACGAACAACTCGTTTTACTTAATTTCTTTTTTATTTCTACCTGTCAGAAAAACTGTTTAAATGAAAACCAGTAAAAAGTGGTAAAAGAAGCCTATAGTTTTCTTCTTTTTTTTTTTTTTTTGCCTCAGAGCAAAAGGAAAAAAATTACTTGAAAAATATATTCTTTTTTCTCTCATCTTAAAATTGACGTTTTTATTTGCCTCCTAAAGTTATGCTGCAATTTTTAACATATTAAATCATTTGTATTAAAAGCTTGTAGCCTTCTCGTTATTAAAATATCCTAAATGTCGGAACAAAATCACCCCATGAAAACGTTAATTGTGAGCGACATTTTGTGTTAAATATTTAAAAGGTTTTTACGAAAAAGTTAAAGTCAAAAGGTCAACAAAATCAATGTATATACACATACAGTAAAATCCAGCTAATAGCAGCATGCTTTATAGAGAATCAAGGCGAATTCATTATTAGGTGGATGCATCGGCGAATTCAGGCGAATTCGGTTAATATGGCGGCACCTTCGCTGTCAAGTTTTGTTTACCTTTTTCGGCGCCATTTAAATTTTTGTACATGTCTTTATCAACTACTTTTGACAGCGTAAGTGTGAATTCGCCTTTTTACACAAACAAAATACCTGTTGTTTTTTTTATTGTTGTATTGTTGTAGCGAAGCGGCTACCTTGTGTTTTGTATCATGATAGAGAACAATTCAAAACTATGATTGTAATTTGAATAATATAAAAAATTATGTGCGATAAAAGGAATACTAAAGATGCGAATAAAGTGAAATCAACTGTTATATGACAGTATTTTTAGTAGCAGTTGGCTTTTGTAGTTCTTAAAGGTTGGATTGCTTGCAAGAGGAGGTATTATTTTTAAGTTAGGACTAGTATTCAGAGACCTGCCCATGTATATGCTGTGCGTTGCTCAAGAACTAAGAAAATATGTTATGGGGAGCAAGAAATAAGGAGTAGTAATTGGGAACTTGTGATTGAAATCTTCTTACATTGTAAGTGGCAGGAAGTATATCTGTAATCAGTTTATTCCATATGAATGAATTATCCCTTTAATACGTTGTGCTATTCAATCCAGTATGATCGGAAGAGATTTGTACGAAGAACGCGTATTATCCTTCACTCGGAAACTAAATCCCTGATCTCTTCGAAACAGAACCCATTATACTAATACTAGCGCAAGAACCACTACGCTGCTGGAGAGGAGGAAGAAGCTCATTTCCTACTGTCAAATAACCCTAAAATATACTTTGAGACACCGGTCCAAACATCATGATTGTATTCAATTTTTAGTTGGGTATACAAATTAAAAAAAAATAGAATGGAGTGAAGTGTGTCTTGAACTGTTTTAGAAAATCGAGACACTTGAAAACTCTTTTTGAGACATGACAAATTTGCTTAGTTCAGTAAATATTACACAAAACCAAGATATTCCGATTCCTCAATACCACACTTGAATATACATAAAGCAGCATCTGCGGTTGTGTGTCTACACGTTAGCAGAAAAAAAAAGTATCTTATGAGCATTGGAATCGACCCTGTTAGAATGGAGTGAAGTGTGTCTTGAACTGTTTTAGAAAATCGAGACACTTGAAAACTCTTTTTGAGACATGACAAATTTGCTTAGTTCAGCAAATATTACACAAAACCAAGATATTCCGATTCCTCAATAAGTATACCACACATGAATATACATAAAGCAGCATCTGCGGTTGTGTGTCTATACGTTAGCAGAAAAAACTGTATCTTATGAGGATTGGAATCGACACTGTTCAAATAACCATAGAATGTGTTGTTGATTTACATCAGCGTCTGTGTTGATGGCCTTATCAGATAATGGACAAACTCCACGAGATGAATAATTCATGATTCGCCAGTGCTTTCGTGTAAGGGGATTGTAAGGCTCACGAATATTGCAAATTTTGCCACAAATTTGTAATCAAATGGACTAATCCTTTGCTGAAGAGCTCGGGTCTTCTAATTCCTACTGTATATAAGTTTCCAGGTTTCCAACATTTTGCATGAACATTTGCATATGAAAAAGGTATCGGCAAGATGAGTGCCGCGTTTGCTCAGTGTCGAACAAAAACGAGTTCGACAGACCACTTCACAAAGCCCTAGCCTGTTGATTTTTGGCGGCGATTAATAACTGTTGATGAAACGTGGATCCACCACTACAAACCTGAAATCGAAAATCAATCGAAACAATGGGCGGAAGCTAGTGAAAGTGCTCCGAAGAAGGCGAAGACAGTGAAATCGGCTGGCACACGTAATATTCCTCACCGATTATCTTGAAAAAGAATCCACGAGCACAGGAAAGTATTATCGTGCATTATTGGCTCAATTGATTGATGCTAGCAAGAACATTTAAAGAAGAAAACAGTGCTCCGGTTCACGCAGCATTAGATATGATGCTAAAATTACGTGAAATATATTTCGAAATGGTTAATCATCCATCTTATAGCCCAGATTTAGCTCCTAGTGACTTTTTCCTGTTTCCCAACTTGGAAAAATGGCTCGCAGGAAAAAGAGTCATATCAAACGAAGAAGTGATTACTGAAACTAGCGCGTATTTTGAAGGGTTCCCTAGATCGTATAACTTAGATGTTCTAAAAAAAAGTTGGAATATCGTCTGACTAAGTGTATTGAGCTAAAATTAGACTATCAGGGCTGTTCTGCAAATCACTTTGTGTGAAAATGATTTCAAATCACAAAAAAGGTGTTCTGCACACAAAATATTTTTGAATTTTGTGATTTTAAACCGGTAAGCTAACTTGCAATGAATTTGAAATCACATCCTAATTTTTGCAGGTACTTCGTTATTATTAAATAACTTAATGTGTTTTACCTATTGATTACTTAAGTAAAACTATTTATTTTATGCCAAAAAATGCACTAAATTATGAAAAAGCTAGATAAGTTTATTTTGTTGTATTCTTTTGTGATTTGATCTATGGGCTTATTTAACTTTTCTGTACTTTACATTTTATACTTATTAGAAGTAATTAAGTTTATTTTTCAAATAATACCGCGACTGAAAACATTCCACGTGAAAATAAAAATATCAGTAAATCAAAGCAAAGATCAGGTGCTTTTTGTGCTTTCGAAGAGTATAAATAACATTGTAAATGATCAAATATTGTGATTTGCAGAACAGCTACAAATCACATTTGTGCTTTTGAAACGGTATGTGCTTTGAAATCACATGGGTTTTAGAACAGGCCTGTATGTTGAGAAATATATTGTTTCTGAAAAAAATGTTTTTTTCCTGCTTAGGCAGCTTCAATATCAATCCGCCCTCGTATGTTCGACACACCGTCTAAACAATGCTTAAAAATGGTCAAAGTCTAATCCCAAAAAAAAAAAAAAAAAAAAAGGATCAACAGGTGGAAGCATTCTGACTACGGTTTTTTTTAAATGATTTTCTATTTCGAACATAATTGCTAGATCGAATCATTATAATGAGATAATGGTATATACACTCATAGAAAAAAGCATCTTAATATTGATGACGGCGGGTCATCAGAATTGTGACATCAATAGTATGTAAATAGTCATCAGTAATATGAAAACTGACATCAATCTCAACAACAAAAGTCATCAGACAATTTTGTCATATATTGAGTATCATCAATGCTACAACTGTGGTGACATCAATTCAATGATACATTTTATTAATAGGTATAATACATCTAATTTGTCAAAATTGATTATAAGTAAAAAAGCCTACATCGTGTTATAATATTTTATATTTATTGTTGAAAAGGAATTAGGTTGTTAAAATTATTATTTTTAAATTTAAATTAATTTTTAAGAAGTAGAAAAAAAAAATGCATCACATTAATGCCATTTAGTCATCATATGCGACGTTAGTTACATAAATAAAATGACAGCGTAGAGAGTAAAGTAAAAAGAAGAATTGCGAAGCAAAGAAAGCGAATATTGCCTCATACACAGCATACACGCAATTAAAATATGATAATACGCCACACAGACATTGTATTGATGGCAGGGAGTCATCAAAAGTATTATCAGAAGATTTTTAATTCTCATTGAATTCTTTAAGATGGTAGAATATAAAGTTATGTGTTTGAACTTATTTTTGAAATCAGAAAATATAACCGGAGGTTAATGTTGATGATGTCGCCATGAAATTTAGTTCCAAATCAAACAAATTTATAGTTGGTCTGATGTTAGTGCGCCATTCTACTGATGATGTTTTGTCATTACATTGACATCATTTAGTAATTTCTTGGGTATTGGAGTTTCCTTGCAGTGATTACATGCTCTCATCAAACGTATTCCGATAAAGCATCCCCATGATGTCAGTGTGACATTTCATTGATAATTTCATTGTCATAATTGCCGCTGTTGTAGAGCAACTGATGTAATGGTTGACATCACAGCGATGACAAGTGTCATGGGGCCAAACATGATGTCATTTGGCATTGCATTGATGTTAAAATACATCATAGTTATGACAGGTTTTCTCTGAGTGTAGTATATATTGTATAATGGTATAAGTTTCATTGAAATCATAGTTTTATGTATATTTTATATAAATTTACCTTTGAAACCAAAAGTTGCATAATTCTTTATTATCCCGAGTCCACTGTAGTTTAGTTGTGTCATTTTGTATCTGTTTGCAAATTAAGGGTGGCGGTAGAAAGTACTACAATGACGATAAAACATATTTATGGCCTGATCTATTAATTTGAACTTTTCTACCTTTTTAACATAAATCTAAACAAAACAAGTGACTCGACGAGTGAATGAAAGAGTGAGCAAAAGAGGTTCGTTCGTATTGTAGTGTGTTGTTGTGCGAGCAAATAACTGTCATTTATTAGCATACAAGCAAACAACAACATTATCAACAAACATACTCGTACAACAACGGTGTTCATACACCCAACATACCAGCAACTTGTGCTCTCATCTGAATGTCGTCAACAAACGTGTATAAAAATATGTCATATCAAGTCATAAACATGATTAAAATTGGTTTTTAGCATGTTTGTGCATGCGAGTGTTTTTAACCTTCTTTCACCCCTTTTTTGAAAAGCAGCTCGTTTTTTTTTTTTTTTCTCGCCATTCTGCTGGTAGTTACAAATTTATTTTTAGATTTATTATTAAAGCTATCCTCTTTTTTTTCCTTTTTGCTCTCTTTTCTTGCTGATGGACCCCAATGATGTGATGCTTGTTGCTTTTATTTTCTGTCATGATTGCAAAAATGACAAGACCAGTAGCAGCAGGTCTGTACCGTTTGTTGCATAACTCTGCCACTCAACCTGCCCCGGCACTCAACATTTTTGCCTTGTCACTTTCTGTTTGCCATCGTGTACTCGTATATGGATACACTCACTTCTTCTGTACGTTATACAATTATACAAAAAACATGTGAACATTTTTTGCCCTTGTGATCAGACATTAGTGACATTAAAATTTTACCTTTACCACAGAAATAAATGAACAAACGAACGTTAAAATAAATGAATGCCAAAAAAAAATCCATTTTGTGTTCACTAATTTAATTAAAAAACCATTCAATGTTTAGAGATTGCATGATTGGGTATCAAACAGAAAGTTATGTTGTAAATGCTATAATTAAAATAAAGAAAAATAAGAGCTGGCGGAATATCGATAAATTGACAATTTTGAAAACTGAGTGCTAGAAAATCCTCTTTGGAGGGAACAATTTTATTTAGCAGCAGAAATGAAATCTGAACTTTTCATACTTAAATATTAAAAAAAAAGAAAACATGAAAAAAAATCAGTCAGTTCGATGAAATATAAAACTTGAAACTGATACTGCTTACAAGCTTAAATTCGAGAGTAAAAGAATCCAATCAAAGCCACTTAAGTTTTTTTTTTTTTTGTTTAACTTTTAGCAAAATTTAACAAAAAGAAAAAAAGGGACTCGTTTCCAATTATTTCTTCATGAAAATTTACAACTGACTTCTTAATAGGCATTAAAAAGTCATTCCGTAAGAAACAATGAAGTTTATTAAGCTGAGTGTGTTCAGTTAAGGCTGACTGAATGATATGCTGATTTGTCAAATCAACTATGTCACACAAGTTGTCTAGTAGAAAATTTTAATATACTTACAAAATACGTTTTTGTACTTTTTTCAACTTCCAAAATTCACCGAAGATTTTTGAGAGAAAACTATACCTAAAAATTATTATTAAAAATTATTCCTTCACTGTGTCAAAATTATTCATTCTCACCATTGCCGACACAAAAATCAACAGTCAACACTGAAAGTGGTTAACATATTAAAATTCATTAAAATTATTATTAAAAATTGTTCCTTCACTGTAATTGTCATTCATTCATTCTCACCATTGCCGACACAAAAATCAGTGAACACTAAAAGTGGTGAACATATTAAAATTCATTAAAATTATTATTAAAAATTATTTCTTCACTGCAACTGTCAGAATTATTCATTCTCACCATTGCCGACACAAAAATCAACAGTGAACACTGAAATTGGTGAAAATTTTAAAATTCACCGTTGCACAATTGCCCCTGGCCGATGAACGTGTGATACGTAAAAATGTATGGGTTTCGGGAAAGCGATATTTAAGCTCATCAGAGCGCAATCTATTGCAGTACTGTCCACCGAAAAGCTTTTTCACTCCATCTTGCGGCCAAAAATAGATTTTAATGCACCAGCCCAAACATGCGAATTGTATTCTATTTTCGATCGCTTATAGGTGGTATAAATAGTAAGGAGATGGGATGATGTTAAGTATGTCTTATACCAAAAAAACCAAAACACTTGAATGCTTTTTTAAAGTCATGAAATATGTGTTCAGCCCAGCGAACATCACATCACACTCTATTTTAATATTTTGAGCAACCGATTGCTCAATATTAATACCATCAATTAGTACTGCAGTGAAAAAGATTTACATCATCACTTACCTTAACGGCCTTATCTGATGATAGACCAATTATATGGAGTGAATTACTCACGATTCACCACGTGTGGCTTGCTAGGCTCACACAGGTAGCAATTTATGTTTGTAGCCATATGAGCAACTTATTGTTGAGGAGTTCGGACCCTCTAACCCCTCCTGTATGCAATTTCCCAGCAATCAATGGAAAACAAGGCTTAATGAGTTGATAGGCCGAAGCCCTCTAGCAGCATCAGCCCTTAAACCAGCTCACCCGTCAATCATCACCACTTGTTCCCTCGGGAGTTTGTTAGTCCCCGAAAAAAAGCCACGCCAAGCAATTATCACGGATGCTAACACCCCCTTCCTGCGTTTTAGATTTCCACCACAGCCAAAACGTTTCAGTCAAGATAGGCACCTCAACCATGATCAGCCCGGGTGGAACTGCAAGCAGAACCACCCTGGGGCCATGCTGATCCCCGTTCTGCCAATTTAAACCCTTGGCAAGGGTTTCGGAAGCCAACACAACATAAGTCATGCGGCTTCTTAGAGTTTTATTTGCTACAACAAACGAGGGACCCCTTCCCCTCTATTCCCGAAGAATAGAGTGCCCAAGTTAGGAATACGCCAAGGCAAAACCTGTTCCCCGGGGGGTAGCATTATTACATATAAAACAGTGTTTACGGTCATTGGTTTGTGTGTAAATAAACCACACATGGTCTTTCAAGCATTAAAGTCGCACCGGCTTTTTCGCCCTATTCGCAGATTAAAAAAAAATCAGTGAATTATTTGTTTATTTTTTTATTTTTTATTTTTTTTTTATTTTACTTTTTTGCTTTTGACACGGAGCTCGGATATTCTGGGCCTATAATCGAATGCGCAAATGGTGCTGTCATCTGCAATATAATGAATGGGGTTAGATATATTGGGTGGTTAAGCTTGAACCACACCTAAAGCTTCAGTTTTTTCTGCATTTCATTTCACATTTCTCAATTTCAGACTAATTCCATTTATACCACGGAAAGATACATAATCCAGCCACGCGTTAAAGTTATTCAGGCTTATTATGAAAATGAGCGTTCAAATCAATCTCTTCGAGATGTTTTCGAATAATATAATCGTTCAAATGTGCGTACAATCAAAAAAGGCGTGCAAAAATTCAAGCAAACCGGCTCTGTAAGAGATGTGAAAACACAATTGCAGTCGTACATCTCGATATGCGGAAAATATTGTTCGCGGTAGTGTGGCTGAAGAGCCGTCCACCTCAACTTGTGTCGTGCCCAACATTGCACCTATCACGGCCGTCGTTGATAAACATTATGCATAAAGACTTGCATTTTTACACGCTTACAAGGTGCAATTGACTCAAGAACTAAAGCTTCTTGACCATTCCAAGCGTCGTCAATGGTCAGAATTGTGGCAGCCATTGATGATAAATTTTCGAAGAAAATCATATTCAGTGATGAGGCATATTTTCACCTCAGTGGATTCGTCAATAAGTTCGTTCACTTCTGTGCAGCAAGAACTTTAAAATGATATATAATTTTTTTAAATTGGTGCGGCTACAAAAGGGATTTTGAAAAACATATTTGCCTATTTGTTATATAGATATATAAAGTAATCGTAAAAAATTATGTTATGTGAAAAATAATAAGAACTTTATTAATGAGTGAACTTTTTTTAGTTATATACATATGTACGAGATTAACTAGTTGTGAGTTCGAGTCCAACTTCAGTCAAGAAGAAGGATTATTTTTAATTATAACAATAATTGCTGTGAAACAATAAGACCAAAGAAGAACAGAAAAAATAATTGAATACCATTAGCTGGGGGACAACTAGCTGTTTCGTAGTCGCTACACTCTTGACTGAAGTTGGACTCGAACTCACAACTAGTTAATCTCGTACATATGTATATAACTAAAAAAAGTTCACTCATTAATGATTTACATACAAATGCGTCTCACAGTTAGGAGAATTATTTAGTAAATAATAAAAAAATTTAAAACTGGTTGTTCAGTGACAGAAAATCCTGTACAAACAACTGGGGTTATAACAATTGCATATATGTGATCAATATGTGGCAAACATTAACGTAAGAATAATTAAAGAGCTCGGTGGCTGAAGTGGTTAAAGCGGCCGTATTAAAAATACATCATGTTCACATGATCCCGAGTTCGAATCCCAGTGGGTGCTGATGAGTAGTGTAGCGACTACGAAACAGCTAGTTGTCCCCCAGCTATAATGGTATTCAATTATTTTTTCTGTTCTTCTTTGGTCTTATTGTTTCACAGCAATTATTGTTATAATTAAAAATAATCCTTCTTCTTGACTGAAGTTGGACACGAACTCACAACTAGTTAATCTCGTACAATAAGAACTTTCTTTTACAATTCGTGAAAAAATCAACTTATCCAAAAAAATTTCAAAAACGAAAAGGTAACTACAATTTTTTTTAGAAAAAAATAATCATAAGATTTTTAGGAATATTTTTGTAAGGAATATTATTTTATTTATATTATTTATTTATTTATTTACAAGTTTCTTAAGCGGTGAGGGCCAATAAACTATGACAATATTCAATATGGCACTTAGCGTCTATATACATAATTCATTGCTTAATTATTTATTATTTATTAATATAATTAGTAAATCGTTCAGTAAAGAAAAAAGAACAAAGAAACAAATAACGTTTTCCTATTACTCATCCCCCCATTGCACAAACTCTGAAAATACGGAAGACCTATTGCATAACATCTATAGATATTTGGAAAAATGATTCATAGCAGTCGAAGCATATTTTTACCACATTACATGTTGTCAAAAACAATTTTCTTAAACTTCTTATTAGAGTGGGAGAATTTTCTATTCGCATAAGGAATTACTGACTTCCATAGCCCAATAGATCTTACAATGAATGATCTTTTCATTATTAACGTAGAAAATCGAGGAGGAACTAGCATGCATGTTCTAGATGAACAGCCAAATTGGAACCTATGTCTCAAATATAGCGGACAGTTAGTTCTGACAGTCTTGTAAAGCAACAACAACAATCTCATGCTCACAAAGTCCTTAAAACTACTCCCAAGCACTATCTTTGTGTAAGGAGTTATATGCTCCCTATAACCCAGTCCGTAAATATCGGGTGGTTAAATTTCAAGGGCCGATGTTGAATGTGAACCACACCTAAACGCCAAGTTTTTTTTCGAATTTTATTTGACATTTCTCTATTTCAGACTTACTCAATTCGAACCATGGAGAGATACACAATCCAACAACGTGTTAAAGTTATCCAGACTTATTATGAAAATGATGATCAATTTTCGAAGAAAATCATCTTTAGTGATGAGGCACATTTTCACCTCAGTGGATTCGTCAATAAACAGAATTGCCGCATTTGGGCGAATGAGAATCCAAGAGTGACTGTCGAAAAACCAATGCACCCACAAAGAGTGACTGTTTGGCGCGGTTTATGTGCCGGCGGCATCATCGGGCCGTAATTTTTCCAAAATAAGGCCGATCAGGCAGTTACTGTGAATGGTGTTCGCTATCGCGAGATGATAGCGAACTTTTTATGGCCCGAATTGGAAGATATGGATGTAGACGATATGTGGTTTCAGCAGGACGGTGCCACGTGCCACACAGCTAACGAAACAATTGCTCTTTTGCGCAACAAATTCAATGGCCGTGTTATCTCACGTAATGGCGATGTCAATTGGCCGCCAAGATCATGGGATTTGACACCGTTGGACTTTTTTCTTTGGGGTTATTTGAAAGAAAAGGTGTACGTCGATAAGCCAGCAACAATTCAACAGCTAAAGGATGAGATAATTCGGCACATTAACGGCATAGAACCTCCATTATGCCTCAGGGTCATCGAAAATTTGGACCATCGGATGGAGGTGTGCCGCCGTGGTCGCGGTGCCCATTTGGCCGATATTTTGTTCCATACATAATTGAGTAATACCAATATATCATAATAAAATAAGATTACAATAATAGTTTGTGTTTTATTCAAAATCAACATCGGCCCTTGAAATTTAACCACTCTTTATATCGTACCATTCTATTGAAGCAATGCTCTAACCTCTCCATATTCTGCTGGGAAGTACCACTATATATCTCCAAACCATAAAGAATAATAGGCATACATGTGGAGTAAACCAATCTCTTCTTTATATATGTTGGCAAGAAGCAACCCAGTGCATAAAAACGTTTTAACACAAATGATATGGATGAAATAACACGATTCACATGCACAGAAAAATTCAAGTCACCATCCAAATACATGCCCAAAGACTGTATGTAATGAACAAACTCAATCGAATCACTAGCCAAGACTAACAAAATATTTGAACAATCATTATTACAAAAAGAAAGAGCTCGAGTTTTGGATGGGTTCAGAATTAAATAGTTCAATTGAGACCAATCCAATATACAATTCAAATCGCTATTAATATTTTTTATATGTTATATATATTTTTATATAATTTTATGTACAATAGTTTAGGTAAAAGTATCTAAAACAATTTCAATTAAGGTAACAAGCCTTGTCCTACTGTGTTTTTGATGTATGAAATATTTCGTCTTTTCGCAAAGAATTTGTCAAGATGTGAATTTTTATTTCGGATTTTTGTTATTATATATTAAATGGGTGTAATTATTTTTTTGATAATGTCACATGATGGAAACATCATCATCGTCATCATCATCATCGTCATTGTTGCGTTCAACTTGCAGAACTTTTTTTTGAAACCCAAATTCTTAAATTACATTTGCGATTAAAACAGATGAAGTGCGACAAGTTAAAACGAGAAAAAAAATAGTGATGCATTCATTCTTTGTCTTTTTTTTTTTTTTGGAAGAAGAAATAATCTCCTTATATTAAAATGTAGTTTGCTGAATAGTTTTGCCTGAAAGTATTAAAATAATGACCTACTTTAGCTTGTGTACGAGTAGTAACTGTTTTGCATACAAGCATAATGATGCATGAATATTTTCGAGTATATGGGTACCTAGTAATGTTGTAAAATATTTATGGCAATTTGCCATTTCAATAATGTTTTATTCCAACCACCACATGCAATTCTTTACGTACTCTTGATTTAATATAGAAGTTTTGTGTTTTTATTCTTTCTTTCTTTTTCGAGGATAAAATTCTTTGTTGTCGAACAACTGAATTGAAAATGAAAAAAAAGAAAGATGTAAAAAGATACGAGCTGAGAAAAGGAGAAATTTAAAAGAAGTGTGCGTGGTTGAGGTATAAATATACATATAAGATAAAATTTAAACGAATAAACTTTTATTCGAATGTTTAATCAAAAACGTTTTTGATCACTGACTCAATGTTTTTAGGAAAAGTTGTATAATGGAATTATTTATGGTGCTACAAAACCCAGTATTAAGCGATCCGTCATTAGTTTGACTTTTCAAAAATTTTTGAATTCATTCCAAAACAATTAATTGGTTACGGATTATTGTTTAAGCTAAACTTGATTATTGTTTAAGCTAAAACATAATATTTTATCATATAAAATATTATATTAGATAATATTTTATATCTCAGTATTTTGAGAAAAAGTCTTACTTGTAAAAGATACATAAAAGTGTTTCGAAATATAAAGAAATAGTACAGGATGTCCGCTCGGAATGTATACTACTTTGTTTTAGCGCCATTTGGATCTTGACAGATCGTATTTGGCAGTCGTAATGAAGACACGTGACAAAATTATTATGGAAAAATATTAGATAAACCAACGATTTTTAATCGGTAACACATTTTATCAAAAGCAATCAATGACGATGAGAAAGTTACGTGAAATTTTTGGGAGAAACAACGTACCAACAAAACGCTCTATCGTGTAGAGGGCCTCTAGGTGTTAGGTCCAAGCATGGATCACAACGTATTGCAAGGTCGGCTGTAAACATTACTGCTGCTCAAGAAAGTGTTCGGAACGATCCATCAACCTCAAGTCGACGGCGTGCTCAGGAGCTTGGTTTTCAAAGAACAATTTTCGCCAAAATTTTTCACAAGCATTTGCATTTGTTTCCATTTAAGATTCAGTTGTCACCCGAGCTTCCCCCCGGGGAACAGGTTTTGCCTTGGCATATTCCTAACTTGGGCGCTCTGTTTTTGGGGAAAAGAGGGGAAGGGGTCCCTCGTTTGTTGTAGCAAATAAAACTCTAGGAAGCTGCATGACTTATGTTGTGTTGGCTTCCGAAACCCTTACCAAGGGTATAAATTGGCAGAACGGGGATCAGCATGGCCCCCGGGTGGAACTGCTTAAGGTTCGACCCGGGCTGATCATGGTTGAGGTGCCTACCTTGGCTGAAACGTTTTGGCTGTGGTTGAAACCTAAAACGCAGGAAGGGAGTGTTAGTATCCTTGATAATTATTTGGTGCGTGGCGTTTTTCGAGGGCTAACAATCTCCCGAGGATCTGTTGCCTATACAACAGATACCTATATTGTAAGGAACCAGTGGTGATGGTGAGTTTAGAACTCATAAACAAGAAGTTGGTCATATGACCGCAATCATATGGCAAGAATTGCTACCTGTGTGAGCCTGGTTAGCCACACGTGTGCGCTATTGAATCGTGAATAATTCACTCCGTGGAATTGGTCCATCATCAGATTAGGCCGCAAGGCAGGTGCTGATGTAAATCTTTTCACAACTGTCACCAGAGCTTCTCAGAAAAAAATTGGGTTTAAGATCATTTACTCTATTATATACTATAAATTATTCAAAACAAAAGGTTTATATGTTTATGTTTTCTGTTTGCTAGCTGTATACACATATATGGACATATCATAGTAGTTATCCTAATCAATAGTAGACTTGAAAATCTTTAAAAAATATTTTCAAACATATAACTATATACTTTATTATTTAAAAAAAAACTAATGAGAATTCAAAAAGAAAATGTTCAAGCAACATTACATAAGTAAAAAAAACAAATGAAGTACGTATGTAGTTGTAAATCTACAAAAATCGTTAAATACAGGCCTTAAAGCGTCAAAAGTACTATTTTCTGCACCCAAAATCCTCAAAATGACGATAAATCGTCAAATATGGTAACCGTGCCTAGTATATTGTTGCAATAAGTTGTACTTTAAAGCGAAAAAGAGATTATTCTCAGAGTATTACTATTCTCAGAGTATTACTAGCTCATAGAAGCTATAATACGTTAGGTAAATTATTTAGTAAGACTAAAGATAGACTTAATAAATGGGACATTTCAAATTCGGTTTATAGAATTCCTTGTCAGGGTAATGACCAAGAAAATTGTAGTAAAGTTTACGTTTCAGGTGTTGGTTGCAGAATTAGGTTATTTTGGTTTTTATGTTATTTTTATGTTTGTCATTATTGTTATTAATATTATATTTTTTCTTTTTTGATTTTTTTTTTAATAACCCAAAAATGTTTCTGTCAGTATATTAAATAGATATTTTTTAAGTTTTCAATTTAAAATATTTCAATTTGATAATATTGTTAAGAATTTTTTTTTCTTTGTGTATGAATTAATAATTTTTCTTGGTGTATAGATTTTTTGTATATAAGAATTTTTTGACAATAATTTTTCAAGTTGAAAAATTTTTTAATAACATATTAATTTTCCTGACGATGATAACAAATTGTTATCGAAATATTGAAAATAAATACTGTTAAATTTTGTATATAACATAAAACGATCTTTTGCTGCAAAATTAAGAAATATTTATCGAATAAATTATTTTTTTACTAGCTGCTGCCCAACGTATTTGCTTTTCCTGTTTAATTTCTTTTTCTTTTATAATATTTATTTGCTTATTCGCATAAATTGTGAGACAAAATTAATCGAGTATAATTATATATATTTTTGTTAACAA
This sequence comes from Thecocarcelia acutangulata, assembly GCA_914767995.1. Taxonomy (NCBI): domain Eukaryota; kingdom Metazoa; phylum Arthropoda; class Insecta; order Diptera; family Tachinidae; genus Thecocarcelia; species Thecocarcelia acutangulata. Next base: position 32,298,560 of record OU612097.1, read on the forward strand.
CAAAATCAAATCTTTTGAATACTCTTGGCAAAGTTTTAGTGCATTTGTAGGAATTTTATTTTTTCGAATAGAATTAATCGTTAAAAATATTCGATTAAATTTAAATGTGGAATAAATTTTCGACCAGTTTCTGAATCCAACCACCCTTTTTGAGTTACTAATAGGATACTACGAAATGATATTTCACTTCATTACCAAAACGTTTGCATGTTGCCTCAACAAATTTCTGGTGCAGCCTTCGTTGCTTTATTTTATTGCCTGAAAAAGTTTATTGTAATGGAAAAAGTTTTCCAGCAACATCAAATCTTGTCAGCCAGGCATAATCCTGTCGAGATAAAAAAAAAAAAATAATGTTTTTTCTAGTTGTTTTTGGCTCAGATTAAAAATAAACTTAAGTGCATTAGCACCACCACCAACACCAACACCAGCTCCATCATTTTACCAAAAACATTTATCTTTTATTCCACCTTTTGCCAATTTTGTTTTTCGTTTTTTTTGGTTTTTTTTTTTTGGGAAACAGAAACGTGTTAGTACAAATGATTGCAAACGAAATTGATTTTTATTTTTCTAACGTTGTTTGTTTGCTGTCGATTTTAACTCACTTCAACAAATAGCTGGGTTGAATGACTAACAAAATGCACTAACTGAATAACAGACATATGGAAAGAATGTCAGACGGTCATATGGTTTTTGAGTTTTTTCTCTACATTTTTTTCCACTATATATTTTTTATTTTGCATATTGGTAAAAATATTTTTTTTTTTTGGCAGTCACCGAAATGACGACATATGTTGGCTTTAAGCCTTGTTGTGGAGTTGACATGTTTGAATTAGAACAAACAATAACCAATAAACTAGAAATTCCAACAATTGGCAGAGAACGAAATAATAAATGACATATTGCAGGGAAGAAAATTCCTAAATCTGTCACTTTTTATCAGTGTTGTCTAAAAAGCAAATAGGAATGTTAAAAGCTGTGGATAATTTATAAACGAATTTTATATGGAAACTTTCTTCAAACAAAGGCAAAAATAATATGTTTTGAAGCCTATTTCAAGGAGGTGAAAAATCTAGTTTCATTTCAGATGTTAACAGGCCAAAGAACTACCAAAATAAATCTATATCGAAGGCTTAATATAAAAAGGGTGCAACTTGATTTTTCCTTATTTTATAGAAGAAAAAACCTATAAAATATGTAAAATTATTGATACAAAAAAAAAATGTTCGAGGCAACTTTGAATAAAAAGAAGCCACACATTTTATTTCAAATACAATTTTTTATATACACTCTAAGTCACTTATTTAGGTTGTACAAGCCGCCAGTTGCATTGACACAGCCCACTTGTGTCCCTTTGGTCCCATTGTGTTGAGGTCACTTATTTAAAGGCACTAAAACTATCGTATTCAGAAGCCTGTATCTTTTGAAACTTTCAACCGGTTGCAGAATTTCAAAATAGAAGCTAGACATCTCTGAGCAATTTATAAAAAAGTTCAAAAATGTGCTATTTCCCCCACTTCCGCAGAAGCAATACAGTAATTTCAATTTTCGCACTAAAACAAATGATCGCTTATATTTTATATGCATGTTCTCGGGCAGAAACGCGCACAGAATATGAAAACCCATTTCCACACCAGTCGTGGTAGCCCACTTTCCCGGAAGTAGTACGGCAGTTTCAATTTTCATATATACAGTGTTATTACTAGAGTAATAACACTGTATATACAGTGAAAATTCCCAAAAAAAAAAAAAAAAAAAATCGGAACCCTTTAGCTAACCTGTTTGGAACCGTTTATGAATATGAAACTCAGTAAGCGTTTTAGTCGTGGAACGTGTATCTGAGTTATTAACAGTGGAAAGTGCATCTGAACTATTAACGGTGTGGGATTTTGGCGATTCATGAAGCCGATTTTGGAAATTCAAAAAAAAAAAAAAAAAATCGGCACACGTTATACGGATAATTATCTGTTTATAAGAATAGTTATTTCAGTTCGATACCGAATTTTTTTGGAATTCCCAAAGTTGCCTTCGTGTATCCCCAAAATCTCCCCCACTTCCTTGGAAAAAATATGGCAATTCCAGTTTTAGTACTAGAGCATTAATACTGTATATAAAGTTTTATATACCTACATATGTAATAATAACTCATTTAGCGTGTTAAAAAAATGGCAACCTGCGCCTTAAAAGTTATTTGAATACTGCAACTGGTCCCATTTATTTTTTGTGATTGTTATCTTATTCCTATAAAGTGGATCAGGAGACTTTGATCTAGGTGGGAAATTCGTAATCGTCGGTTATATCTGTTAAGGTTTTAAAAAGACATACATACAGTTCTAAGCAATGTTTTTACCAAGTCGAACCGCAGACATCGTTTAGGGATATTTTTAAAATTTAAGAAATAGTCGTAGAGTAAATCGTGAACTTACAGGGGTGCATAAATTGCGACTGCAAATGTAGTTGTTTATTTTTAACTTTTTTTTCTATAAGAGAATGGCCTGAGTCATAATCCGTTTGCGTATGTTCACTTGTTAAAAATTTTTGTACAATTGTTATTTGTATTTCCAAACGAAAAGAGTATTAAATATGTAGGTATATAAAACTGTATACACAGTGTTGGTGCTTTGGCGCGAAAATTGACGTTGCTATATTTCTTTCGGGTAAGTGGGGAGATTTTGGGGATTCACGAAGCCGATTTTGTGAATTCTCCAAAAATATGGCAGCCCTTCGCTAACCGGTTTAGAACCTGTTTTTTAATATTCAGTGAGCGTTTTGGCCGTGGAACGAGCATCCGAACTATTAACGGTGGGGGATTTTGGCGATTCATAAAGCCAATTTTGAAAATTACAAAAAAATCGGAACGCGTTATATGGCTTATAATTATTTTAGTTTGATATCGAAGCATATTTTTAGCTTCTTACTCTATATTTGTTATAATTATAAAGGCATCCAGATATATTTAAAAAAATAAGTGTTTAAGCCTTCAATTCAAGAGCAAACATTTTTGTTTCTGAAGTGCGATTTTCAGTTTTAATATGAGAATTACAATTTTTATGTTTTTCTAAAACCTAACTAAAACTCCATTCTCCCCCCTCACATTTGTGTTTTAAAGCACATTTAAAACAGATATTTTTCCAACTGCAAATATTTCCTCTAACCAAGTTATTTAAAATAAATAAAACTTTTAAGACTTTCTTCCAAAATTTTTCTAATGAAAATAAAAAGTTTTCTAATTTAAATTCTAATTCCTTAAGCTACTAAAATCTTACAATTTTTTTGCTTTTTTCAATGTGCACAAGCCAAAAAAAAAAAAAAAAAAAAAAAACAAAAATGATTTGTTCTTTAACAAGATACAATTTAAACTTTATGTAGTTGTTGGTATTAAGTTGTTATTGTTGCTAGTATAATTTATTGCTTGACCATAACTCTAAACCAAGAAAACAAGCTGTATAGCAGTCAGCCAACCAACCGACCAAGCAAACAATTTCAAAGCAATAAAAGTACAAGGAAATTAACGGAAGCATTATAATGTGGCGGTAACCCAATTCTTAGAACACGAATGCGAAACATATACATATATATACACTCGCAACTTGCAACAGAAATAATAATCAACAACAACAAAAAGCCAACATCAACACAAATAACAACAACAACAGAAATAATAATTGTTTTAACAGCAAAAGTATACAAAGTTGTAGTTAAAGCTGGTCACAGCAAATGGCTGTAACTTGTGCCGGTTGGGGCAAGCACAAGAAAAGCACTTAAATAAAAGTCAATACTTTACATTCGTACAAAAAAATAAAACTAAATCACAAACTTACATACACACGTTCAAGCACTATTTAAACATTAGCACACAACAATGTTAGGAAGAAAAAAATAAACGTTATTGACAAAAGTACTGGAATTTAATACGCAGCCAAAATAGGTTTAATATCATCTTAAATTTGCCACCACAATTTAAACAAATTTCTCTCTTTTCCATTTAGATCTTAAAAAGAGCAACTTTAAACAAATTTTTCATAATTTGAGTTTCCAGCAGAACTTAACTTCTTTTTAGATCAGAGTTGCCAGATTGAAGATTTTAGCTTAATTTTGAAGATTTTAGAACCAAATAAGATTTGAAGACCTTTCGCTCAAAATCAAGATTCTTAAGACTTACAGCCAATTATCACTGTTAGACAGAGAACCTGCGTCGCCATCTAAGCGAAAGAAAATTTATTAATATATTGATTTTTTTGTTTAACTTTTATTTATTCTTCTTCATCTTCTTGCCACATTATTAGGGTACATCCAGTCGCCTTGCAACATACATTACGCCGAGCTGATGCCACTGATCATGATCTTGGAACTGTGAATATTAGGTTTGGTCGTCGACGTGGAAGCATGATAGAAATATCCTTATGATGTTCTGCGCTTGGGATTATTCTAATGATCCAATTTTTCGTCCCCAATCATACTGCGATGCAGAAATCCCTTCCGTCTTTGCTTTCCAAGTAGCTGGTCATAAGCCAACAAACGCCGTTCAATATCCCTCGGCTTCATTTCGTACGGCACTCCATAAATGTGAATTTATGGAGTGCCGTAATCAAGTAATGCCTCCAATTCTGTGTCTTCGAAAACCGGCTCTCTTCCATCGCCATGCTGATCTTTGACATTGAAATCACCACTCTTGATGCACTGTTTTTCACTAACACTCATTCCATGAGCCTCGAAAGCAGATTTCTTCTACTTAAAGCAGAAAATAAAAGCCTCCCGCAAATGACGAGAATATGGCTCGTAAGCTTGCATATTTGATGGCAAAAAACTAATCGTATATGATGCAGACACAAATCGAGTAATATTTCGATGGCGTTATTTTTAAAATAAATATATAATAAATTTATTGTATGACATCTACGACTTATTTATTTCGACTACAGCCATCTATTGCAAAACGGCGAAAGCAAAATTGTACACTCAAAGGCCCCATTAGTTTTTACTTTCAGTTGCCGTTCTGTGACGTTCTATTCTGTAGCAAATATATTACAATTACTTTTTCTGTGAAAAATTTCAGCTGATTTTACAGTGAGGCATAAGCAAGAGAAAAATATAAAATGTTTACAACGTTTCTTAAACAAAATATAATGCTTTTTATTTTTATAAATTATATTCTTTTGAACATCCATAGTTGTTTAATTGTTTAATATATATTAAATTTTAAAAATCTTTAGCTAAAACAAACTATGTTAGCTTTCGACAAAAAAAATTTGTAGTCATATGAATAAAAAATTGATGTTTCCATGCCTGAAAAAAGTAAAACATACACATATTCTTTTTTCAACAGATTAGTCCGCAACAGAACAGAACGAAAAAGTGAAAACAAACCATTCACATATAGTTTATAATGAACAGAAACAAAACAGCTGATTCAGAACGGAAAAGAACGTACAAACTAATCCTGCTTTAATACATAAGTAGAAAAGAACGATTGATAGTCAGATAGACAAACCCAAATTAATGTCAATGTGAGTGACTAGCTTTCTCTTCGCCTGGGGAGCAGTTTTTGCCTTAGCGTACACCAAGTCAGGGCATGTAGGAGAAGAAATCTCTTATTTGTTGTAGCAAATAAATCTCTAGGAAGTCGCATGACTTATATTGTGTTGGACTTTCGAAACCCGTACAAAGGGTTAGTTAGTAGAACAAGTATCAGCGACAGGTTCTGCTTTGCAGACCATCTCGGTAGAAATCATGGTTGAGGTGGCTGCCGTAGCTGAAACATTTAGGCTATGGTCTAAACCTAAAATCTTAGGATTTGAAATTGATATGCGTCAGTCCCTGCCATAACGGATCAATCTGACGATGGTCCAATTCCATAAGGTGAAGTAGTTCATGGCTTACTAGCTTGCAAGTTTCACACATCTGACTATTTGTTGTCATATGTTTGTACCCATATGAAGCAATCCTGAGGAAAGCTCGGACCTTCTAAACCCTGCAATTTCCCCCAGACAATCGATGAGAGATAAGGCTCCAATAAGTAGGTGGCCCGAAGAACATAATTAACACCAGCTCTTAACCAGGTTCCTAACACTACATGTGTCTTTTCCAATTGTTACATTTGTTGATGCGTTGTTTCAATTATAACAGCTCCTTAAACTATGCAATGAAAACAATACCTAACGTATACCAAACAGAAGTACACACACTTTCACGTACACAACAACTTGATAACAACCGTAAAACCACTAACAGCAAGATTGTCTTCTTTAGCGATGTGTGCAGGTGAATTTAATCAGGAGAAAAGAAATCATCAATGTCATCAACATTATGACGTAAATGTTATTAAGTTTAATGACAACCATGCCGGAGATCTTGTTGATTGCCAGCAATTTCAGTTCGGAGGACTATTTCCCGTTAACTTGCAATGTTGTTGTTGTTGTTTTTGTTTACAGCCATTACTGTGTGGTCTGTGCTATTGGTTTTGATGAAAATATAAGCTTTTACATCTATTAAGTTGTTTAAATCGTTTTGATATTCTAACATGTTTTCCTGAAGATTGAAATTTAAATATTTTGTCTGCATTATTTCATTTTTATATACGAGACAAATAAATTTCCAAACGATTGAGTTTATTTACTCTATTAAGCTTGTTTTTTATGTTTCCTAGCTGTCTATATGTTTAGTGATAGTTAGGACAGTTTAAATGAAATGACTATTGGAGCTACCCTAACAATAGTTCGCGTTTAAAACCGTTAAAAGTTAGAGAATTGCACAACTGTAGTGTAAGTAACCAGTTTTGATGGTTTTACGGGTGAGTTGGTATGCAGCTTACCAACTCATAAGCCTTGTTTTCTATTGAATGTGTGGAAAAACGCATGCATGCAGGATTTGTAGGCCCGAACTCTATAGCAAAGGTTTTGTTCATGTGGCTACAAACTTATGGCAAAATTTGCGACCTGTGTGACCTTTGCAAGCCGCGTAGGGGCGTTGATGAATCGTGAATGATGCATCCCACAAAGTTGGTACATTGTCAGTCATAGTGACAGATGCTGGTGTAAATAAATGATACATCCCCTCAGTATAGTCTTCGACTTTTTTTCGCCAAATTTAATATCGAAATCCTCCAAAATGTTCTTTCACCAGAATAGTACGCAATCTTTGCTGCCATTTTGATGAAAATGAGTAAAGTAGATTTTTTCCTATTTTTTATGTTTGTGCACCAAAAACTGTTTCACTGCAGATGGATAATTGCGTATTTTGCAGCAATCTGTTTGCTTTAGGGAAGCAGTTTTGAACCTTAAAACTAAACCTAAATTCCTAAAAACACTTCCTTGAATTTTAAAACTGAGGGGCTTAACCCTAAAAATATTTAATTTTCAAACGTTTAAATACAAAACCGTATAAACGCAAAACAGGTCTAATTCCGCATTTCACAAGCTCTAATTAAAATTGTATACAATTCATACGAAAACAAACACATGCCGGTGCACTTAACTAAATTCACAAGCACAAAGAGTTTTCGCAATGAAATAAGGAACACAAAAGTTTTTTTTTTTATTTATGTAGGCTTGCTCCTGCACGTCATGTGCTGTGCGGCAGCAGTGGTTTGTCTAAATGCCTAAAAGAACTTTTTTTTTAAAAAAAAAAAAAAAAAAAAAAAAGGACTGCCTGAAAAAAATACCCTTGAAAGGTAACAAAAAATTGTAACAAAAACTCGTAACAATGTGAAGCAAATGTGATGCATTCCATACACACATCCAAATGTGCGTACATACGGATATATGCATGTGTCCCTTTTTATATAAATGTATGTGAAGTTATTTTCATTTACGTACATGCGTAAAAAAGTTTTTATTACAGTAATTAAATAAAAACTTTATTTATATGAAAGTACAGTGGCTGTTAAAATACAATTACAGCATGACCAATAATTATGGAGTTTGCTATATACTCATGTAAGTATATAGCATATATGCTATTAGCCACAGCTCGCGTAAAAATTACAGGCAATAATGGACGATCTGGAGTCTTCAAAGCAGTTTTAGATTCAGGGTCACAAATCAACATTGTGACTAATCGACTACTAAATCGTCTATCACTTAAGCCTTCGCAGACATCCTTATGCATCGAAGGAATTGGCAATCAATCCAGAAATACGAGTCAACGTATTAATTTGAATCTTCAATCTACAACAAGCAACTTCAGTACAAGGCTCGAGGCTTTCGTACCTCCTAACATTATTCCAGCCCAACCCTCAACCGAGTTCAACTGCAATTCTTGGCCAATACCAGACAACATCCAATTGGCCGATCCAGAATTCAGTACCACTGCAAATATTGACGTTTTATTAGGCGCTGAATACTACCTCGAGTTGTTGACCACCGGTAAAATCCAACTCTCACCAGAATTACCAATTGTAAGAAACACAAAGCTGGGTTGGATTGTAAGTGGAAGAATAAGAGATAATACCAGCAACTCAGCAATATGCGCAGTGCACGGTGTAAGCGAAGCAGACACAGATGAGCTAATACAAAGATTCTGGAGACTAGACGAATTTGATGCTGACAACACCTTCAGTGCACAAGAGAAACTATGCGAACAACAATTCATTCAAACAACCACGAGAAATAATGAGGGTAGATTTGTAGTACGCCTTTGCCTTTCCGATAACCCAAGCTGTTTAGGAGATACGAAAAGGTTGGCCTTTTCAAGGTTACTTGCCTTGGAAAGGCGTCTTGCAATGAATCCAGGCCTAAAGAAGCAATATATTAACTTCATGAAGGAGTATGAAGAGTTGGGCCATATGACCCGTATAAACAACTCTGAGGTTATGGATCCTCACTATTACATCCCGCATCATTGTGTAATCAAACCTGAAAGTAAAACTACTAAACTACGAGTAGTGTTTGGTGCGTCGGCAAAATCATCATCAGGAATATCCCTCAACGACATATTATGTGTTGGCCCACCAACACAAGGAGACCTCTTTGGAATGATATTACGATTTCGAACTCAACATTTGGTGACCCCGGCGTGACAAACAGAAATCACGTATATATATATATATATATATATATATATATATATATATATATATATATATATATATATATATATATATATATATATATATATATATATATATATATATATATATATATATATATATATATATATATATATATATATATATATATATATATATATATATATATATATATATATATATATATATATATATATATATATATATATATATATATATATATATATATATATATATATATATATATATATATATATATATATGCATATGTTTTTTTATAGCAAATTATTACTTTTAAAGCAAATTGTTTCCTTTATATAAACTTTCCTTTTAATTAAACAGCTGATACTGTGCCCATATGAAAAGATATTAAAGAGGCGATCATATAAATACTAAGGGGGCATATCAAAAGTAAACCTATATACTTCCCATTTGAAACAGGGATTTTTGAACAAATAATCTGAGGTACTCTATATTTTGAGAAAAACTTCATACATTTTTTACTACATGTAGTAATATAAATATAAAAATTAAAGTAAAAAACATTTTTTAATATAAAAATCATGGTCACCTGATACTGTTTTGCTCGTCGCTTGCTGACGAAACATTTAGAAATAAATCTATTTTAACTTTCGCTGAGTCGAACCATGGCAATACTGAACACAGAGGCTATGTGGACAACACCAACCAAAGCAATTCTTGCTCACTTATGAACTGGATGCCATGTGACTTAGAAGCCAGCACTGAAAGCCGCGATCAGGTTGAACGCGAAAGGAGCATGGACTGTGGAGACATGCCGATTGGACTCAATAATATAAATATATAAATATAGTATTGAGAATGGAACCTAATGGGCTGCCAAACATATTGGCGAATGAAGTAATAAACCTAAAAATATATTGGGCGAATTAGTGGACAACAATTACAATATAATTCCACTTCCGATCAACCTTTATCGCTTCAGTGGAAACAAATACTTGATCTGCTTGTAATTAAAGAATATGAAGAATATGTAACAAATACAAAAAACTCAATATTTCATGATCTATACTCCTACAATGTGTCGCACATATAACGAGTGATTTTTTTGCTATTATCTTTTTGGCAACACTAGTTTTGACAGCTCACGCACGTTTTGTATCTTGTGTCACTGTCAAACATCTTCAGTTTGGTCTATAATTTAATCATGAATCGTCTTACAAACGAACAACGCTTGCAAATTATTGAATTTTATTACCAAAATGCGTGCTCTGTTAAGAAAGTTCATCGCGCACTTCTTCCATTTTATGGTCAGTTTAATCGACCTACTGAGGCTTCTATTCGGGCTATTGTAACAAAATTTCGCACCAAATTTACATTGTTGGACATTAAACCACCAACACGCTTACGTAGAGTGCGAACTGAAGAAAATATCGCAGCTGTATCGGCCAGTGTTGGTGATGACCGTGAATTATCGATTCGGCGCCGTTCGCAGCAATTGGGCCTCTGTGACTCCACTACGTGGAAAATTTTGCGGAAGGATTTGAGTGTGAAGCCTTATAAGATACAGCTGGTGCAAGAATTGAAGCCAAACGACCTACCACAACGTCAAATTTTTGGTGAATGGGCTCTTGAAAAGTTAGATGAAGATCCACTTTTTTATCGAAGAATTGTGTTCAGCGACGAGGCTCATTTCTGGTTGAATGGATACGTGAACAAGCAAAACTGGCGTATTTGGAGTGAAGAGAAGCCAGAAGCATTGCAAGAGCTACCAATGCATCCACAAAAAACAACCGTTTGGTGCGGATTATGGGCTGGAGGCATCATTGGGCCGTATTTCTTCAAAGATGATGCGAATCACAACGTTACTGCGAATGGTGAGCGCTACCGTGCGATGATAACAAACTTTTTTTTGCCCAAAATGGAAGAGCTTGACTTGCATGACATGTGGTTTCAACAAGACGATGCCACATGCCACACAGCACGCGAAACAATGGACCAATTGAGAGGCGAGTTCGGTGAACAGTTTATTTCACGCTTGGGACCAGTGAATTGGCCACCCAGATCGTGCGATTTAACGCCTCTAGACTATTTTTTGTGGGGCTAATATCTATAGCGACAAGACCGCTTCGATTGACACACTGGAAGCCAACATTGCCAACATTATTCGTGAGATACCGGCTGAAATGTTGGAAAGAGTATGCCAAAATTGGACTAAGCGGATGGACCATTTGAGGCGCAGCCGCGGCCAACATTTGCATGAAATAATCTTCAAACATTAAATTATATCGACCCAACTATCGATCCAAATAAATATTTCATGCATTTTTCTGAATTTCATGTGTTTTTTTTTTTTTTAATTTCCGATAGTTCTTATAAAATCACCCATTACAATAGTTTTTCGTCACTCGCTGCTGGGCATTTAATAGAAGCAAGAAGTGGTTTACTTGAAATAAATGCAAAATGCTTTCGAAATGACTCTGTGGGCATTTGTACTGCATGTAATTTAGATGCAGCTGAAAATACTTTCCACTTCATTGGCGTCTGTCCATTGTTTAAACAATATAGACTAAAATACTTTGGAAAAGCACCACTCAGCTCCTCTGAAGTTAATTTATTATTAAACGCCAAATATATTCAATCTCTATACGATTACTTACAACTATCATTAAAATATAGAAAACTAATTATCAATGAATTCGATTAGAATCATAAAATATTTACACAACAAATTTACTATAAAAAAACAAGTACTATTAATTTTTTTAGATTACGGTTGCTAATCTGGTTTACAACATTTATTACAAACCATATAAGAGATATTATAATATATAATAATGAATATATATGTAACATAATTTGTAACATACTTAAATATATCTAGTAATAAATAATAATAATAATACTGCCGATTGGAAGGCACCTAGTCCCCAATCTAATTGACTACTGCATTCCTAAACCATTCCTTTCAAGTAGCTTCGGCTACCAAATTGAGGAATCTCCCCTAGAATTTGAATCCTTCTATGTTAACAAGGATGTGTCCAGAAGGGGCGAAAAGGTTGGGCGTGGCGTTTACATTCAATACTAAAATATCCTTCACACTATCAGACGGATGTACTTTTCTTCAAGCTGAAATATCGGCTATAAATAAAGCGCCCAAATGGCTGACATTTCAAAAGATATTGGGTAGGGATATCATGATAGCAACGGACAGCAAGTCCGTCATCAATTCCCTCATTAGAATATACACTAATTCTAGTCCAAGAATGCCGGATATCTTTAAATCAGATGGCGAGACAATCTAAACTAACCCTGAAATGGGTATGTGGAAATGGGTCCAACAACGGCAACAACACCGCTGACAACTTAGCCAAAAAAGGACAACCCTGGATGTTAGAGGTATAGATTCCTTTTGCGGACAACTCTTATCAGCTTGTTGGAATAAAGTTTCACACGCTGAAACGTTACCAAGAAAAATGGTTCACACAGCCCTCTTGCCTTATATCAAGGAACCTGTTGCCTATAACGACGTGTGCAGAAGTTGCCAAGACAAGGAAGAGGAGGACCACCATCCTTCATCTCCTCGGTACATGCCCGGCATTGAAGCATCACCGTCGAAGATATTTAAGCGAGCGGATCTTAAATAGCTTATCATGTCTGGCCCCAGTCAATCCGACCGCGCTAATCTCATTCAAAAGAGGCAACGGGTGGCTAGTACAGCAGCTTGTAATGCCATACTTTCCTTTCCTTTCCCTTCCATCCATCTCCTCCACTCACACTATATCCCTCTAACTTCTATTCTTCACTTAACTATATAAATTTTCAGGCAATCACAAAGGGAACGACTTCAGGACGAGCTATAGAACCTAGGAGGAGCGGAGAGAACCTAGGCTAACCTAAGCTCGCACATTTTTACGTAGCACGCGTTCATCGTCCAGAGCTCTTCCATTTGTAGTCGATTTCCCGAAGAATCGTACTACGCATTACAGAGAGAATTCGTTTTTCAGCCGTACGCTTCGTCTGTGGAACAAGTTGCCTGCAGACGTGTTTCCAGTCTGTTAACACGTTGGAAAGTTCAAGTCAAATGTTCACAAACACTACTCCCTCTTTCCCCCTCCTCACAACCTATTTTCCTAGTTCTGGTACAATCCACTGCATATGTAGGGGTCATCCCTTGAGTACTGGTCCAAGTTAAAAAAAAAGAAAAAAAAGGTTCCCGGAGTATGACGAATTTCGACCAACACCACGATTGTGTGCATTTTCATATACACCAATGTGTTTTATTTTTGGCGACGAATAAGCGCGACCGAAAACTCCTCCTTCGTCACAGTTGTTTTTCTAGCATAAAAACTCGATTTTTCGAATTTGTAAGAAAAGTTTTAAATTTAGCTTTAAATCTGTTTAAGATGCTGATTTGGTTTAAAAAAGTTATAGTTAGATTTCGAATTTTCGATTGTTTTCTAAATTTACAAAATTTTGAGCAAAAGACACGTCGCATTGACATCGCTCAACTTTTTGTTCTTTTTAATGAATTGAAACATTCGTAATTATATTGAGTTGTCGAAAAGTTTTAGTTTTAGCTATTGGCATATACGATTATATGTTTATAATAAATTTGTACATTTAGGGCCACTATTACAACTGACGAATAGTTAACATTAGGATTTTATCTTACAGATAATTTTTTTTCTTATTACAAGTTAAAATTAACCTGACAAATTACTGATAACTTAACAGGAGGTTTATCCTCATGGTAAATTTCAAAGTTAACTTTAAGCTGCCATATTATCTGCTGAATATATTGTAAAATGGGGAAAATTTAATGGTGTCTTTATCGTTCACGTTAACTAATGTTAAGGTTAACTATCAATAACTTTATCGTTAGATTGTAATAATGGGCCTTAATGATAACTAAAGTAGCACTCTACTCTCTTTCATTTACAATAAAAGAGCGGCGTTCTAAATGTTGATCAGAGCTTAGAACATAATAATAATAATAATAATAATAATAATAATAATAATAATAATAATAATAATAATAATAATAATAATAATAATAATAATAATAATAATAATAATAATAATAATAATAATAATAATAATAATAATAATAATAATAATAATAATAATAATAATAATAATAATAATAATAATAATAATAATAATAATAATAATAATAATAATAATAATAATAATAATAATAATAATAATAATAATAATAATAATAATAATAATATCCCCAGTAGGAACTCGAATTGGCTGTTAATGAATTGTGAGTGACAAGTGCTGATGAAGTGGTGACCGTGAAACTACTGGTTATTCCCCAGCTTAAACAAAGGAATCTTAAATATTTTGTTTTCTATTTATTAACATCTGATCAGACCTCTTTCTTCCAAACTTTCTATTTTAATTAACTAATGAAAACCATATTTAAATCTCTTCTTTTTTTTCTTATCATTTTAGAAACATTGTCTTTAATTTGAGCATTCACGATTTACAAGAACAACAACGTCTAGTATGGAACTCACCAGAAGATGATACAAAAATGTGTGTTGTCAAAGGTAAAGATGAGGTAAGTTCTGAGCCAAATGACTTATTTAAACAAAAAGCTTTTGTTTTCATAACAAAATGATTAGTTGGCAAAAAGCCATGAAGTGCTTACGATTAACTACAGGTATACTCATTAAATTTATTAAGCCATAAGCTTAATAGGACAATTAAACATTTATATTATAATAGTTGAATAAAAAAAATAAAAAAAAAAATAACTCACACGCCTGCTTTGAAAGTCAACAGTCAGAAAAATTTTATTTTTAATGTAAAAACCAGAAATTTTCTCTCAACAAAATGTAGTCACTTAAAAATTTTATTACTACAATGTATGTGCATACATACATTTATGCGTTTGTATTTCTGTTTTTTTTTCATTTTGTTTAAAATGTGTGGCACAAATACAACAAAGTCGTATAAATTATAATTCAAACATGCTCACTTAAGTATTAAGTGTATAAATTCTAAACACACATTCACGTAATTAAAAAAAAGAGTGCACATTAATGCCGAGTTTTGCAAGTTATGCCCAGCAGTGTGTGTAGGCCGCTTATGTTTATACTTTTTGTGTAAAACATAATCCTGGCAACAACTAGGCAGCGGTTAGCGCTCAGCTTTGATTTCCATAAAATTAATTGAATCAAATTTATACAGTTGATGAAATTCGTATTTGATGTCGAAACTTAAATCGAAATTAAAGTAGAATTTCTAGGGGCATATTCATAAATAAATGTGTGTGTGTGTGTATTTGAAATGAATTTTAAGGCATGGTTACATGGTAATACCAGATATTTAGATTTTGTGGGAGCCAAATATTACGAAATTCTCTCCGTTTAAAAAAAAAAAACCCACCAAAAATATGCTTTTTATATTTGTAGGATAAGTAAGTGCGAGGGCGGTTCGGAAACTGCTTAGCCTAGCCACAAAAAGCGCGGTATAAACAGAAAAAAGTTAAGTGATTTGGAATTTGGAAAAAAGTTAAGTGATTGGATGTTAAATATTGTTTCGATCTGGTAACTCCTTCATAGAGGAACAGGTGTTTACAAAAGACGCATCCGTGATTTTTTTTTTACAATGGAAAAATTAGAAATGCGTGCTGTCGTTAAATATTTATATAAAAAAGGTTTATCAAGACAAGAAATTCATAACGATATGGTGAATGTGTTAGGTGAAAGTGCTCCTTCATATGCAACAGTAAATTGCTGAATTTAAACGTGGTCGTACAAGCATTGAAGCTGAACCACGTAAAGGACGTCCAAAAACAGCAAAAGTTGACCAAAAACGCATAAGAATGAACATTTCTCAAGCTTGTTTGGATCGTTTCATAACTGTGGATGAGACATGGATCTACCACTATACTCCAGAGACTTCATATGTAACAGTAAAAAATTGGGTTGCTGAATTTAAATGCGGTCGTATAAGCATTGAACAGCAACAACAACAGAAATTGTAGCCAAAGTGCATTAAATGATCGACGAATAAAAGTGCGTGAAATAGCTAATATAATGGGCATCTCTAATGATCGAGTCCATTTAATTTTGCATGAGGAACTACAGACGAAAAAGCCTTCTGCAAAATGGGCGCCGCATATGTTAACAGTCGACCAAAAAAACGCATAAAAATGAACATTTCTCAAGCTTGTTTGGATCGTTTTAAGCGAAATAAAATGGATTTTAAGCTTCGTTTCATAACTGTTAATGAGACATGAATCCACCACTATACTCCAGAGACAAAAGAACAATCCAAACAATGGACTGAAGCTGGAGGAAGTGCCCCAAAGAATGCAAAAATAATTCAATCGGCTGGTAAGGTTTTTGGCAACGGGTTTTTTTGGGACTTCAAAGGTATTTTATTGATTGACTATCTGCAAAAGGGTAAAACAAGAAATTCAGAGTACTATTGCAACCTTTTGGAACAATTAAATGTACAAATTCGAGAAAAACTTCCAAAAAAATAATTTTTCATCAAGACAACGCACCAGCGCACAGGAGCGTTTTAACAATGGCTAAAATCAAAGAATTAAAGTACGAGTTGCTTGACCACCCACCGTATTCTCCTGATTTAGCTCCCAATGACTTTTATCTGTTCCCAAATCTAAAAAAAATTCCTTGCTGGCAAGCGTTTTACCTCAAATGAAGATGCAATTACAGTGTTGTAAGTTTGAAGTCGTTGAGGAAAACTATTTTAATCAAGGGATAGAATTGCTAGAAAAGCAATACAGCATAAACAAATATTATTTGAAAACATCTAAGCTAAATGCTGAAATTTTTAACATAGAACATGTAAAACAATTTTTAAGATTTTAACCACATGAATGGACATTTTTGGTTCCAACACACCAGTACCTTCGGGAATAGAAAGCCAAGAGTGTCCTCTTAATGCTGGTATAAGTTGCTCATTTCGATTGTATTTGGACGTTAAAAAAAAAAAAAACAATTAAATATGAAATTAGTAGAAAATTGGTAGTACCTCAACCAGTTAGCTACTGTCATTATAGCCGCACAGAAAAAATTATAGTAAAAATAAAATCAACAAAATGTTTGTCTGGAAAAATATGCATTGTTGTTTAAAAAAAATTGTTGTTTTCGATAAATAATTAGTTTTACTAAACTTTTGTTTGAATCCACGAATTCCTTTACAGGTCCGCATTCAAACAATTTATTAATTGATTCAACGAATCTCGTTATTGAACACGAAAAAAATGCTTTTCTGTGCGTGACTTCTACCAGCTTTTCGCTACACTCATTTAAAACTAATCCTACTGTCATATAAGGGATAAAGATACCCCTATTTACTCCCCAGTTCGACTTGGATCCAACTGTAAAGATCTCAAGTACGTCCTCATGATGATCTTGCCGACCCGTTTCGTGGCATTTGTCGAAAAGTAGAGCCGGTAAGCAATCAATATTTTCCAGAAGGTTCAGCATTCTTCCCATGATTGAGGCATGCCATATGTCACCTCCTCCAGGTTATTTGATATCAGCCGGCAGCCAGTTCAGCGTTGTAAAAATTGGTTTCGTTGGCGTACTGCAGGAAGCACCAGTCACCATTTGAAGTATTAGCAAATATTAAAAACAATATAAATTTTAATTCAAACCCCATTTTTCATTTCATATAGAAAGTTTTACAATTCTGAATAATAAAAAAGTTATTTTGGCGAATTATATCCACATTATACTTAAATGTTTGAAATATTCTAAAGAAAGTTTTTCCTAATTTTGTTCACAACCTGCAGCAAATTAAAAAATGCAAAATGTTTATTTTATATAAAAAGAAAAGAAAATTCATAATAAGCCTTTAAACCTCTTAGAATTAGAATAAGTTACAAAATTCATATTATGAACAAAAATCTTTCTGTTCAGCGGAACAAAAAAACAAAAAAATCTAACATGATCTTGTACAAAGCCCAGTTAGTGTGTAAAAAATGTTTAGAAATCTGCTTGTATGAAATTTGGTTTATTAAAACAAAAACAACTAAAGCAGAAAAGGGAAATGTGTTTGTATTGTTTTCCTGAACATGTTTATGCATGCACAAACACATATTTTACAAAAGCAATGCAAAAAAACACATAGTTACATACGAGTATATTTGGTTACAAAAGAAGCATTGCCAATTACTTGAACACATGCATTCGTGTGTGCAGCAACTCTAGTGTAAAATATTTAAAAGCCGAAGAATCAGCTTAACTTTTAAGTGTACTTGAGCATGCAAGTGAATTTATTTCATTTCTCTTCGTTTTTTATTTCATAATTTTATAATACATATTTGTTAGAAACGGAAACGGAAGTTAAAAATGCAGAGACCAATCTACATTTATTTAAATGCCCGCTCACACACACACACACACACGCACGTACTCATTTAGACAAGGACAAATTTATACTTATGTATACAATTTAGTGTGTGGAAACACTTGCACAGATTTGCTGAAACAATTTAACAATTACGAGTATAAAATAATAACATTTAAAACGCTTACATGCATTTAGATTTCCACAGGGTGGTGCAGAACTACCTTAATGGTTTGAATGTTCAATAACTTGCTTACACTGAACCAAAAATTTACCTAAATACTGCAAAATGAAGATGTCTCCGTTTTCCGGAGGCATCTTCACAAATGTTGTTAACAGAATGCACAAAGCCAGTCCACTTAGGTCCAATTTAATCCCATTGTGTTGTTGTTAACAGAAAACTTCTAATAATACTTAAATACTTCTAAAAATTGAGAGAGGAAAAAATTTTATTTGTTCAGTTTAGACTTTTTATTTACTCGTATTTACAGTAGAGTAAATTGTGTACTTATAACGATATTTCTTTAATTCTGTAACCTCTTTAGTTAAATTTAAAAAAAACACACTTTAAAGAAAATTCTTCATAAATATTATAATTAATAATAATAATAAAATAATAATAAAAAAATATAATAATAAAAAGATATATATATGAACTGTTTTTTTTTTTTGAAAGTGGTATAAGTCCATTTTTTCATATATTGAGATATTTAAGGGGTTGCGTTTGAATTAATTTAAAAATATTGGCCAACTTTAATCAGTTCGAAAGATGTTATTTACACTATAAACCTTTTAAATTTTGTTGTGAAATAATAATTACTAAAATTATTTGAAAAACTAAACGATTTTCTTACCTTTACATGGACTTATGCCACTTTTAAAAGGAACATTTTGCAATATCTAAAAATAGCGTAATAAGTCCATATTACCAAAGCGTTTGACAGAGTGTGGCATGGTGCGCTACTGGCAAAACTCACTGCTTTTGGTGTCGGTGATGTCTTCTCTCGGTTTATATCGAGCTTTCTCAGAGACCGCACTATACGAGTTGTTATAGATGGGGTCTCATCTAACGAGTTTAAGATTAATTCAGGGGTACAATTGTGAAAATGATTTACATCAGTACCTGCCTTGACGGCCTAACCTGATGGTGGATCAATTCCGAGAAGTGAATTTTTCACGATTCACCACCGCCCCGTATGGCTTGCTAGGCTCACACAGGTAGCAATTCTTGTCATATGATTGCGGTCATATAACAACTTCTTGTTGAGGAGTTCGGGCTTTCTAATCCCTCATGTATGCAATTTCCCAGCAATCAATGGAGGACAAGGCTTAATGAGTTGGTAGGTCGAAGCCCATTGAGAGCATCAGCCCTTAAACCAACTCACCTGTCAATCATCACCACTGGTTCCTTACAATACACGTATCTGTTGTATAGGCAACAGATCCTCGGGAGATTGTTAGCCCTCGAAAAAAGCCATCACCAAA
The DNA here is from genome assembly GCA_914767995.1 of Thecocarcelia acutangulata. NCBI lineage: Eukaryota > Metazoa > Arthropoda > Insecta > Diptera > Tachinidae > Thecocarcelia > Thecocarcelia acutangulata. The sequence goes on from OU612097.1 coordinate 32,318,388, forward strand.
CAATTATTAAGGATACTAACACTCCCTTCCTGCGTTTTAGGTTTCAACCACAGCCAGAACGTTTCAGCCAAGGTAGGCACCTCAACCATGATCAGCCCGGGTCGAACCGCAGGCAGACATAAGTCATGTGGCTTCCTAGAGTTTTGTTTGCCGCACCAAACGAGGGACCCCTTCCCCTCTTTTCCCCGAAAAACAGAGCGCCTAAGTTAGGAATACGCCAAGGCAAAACCTGGTCCCCGGGGGGGAATTCAGGGGTACCGCAAGGTTCCGTTCTTTCTCCTACTCTATTTCTTATTTTCCTCAACGACCTTCTCTATCAAACTTCCAACCCTATCCACTCTTTCGCGGATGACAGCAGCATTTGTCACTCGTACTCTTTTAGTTATAGGCCCAGCCTTTCAAAGATCGCTGCCAAGAGGCTAAATATGAATGATTCACTGAATAGTGATCTTCTATTCATCTCCGAATGGAGATGTAAAAACAGGGTCACCTTTAACGCTCGTAAGACCCAATGTTGCCTATTAACACACAAAGAAACGACCGCAAATGCTGCTTCATCTGTACTCATGGATGGTATAAATATTGAGGAATCGGATGCTCTTGATGTTCTTGGAATGAAGATACAGTGTGATGTACGCTGGACTGAACACATTTTTCATGTCTCCAAAGAAGCATTCCAGTGCCTCGGACTTTTGAAACGGTGTAAGATGTACTTTACGCCATCCGATCTCTTTACTATTTATACCACCTACATCCGACCGAAAATGGAATACAACTCTCATGTTTGGGCCGGTGCCTCAAAGTCTATTTTGGGGTTACTCGACCGTGTGCAGGAGAGGGCGAAGAAGCTCATCGGGGACAGTAGGGTATCCAACTCTATTGACTCACTGGAGGATCGACGCAGTGTTGGATGCGTTACTCTGTTCAAATATTTTTTCAAATGTACAGATATAATAATTTATATTTTTAACGAAATTCATTGTTGTTGCATTGAAAAACAAATTTGTTTATTTTAATAAATTTGGTCCAGATTTGAAAAATAGTCGTTTGTTTTGAATATTTTTTTCGTAAAGGGTTTACTAAATTCTGGTTCAGTGTAGTTTATCTATACTTTTTAGTTTTTTAATTAATCTATATCGTTATTGCAACATAGTCATAACTAAAAAAAGTTTGTTTCGAGAAAACCACATATCAAAATTTTTAGTTCCCATATAAGTCTTGAAACATTTTTTAAAGAAAATATCTGCTACAGGAAACAGTTTAAAAGTATTTTGAATAAATTTTTGGCGCAATATAAAAGATGAGGAGGGGGAAAGAGGAAGTAGTGTTTGTGAACATTTGACTTCCTTAAGAGTTGAATTCGGCACAACTACTAATAGAGTCTTATTTATGCCATTCCGACCATATTAATTTTTGAAATAATCCTATTTCAAAATATGCCCTGTACTCGTCTGCCACAGATAGATAAGCTTTTCTTAAAAAGTCTGATGTTTTTTAAATCTTGTGCGTGCTGATTTTCCAGTTCACCAGGTAGGCGACTTTTCAATTCCAGTTGTGCTAACTTTGCCAGTATTTATCACATAGTTACATTTGAGTTTTGTAAATGTAAAGCAGCATTTATTTTCAAATGCTGAAATTAATTTTTTAACGCACTTCTTTTCAATAGTTAACAGTTCTTAAATGTGAGTATTGTAATATACAAAACTCAAGAAGCCTTGATTTGAATAAAACGTAACAAGTTTTCTTTACTGCAAAGTCTTCAGTGTTACTCGTACTTAACTTTGTATTTCGTCTCCCTCTTTTAACAGCTTTCGCACTTGTTGGTTGTCTTTCCATTCGTTTTAGTATTTGCTACAAAGAAAAAAAAAATGTTTTAAAATTTTAAGATTATTTTATTGCAGCTGAATGTGAGAAGTGGTTTTTTCTTGTTACCTCAAAATGTAGGCCAAGGAGAGCTGGTAGGATCATAACAAAATGTGGGCTTAGTTTATTTTAATTCATTGAATTAATTTCTATTTCTTTTATTATTTAAATAGTTTGACAAAGTTGTGAGGCAAAGCAAAGAAAACAAGTATAAATTAAGTTTCCAAGTGGTAGTAAAAGGAATATTTAACTTTAGAATACCTAATCTAAGCTGAATAAATAATAAAAAAATGTATATAAATAAAACAACAAAAATCTTTAAATGTGAAAATTTTACATCGTGAAAATCGAAGCATATTTTTAGGTAAAACTAATATGTTATATATGTATGCAGTTAGGAGTCAATAAAGCCATTGAGAAGATAGTTATTTAATATTGTGTTCTTTATTCATATTTTAAATTGATAATCATTCTTTCTGCGGTTTTATAGTATCTTATTAAATACTCGTGTGTTCAATATAAATTGTTCTTTTTATAAATTATTTAGAAAAAAATAAGAAATATACTTGAATCAAAGATAAAAAGGCAAATGGCTGTCTGCTCTCCTGGGAAAATATTTTAGCTAAGGAATTCTCCATTTTCTGTTCTGACAAAATGTACTTAATTGCCGAGGTTATAGAATCGTTACCGCAGGCTCATTGAGCTTCTCAGCAATTGATTTAATTTTGGGGCCTTGTCTAACTAGTTTGGGTAAAAATCCTTTTATTATACCCTTCACAAAAATGTAAAGGTTTGTGATTCCGTTTGTTATTTCTATAATTCTCATTTGCGACCCTATAAAATATATATGTATATTCTGAATCAGAATTGGAAGAAATCGAAAAGTCGATTAAGCAATGTCGGTCGTTGAAATACCTTCTCTGAGAAAACCATTATACATAGAAAATTTTTTCTTTGCCGATGAATAACTTTGAGCTGAGGTGAGATGCTGGTGAATCTCTTACCAAAGGTGCCACAGAGCTTGGTTTACTTCAGAAATAAAAGTTATTGTCGGTTTTTTGATACAAGATGTGACTTTTTAAGTTAATAGAGAACAGATGAATATGTTGCTATTTCAAGCTCGCAAAAAGTAATAATGTGTATTTTAAACTAGTTCGTATTAGCTACCACTATTCGTTACGCTACATATTTCGACAAAGCTTCTTGTAGTTTAACTATTCTCTTTTGACATTTAAGTTCAGCGAATACAAATTCAGTTAATTTCAAACAATTTCGTTAAATTCAAATAATTGTAAAAATTCATATATATTTGTAATGTTTCATTGTAAAAATAAGTTTTTGTTTCTTGGCAGATATTCTTTCAATATATAAGATTTTTTATATATTACTAAGGTTCAAGCCGAGTTTGAACACCCGACTCTATTACCCCATCGTGCCATGTGTTTGCTATTGAAATTTAGTAATATCGGTTCTCCTATAGCTGAGATATATTCAAAATTAAAAAAAAGCATTATTTTTTGAAAATTTTTATGAAAATTTAAACAAAAAAAAAAAAATTTTTTTTTCTTGTTTGGCTTCAAACTTCACATGGCATGGTGACTAGCAGGCAAAAAAAGTTTTTTTTTTAGATATCGGTCCATATATACCCGAGATATAGCATAAACCGTGTTTTTCATGGAAATGTCGCGTAAGCGAATTTAAACAAATATTTTTTTTTCGTAAAAACAATTCTGGTAATAAAATGAGGTGATATAAATATGGAAAATGAAAGTTTCCGATATCGGTCCATATATACCCGAGATATATAGCCTGAACCGATTTTTTCGTTAACATTTTTTTTTTGCTAAAAAGCAATTCTCGTTATAAAACAAGGGTACTAAAATACAAAAAATAGATAACTCCGATATCGAATCATATATAACCGAGATATAGCTTAAACAAACTTTTTCATGAAAATGTCCATGAAAGATTTGTTTTTTCGAATGGTGATTACAAGGCAAGTATATTTTTGCCCCAATATCGGTCCATATATATCCCAGCATATTTAGTACAAATTTGTAATGTATACTATACATATACGTGACTACAGTGAAGGGTATTTTAGATTCGAGCCAGCCGAATATACCATACTCTTTCTTGTTTTTTGATCAGACCTTGATATTTTTTGCTTGATATATCTTTTTATTGATAAATATTTTGTGTCAAATCCTAAATGTGGATTAACGTTTTTATTTTCTAAAGCGACATGAAGAGCAAACATGTGACATTTACACACTTGCACTGATTGACACGTGCGTTTTACACACGGCTATGCTTATTTACCGATTGCCTTGCACGACAAGCTATTGCAAACATTTTTCCCAAGAAATTTTTCAACAATTTTCCACTGACTACATAAGAATGTAACGCGGTTTAGTTCTATAAAGAAAAATAATCGATAACTGCACGTTTCTATGGAAGTCTCTTACTAAAAATATAATCCTGTTTTAGCTCTTATTTGCTCATTATGTTAACATATTCTTTTAACTTATTTATTGTGTCTGACGTTCAACCAATCTGTTACCACAAGTGCTTTTAAAACCAGAAGGCCGGCTACACATTTGTATGCCTTGAAAAAAATAAAAATAAATCTCAAACTAAACAAATTTCCTTAGCAGTTATTCGCGTCTGCTGAAACTTAAATGAAAATGCATTTATTTATTTTACGCCTATTAGCATTTGAAAAATATCTTGATTGTTCTGTGTTAAAGTTTTTCAAATGGGTTTCCTTGTTTTTTCTCTATACTTGCCGTGTTTTATTTTTGTATGTTAAATATTATAGTTATTATGCTGTGTACACCTAACAATATGCAGTGCTTTAATTTTTTTTTTTTTTTATACATCAGCCATAAAATATGCAGTGTAAATTGTTGTTAGACAGTCGTTGCTAACGGTTCTCATACAATTACAACGAGGACTTTGTTACGCTTGGCAGTATGTGTGAGAGTTTTTCAGTCTGCTTTGGCACTACAGTCTACTAATTGCGTGACTATGCAAAATATTTCTTTAGCTTAATTGCATTTCTACACATAAACTATTTTTTCATGCTTAAGTTTAAGTTTTTTCCTTTTTTTCCAGCCACTGGCTTAAAGTCTTCTGGTATTTAAAGGCTTTTGGCTTGAGGGTAATAGTTAAGGTTTGCTTTTAAATATTTTATCAAAGAATGTTAAAAACTCTCGCCTCATTGTTGATTTTTTTTTTTCTTCGTTTTTGCAGTCTGCTAACAAAATCTCTTAACGATTTCTAGCTCAAGTTACCGTGTCTTTAGCTTAATTCGTTTTTTTTTCGATTTGCTTAAAAGTCTGCTGTAAGAGAACTTTATAAATGTTACTCCTTTAAGAAACAACACCTTCTGTTTCGTGTTGTTTTTATAAATATTCGTCCAATTTTGTTGTACACAAAACGTACAGAACATTTAGCCAACAATGGCAGCAAACTAAACTATTCTATTATTTTCGACGAAAAAAGAAAAAACAAACAAAATAAAAAAACAACTGCCATTAACAACAAGACTTAATTTCTGGTTGTTGTTTTTCTTTTTATGTTTCGCAAAAGATTTATTTAGGTCAAGAAGTTACCCATTTATAACAATGGTTGTTCTGGCATAAAAACTTCAACTTCTTCTAAAACATTTGACGTGCTTGAGAGAAAAAAACAACCCCATCAAGTACAATAATAAAAAAGGCTGACAGTAAATAAACAGGATTTGAAGCAGAAACAAGTTGTATAGTTAATGCTATTTAAACAAAGAAAAAAAGTCGTGCTTGGATACGCTAAGAGTTATGCTTGGAAAAGGATAAAACATAAGTGATGAAGCACTTAGTTTTGCGTATTGCATTTAAGATTATTTTACCACAGAAACTTTAATTTTTCTAAACAAATTAGAATACTGTATAAAAAATGTTAAAATTCATCGATAACTTAATTTTCTGTACAAAAATTAAAGAGAGTTTTGCTAGCCTAGCTAGCGCGTTTCCAAAGAAATAAGCTAACTTTTGTATATAACACTTACCGACAATTTTACATTTTTAGCCTAAATTTATACCAAACAAAAAATTACAAACAGTTTGTGTTCTATGTTTCATAGCTGTTTCTATGTAGAGGCTTACTTTCTATTACGATGCGAAAGTTCGTTCGACGCAAAAATTAAATGCGATAAGAATATAATTTGGTACTCTGTAACGTGTGCGCAAACTTTTTAGCGAAATAGTTTGAAAATGAAGCAACACTGGTAACACAAAACAAATAATAGCGAAGAATGATAAAATAAACTGTGCGGTAAAACTAAATGCGAGGGGAAAATACGGAAACACAATACAGGGTAACAATGCTTCGATTACAAACCATTTTTCTTTCGCATCATAATACAGAGTAACTACCCAGTAGACATTCAACTTTATATACCAATTTGTTTGAAAGGTGTAAGGAAAAGCAGAAACCTGTACAAAAGTAAAAGCTTATTCTTTGTAGCTTGAAGAATATCAATATTTCTTTTTAAAGTCTGAATAATTTATTGGAAATATTGTGATATAAAGTTGAATATTTGAGGATATCTTTCAAAGGTTTCCAAATCTACTGATAATTAGAGTAGCTCCTATGAAATGTCGCCATATAAACAGTTAGGAAATATTACCCCATATTCTACTTGGTGTCATCGTCGCCACATGAAGGCGACACAAATATTGTTTAATTTATTTACTCGTTGCCAACAATAATTCAGTGTTGTCGACAGCCTCTGTCTATCGCTTAGGTCTAGGAAATATCTTAGGTCTATCAAAGAATACATAATTGTTGTCAAAGACGAATGTATAACCGAGTATTTTTCAATGTCGTATTGATGTGACAACGATGACGTCTCTTGGAATATGGGGTATTGATGGCAAGCTGTTGGAATTTTTTGATTGGTGTCCACATTAGAAGCTAATTCTCTATAGAAATTTTGCTTTTCTATATAAAAGTAATTTCATTTTTGTTTTTTGAAGATTTTTATTTACTTATTTAATTAACTAACTACTCGTGCAGTTGCAAATAAATTTGTAAAGTAGACGGAGTAACGAAGAGCTTATTCCCAGGATGGTATTAACAGTAATTTGCTGCGGCGCTGTGACTAACTTTAACGACTTATGCCTTCACATAAGAAGTTGCCGCGTGGTTAACAAAAAAAAAAAAAAACTGTAAACTAATACAGTTACTTGAAGCAAACAAGCAAACAATTAACCGTGAGAGCGTGGCGTAAAACTCTTGAAGGCCAAACTTTAGATATAATTACTATGATGCGAAAGCTCAGAACTGCTTTACGACTGTGAAGATTTATAGATAACTTTACTATTCTATACAAAGATATTGATAGCTTGAGCTTTAGTTTAGACGAGCCTTGTACCAATTTCTTTATGCATATAAAAGTTCTCGTTAATTTTACGCTTTATTTGCCGATAACTGTTATTAATGATTTTACTTTAAGATATAAAACGTATCGAAAACTTTACGCTTTTTGAAACAGATGGCTGATTTTATTTTTAAAAAATTGTCGATAACTTTTTAAAAAAATAAAAATATTTCTTGGCTTTGTTAGGACTGAACTTGAGCGAGACAAATGATACCATCATATAATATTAGAGATAACTTTTTTCAATTCGTATCTTGATCCTAGTTGTTCGACCTTTTTTTTTAAATATAATTGTTGTTTACTTGAGCTTGAGGTCACTTGTTTCAAAATTATTCGTTTTATTAATGTTTCGATATTTCGACACCCCCTTGTGTGTCTTCTTCAGGAAAATTTCTACATTTTTGTTTAAAAATTTTTATAAAATTGAAAACAAATTGATGTAACAAAAAACAAATTATACATAGAGAAAAAATTTTTTAAACAGTAGTAACATTAACATTATTCATAGTATATGTTTTTTTTAACTTTTTTCTATATAAAACAACAAATTTTCTTTTCTATACAAAATTCATTGTTAGTTTAATATTTTTTTGAAGATTTATCGATAAGTTTTTTATCTTATGTAAAAGTTATCGGCATCTTGATTTTTTTCTCTAGAAAAATTTACAAATTTCTATCTCACTATAAATAATAATAAATAAGTTGTCAGTTGCTTGTTATTGTACTGTAGAAAAGTTATCGATAACTTACTTTTATCTGTTTTTTTTTTAAGATTTATCCAAAAAGTATAAGAAAATAATTCAACAATGTCAATCTTCCAGATATCATTGATACAATATTGTTTTTATTTTTTGTAAGGTTCCATCCACTGTTTAGATTGATTTTTTGTTTCAGGTGTGTAGTGGTGGACCCACATTATATCAACAGTTATTAATCGACTCCAAAAATCAACAGGATTAGGCTTTATCTTGTCCAAACACTGCTGTAAAGTGGTCTGTCGAACTCGTTTTTGTTCCTCACTGGGTTCTTGTACAATAATGAACACACTTTTATAGCATACGTTTACCATTTCAACAATCTCACGTGACTTTACTCGGCGATCATACATAGCGATATCGAGGATGTTCTTGATATTTTCTTCAGTAACCACCTCGTTTGGCCTTCCTGTTGATAGTATTGTTGTAGTGCTTGATCGGCGGCGTTTAAATTCAGCACTCCAATATTTTACCGTGTAATCTGACGGAGCAGATTACATGGCATGAGCAGCATTACTCACCGTAATGTTTATCGAGCTTTTCTTTTGTCGCTTTCGCCGGTTACCTTTTTAAATAATAATGTTTAATCACTGCACGAAATTCACTTTTTTCCATTTTTTAAGAAACGCAAAACTTGCTTACTTCAAATGACTACAACAAATTGGTTAACGACGTTTGGCAGATGGCAATTTCAAAAAAAAAAAAAAAAAAATTGTATTTCTGCTGCTAACTAACGCTAGTTACCTTTGATAACAATCCGCCCAATTTGTTCCACTTGGCTTTTTTTATCAAAAATTATCCATAACGATGGCTTTCTGCAGAAAATATGTAGAGTATCTTACTTATCTTTAGTAAAATTATCGATATTTTTGGTTTTCTTTGTAAAATTTTTAGCAAGATTTACCTTTTTCTAGAGAAGTTATCATGTACTTACTAAAAGCTATGGGTGGCTGAACTTCTCTAGAGACATTTTTTTGATAAATAAATTTTTTGGCAAAAAGGTTTACAGTATTTGTATTTTTTCAGAAGCTTTCAATCATTCAAAATTTGTGTAAAAATATATCGATAACTGTGCTTCGCCAGAGAGAAAATTTTTATAACCTTACTTATCTATATAAACATTTTAGATAGAGTTCCTTATAATAAAAAAATTATGTTTAACCTTACTTTTCCGCAGTCAAGTTATCGATAGCTTTATTTCTCTTATAAAGAAACCTTTCGATAACTCTAGGAAACTACAGATAATTTTAGTTTTATTAAAAAGGAAATATAGTAACTTTTAGTTGTCGTTACTTTCATTTACTGTTTCCAGTGCCTCGTTTCTGTAAGATTAGTGAAAAGTTTCTCACATCGAAAACTACGAAACATAAAATTCCATCGTTTCTCGACTATCGAGAAAAACAGCGTTTCTGTATATTAAATCGAAAAGAGGCAATACTAGTTACGTCTTTATTGGAATATTTCCATTAAGCAGCTGTCAAAATGCACATAGTAAACAAATAAGAAGACGAATATAGGAAAAATTTATCAAACAAAAAGAAAATTTAAGTTTAGCAGTGAATAAAACAATTGAATTTAGTATTATAAATAAAATAAAATTGTGTAAATCAATAACACGTGTACATAAATAAAAACACATTCAAATCATAAATAAATTTCATAAAAACTTTCAATAAGTTATAGTTGTGTGGTGATGGTTGCTGACCAATGTGACCGGCGAAATATGTTGCGCATTTACAGCCAGAAATTAAGGGCTGCAACCGACCCTTTTTTAGTTCCTGAACCGATGAGGGAAGCTTCTCGCGTTCGAGACAGGCTAAAATTAAGATTTTGCCATTAAATTTTTAATTTATCATACTGTATGTATGTACATAAATATTAAGAAATAAAGAAAAAACAAAAAAAAATTTAATTCATAATTTTTATATATTTATTATATAGGGTGTTTTTTTAAGCTAGATAGAACTTTAAATTGTAAAAAGTAACACAAAAAATTAAATTTTGATGAAACATTTTTTTTATTTGTTTCAGTATACTCTGACAAATCATCATGAATAGACTCACGCTTGAACAACGCTACGAAATTATCCAAATTTACTTTGAAAATCAGTCGTCGATTCGCGCAACTTATAGACGCAAAATTGTGTTCAGCGATGAGGCGCATTTTTGGCTTAACGGGTTTGTTAATAAGCAAAATTGCCGCATATGGAGTGAGACCAATCCACAAGAGACCCTACAGACTCCATTACATCCAGAAAAATGCACTGTTTGGTGCGGTTTTCATGCTGGTGGCATCATCGGACCTTATTTCTTCAAAAATGAGGCCGGAGCTCGCGTTACGGTCAATGGAGATCGTTACCGCACCATGATCAATGATTTTTTGTTTGAAAATATGGATGACATTGATCCGGAGGAGATGTGGTTTCAACAGGATGGCGCTACGTGCCATACGGCGAACGCAACCATCGACTTACTGAAATCAAAATTTGGCGATAAGTTGATTTCGAGAAATGGACCTGTCAATTGGCCTCCAAGGTCGTGCGATTTGACACCTCTCGATTATTTCCTGTGGGGCTATGTGAAGTCACTGGTTTATGCTGATAAACCGGCAACAATTGACGCCTTGGAGGCCAGCATTGTTCGTGTTGTTCGTGACATACGGCCAGCAGTGCTCGAAAAAGTGGCCCAAAATTGGACGTCCAGAATGCGCTTCGTCAAGAACAGCCGCGGTGCCCATATGCCCGAAATCATTTTCAAATGTTAATGTCACGTATTGATCTTTCGAATAAAAAAAAATTTTGATTACAATTTAATTTTTTGTGTTATTTTTTACAATTTCAAGTTCTATCGGGCTTAAAAAAACACCCTTTATTATATATCCGTAAAATTCTTTCAATTTTCTAAAATAAAAAGATGAAATGAATAATGAACTACATTCAATATCTGCCGTATTCATAATAAATAATTTACACATAAAAAAGGTTCAAGTAAACTTTTACTAATTGTAAATTATTTTTTATGAATACGACAATATGTGTATAAATATTTAAAAACTTTACCTTTTCTACACTTTTTGTATTCATTATGTCAATTATATATTTTTTAAATTTATAACTTCCGCAACTCTTTTATTTGTGAAAAGTTTTGACAGTTCTAGCGAGAAACTTCTCTCAAAATTTTAATACAGAAACAGGTTTACTCACAAGCTTCCAATGAATTACGTCAAAAAAGCTATTTTGACAGATATTTCTCGCTTCTCAAAGATACAGAAACATTTGTGTGAGAAACTCCATGTGTTGTTTCTATTCGCATAGTTTCTCTGTCAATTCCGTTGTTTCTTGTGAGAAATTTCTCGATACGAGTAATACAGAAACGAGGCACAGAATACAGACGAGCGGCTGGAGTAGTAAATTTTTAGTCAAAAAAAAAGAAAAATTAGCGGCTTATCTGAAAAATTTCTAGATGGGCAATTCGTCTATATTTTCAGGTTTTTTTTTTTTTTTTTTTTTTTTTTTTTTTTTTTAAAGAAATTTTTTCCACACCTTTAGTTATCGTTAAAACTATGCTTATGTTGCATATCGATTTCTACTTTTACTCTTCTAGCCAGCTATTAAAACGTTTCATTGACCTGTTTAATTTTTGCTTCTTCTAGAAAACGAAGTTTTTAATTTAAGCAATATTTAACTCCCGCAAAATTTTTCCATTAAAAACATGCTTTATTTAGTTGTTAAAAAAAACATTTTGCATATTTTTGTACAAACTTTGTATGAAAATTCCATTTCAGTATTGTTTTATAAATAACAAACAATATGTTGGCTTAAGCTTAACAAAATAAGAAAAATATGCTTTTAATTAAATGAATTATTGAGAAGCAAAAGTGAGAAACAAAAAGAAAAAAAAAATCAGAAAATAAAATAAATGAAAGCAGGCAGGAGGAGCAGTGCTGGTGTTGTGATTTAAATTTGTTTAGGGAATAAAAAAAGAAAATACACATACGAGTACTTATTAACTTATAAAATAATTGTTATCAGTAATTTATATAAATATTATTTTAAGCAATTTGGCTTTCATTGTTATTCAATATGATCTATAAATTATTGAATGTCCGACATAAAAACAAAAAGTTTTATTTTCTTTTCAAATGCTTTTCAATTCCTAATCCTTTTCTCTTATCAAAATGTTTGTAATGTCAAAGTTTTGCATATTAGAGAGAGAGAAAAAAGAAAACAAAAGCTGTTTTCCTGAAGATAAATTCTAATTGAAAATTCATTTCTTTAAAAGTTTAATCCCATAACCTTAAAAGAAAACATGTGACTGCCTCTTGTGTGTTCGTTCATACGTTTGAAAAGCAATTTTCTTAATTTATTTTTTATGAAAATTATATAAAATTTGATTTTTGCAATAATTGCAATTCTTTTGTAAAATATATTTGAATAAACAAATTGAAACAGAATACATAACTTGTATGGCAAAAATGTGGAATTTATTTTTTATTCTGTATATACACCCCGGTTCACTTACTTAAAGGCACTAAAAATTCCATATTCAGAAGCCTGTAGCTTCTGCAAATTTTAAGCGATTGCAGAATTTTACAACAGAAATGGAAGCTAGACATCTTGTGATATGGAAAAATATCATGACAAAAGTGTTTTCTTAACTAAAGAACTTTTTTTGGGCAATTAATAAAAATAAGTCCTCAAATGCGCTTTCTTTTTTTGGTTGCCTTGAATTAAGGCATTTTTTGTATGGAGCCGCTGTTTATTGCAATTTGTGGCATCTTTTACGAGTCAAAATGGTAAAACAAAAGATTTTAAAACTATCGAAAAAAAAAACTAAAATCGATGTTTACCGTTCTGAAGGATATTCTAACCGCGCAGTAGCTAAAAAATTGAATAAAGCTTAACCATTGTTGACAATTACTTCAAAGATTCCGAGGGTTATGGAAAAAACTTTAAAGGAAGGGTTTTATTGTCTTTATCTACGTATGAGAAAAGAAAAATCATCAAAGAACTGCTTCTAATTCTGCCTTATCCTTGTAAAACTAAGAGCTCAAGCTGGACTGCAAGCAAGCAAGTCATCAGTACGCAGATTAAGTAAAATCTGTGAGTATCTGAAATACCAGAAGTTACAAAAAAGACCGCCACTTAATGCTCCTAGTGGCTGCAATTCGCAAATGACTATATGGCATTGGATGTGTAGCAAAAAGGTCATGTAAATGACTGGAGAGCCGTTGTATTTACGTATGAGATGAAGTTTAATTTGGATGGACCTTGCGATCCATGATTTGCGCAAAGAAAAACGATTTTTGAACCGACATCACAGCCGAAAGGAAGGTATTATGATATGAGGTGCTATTACGTACATTGATCTTGCATTTCAAAGTCCAAAAATGACTGGTGCAAGCAGCCGTTGTATTTACGGATGAGAAGAAGTTTAATCTGGAAGGACCTGATGGCTATAACTATTACTTCCGACATCACAGCCGAGAGGCTGTGATCAAAAACTTATATTATATATTCGGGGAAAGGAGCTCCTAACATTAATGGAACTAATCAATTTCCAAATCCTCCTATTATAATTGGTATAAGTATAAAAAAAATTATTACAAATGCATGGGCTGTAACTAGAGAGGGAGAGGGCGCTATTATGAATGCTATGACCCCACCGATATTGAATTTCAAAGTGCAAAAATGACTGCTGCAAGCTATAAAATGTTATAGGAATCAGCTTTTCCCGAAGTTCAATGAACTATTTGGTCCCATATCTAGGATATTGCAACAGGATAATGCCCCTATACACAGCGGCAGAGTAGTAAAGGAGCTCATTGGAAGCAAAAATGTTGATATTCTTGACTGGCCACCCTATTCGCCAGATCTAAAAATTACCGAACATGTCTGGGATTAGTTACTTCGAAAGGTCTGTAAAAGAAGTAGACAATAGATAAATTAGTGACTGCTTGTGTCACTAATTTAGGCTATTACGGATGTTTGGTGGCAAATTTCGTTGGATTACATAAATTCTCTTTATCTATTAATGAACACCCAGCGGTTGTACCCATTACTAATTGTTCTTAAGTAAAGTAGATAAAGCAATAATGAAGAAAACTTAATTAAAAAACAAGTAAAACTGTTTTTCATTAAAATTAGTTAAAGTGTTAAAGTCTGAATTTAGAATAGCGAACATTTGGAAGAAAAAAAATTGGGAATTCTCTTTTGATTTTTCTTTCACATTCGCACAGTCGAACATGTTGTCGGCAACATTTCATTATTATTATTTGTTTTTTTTTTTACATTTTTCTTTATGTTGTCTGTTGCAGCAAATATTTCGATGTGTAATAATTACGACAATATTATCATCACTAAGATTAATTTTTCCACAATTTGTCTTTCCCATTTATATTCCATATTTATTAAAATTTCGTTCTCTTTAACAGAATTAACAAAAATTTTAAAACCACATTAAACTCCAGAAAATGTAAATTAAATGACAATAAAGTAAATGTCAACAAAGCGTGTTGCCGAGTACCGAACACAAAATCGATTCTTCCTTCCCCACCGGTAATTTGCTACCAAACTAAATGTTTCCCCTCCAAAAGTTTTCGTGTCTAAATGCTGACAAACAAAAACAAAAAACAAAAAAAAATCACATTTTTGGTCTTGTTTTTATAAATTGCTCAGAAAAATTTGTTTAGTTAAGAGACCTCTATTAGCATAATTTTTTTATATCTCAAGATCACTATATTCCATTTCTATTCTAAAACTCTGCAATCGGTCAAAAATCGCAAAATATACAGACTTCTGAATATGGAATTTTTGCTGCTTTTAAATAAGTGAATCGGAGTGTGTAAAAAAAAGAAAGATTTAAACAATGATTTCATTAAATATTCAAACCTATTGGGAGCGGAAACGGAAGCTGGCGTATATAAAAAAATTATGCAGTAAAGAGAGCATAAAATATATTTATTGAATGTATGTGTGCATGCTTATATACACATCTATACACACACGCATTCTTATATAAACAGAACAATTGCCATACACAACTAAGCACCTTTGTGCAAATGTACTGCAATAAAAACACAAGAACATAAAATACGGGGGTCATTGCCGAATGTATCGACTTAAAAGTTTACCTTCCAAAATGAAAAATAATAAATTTTTATACATAGTTTTAAATTCACATATTAATTTATAAACTGTCCACTAAAAGGAAGAGAGCAAACACTGAATATTATCAGCATTGCTGGCAGCATTTGTGAAAATGATAATTATCGTAACGTTAAAAATTTCTTGTCTAAGGAAGGAAATGCTCAAAAGCATTAAACCATTACACTTAGACCCTGGAACACATTTTTTTTTACTAATAGAAATATAAAATTACAAACAATTGAGTTTATTTATTAGTAGAATAGTAGGAACATGTGTTTAAATGGAACATGTGTTAAAATGCTTCTTTTTTTTGTGCTTCGAAATTATCACGACAGTTTTCTTTTTGAATTTACAATAGTTTTTTTTTAAATATTGGGATATATATATAGATAGTTAAATGCTTAAACATATCTTTCTAAAATGTTTAATGTTCTGTTCGTAGAACACAGACTAGCACTCGTCTAAAAAATTTTATATGGAAATCACTCAAAAAAGTTAGTAACTTTCATACAAATTTTTCCAGACGAGTTGCTCGTCTGCGTTCTATGAACAGCACGTAAGTCTCCTAATAATTAGGATAGCTCCTATGAAATGCCAACATATAAATAGCTAGGAAACATAAAAAATAAGCTATTTGCATTTTTCTGATTAGCGTCTATATTAGAAAATAATAAAGTAAATAAACTCAATTGTTAGAATTGTTAGCCATGTTCTGAGAAAGCGCGATCTGAAACCGCAAAGCAAAGATTGTTAGGTGTTCTAATGAACGCGCGTTTTACTGGCGTTTCAGAGTTTTTTCCGAAAAAATACAACATGTGTTTTACATACGTATATATGTATGTGGTATTAATATAAAACGAAAAAAAAAAATTGACAACAAATAGAATAATTTTTCAATTTAGTTTTCTTAATGAAAATGTGTAAAATTCTTTAAACTTTTTATTGAAAGAAAAAGAAAACATATTACATTTTAATTGTGATTGCCTTTTGCAAGTTCAGTTTTAGCAAATTCAATCAGTTCACTTCAATATATGTATACATGCGATTTGAAGTCGCTAACTTTAAGCGATATGCGTTTTCCAGTACACCTATTAAGCGATTTCAAATCGAAAAACCATATTTCTTGCGTTATACGTTTCTCAGAACACCTATTTGGCGTTTTGAAATCGAAAACGCTAAAGTTAAGCGATTTGCGTTTCTATAGAAAAGTTTTCAAAGAATTGGTAATTTCTTTTCTTTTTTTTTTTGAAAGATTTATCCATTAATTCACTAATTTACACAAAAGATGTCAAGTATTTGAGTTTTTGTCTAGAAAGTTCGTATACAAATTTTTTTCTCCGTACAAAAGTTCTCGTTTCGATAATTTTCATCAATGATTTTACTTTTGTATATAAAACTTATCCAAAACTTTGCTTTTTGGAATGGAATTGTCGATTTTTTTATATTGCTATAAAAATTACCAATAACTTTTTTTATATACAAAACTCCAAATTTACTTTTGTATAGAAAAATCAATTACACGAGTAATATCAGTTTTTTTAACTTTACTCTGAAAAAGTAAGGTTAGACATATTTTTTTATAGAAAACAATATATAAAATATTTATATAGATAAGCAAGGTTATCAACATCTTTTCTATGATAAAAGAAATGTTATCGATAACTTTGCTTTCCTATAAAAAGTTGTGGTAAATTAAAGTTTTTATAGAAAATTTAGCTATGAAGTTAACGTTTTTATAGCAAAGTTATATTTAACTTTACTTTTTATCGAAAAGTTGTGAATATTACTACATACATGCTCATGTAAGGATCGATCTAACGACTTTTTCATTTTTCTTAAGAAAATTTATTGATAAACTTTTCTTTTCCCAAAAAATATATATGATTAAATTTTTATAGTAAAATCATCGATAACTACTTTTTGCTTAAACAGTTAATGTTTATTTAAAATTTTATTTCTTTATAGTAAAGTTATCGATTACTTGGTTTTACTGTAAAAAGTTTTCAATAACTAAATGATTTTGGGGAAAAGTAATAGATAATTTGACAATATTTTAGTAAAAATTTATTTTTCCCAGAAATTTTTCCTATTAAAAGTTATTAATAACTTTTTTTTGTAGCATTTTTTATTTACTGAATCTTCAAAATGAACTAACAATAAGTATTCAAATCTAACTAAAACTAAATTTAATCATATTTATCAATAACCTAACATTTTTATAAAAAAGTTATTGGCATCTTAATGTTCTTATAACAAACTTATATAAGATTTTGCTTTTACTGAAAAGTTCTGAACCTTGTGTGCTCTACAGCAAAAGTTATCGATAAATACTTTCTTAAATGTACTTTCTTATATAACTTTTCAAAAAAAGAGTTAATCGAAAAATTTTTGTTTTTTGTATAAACATTTATGTTTATTATAAACATTTATGCCAGTAAAAAATTATAAATAGCTTGTTCTCTATGTTTCCCAGCTATCTATATGTCGACATTTCATAGGAACTACCCTAATCATCAGTAGACTTTGGAAATTTTTGAAAGATATTCTCAAACATTTAACTTTATATCCCAACAATCCAAATAAATTGCTAAGAATTTAAAAAGAAAAATGCTCTAATAATATCCGTCAAAACACAAAAAACAAGCTTTTCTATTTATAAACGTCTCTAACATTTCTTTACACCTTTCAAACAAATGAACAACCAACCAACGGTTAATTTTGCAAAAACTTAAAAATTAAAACTTTTTTCCGATATAAGCTCGATTTGTCAGCTTTAAGGCCTGCGCGCCACGTGTTAACGTTGTCCAATTTTGCTAAAATTTTGTTGGTGAAAGTTCCTCACCAAATCTCACAATAATCCGACCGGCACTCCTTGAAATTCGAAATTTTTTATTTTTTTTTTTTTCATTTGAAAAACCCTGTATACGTATATGAAGAAAAAATATAAAATTTTGTGAAAATGAGTGAATTTACTTAATTGTGAATAAATTCGAAAATAATCAGTCGATTTTTGTGGTCGATATCTCGTTTTGTTGCTATTATTTGTGGCTTTGTAACAGAATAATGAATCTGAAAATTTTTTGCCGTTTTCTATTTTTCATGATTTTTGCCATTTTTACGTAAAAAATATATTTTTTTCTTAAATTTTTTATTACAACTCCGAAACTGTTCATCCGATTAAAGCAAAAGATATAGACGGATTAAAGTCTATGTAAATTTTAATTTTTCTGATTATATTTGAATAATATCCGTTTAGCCGTTTTTGAGTTATCACTAATAATGTGAAAAAGCGTCTAAAAAAAAATGCAATTTTACAAAAAAATTAAAAAAATAAAATCTATCCATAGAATTTAAAAATTTTACCATTTTTGTACAAAGGTACCCATGATACATAAAATGCATATAGTGGTTGTTCGAGCATATTTTTGCTGTTGCCCTGTGTTATCGATAGCTACTTTTACGAAAATCTTACTATTTAAGCTATTTAAGATTTTATTTCTCTTTAATAGAATTATCGTTATTTCTGCAATGAACTTATCGTTAATTTTGTATAAAAAAAAGATAATTCGCATTTCATTGTTGCTAGATTTGCTATCCGTAGCTATTCTAGAGAAGAGTTCTTAATATATATGCTTTTTGCTATTGTAATCGATAATTTAAACTTGGTGTAGAGGAGTAATAGGTCACTTTAGTATTATACGATATTTGTTTTAGGGTAGAAATTACCGCTAATATCGCCAAAGAAAATATTTCACTTTCAATTGATTGTATTTCGAATGGGTTCCTTATCTTAAGATAACTAGAGCAGGAAACTCTTTCTGCAAAAAAAAACTTCCTATTCAAGCAATTTATATTTTATTAACTGCAAAAAAATCTTGAATATTGAAAACTTCTCTATTGGACTAGTAAAATTTTATACCAAAAATTTATTTAAAGACATGCCTGTGCATATGTTTTTATTTTTATGTGTGAATGTGTGTGTGTGTGTGTGTGAGATTGTGTTTTAATATGAGTTTATGACATTTCAATTGTATTTAGCTTGAACTATAAAACTTTTGTATTTAATGGACTTAAACATGGTTCATTTATAATCACAAATAAAACTGTCCAACATACAAACTTACAATTAGAAAATAAAATACAATTCATTTCTGTACAACAATTTTTGTACATGTTCAATAAATATTTAAAAAGAGAAATATGGCAATAAAATAAACAAAACATAAATATTTCTTACACATTTGACAACGATTTCAAATGAATATCATAAAAATATATATACGTATTTAGGAGTAAGAAAGCAATAGTTGTTTAACAGATAAGAATACAGACGTTTAAAGGATGATAACTGATTTGTAACACTGGATTACAAGGAATTATCTGTTCAGTATTGTGAATACGATTTTAAAGAATTCGGACTCTTTTTCTCTCTGGACCAATGTCACTATTTCTAAGTGAATGCTTTCAACTTAAACGTTGTTTTGAAATCGGAGAAAACATTTTGAAAAATACTTCCTTCTGCACTGCATCACAAAGACAGATATCATGTGATGCGCTGCTTAAATGAGAGCTGCTTAAAATATTGTTACGTTTTTGCCTTTAAAAACGCTTTTGCGGATTCTTCAATTGCAAATGAAATAATGACTCACGCACTTCTTCGCTAAACAGTACTTAAATAATTCATAACTTTATTTACCCTTAGTATATACTACTGTGCACTCAAACACTAGATTTGCTTACTTTCTGACGTATGACTGCCTTACATATATTTTAGAATTAATTGATTGCTGCCGACCTGCCTGCTATTTATACGCCTTTATCAGTTTCTACAAACGATATAATTTTTTTAGTCGTTCATAATGTACAAATGTATTTCTTTCACACATACACACTCATACACATGCTTGCGTACAATAAGCAAATCACAACAACAAACAATAATAAAACGAATACCAAGAATACAAGAAAAACAAGAACATAATTTTTAGTGAATTTATTTGCAATTTTACGTACTTAAATCATATATGTTTGTTTCTTTGTGTATTATGTTTTTAGTTTTATCATGTTTGGGTAAATGTGTTGTGTTGCACATGTTTAACAAGCAAATCAGCAGCTGCTTAATGAGTTAGATGTGATTTAAATCCTTCACAATATATTTTTATATAAAGTAAAATGCTTTCATAAAAAAACTCCGTTTTCTCGGTAATGGGATGCCAGTATCACACTTTTGAAGTATATCTGCTGAAGATACGTAAACTCTTCAGCAGATAAGTTCCGATCTTCAGGAATAAGTTCCGGTACAATGCACTGCATATGTAGGAGTCATCCCCTGAGGGTCAAAAATAAAAAATAAAAACTGCCATAGGCGACCAACACTAACCACACTTGTTGTTGGCGGCCGCTTTGCTTGGAGAACTAGCCCTAAATTGGGCCTGCGGACTGGACTACCTCGGACGTAGCTGTGACCACCATTTTCTACAAATAATACAAATTTTTAATTCTCTTTCAAACTTATGTGTTTTATTTTACGAGTACATTTGAAATCTAACCTCTCGATGAATCAACTGATATGTACATATTTTTTCCATAGATGTGTTATTTTTCCAAATATTTTTGATTTAAGCCACAAAACTGCAACAAGTTCAAAAGCCTTTTTATCTCATAACGAAAAGTTTAGCTAAAATATTTTCCATGTTTTGGCATACAAAGGAAAAGGAAAACAAATTTGAAAATGGTATCAAATAAATATGTTTGTGTATTAAACTTTGTTGGCAAATGTTTAAAATTTCTATTTCCTCATTAATTCTAAAATATTGTCGTTCTTTTATAGCACTATTATTACACAAATTAAATAAACTGTGAGTTTGTAAAATCATAATGCTACTCGTACATAGTAATCATGAAAATATTTCCTATTTTGAAAATTGTTTTGTTTATGTTTAAAGGAAATAACAAAAGCATTTTAAAGAAGATAACAATAAAATTAAATAATGAATTAGCAATTGTGGTTTGAAACCTAAAAAATAAAAGTCGTTGAAAGCTTTATCAGTAAAGAAATTATCAATATTGTTTTTTTTTTTAAATTACCAATGTTTTTATTTTTCATAGGAAAGTTATTTATGTCTTTAATTTTCTATAGAAAAGTTATCAATTTTAAAATTTTTCCACATAAAAGTAATCGATAACTTTTCTATAGAAGAGTTATCGATACCTAAACTGGATGGATAAATTTAAATTTCTATAGAAAAGTTGTAAACAAGTCTATTGTTTTCTACAAAATCTATCGTTAGCTTTACTCTCCTCTAGGTTTTCGATCGTTAGCTGTAGTTGTTTGAAAACTCGAAATTTTTACCGATAACTTTAGGTTGCTATCAATAATTTTAGTTTTCTATCGATAACCTTGATTTTCACAGGTGACTTTACTTCTCTACTAAAAAATTTAGCTTTCTTTTGATAACTTTAGTTTTTGTTGTTAGCTTTAGTTTTCTGTTGGTAACTGTAGTTTGCGATCGATAGCTTTAGCTTTATATCGATAAAATTAGTTTTTTATCGATAATTTTAGCTTTTTATCGATAACTTTAGTTAAGTATTAAAACGTTTAGTTTTCTTTTTTTTATAGCGATAAGTTTCCAATTTATACATTAAGTTTTCTTACCATAATTTTAGTTTTTTATCGAACACCGTAATCTTATATCGATAGCTTTAATATTCTATAGAGAACTTTAGTTTTTAGCAAAAACTCTATGTCAATAACTTTAGTTTATATCGATAATTTTATCTTTTTATCGATAACTTAAGTTCCGTATCAAAAACTTTAGTTTTCTATTGATAACTTTTGTTTTATAGCGATATCCATTAGGTTCTGTTATCATAACTTTAGTTTTTTATCGAACGCTTTAATTTTGTAGCGATAGCTTTAGTATTATATAGAACACTATAGTTTTTATCAAAAACTCTTAGTTTTCTATCGCTTAATTTAGCTTTCTATCAATAACTTCAATTTAATATCGATAGTTTAATTTCGATAACTTAAGTTTTCAATTCATAAATTTGGCTATCTAACGATAGCTTTATTTTCTATCGATTACTATATTTTCCATAGATTTCTTTAGTTTTATATAGAAATATGCCATTAAAAAATCATCGTAAAGTTTACTTTTCTAAATAAAAATGATCGATAATCTGACATTTTATTGGATTTATAGCTGACTGTAGTGAAGACAAGTTGTTGATTACTTTCTCTTCTTTAAGTCAGTTGTCGATAACTTCAGTTTTCATTGTAAATATTATCAAATATGCACTTAAGTTTTATATTAATAGTTTATCGATTATAATAAATTTTAGATACCTTCACTTAATCACTGAAAAAATATCGATAATTACCTAAACCCACCCGTGCATTAAATAAGCAAATTTAACGCTGCATCACCGAAATTCAGCCACATTTCTGAAAAATTGCTATGAAATATTTTGACTAAAGTTTGCGTTTGAGTATCGAAAGCCACGGTGACCATTTGCCCCCAATATGTTATTCCATAAATAGCCTATCTATCCTATGTACTTTATGATTTTAGCAAAAAGCTAAAAACTACGTTTTCTATTTAATTCAAATCTTGCGTTAACTCACACTGAAAAAATGTTGTTCAGAAATTCTCTGAATTTTGACATTACTTTAATGAATTTTTTCATTATTTTTCAACCATTATAACTTTTCATAGAAATAATGAAACAAATTTCATTAGATTATTTTAATGAAAACCTTCATAAAAGTAATGAAACATTTTAATAAGAAACATGACTTATTTTCATTAAAAGAAAGACAAAAAATATGATTAGTAAAATAATTTTTCTAGATCAAAGAATCAATTTCATAAAGCACATGAAAACTGTACATTAAATGAATGAAAAAGTAACATTTATTTAATGAAATAACTTCTTTGTACTAATGTAATATATTCATTAAAATTTTAAACTCCTTCATAAGGTCAATAAAGTTATTTATTTTATTATTTAAGTCATTTATTCATTGATACTTTATTTCATTACACAAACAATACTATTCCTTGCTTTTGTGAAATTGTACCTAATTATGATAAAAGAAAATGTTGAACAAGTATTCACCAAATAAAACAGATTTTATTAATTCAAATGACTTTAATACGCTGGTATTTAAATTTTTTAAACTATTATTATGCCGGTTTGAGTACATACGCATATGTACATACATACCCAAGTTCGGTAGCCAGAAATTTAATTGTCATTGACCTAATGAATTATATTTTATTGGAATTATGAAACTCATAAAACTTACCTTTTAATAAAAAAAACTTGACATTTTTTAAACTGTAGCTTAAGGTTAATAAATGCTCATTAATATATCTTACCAAAATTCAAAGAACTTAAAAAAAATTTGATTTTGTTGTAGTCATAGATCCAATAATTTTTTTTAATGAAACTATGAAACTTAATGCAAACAGTCTGATGGAACTATTTCATAATATATGAAGTTTCATGCATATTGTGAAAAGTTTTCATTGGATTAATGAAAAATATTTAATGAAACAGTTTCTTTAAATATATAACGCATAATTCTTTCAGTGCAGAATCAACCTTTATATCTAGTTTTACGTTAATAAAACTAAATTTCTGCACATTAATATTAGGTGGGAGAGATATTCCTATTAAATTCCCTTTATGATTTGCTATTGCTGTTACATCAGGCTTCGACGAATGTGTTTGCGGGGCTTAGTAATTTTTATATTCTCATAAAGAAATTAATATTTATTTCGAATTTGTACTGCCGACTTCATCGGAATACGTCGACGACTATGGACTCTAGCCAAAATTTATTGGTATTTTCTTGCAACAAACTCTCGGTGGAAGATAATATTATACTTATAATATTGTTACGAATTTGTAACTTTTTTAACCCACTGTGCGAGCTGTTGATCTAATTGTTATAAATGTGCTCACAAATCCCCGCAAACAACATAAAGCTAAAATCCTGATATACTAACAAACAACGGGCCTGATCTAGAAAACGCACAATTCCAGGTAAATCAACCACCAATGATTTTATTATTGTTGTTGCAATCGTATTGTTTCGCAAACATGTGTGTGTGTGCATGTGCATAGTACATTTGAGTATGGACTTATCGTTAACTAGCACCTTCATAATCACAGGAGAAGGTAATAAGAGAGCATAAATAGCAGGCAGATGATGGACACAGTTTAATTTTAAGCATTGTAACTAGTCATAAGGCAGAAAACTAAGCAAGTCTAGTGTGTTAGAAAAGAAGTTGTGAAGTATTTAAGTACTGTATAGCAATCAAATGTAGGTAGCATTATTTCATGTGCAGTTGAAGCATCCGCAAAAGGTAAAAACCTACAAATATTTTATGATATTAAGCAAATTCATTCGTTAACGTTACTAGGCAAAAAAAAAAAAAAAACCTAAAAATGTTCATATTAATATGAACACATATCTTCAGTTGCAGGACTTTACATGCATATGCATGCAAGCCTGTACACATTCAATACATATGTAACTATCTGCGTGCAAACATGTATTTTTATTACAAATATGTTTGTAGTGTATTTTATTTGTGTTATTTATTTTAACTGCATTAAATAAATCTACCATGGTCACAACACAGACTGACCACAACTTCTAGCCACTAGCTCCACATCACACTATTTTGCTGGCTATAAAACCAGCATTCATATACGCACACACACGGACACACACACGCACACAATAAAATTATGGAATATACTTGCATATGTTTATATGTATTGTAAGCACATATGTTTTTATGTACATAGCAAATATGTACATGCTGTCAAACATACATACATATGTAGATGGAAAAATAAAAACTAACAAAATTTTGTAAATATATTCTCATCATTAACATTTGTAAAGAATGACCAGCATCAATTAGAATCATCATTCAGCATGAAGTAGTCGGTTGCGGGAGGGTTATTTTTTTTTTTTAAATAAATTTGCTTCAGGGTTTTGTTGCAATTTATTTGCTCGAATGTAACAATTCATTTGTAAGAACATCTGAACATACATTCATGTCTGTGTGTGCGTGTGTTTGAGCTTACGTAATTTTAAATTATACATAAATTTAAATAATATTAACATAAGCAATTTACAATAATTATATTTGCAAATGTAAATTATTTTACCCAGTCACACGAAGCCACACAATTATTTGTTAAATATAAAAAAAAAATCATGCTTATACATACATAAATATAATTGAAATGATTGACGAATAAAATTGTTTACTTTTTAAAACATAAATATACGGATTAATATTTAAACAATTTTTGTTTAATCTTTTTTTTTTTAAATAAATACAATATTTATTGCATAACATTGTGATAATGCTCGGAGGAGTTTAAAAGTAAAACATATTGTTTCAAAAAGATTATTCATTAAGTTTAGGTTGAAAAATACCATGAACCGATATCCTGGTACATACATTTAAGTCAAATTGTGTGCCCCCCAAAGTGCACACAATTTGGGTTAAATGTGAGCATGAGGCCTACTATGCAGTATACGAAAAATGTATTTATCTTGCAGAAATAAATAATTTATTATTATTATTTGAATGGGGTATAACCCAAAATGTTGGCTTAAACTGCAACCATTGTTGATCTATTGTGATTCCCCTAACTCTCTCGCGGGTTAACTACGTCACGACAACGGACTAATTTCGATAGCAAGTCCTGTTCACTTAAAGCTTGCAGCAGCTTATATCTCTTGTGTCCCAACGCCCCACAGTAAGTGATCAAGTGTTCCTCCTCACCGCAAAATTTGCAAATATCTGTTTTGGAAATGCCTATTCTGCAGAGATGCCTGAGTGTTATGACCTGTGCACCTGTCAGTATTCTTAAGCTTTTCCTGTTCCGTTTTGGAGCACGTTCGGGCCTCTTTGCATTAAAGTTTAGAGATTTTTTGACATATTGCAGACCGTTCATCTCAATCTAATGTTTCCCCACGATGGACTCACACCATTTTTTCACCATCCTCTTAAGTATACTCTTATTGAAGCGAAAGCCTAAAGTGGGTCAATTAAAAGCAGTGCTGGTCAAAATACTCACATTATGTATTTCAAATACAAAATACAAGATACTTTAAATTAGTGTATTTCAAATAGAAAATACTTTCAAGTTGTATATTTCAAATACAAAATATAAAATACTTTCAAATTGTGCATTGAAAATCCAAAATATAACTAAAAAATACAAATACTTTTTTTGTATATCGGTCTCATAAAAATGTATTTAAAATACTTGCCCAGCCCTAATTAAAAGTCCCCTCTGCTAAATTTTTTATTTCTAATATTATATGATGATAGGTTGGTATCATTCGTCTAGCTCGAGTTCAATCCTGGCTAAAGCCAAGAAATATTTTTATTTATAATTATAACAATAATTGCCGCGATCAATAAGTCTTGATCAAAGAAGACAGGAAAAAATAATTGAATACACTAAAGCTGGGGGACAACTAGCTGTTTCTTTTTTTATAATTAATAGGATGGCTGATTAATTTTGCTACATTAAAGAACTCAAATAAATTTTTGTAAAGTTTATGTAATATAATTTTTAGTAATTCATTTAAACAATGATCTTGTGGCAGAAATCACCACGGGGTGGTGAATAATCGAGTGCGAGTTTCTTAAAATTAGAAAATTCTTTTCTTACGCTTCATTATCTAGTTGTGAGTCTCTGCAGAATTGATTTTCGGCACTGTTAGAAATACTTTCGTAGATATGACAATTTTTTGCATTCATATAACAATTTGTCTTTGTTTTTGGGCCAATGTAAAGCTTCAGTCGGGATATTGTTTCATTAAAGAAATAATAATATGCGACAAGGTATATCAGTAAACTGGAACTTTACCCAAATCCTCTTGCATGCAACATACTTAATTTTGGCGACCACTCTCGGTTGAGAAGAAGGGATACCCTTGCCACCATCAGAACGTTAAATAGGTGATTCTACCGATATTATTCGCGGAAAATAAAACTTTTTTGTCTAGCAGTGGCTGATCTTAAATAACTTTTATATTTAGTATTAAGATTTGAATACTTATTCAGGCATGTTCTGAGAAACGGAAAACGATTAAATTTAGCCTTTTCGATTTTAAAACGCCAAATAGGTGTTCTGGAAAATGCATATCGCTTAAAATTGGCTTCTTCAACTCGCATGTGTATATTGAAGTGAACTGATTGAATTTACTAAAACTGAACTAGTAAAAGGCAATAAAATTATTCAGAATTAAAATTTAATGTGTCTTCTTTTTATTTCAATAAAAAGTTTAAAGAATTTTACACATTTTCAATTAAAAAAACTAATTTAAAAATTTCGTCCATTTGTTGTAAATTTTTTTTTATAATTATGTAACTACCACATATATATACGTATGTAAAATACATGTTTTACAGCCATGTTCCGAGAAAGGAGTCTGCAGAAGGAATTGAACCTGCGACGTTGAGACATTATTCGATCCCACCACTAAATCAGCCATTGTGTACATAATAATAATGAAATATGTCAATAATAATGAAATATGTCAATTATTTTAACCACATTGTTAGGTGTAATGGATGTTAGTTAGGACGATAGTCTTACATTAATACAATGAAATAGTTTCATTTCATTTAGTAGCTATAACAAAATTCTTTATGCAAAAGTTTTTCGTAATACGAATGAAACCATTTTTGTAACATTAATGAAGTTTTAAAAAATAATGAAGTGGTGCTACGCAACGGAGCTTTCGTAACAAAATTAAGAAATAGTTTCATTATATTTACTACACTATTTAGTAGCTATAACAAAATTCTTTATGCAAAAGTTTTTCGTAATACGAATGAAACCATTTTTGTAACATTAATGAAGTTTTAAAAAATAATAAAGTGGTGCTACGCAACGAAGCTTTCGTAACAAAATTAAGATTTTCAAGGTATTAACAAAAGAACAATGAACGAAACGGTTTATTCCCAAAACGAAAAGTTTTTCTTTCACTGCAGGTGTAATTTATATAATTTGAAAAATAAAATAAAAATCTACATTATTATGCTGTTCATATAACACAAACGAGCAGCTTGTCTACAAAATTTTTATAAAAGTTACAAAACTTTTTGAGTGATTTTCATACAATTGTTTTAGACGAGTTGCTCGTCTGTGTTCTATGGACATGACATATACGTATTTATGTATACTTAAAAAAGAACAAATGCTTAAACATATGAACTTCTATTCGTACACAGAAAAAATACTAGTTAAAACCAATAAAATTTTTGTCCGTAAAAATATTTTGTGTGTGTACGTAAGTATACGCAAAAATAAAATTTTTTCTTGTGACTTTCAATCAATAATTGTTTTTATTAATTAAAACATTTTTGTTAGAATCCATGAATTCTTTTACGGCCCTTCCTATTCAAACTATTAATTTATTCAGCAAATTTCGTTATTGAAGACAAAAAAAACTTGTTTTTTCTGCGTCTGACAGCTTTGTATCTGAATAGTACTATAGTTTGAGTAATTAAGAAAATGCAATTGTTTTAGGTATTAAAATTTTATGGTACATACACGAAGTAGGTATTTAACCATATGCTAGTTACACGCAGAATTAAGTTTTTAGGCAAAGTAGGCATGCATTCAATCTCGTATATAAATGTTCAAGCAATGATACAAATTAGGTATGTAAGCGTAGGTTAATCAAGTAAAAATTTAAATTTTCAAGCAATTATCCGAAGTAAGTAGGCATTTAGGCGTAGATTGATAAAATGGGGAGCTTAGCCAAAAAGTAAAAATAATGGGGATTGTAAATTTTAGTTAAATAGACGTACGAGGTATTTAAACGTGAGGCAATTATCCGTGGTGTACTATATATGTCTTACTGCTAACATAATACGATTTGTGTACTAATTAGGGAGTATTTTGTTTAGCATTTGAGCATTTATTTTGTTCACATAACTTTTGGTAACAATTTCTCAGTCTGTTTTTTGAGCTTATAATAAAAATGTCTTTCTATTTTTTGACACAATTTTGGGTGTTATTAAAACTTTTTTATTTATCAATAAAAAAAAAATGTATTCAAATCTTAATCAGAACCAACAATTTATTTATTTTTTTGTAACTTGTATAAATATTATTATTTATGCAAATATTACCGCAGTTTGTTTTGATGTCTCTTAATTCTATTCTGTAAAACTTTATGCCGTTGCAATTGCTTTTATCATGTTAAACTGAGAGAATAACTGCCAGGAAAAAAGTGAAATAATGGCGGCCATATTGTATTTGCTAAAATAAATTCCTTTGCACAAATATAAACCCGGCAATGTATATATGCTCCTATGTATGTGCATATGTACATATATGTGTGTCTTTACCCAGCGGTAAAAAGATTTGTGGAGAGTCATCTCTAGATTAAGAAATTATTGTCTATTGCTTGAGTTACCTGAATGAAAGAATAAAGAAATATGAAAGGAAAGAGAATGATGATGAAAGAAATAGATATTACATATAGAAGATATAGATATTACAGATAGATATATACATACTTCATTCTTTCACTTGAGGCAATAATTCAGTTGAATTAATTCATAAATTACTGACAAAAATCTAGTTATAACAATCTTAATTCCAACACTCTAAATGCTATAATAGCTTTTGTTTTGGTCTCTCCGTGTTTTTATTCATAGATTCAAGTCAAACGTCCACAAAAACTACTCCCTCTTTTCTCCTCCTTTTAGCGTGCTTTCATAGTTTCAGTACAATGCGCTGTATATATGTATACATAGGGGTTCAACCCCTATGTACTGGTTCAATATAAAACATATGATTTAAAATTAGTTTAAAAGGGGCTTGAACAATATTTGGAAATTTTTTTTGTTGACTGAGCTATGGCCCGTAGTAAATAGTGTCTAGAGGCTAGAAGTGTCCTTTGAAAGTAAAAAGGATGAGATAGCGGTCGGGTTTCTAACCAATGTAACAATAAATCCAAAAATAACAAACTCATCATGAGTTTTTAGCCAAAATATATGTATGATTAAGGTTGAAGTGTTTAGATGTACACGAGTATTTTTATCACTGGGCACAAACTTCTTGCACAATGAAATATTCTATACAATCAAAGCAATTATAATAAAATATTTTTTTATAGCTTCAAGAACACTTTTTATAGCAGCAAAGACTAATGTTTTGAAGAAAAAAAAAAACAAACCAATAATTAAGAGGAGTAATTAAATCAAGACCATAAGGTTTTTAACCCTTTTCAAAAAATTTGTTTGATGCAAATGCCTTCAAACACAAAAATAGTACACATGGATTACTGTTCAAATTTGGATAAAATTATTCTATATTCCTGTAAAAAATAATTTTATTTCGAAAAAATTGTTTTTGCCTGCTTTCTAAAGAACAAAAAAAAAACAATTTAATTTCATAATAAAAATCTTTCAACCCTTTTCAAAACACATATTTCATTCATAAAAATGCGTTGAAATTCAAATATTGTGTATTCCACAAATCAGATATTTTCCAATAATATTATTGAATTATATCCCAAATTTAGTAAAAAGTATTTGTTTTACTTTTACGGTGAAAAAAGATTTAATTTCATAAAATAAATATATTTCTCTTTCTGTTTTCTGAAGAATACGTACACAGAAAAAAATCTTTTTCGTTTTCAATAACGAAATTCGTTGAATCAATTAATAAATTGTTTTAATGCGGACATGTAAAGGAATTCCTGGATTTAAACAAAAGTTTAGCAAAAATAATTATTGATCGAAAACAAAAATTTTTTTACACAACAACAAAATACAATATCCAAGGTTATTTTTTTGATACTTTTGTATATGGATACAAATTATTTTTTCAGACAAAAATTTTGTTGATATTATTATTATCATAATTTTTTCTGTGTAGCAGTCAAGTCACTTTGTAACTTGACTGCTACTCTAATTACTTTACAAAAAATATCCCAGTAACAAAAATTGCGAACTAATTTTTATTTTAATATTACACAACTTTAATTTCCCATTAAAAATTATAAAAAAAAACCTTAAAATATTCTAAAAACTCCCAAATTTGTTGCACAATAAAAATAGCTGGCAACGCTCTTTTCAGCTCGAGCTTATTCCATTTTTGCTTTATGTTTTGTAGAGATTCTACTGTTGTAGTTGTTTTTATAGCAAATCAAAAAAGAAAATCGCAATCCTTTGTTTCGCTATTGTTTTTATTGCATTTCATGCCAGTTGTTACTCGATTTAACTTAAAACAATGGCTTCGTATTGTTTCTGCGGGATGATAAAAGAAATTTTACTTTTTTATGGAAAATTTTACTAAATAAAATCACTTTCTGGTGTGGAAAGTAAATTTCGTAGTCTTTTTTTTTTATTTTAATGAAAAATAACAACTCCCCGGTTAATATTATTATTTGAATGGAAACTTAAAATCGGTAGATCAGGAGGCGACATTTCGAAGGATCATGGGTAACAATTTGTCTGGGGGCTTTAAAACTTTTCAGTTGTTACCTTATTATTGAAAAGCTGGTCGTGACTGGTTTATTGACGTAACGTACATGGGGTTTTCGTTTTTGTTTCGATGTTCTAAAAGTGACAGTGTTGCTCATTTAGACAAGTTGAAAATAGACACGGAGAATCAAAATTGATGACATTTACGGGGACCAGTTTCGTAATTTTGTCCTTTATAAAATATTTTGAAAGGGATGGCTGATACCGTGACGATATCTTCTTAAAGCCAAAAGATCACTAACATTTTGATAAAGCCAAATGAAACCAGGAGTTATAAGACAAACATCAAACAAAGTTGAGTTATAGTTACGAGTATAAAGCAAAATGCTTAACAAAATGGTAACAGCATGTGGGGAACCTCATTAGTGCGAAGACACTTGATGTAAAATCAAAAATTAAAAATTCACTCAAGCTTGTTGTTGCATGCAGACTTGTGTATAGTGGCAACTCATCAAGCACGAACAAATTTTTATTACTATAATATTGTTTTCATTGTGAATGGTTGCCAAGAAAAAAATATAAAAAGAAGAAAAAACTATAATAATTAAAAAAGTGTTAAAAACACATCTATTTAATTTCAAGTGGGAACAAATTTTTATTATTATTTTTAAGTGTGAAGATAATCTTAAGAAAACAAACCATCTTATTGAAGTTAACCGATCTTGTTTTTCAACCACATCTAAATGGCTGCTTGATGAACCATCAAGCATGAAATTTTCAAACTATTCAGCTTAGGCTCAAAAAGTTGAGTATTTTGACAATGACTTAACAAGAAAGAATAAACTCACGTTAAAGAAGATGCCACAGAAAATTCAATATATTAACTCTGTTTCTAGAATTAATGTGAACTTTATATATATTAATTAATAAGTACAGGGTGGTACCTAAAAAGTATTCACCTATCGACAGATTATTTATTATTTTTTGAATGTGATGTGGGACGCAACAGTTACTTGCACTGCGAGCATTGTTGACCTATTGTGATTCCTCTTACCCACTCACGGATGAAGTACGTCAAGAAACCGAACTAACTATTTCAATGGCAATGATAGC
This sequence comes from Thecocarcelia acutangulata, assembly GCA_914767995.1. Lineage (NCBI taxonomy): Eukaryota > Metazoa > Arthropoda > Insecta > Diptera > Tachinidae > Thecocarcelia > Thecocarcelia acutangulata. The sequence goes on from OU612097.1 coordinate 32,351,188, forward strand.
AAGTCCTGTTCAATAAACGTATGAGCTTGCAGTGCATATGCAAGGATAATTTCTTGAGAAACAAAAAATTCTTGGTAGTGTTATTACAAGTTTCTACGCGATCATAATGATATTGAAAGATATAGCTTTGTCCTTGTTATTATTATTCTATGGATGCGATACGGTTTTCTACTTCCACTTGCACTGTGACGATTGTTGATCTTGGGTTAAACACGTCAAGAAACCGGATTAGCGCCTTCATTGGGAGTGATGACAACTCTCGTTCATGCGCTTGCATCTCCTGTGAGGCAATACTTCACAGTAGGCGATCAAGTAATCCATTGACGCCGTTTCCTCACCACAAAATTTGCAAATTTCGCCATTGGAAATGCCCACGTTGTAGATATGCTTAAGGCAGGTATAGTAACCTGTAAGTGCGCCTGTTAATTTTCTTAGGGGTTTTAATGTCTATTCGTAAGCTTAGATTTTTTTTGGTATGTTCAAGACCGTTTGTCTCGTTCTAGTATTGATTTAGGATAGACTGCGTTCATTTTTTTTATCTCCGCAGAGTAATCTAGTTCTGCCTCGCCTGTTCATTTAGACTGTTGTAACATTCCAGTACTAACCTGGATGTAAAAACACAACTGCTCAGAGCTTTGAGGACTGATTCACAGTATTTTTGTAATCACTTCATTGTAAAGGGTGTTTTTTTAAGCCCGATAGAACTTGAAATTGTAAAAAATAACACAAAAAATTAAATTGTAATCAAAATTTTTTTTTATTCGAAAGATCAATACGTGACATTAACATTTGAAAATGATTTCGGGCATATGGGCACCGCGGCTGTTCTTGACGAAGCGCATTCTGGACGTCCAATTTTGGGCCACTTTTTCGAGCACTGCTGGCCGTATGTCACGAACAACACGAACAATGCTGGCCTCCAAGGCGTCAATTGTTGCTGGTTTATCAGCATAAACCAGTGACTTCACGTAGCCCCACAGGAAATAATCGAGAGGTGTCAAATCGCACGACCTTGGAGGCCAATTGACAGGTCCATTTCTCGAAATCAACTTATCGCCAAATTTTGATTTCAGTAAGTCGATGGTTGCGTTCGCCGTATGGCACGTAGCGCCATCCTGTTGAAACCACATCTCCTCCGGATCAATGTCATCCATATTTTCAAACAAAAAATCATTGATCATGGTGCGGTAACGATCTCCATTGACCGTAACGCGAGCTCCGGCCTCATTTTTGAAGAAATAAGGTCCGATGATGCCACCAGCATGAAAACCGCACCAAACAGTGCATTTTTCTGGATGTAATGGAGTCTGTAGGGTCTCTTGTGGATTGGTCTCACTCCATATGCGGCAATTTTGCTTATTAACAAACCCGTTAAGCCAAAAATGCGCCTCATCGCTGAACACAATTTTGCGATAAAACAACGCGCGAATCGACGACTGATTTTCAAAGTAAATTTGGATAATTTCGTAGCGTTGTTCAAGCGTGAGTCTGTTCATGATGATTTGTCAGAGTATACTGAAACAAATAAAAAAAATGTTTCATCAAAATTTAATTTTTTGTGTTACTTTTTACAATTTAAAGTTCTATCTAGCTTAAAAAAACACCCTATATAGCCACCATTTTCCTTATTGCGTAAAATAACACTTCCGCTTGGAAGTGTTATTTTACTGCGTGCTCTAGGTCCCACTATTCCCGCTCCAACTCTTTGGAGAGTTTGGGTTCCATTCGTGGAACATTTTTGTGTACCATCCAGTAGTCAACTTGGGTTCGGGCTCCATTCTTCTCTCGAGAGAGACTTTAATATTTGCAAATGGAGGTAGGTTTTTGTATCTTGGACCAGTACTCAATGCATTGTACTATAACTAGGAAAATACTTTGTGAGGAGGGGGAAAGAGGGAATAATGTTTCTTTGACTTGAACTTTCCAACGTTATAAAAGACGTCTGCAAGCATCTTATTCCTCAAGCGAAGCTTACGGCTGCAAAAAGAATTCAACCGACCAGAAATGAATCGGCTCTGCACGATGAACGCGTGTTACATGTGCAGGTTTCGGGAACTAGAATATCGTCCGAGTAAAATCCATTGTAGTAACGATAGCACACAGTTACGTACCCTACACTGCGTTAATGCCGCAGTGAGTCAACAGAGTTGGATCCTCTGTCACCGATAATCTTCTTCGCTCTTTTTGTATTTTGCCTCTTGGCAATGATCACGGATAGGCTGGGCCTATAACTGAATGAGTACTAATGACAAATGCTGCTGGATTGCTGGATTAGCGAATAATTTCCCTTAGCTTTAATCAGCTAAACAGGGCTGAAAAACTGTAGATACGAGTATACAAGAACTCTAATGAAGAGAAGCTTTACCGGCCTCTGAAAACTGTGTAGTTAAAAATATGAACTTTGTACAAGTACTGGCGCAAACAATCGGCTTTCCGCATTTCTAATAAAACCTTTGTTCTAAAAACTACTTGCGAGTGCCGTGGAATGGCTCCGGAAGGAGATATGGAGATTTTGCAAGTACATACGAGTACATAAGGGTACACACTTTAAAATATTTTTATTGCTGCGTATGTGTTGTGTTGGTATATGTTGTATACAAAAGTTTACCATCTGCTTTCTGTTTGCTCTAAACCCAATTGGCCATAAACATAAGACATCTTACACAATGGGTACGAGACAATAGAAAATCATGAAAGACGTATTGACGGCACCGCAAACAAAGCGCTGACCACATTCTCGATCTAATAGCCAAGAACTCATGCAAGACAAAAGTAACGATTTCCCTTACCGTATCGAAAACAACAGTTTTCTCTACGGAAAGTACAGCCGTCGATGGCTTTCAACGAATAAAAGTGTATTCTTAATTTATATACGAGTATATTGTACATAAAAGCATAATGCTAATTGTGGATGGCACCTTAACTTCGAGTTTTTTGCCCAACTTATTTGTACACTTCTTTGTTGCAATGTTCAACAAATTCAATCATGGAAATGTTCAAAATTGAGCTGCACGTTGAAGCCTTTTATGAAAATATGAGTTCAAATCGAAATGATTTCGTGTACTTCAGGATCTTTTTGCGAAAATCGTAAGCAAATTTCAGTAAACCGGGTCTGTGGGAAATGTGAAATAAACTGTGCTTACTCGCCTAGTTCTTTTTCTGTGGCAGAACTCGACTCGTCCTCATATCGAACAATTGAACATGTGACGAACATCACTGTTGCGAATTGCGCATATAATGTGCACGCTACGAGGTTCAATTAAATCAAGAGCTGAAGCCTTGTGACTATTTCAAGCGTCTTTAAAATGCAGAATGGTTGGTTGAACAGGCGGAGGTCAATAGTGATTTTGGAAATTATATCTCAAATGACCAGGCACATTTTCAACACTGTGAGATCGTTAACAAGCAGAATTGCTGCATTTGGGCAAATAAAAATTCACGGGTGATTGGCGAAAAGTTAATGCATCCACAAAGGTACGATTTATACATAGGTTGGTGGCGAGAAACTCAATTACCGTGTAAACTCACATCAGGGTGATGTAAATTGGCCACCAGGATCATGGAATTTGGCACCTTTGGACTTCTTTCTTAGTGGCTATTTAAAAAAATGTACGTCAATAAGCCAAGAACAAATCAATAGTTAAAGGATGAGATAATTCGGTATATCAGCGACATTGAACCTCAATTATGTCTCAGAGTCATTGATAATTTGGACCATTGGAAAAAGGTGGCAAGCATTTGTCGTTGTTTGTTTCACACGTACACATTTCAGACATAACGACCGCTCTTTCAGTGCTTCTAACTTCGTCGGCTTCTTGACATAGACCAATGATTTGATGTAGGCTCAAAGGAAAAAGTTTAGCGACGTTAAATCGCACAAACGAGGTGGCGAATTGACTGGTCCATTTGTTGAGATAATACGCTCATCAAACCTACTCTTTAATAAATCGATTGTAATATATGCTGTATGGTTTGTGGACCCGTTCTGTTGAAACCACATGTTGTCCACATCCATGTTTTTCAATTTTGCCCAAAAATAGTTGGTAATCTGTGAATGGCGCGATAACGATCGCCATTTACAGTAAAGTGACGATCGTTATTGTCGGCGAAAAAATATGACGCCGCCGGAATGCAAACTGCACCACCAAACAGTTATTTTTTGTGGATGAAGTGATGATTCAGGAAGCCCATGTCGCATACGAACCCATTGAGCCAAAAATTACCTTTGTCACTGAAGATGAATTTGCGATCAACTTCAGCATCTTGACGCATCTGCCCCAGAGCCCAATTAGAGAACGTACGCCGCGTAAAATAGTCCATCGCATTAAATTCTCTTGTCAGTTAGATACTGTATGTTATGTTATTTTCAAGTACTATTTTATTAATAAATTTGTTTTTAATTCTTGTATTGTAAAATTCCCGGTTAACCAGTTTTTTTTATTATTAACCGGAAAATGGTTTTTTAAAAATTGCCACTATTTGAATTATTCGAAAACCGGATTTAGAAAAAAGTCGAATAGTCGATCACAATAATTTGCATTCATCTAGTCGCTCACCTTCCCTTAAAATATCGTTGATTCCTTGCCGTCTAGGACCAAGTTGCCAACTGGGATGTATGCACATGTGTGTATGTGCGTATGTGTGTGCGTTTGGATGTACATGAACACACATTTGTCTGTTGTTTCAACTGCATTGTTAATTCAGGTTAGAATGTTGCGTATCTTGTGTGTGTATATTTTTTTATGCAAGTTGTTTTTAATAAACATCAGCCACTGACTGCTGCAACTATTTTCTGTTAAAGCACTTCAGTATTTCCAGTTACTACAACTAATTCAGCTTAACTACTACAACAGCAACAGCAACAAGAACAATAACTATCCTGTGCCAGTGCCACTAACATCTTTCCAGTTTATCATTGTTTTAAAAAGAAAGCAAATAATCAACCAAAAACAAAACAAACAAAAAGAAAAAACAACAACAACAACAAAGAATGACCATTTATTTCATATGCTTGTTTAAGCTTGTTGCTGCTTGTTTTTACAGTGTTGTAGTATTTTATTTTATTATTCAAAGTAGGAATGTTTAGATGTTTTTCATGCATACTACTGCTACTACACAACCTTTGAACCTTTCCAAAGAAAAGTTTCCTTTACGAGAACAAAACTACGTTTTCATTAAATTGTGTTTTTGTTCAAATTAAAAGATTGAATTAAAAGAATGTTAAAGATAAAATTTCTATAAAATAGATGAGAAAGTTTTCCGAGTCAAATTTCAACACAACACATGTATTTAGTAACAAAAAAAAAAAATAAATAAAATCAACTAATAAATCCAAAAAATTTTATTTTATAAGTTAATAAAATAATGGGTGATTTTATAAGAACTATCGGAAATTTAAAAAAAAAAAAAACACATAAAATTCAAAAAAATGCATGAAATATTTATTTGGATCGATAGTTGGGTCGATATAATTTAATGTTTGAAGATTATTTCATGCAAATGTTGGCCGCGGCTGCGCCTCAAATGGTCCATCCGCTTAGTCCAATTTTGGCATACTCTTTCCAACATGTCGGCCGGTATCTCACGAATAATGTTGGCAATGTTGGCTTCCAGTGCGTCAATCGAAGCGGGCTTGTCGCTATAGACATTAGCCTTAACATAGCCCCACAAAAAATAGTCTAGAGGCGTTAAATCGCACGATCTGGGCGGCCAATTGACTGGTCCCAAGCGTGAAATAAACTGTTCACCGAACTCGCCTCTCAATTGGTCCATTGTTTCGCGTGCTGTGTGGCATGTGGCACCGTCTTGTTGAAACCACATGTCATGCAAGTCAAGCTCTTCCATTTTGGGCAAAAAAAAAGTATGTTATCATCGCACGGTAGCGCTCACCATTCACAGTAACGTTGTGAGTCGCATCATCTTTGAAGAAATACGGCCCAATTATGCCGCCAGCCCATAATCCGCACCAAACGGTTGTTTTTTGTGGATGCATTGGTAGCTCTTGCAATGCTTCTGGCTGCTCTTCACTCCAAATACGGCAGTTTTGCTTGTTCACGTATCCATTCAACCAGAAATGAGCCTCGTCGCTGAACACAATTCTTCGATAAAAAAGTGGATCTTCATCTAACTTTTCAAGAGCCCATTCACCAAAAATTTGGCGTTGTGGTAGGTCGTTTGGCTTCAATTCTTGCACCAGCTGTATCTTATAAGGCTTCACACCCAAATCCTTCCGCAAAATTTTCCACGTAGTGGAGTAACAGAGGCCCAATTGCTGCGAACGGCGCCGAATCGATAATTCACGGTCATCACCAACACTGGCCGATACGGCTGCGATATTTTCTTCAGTTCGCACTCTACGTAAGCGTGTTGGTGGTTTAATGTCCAACAATGTAAATTTGGTGCGAAATTTTTTTACAATAGGCCGAATAGAAGCCTCAGTAGGTCGATTAAACTGACCATAAAATGGAAGAAGCGCGCGATGAACTTTCTTAACAGAGCACGCATTTTGGTAATAAAGTTCAATAATTTGCAAGCGTTGTTCGTTTGTAAGACGATTCATGATTAAGTTATAGACCAAACTGAAGATGTTTGACAGTGACACAAGATACAAAACGTGCGAGAGCTGTCAAAGTTAGTGTTGCCAAAAAAATAATAGCAAAAAAATCACTCTTTATAACGTTAGTTAAAAAAATTATTTATCAAACAATAATTTAAGCTTTCACTTTTTCCTTGACTCAAAAATAAACGTCTTCATATTGAAATGAGCATATTACTGTTTACGTATTAATCATTCACCTCGGGCAAATTTTAAATTTAATTACAATAATTATAATATAATTTTTCTTATCTTAAACAAATAAAACTTTACAACACGTTTTAATAGAACTAAAAATCATTTTCACCCTCCATTTTTACCTTTTCATTTATTTATTGAATTTTTTCTGTTTTCTCCATATTTCAGGAGGCGTGCCAAAATTATATACGCATCATGGTTGTTACATCGCCCGGACGTTTATTTGTATGCGGTACAAATTCATTTCGTCCCATGTGTAACACTTACATAATCAACGACAACAATTATACCCTTGAGGCAACTAAAAACGGCCAAGCTGTTTGTCCATACGATCCGCGACATAATTCAACATCAGTTTTTGCTGGTGAGTTTACTTCTTTTTTTCCCCTTATTTTTTATTGTATATTTTGCCTTTTTTTATATTTTTATCCTGCGTATACGAGTGATAAAAATAAGAAAAAACAAATTTAATTAAAAAACAAACAACAAGAAGTTTATAATATAAATTCATTGCAATACATTAAGGAGCCTCGCGTCTATTTCTTTTGTTTAAAGAAAAATTATAAAGAAAACAAATCATAACTCCGACAATGCTATCGATAACTGTGCTGAAAAAAAAATTTAATTTTTGGTTAAAAAATTATCGTTAGCTGTTTGGCTGCATTAACCAGTCATCGATAATTTACTTGTGACAAAGTTTGTTATCGATAACTTAATTTTTTTTGCAACATTTTTCGATTTTTTCTTAGTGAAGTTATTGATAATTGCTTTTTCTCTGCAAAAAAATTTATTTTCTCAATAAATCTATATGGAATACTCTTTATTTTTATTTGTGTGGTGTTTTTAAGAAACGAATTAGTGATACGTCCAGAAAATTTGTATGAAATATACTCAATATTTTGAGTTTATTTATTATTTTCTAGACGCATCAATCATTTCTTTCCCATAAGCACATTATTTATTTTTGTAGAGAAAAGTTTACTTTTCTATCAAAAGTAGTTAATCCATAACTTTATATAACTATAAATAAATTTATCGGTATCTTAACAGTAACCACTGAAGGTATGGATAAAACTTGCAATAACTTAAATTTGTTATCGAAAATTTATAAAGAGCCGCCTATTAGAAACCAAGCAAAATATATTGTTATCGATAACTTTGCTTTTTGCTAAGTATTCTATTTCATAAACATTGATGACTTTCTTCCATAAAAAATGTATTGTTTCTATAAATCTATATGAAATACTTTTTATTTTTATTTGTGGAACACGAATTAGTGATACGTCCAGGAAATCTGTATGAAATATACTCACTGCCTTATTTATAAAAATTTTTTCAAGTTTATTAAGCTGTTATTGCACCGATTTCTATACAAAATTTGTACAATAAACATGAAAAAAAATTTATAGATAAGGCCGTTTTATTATTTTCTAGACGCATCACTTATTCCTTTCCCATAAGCGCCATATTATTTATTTATTTATTTATTTATTTATTTTTTTTTTTTTTGGAGAAAAGTTTATTTTTCTATCAAAAGTTAATGGATAACTTTACATAACTATAAATAAATTCAACGGTAACTAGTGAAGTATGGATAAAATTTGCGATAACTAAAATTTGCAATCGAAAATTTATGAAGAGTCGCCTATTAGAAACCAAACATAATATATTGCTATTGACGCTATCGATAACTTTGCTTATTGCTAAGTATTCTTTTTCATAAACATTGATGACTTTTCAACAAATAATTTTTAAAAAATTGATAACTTTAATGTTTTCGATTTCTTTATATTTTAATTAATAGTGAAGTTACCTGCAATTGTTTTTTCTTCTATGGAAAAGTTGTCGATAACTTTAACAAATCCTCTATAACTTCGATATCTTGCAGAAAATTTATCACTGACAGTTCTTTTAATATAAAAATGTGTCCCAAAATTTACTTTTCTATAAAAATATAATCAACTCATTTGTTTATCGTTACTTAACACTACCATAGAAAAATGTTCGATAACTAAAAATTTTTATTGAAAAGTTATGAAGTCTCGCCTACTAAAAACAACACAAATCATCATATCTACTCATAATATTGATAACTTGGCTCGAAAATTTTAATTTTCGGTGGAAAATTAAAATTATCGCTAAGTATTCTTTTGTACAAACAAGTCATCTATAATTTCACTTTCAAAAAAAAAAAAAAAAAAAAATTTCAATAAGCTTAATTTTGTCGATTATTGAATAGTTTTATTAAAATTGTTGCCGGTTTTTTATTTTTATTTTTTATTTTTTTATTTTTTTTATACAGTGGTTTCTTCTATGGAAGCGTTGTCGATAATTCTCATATTACTGCAGAAAAATTATCGATAACTATGGTATCTTGCAGAAAAGTTATAATTACTACCTAAAAAAAGTTTAATTTTTATAAAAAGTTAATCGACAGCTGTGCTTGTTTGTGCAAAATGTATCGATAACACAACATTACCGCTGTAAGGTTATCAATAACTATTTCTTTACCATACCGATAACTAAAATTTTCTATCTAAAATGTATGAAAGCTCTCCTATAAGAAATAAAATATATCATATATCTATTAATGTTACCGACAATTTTACTCAAAAACTTTTTAATTTTCAATGGAAAATTATTATTATATAAACAAGTTATCTCTAATTTCACTCTTCAATGGCATAAAGTTATCGATAACGCTAATTATGTCAATTATTTAATATTTTTAGTAAATTTATTGCCAACTGTTTTTATGGAAAAGTTGTCTATAATTCTATTATTCTGCAGACAAGTTATCGATAACTTCTATATCTTGCAAAAATGTTATAATAAATACTTCTTTTTAATAGAAAAGTTTTCTTTAAATTAACTTTTCTATAAAGTAAAGTTATCCACAAATCTTTTTTACTAAAGAAAATTTTTCGATAACTATAATTTTTATCGCGTATCATAAACTAAAAAAAATCAGAATTCTATTGAAGCTATCGATAACTTTTCTCAAAACATTTAATTTTTCTTATTACTTTGTATTCTTTGATATAAATAAGTCATTAATAATTCCCCACTCAATGCAAAATATATCGATCACCTTATTATTTTTGTTGTAGGAAATTTCGCGATTTTTTTACTTTTCCTAATGAAATTACTAATATCAGGTTTATCTGATATTAGTAATTCTGCAGAAAACTAAATGAAAGAGTAACATTTTTTGCTAAATTTACTTTTCTATATATGAAAGCATTATTTGTAAATTGGGTTTTTTATCCGTAGATTTCGACAACAAAGTTATCGATAGATTTTGATTACTATAACACTGCTTTCAATAGTAATAATCTTAATGCGAAAAGTTGTGGATAACATAAATATTTTATAGAAAAACTATCGATAAATTGACGTTTCTTTCAAAGATTTGCGAATATTATAACTTCTCTTTTTCTGAATTATTTTTCCTTTACTATAGAAACGTTATGAAAAGCTTTAATATTCTATAGAAAGTTATCGATAACCATCCGTTTTGCTTACTTTAGCTCTTTTAAAAGTTATTGCTTACTTGTTGTAAAAAAGTTATGGATTAGTTTACTTATTTTATTATAAAAGCTGTCGATAAAGCCACTTCTGCTGTTACTGGCTAGCTTATTTTTGTATACAAAAGCTTTACATTGCATTACTTTTCTGTAAAAAAGGTTTTGGTGGTTGCTGTATTTTGCTACAGACATGCTAATTTTGATATTATTTTTATAGAACTCTTATTCTACAGAATATTTAACGATAATTACATTTACTTCTTAGCTATTTTTTCTAAAAAGTTGTCGATTACTTTGCATGTATCTATTAAAATTATTGTTGGTAATTTTTTTAAAGTGCCATTTCTGATCTATCGAAAAGCTATTACCAACTATATTTGTGTAAAATTTGTAGACTTATCGGAAAATCCAAAGTTATCGACAACACTTTAATGTTATCGATATTACTATGGGTAGCTGTTGATAACTTAGCTTTTCTACATGAAAGCTGCCAATACCTTTTTTCCTATGCAAACATTATCGATAGCGTAATACGAGTATATCCATGTCGAAATCTATAAAGTCAGCAAGAACTCTAAAGTTATCTACAACTCTTTAGTGGTATCGATAGCTTTATGGATAACTTTACTTTTATATATGCAAACGATATCGATAGTATTATATATCCCTAAAGAAACAATAGCTTTGCTATAAAAAGCTATCGATATCTTTACTCCTCTACAAAGAAGTTGGCGATAATTTCGCTATATTCTATAGAAAAGTAGATAAACTTTATTTTTTTACAGGAAAATCGTCGATGATTTTAGTTCATTTCATTGAAAAAACTAAAGCGTTTTTAGGCATTACCTTTTACTTTTCTGGACATAAATAATAAATACAATGTAAAAACAGTTTTTCAAATTGCTTGAATATAAAATTCTGATTTATTTTTTATAAATTTTTTTTTATATAGCACAGGGTGTAAATCGCCTCAGTCTTTGTTAAAAACTATTTTTTCACATTTTATTGTAAATGTGCTGATGAGTCGCTTGTTTTTCTGCCGATGATTTGTTAAAACAGAAAAAGGATGTGAACGTGTATATATGTGTATATGTGTATGTGTGAGTGTTTGCGTGAAATGCCTGGGGTCGCTGGTTTTTATGCTGATGTGTTGACGAAGAGAAAAAAAAGTCAATATGTGCATTTATATAATAATATTAAAAACAATAAAATATTTGTTTAAAATAAAATTAAACTTTTCGCTTGAGTAAGAAATTGCTACCACAAATAAGGCAAGGACTTGTTTGATAAAGAATAATAACATAAAAAATATAAAAATTATATATATGTATACACACACCGCCTGCCATTTGAATAAGGTAACACATACTTTTAACTTTATTTAAGTATATCGTCTAAACTAAAGTCCAGAAAAGATAATTTTCAAGGTGTTGGCTATAGTTTCCTCAAGAACTAAAAATATACATAATTTGTTATATAAAATTATGCATTTATTTACAGACATGTGGGTCTGTGGTACTTTTTCGTGTGTCGCTTCAATAAGGAATTCTTTTTAATATTAATCCGGAGGGATAGAATTGAGTTTCTTTCAATATACACGGCTAGTGAATTTTTAATTTGTTAGTTTTTTAATAGTCTTTGTTCAAAATGGATTGGCTAGGTTAGGTAAGACTCTTAATAAATCTGAAATCTCAGGTTCAGAGTCCGGTCCAAATAGCCAAAATTATTTATAGAGGAAAGACAGCTGTGTACAATTATTTAATTAACGTAGAAAGATATGAGAAAAACATGAAAGATCAAAGGAAAATGACAACAACTCCAAAAGAAATATTCTTTGAATTGCATTAAATTCTGCTATGTCAGTATTTTTGATATGTGAAAGAAGTGCAATTAGTCGTGCCCATAAGCGAGGTCTGATAAAAAAATAACAGTTATTTTCGCATAGTATTTATTTGTTCATCAATAACTATCTTGTGCCCTTTAAAGTAATCCCCCTCAGATACAATAATCTTTTGAGATACAATACACAACGTTTTTTCAAATCAAACACGGCAACTCCTGTTTTGATCACGTGCATTACGAGTGATTATTACATATCGTTAGTCTCACGTAGAAAGGCCCTAACTCGCATTTTCCCTAAATTGAGCTCTTTTAGGGATTCTACTACGTTTTACACAAGTACACGGTGTCCCGAAGATTTAATTAAATAATTTCATACATATTGCTCTTACAAGCAATTAAGCAAAAGAAGTTACTTTTAGATGTACCTATTTATACAGTTTCCATTACGGTTTTTCCTTCTCCTGTCAAATTGCAATTATTTTTGTTAGGGTCTTTCTACATGAGATCAACGATATGTAGGTATATAGTGTTGCCGCTTTAGTGTTAGAAAGTTAGAGTTGCCGTCTTCAATGAAAGGGGGGGGGGGATTTTGGGGATGCAGTGAGCTGATTTTGGGAATTTCCAAAAATTGCGGAACTACTTCGTTCAGCTGTGTTGTGGAACATGCATCTGAACTATAAACGGTCGTTTGCTTTAGTGCGAACATTGGAGTTGCCGTATTGCTGATGTGGTAGGATTTTGACGTCTCCTGAAGCCGAGTTTGAGAATTCCTAAAAAGCTCGGAACCGCCTCGCTAACCGAACAGTTTTTCTTATTCGGTACGCGTTTTGGCCGTGGAACGTACTCTTTAAAGCAAGTGTGCCCAGCCCTATGCGCTTAAAACTCAATTGTTTTTGTAAATGCGTTTAGCTATAGGGCTGTGCTCAATTGTTTTTGTAAATGCGCTTAGCTATAAGGCTGTGCTCTTTAATACACAAATACTACGCTCAGCTTTAGCAATGAAAAATACACAAACAACTTCGTCTTCTATATTTTTTTCGTTCTTCACCGCACACACACTTTCGCATGCTCTGTTGGTAAACATTGACGACGGCGATTATCAGTGTGAACTTTGTTTTTGTAAATGTTTTGCTTTTCACAACAAAAAATATTAAATAAAAATAGTTTTTCATTAAATGTATTGGAGTTTACTCTTTCATATAGAACTTGTGGGCACCACTGCTTTAAAGTCGTACGATTTAGTGGGACAATTGAAGTTGCCATATTGTTTGCTGGGAAGTGGGAGAATTTTGGCGTTTCCTGAAGCCCGTTTTGGGAATTCCAAAAAAAATAAACTCGAATCAGATAATTATTTGGTTATATGCATAATTTAAAAAGAAGCTTAAATAATAATGAATGGAAAATTTTAAATTTGATATCGAAGCGTGATTTTTAGTTTTAAAACTATATTTATTTACTTATCGTGGATGTTAAATTTAATGAAAGAAATTGAAGTATATTTTAATAATGTATTTATATATTCATTTTTATTTACATATATATATATATATATTTTTTTTTTTTTGTTTAACTTGGACCAGTACTCAGGGGATGACCCCTACATAAGCAGTGCATTGTACCAGAACTAGGAAAATAGGTTACGAGGAGGGGGAAAGATGGAGTAGCGTTTGTGAGCATTTGACTTGAACCCTTCAACGTTATAACAGACAGGAAACACGTCTGCAGTCAACTTATTCTACAGACGAAGCGTACGGCTGAAAAACGAATGCTCTCTGTAATGCGTAGTACGATTCCCTGGACAATCAACCACAAATGGATGAGCTCTGGACGATGAACGCGTGCCACGTAAAAATGTACGCGTTTCGGGAACAAGATCCCTAATCTCGTCAGAGCAAAATCCATTGTAGTAACGATAGAACAGAGTAACGCACCCCACACTGCGTCGATGCTCCAGTGAGTCAATAGAGTTGAATACCCTACTGTCACCGATGAGCTTCTTTGCCCTCTGCTGTACACGATCGAGTAACCCTAAAATAGACTTTAAGGTACCGGCCCAAACATGAGAGTTGTATTCCATTTTCGGTCGGATGTAGGTGGTATAAATAGTAAAGAGATCGGATGGCGTAAAGTACATCTTACACCGTTTCAAAAAACCGAGGCACTTGCTTGCAATGCTTCTTTAGAGATATGAAAAAGGTGTTCAGTCCTGCGAACATCACACTGTCTTTTCATACCAAGACCATCAAGAGCATCCGATTCCTCGATATTTATACCATCCATGTGTACGGATGAAGCAGCGTTTGGGGTCGTTTGTTTATGTGTTAATAAGCAACATTGGGTCTTACGAGCGTTAAAGGCGACCCTATTTTTATGACCCCACTCGGAGATATTTAAATATTTATTTTTTTTTATTAATCTATAACGAAACTGTCGCAGGCATTTTTAAAATCTGCCACCTAATATTGTAGATCTTAGAGGTTTTTCAACTTCGTATTTAATTTCTTTAGTTGGAGTGTAAATTTATAAATTTTTTTTGTGATTTTATTTTTAAGGAAGCCTAAAATTAACACTTCGTTCTACACCGCAAATCGTTAGCTATTTCAGTGAATTATTCCGCTCATTTTCACCTTATGTGTCTAGCGGTTTAGATCATAATAATGTCCTTTTTTGTATCAAAGATCTGCGAAAAGTCGAAAAATAAAGAACAAACTTATGCGTGAAAGTTTGGCTAAAAAATTTCCAAATAAGTTTTTACTTAAGTCTATCATTTATAAAATTTATTTTGTTTTTATTTTGTTATTCAATTATAAAACCTATTTTTTATGTAGTCGAATAAATCTATAGCGCATATAAAAATTTCTCAGTATCAAATTTGTAATGAAATTTTTTCTATAATTTTTTGAATTAGTTAAATTTTTAATTAATTCAGTTAAAAAAATTTAATTAGTTGTCTATGTAATGTAAGAAATTTCAAACTCCTAATACAAATTTCTTAATTTTAAATTCCACTCACACCTCTTCATCCTTCTCTGAAATATTGATCTGTTTTCTTTTTGTAAAATATAAAAGATTTGTTTTAAACACGTTCCAAATAAACACTTTTATTCATATACAATATAAATAAGCCATTATATTTATGTGAATTGCAATTTTTAAAACACTGACAATGAAATTGGCAATATTTTGTACATTTATTTTGGCCATAAATTATAAAAGGATCAAGAAAAAAAAAGTTAAAGGCAAAAGAAATAGAGGAGCCGGGAGTAGTAAGTAGGAAGAAGGGCAGCATTAATATTGCATAAACACGCTCGCTAAAAAAAAACAAGAACAATGACAATAAATTTGAATGTAGACTATCACGAATAAACAATAAAAAAGAGCACAAATTATATAGTATACAAAATTTTAAAAAAAAAAGAAGAAAAAATAAAGTTATACGAGTATACAGGGGATAAAGTTGATGGAAACAAATCGCTTTTTATTCTTGTTTTCCTTTTATTTGAGCCTCATTTAAATGTGATAAAAATATTTATGAAACGGAAGGAAAATAACAAAAAGCACGAACGAATCGAAAGATTGTGAACAAATGTATATTTTTATAAATTATAGAAAATCTGAGCATTGCGAAAAAAGAGAAGTTAAAAAAAAGTAAGAAAACATATCGAACATGATTGTGGTAGGACATTGTGGGCTCGTTACAGGTTGTCACAAGCAGGCATTAGACTTCCACAGCTGAAACTGATGTTGTATTTTATGCAACAATTTGAGTTTATGTGTTTTGTTTTCAAAATCACATATACATTTGCCGCCACGGTACTCCTAAGGGGTCAATCAATTCGAATCAAAAAAAATTCTAATAAAAAATTATAAATAGCTCTTTTTCTATGTTTCCCAGCTATCTATATGTCGACATTTCATTTCATTTTTGTGTTTTGACGGGTATTATTAGAGCATTTTTCTTTCTAAATTCTCAACAATTTATTTAGATTGTTGGGATATAAAGTTGAATGGTTGAGAATATCCTTCAAAAATTTCCAACTGATGATTAGGGTAGCTCCTATGAAATTCGACATATAGATAGCTGGGAAGCATAGAAAACAAGCTATTTTTAATTTTTTATTGGTATCAATGTTAGAAGCTAAAATAGCGAATAAAAAAACGCAACTGTAAAAAATTTCTATTATATTTTTGAAATTTTTTTATAAAATGTTCTTACACTCGCATTCTATACATCAAAACATTTAATGTTGAGCTCTGTCATTTGACTTTTAATGAACACTTCCTCATTAAGCACTTACTACATTTAAATTTAAATAAAACAAGATGTAGATAGAGACATTTAAATTTAAATAACACAAGATACGATTCTGTCGAATAAAGCGTTAAACACACATAGACCACTGCAAACTACACGACTTTACAACAGCAAAGGCTGTAACCGGAACTTATGGTCGTGTAGTGCATTAAAGAATTATATTGAAAACAACAGAAAATTAAATTCTTTTTCAATAAAGTATAATTCAGTGCGGCCACCTTCATTTCTACAAAATTTCGTTGTGTCCGAAACTCTTATAGTTTGGTTTAGAAATGTGGAAGTTTTTACGATTCTGTCAAATAAAGTGTTAAACACATAGACCACTGCAGACTACACGACTTCACGACTTGACAACAGCAAATGCTGTAAACGGAACTTATAGTCGTGTAGTGTACTAAAGAATTATATTGAAAACAACAGCAAATTAAATTCTTTAACAATAAAATATAATTCAGTGTAGCCACCTTCAGTTCTATAAAATTTCGTTGCTTTACAGCATTAATTCTGCTTATATCAAAATTTCTTCAAAAAGTTCTTCACTCTTTTTTTTTTTTGTATCAATTTTTATTTATTTGTTGAATCTTCAAGAAGAACTAACAACAATTATTCAAATCTTAATAACTAAAAAATTTTCTTTAAGTCCAGCCAATGCTAAACAAAAAATTATGATTCAGCGAATGTATCAGAATACCGTGTCACAGAACATCATCTGTTATGCTCCCGAATGGAAGCCAGGGTGTCCCTTCTTTTTAATCGTGTGTGACCACCAAAGGTAAGGATGTCTCGAGCAAGTGGATTTGGGTGGATTTCAAGTTTGGTTATATACCTTCCAGCGCATTTGGCAAATTCATCTTTTACTAAAGGTACGTTTAGGTCATTGTGAATCGAGAATTTTTTACATACCATGGGGCTGCTGTAATCGTACGTAGAATGCTGTTTTGACGCCTTTGAATTTTTCCAATATTCGATGCGGAGGCGGTGCCCCATAGTTGAATTCCATAGCACCATATTTAGGATCGCGTTATACAGCAAAAGTTTGCAATCTAAGCTCAGGGTGGAATTTCTGCCGATGAGCCAATTCAATTGCGCGGCCAGATGAAATTATCTGGGTTGTTTTTGCGTCAATGTGTTTCTTCCAAGTTAGTCGACGGTCGAGGTGAATACCGAGATATTTGACGTCACTGTGTTGTGAAATTATTTGATTATTAATTTTTATTGACGGGCATGTATTTTTACGCAGTGTGAACGTGATATGGACACATTTTTGTTCATTGACTTTGATTTTCCAGAGTTTTAACCATTTCTCTAAATTGTAAATATGTTCCTGCAAATTTTGTGATGCTGTTTGGTGGTTTTCATGTACACTGAAAAAAGCCGTATCGTCTGCAAACGTGGATGTATGAATATTATCGCTTAATGGCATGTCAGAAGCATAAATCAAGTATAAGGTAGGGCCTAGTATGCTGCCTTGTGGGACGCCTGCGTCGATTGGTTGAATAGGGCTATAAAAGTCACCTTCCTTAACGATAAATTTACGTCCATACAAATAACTTTCAAAAAGTTTGTGGGTGTTCGCAGGAAAGTTTAGTTTTATTTTGTGCATTAAACCGTCATGCCACAATTTGTCAAAAGCTTGGAAAACGTCTTCACTCTAAAAAAAAAAAAAAAATTATTAAAAAGTATGTATGTATATTAATGGTAAATTTTCGTTTGGAACGACTAATTCAGGTTAGGTGGATCTTCAAAATTGAAAATATAATCGGATACAACTTTTGATCTACAAGTATAATGAGAACAATATTAAAGAATTCAAATTTTACGACAATGCAAGTACATCAAATTTTTCCAAAATCTCTTAAACTTTTGCGTCAAAAATATGCTATTAAAATTATTCGTAAGTGAAATAAAATCAACTGGTATATATTGACCACATATTAGTTATTTTATAAAATTAAGATTTTTTGTTTTCAACATACTTATAGTACATATAAATTTATTAATTTATATAAAACTGCAATTAAATTTTTTTGTTTTTTATGTTATATTAGAATATAAAATATGTCCAAGAGCTAAATTGTTTTACATGTTTTTATACACTGTTTTTATTTTGTAGTCAATAAAATTAGATATTATATTATTTCGAATGCGGCAAAAAATCAGCAGGGACAACAACCTGCAGTCTTGTCGTCTTGCTGTTGTTAAAATAAACGTTGGCATTTAAATGCATGTGTTTTATACTTGACATATTGAAGTCGATTGTTTGCTGGGTTCAAAGTTTTTAATGCATTTATCAGCTTAAATTCTACCTGCGAAATTAGTGTCAAACAAAAAACAAACAGAAAGTTAGGTTAGGTTAGTTTTAACAGGCTCAATTCGGTCCCATAGTATTGCCAGGTTCAGAATCAACCCGAGGATTGGATAAAGAAATCCAACCTACTTACTTCACACTTTGATACCTCCGCGAAATCATGCAGCATCGGTCCGCCCAGATACAAAGCCCTTATATAAAAATAAGCTGGATATTGCCAAAAGAAGTGCTCAGCATGCTCTACCTTCTCCTAGTCTCTGTAACTGCTATAGAAGCCCTTAAATGGAAGATTTATCCTCCTTGCTTGCGTCGCTATGTGGCAATGTCCCATCAGGACCGCCACAGCAAAGCAAAATCTCCGTCGGGCCAAGCCCTTAATGATGATAGTCCTCCTGTTATCATATCTGGGCCATTTCAGCCTGGAGACTCCGCAGTTAACCTGACTAGACCATCTGTCTTGAGCGTTCTCAAATGGTTGAAGTTGTACTTGTTTCTTACAGCTCCTAAGCGAGATTCCAACGACTCTATCTGTGTCCCTTTATGGTAGCTGGGTGCCGGCGTTTGACAATTTGCCCGCTACAATATTTCAGGGCACTTGAATGTGCCCTCGTGCCCAGAAAACTCCAGATTCTAATGTCTCGCTATCTCGTTTAGAAATATATGGCATCCACAAAGCAATCTGGACGTCGTATAGACCCTGGCTAGTGCGTACAGCGCAGCCTTGCTACAAATTCGGATGTGCATGCCATATATCGTGCCAAGAAAACTTCAGATTCTAATGTCTCACTATCTCGCTTAGAGCCCCCCGGGGAACAGGTTTTGCCTTGGCGTATTCCTAACTTAGGCGCTCTGTTTTTCGGGGAAAAGAGGGGAAGGGGTCCCTCGTTTGGTGCGGCAAACAAAACTCTAGGAAGCCACATGACTTATGTTGTATTGGCTTCCGAAACCCTTACCAAGGTTATAAATTGGCAGAACGGGGATCAGCATAGCCCCCGGGAAGTTCTGCTTGCGGTTCGACCCGGGCTGATCATGAATGAGGTGCCTACCTTGGCTGAAAAGTTCTGGCTGTGGTTGAAACCTGAAACGCAGGAAGGGAGTGTTAGTATCCTTGATAATTGTTTGGTGATGGTGTTTTTCGAGGGCTAACAATCTCCCGAGGATCTGTTGCCTATACAACAGATACGTGTACTGTAAGGATGATGATTGACGGGTGAGTTGGTTTAAGGGCTGATGCTCTTAATGGGCTTCGGCCTACCAACTCATTAAGCCTCGTCCTCCATTGATTGCTGGGAAATTGCATACATGAGGGATTAGAAAGCCCGAACTCCTCAACAGGAAGTTGTTCATATGACCGCAATCATATGGCAAGAATTGCTACCTGTGTGAGCCCAGCAAGCCACACGGGGGCGGTGGTGAATCGTGAAAAATTCACTTCGTGGAATTGATCCACCATCAGGTTAGGCCGTCAAGGCAGGTACTGATGTAAGTCATTTTCACAGTTATCTCGTTTAGAGATATATGGCATCCACGAAGCAATCTGGACGTCGTATAAACCCGGGCTACTGCGTACAGCGCAGCCTTACTACAAATTCGGACATTTACGCCGTATATCGTACCTAAACCAGTTAGCTGTCCTGTCCGCTTGCACTACGCTACACTCATTTTGCAGCCCGAAACTAAATGTCTCATACAGGGGGATAAAGATATTCCAACCAACTCCTAAGTCTAACTTGGATATATGTGCAAAGATTTCAAGCACGTACATCAAATACCTTTTTTCGGGCAGTATTCTTTGTAGGCATGACCATACGTCGCGCCCCACTTGACCATGGGTAAACAGAAATACACTGCAAAAAAGAAATATTTATTTTAGAGAGTTAGAAGGTGTATTGCTCACTAGAATTGCCGAACTAAAACACAATACATATATTGGTACCTTTGTGGTATACGTATTTATTGCCGCACGATTGCATTTCAAGGAGTCACACGAGTCACCGCATCATGATTGTATTCGGTTGCCGCATGTGATCATTTATTGTGCAATTTCACGATTGGGATACAAAACTTAGTGAAAATTGGTGCATTACGTCCTGCCTTTCAACCAGAAATGACTATGAATCACAAAACAATTAAATTAACCGATTATTTATTATAATTATATATTATAAATTTATCTTTAAAATAACTTTGTGAATTGCACTATAGAAGATAATTTGTTTATATAACAGTTAAAAGAGCAAACTGCAATTTCTTTTAGTACTTGACAAAACATTTTTTAACGTAATTTTTACTAAAAAAAAACATGATATTTTTATTTACATAAAACTTATTAATAAAACTTCATATCAGTATATTTCGTTTGTTTGTTATTTCATACTGCATAAATGCGCACTCATCAAAAGAACATATCGTGACTGGCAAAATAATTCAAAGAGTTTATCATTGAGTTGCTACAACTCGCTGAAAAACAAAAAATTCGGCAAAAATAAATATTTCATTTTTAATAGAACGCAGAGTAGTTCGTTTTTTTTTATCAATTGGTATTCGTATGAGTGATTTATTTCAAGCTTTTAATAAATATTTTATCAAATAATTTCGGGCTAAAGTGGAAAAAAGTGAGGAACAAATTGAGGAAATATTTACTGACAAAAAGATCAAGTTGATGGTAGTTATGGAGACACTTATCTGGTCTTGCAAATATATAAAATAGTTAGTGCTCCATCTGCTTGCAACAAAAGTAAATTTATCTAGAACACAAAGATTAATATTTACTTTAATAAGTTTAAAAAACTAAAAAATTCGCTTCCATATCGAACTAAAAAGTAAAAAATAATTTTGAGAATAACCTCAACAATAGTGTATAAAAAATACTAGTGTTATTGTTATTGTTAGCATCGGGCAATGGATATACAAAAAATGTGACACAAAGCGTACAAAGCACAAGTAAAACGTCTTACTAGACTTCATAATATTTACAAGTACTATCCATCTTTCACATTTCAAAACAAATAATTCAATACCGAAATGTTCTAAACATATAACGAATACTGTCTTACAATCGTTTAGAACAAACACAAGTAGAACCAACTGAAGTAGAGCAAAATTGAAGTAGAAAATTGAAGAGCACTAAAGTAATGTTCTGCTTCAGTTTTGTTTATAAAATTTGATGTTGTTGTTCATGGTTTTTGTCATTATGTTAGTGCACAAGTGCTGTATACACAATATACTCATGTGCCCATGTTGAAGTGCACTCGTTATGTTTTGCTATCAGTCATCGTTTATTTGATTCAGTCTGATGTTCTGTTATGGTTTTTGCTATGAAAAAGAATTCAAGCACTGTCACGTACTGTCGTATATGTGTTTCAAAACTATGAAGTGTTTGTTCTGTTTCCAAATATTCCAATGCTTGTTTGTTTTCTAATATACGGTGCTTGGAACTACTGCTTAGAAGTGAGAGGTGCTCTTTAGAACATTCTATGTAGCATTTTAATACGCCTCACTTAATAAACTTCACTTTGGCTTGTCAGGCCGCTCGGATAACTTCATTTGTTTTTGGGTTCAACATGTTTGCGTCGGTTCAAGTTCTAAATCATGAGGCGGCGGTAGCCGTATTATGCTGGATATTCAGTACCTTTTAAGCAAAGCTGCTGGTTTCTAAAACCTAAAGATCATAACAATGATCAAGATAAATACGCTGCAAAGCATTGTAACCACCTGACACAGATTTCAAATTGGTTAATGCACGATCGTGGGAGCGCATTAGTTCTTGCAACATAGATGGATTGCACGCCAACTCCATTGTCTGGCGTAAGAACTCAGGATTACTCAGCATAAGAGAAATTTCAGGATTTGAGGTAATTAACTGACGCATCACATAAGGATTGTTTATCATTTGCTGCACCAGGGGATTATCAAGCATAATACGCAGCACATCGCCTTCCGTAAGGAACTTTTGGGCACCCCTGCTTTAAATAAATGCTCACGAACACAAAAAAAAAATATGTGACATAAATGTGACATGAGTTTTGTGAAGATGATTCTCTGAATAGTGTAATTTTTAAAAACAGAATTATCAAAAGATGTGTTACTTATTAAACAGGGTGTCCCAGAACTGAACGTGAAGCCGAAGTAGACAATATTGATTGTAACCATCATGAGAAAAATCTGAAAAAAATCACATTTTACTCAGATCAAATGTTTTTTATCCGTACAAGCCATTGTACCTATTTTTAGATTTTTTCTGATTTTTCTTGATTCGAAAGCTTTATAAGCTTTACAAATCTCAGTTTAAATTCGTGAAGATTTGGTTATCGAAAGCATCATCTCATCATCACCTCATCATAACCTAATTTCGTAGTTCCAGTACAATGCGCTGCATATGTGGGGGTCATCCCCTGAGTACTGGTCCAAGTTCAAAAAAAAAACACAAAAACAATGAAAAGATTATGATTTTGAAATTATTTTGTTTTCAAACGAAATTTAAAAAAAAGTAATAATAATAATAATAATAAGCTCCTCTTCACTTCATGCGTTCCAATATTTTCTGTAATTAGCATTCTCAATTGCCTCGCTTTCTCTTTGTTCATATGAGCTTTTGAAAAAGCTTTTGCAGAAAACGAAACTAATTAAATTTTCTCGTCAGTAAAAAAACTTTTTTTTTTTTCTTCCAAGTGATCTGTGAGTGTGTTTTCACTAACGAAAGTGAAAAGTAAAGAAACCAACTAATTGCAATAAAATCCTTTAAAAATTGCAAAACAATACCCCGGCCACTTGAAAATACTAGCAAAAGCAATATACAATATGCATACATACATATGTCTCTATGAAGAGTATAGTGTTGCAGCAAATAGTTATAGCAAATAACAATTGAAAGCAATAAACAGTTTTAAAATGAAAGAAAATAATGAATAACACACTAATGCTGCCTGTTAATAGTGACAATGCAAACAACAATAGAAACGATGACACAGAAAAAGAAACATGAAAAAACGAAACAGTTTTTACAAAACAATAAAGTAAAAGTGTAGCAATAACACAAACAACAGGGGAAAAAGCTTTAACAACAACAACTTTTGTTGTCGTTGTTGACGAGCAAAAAATAAAAAAGCAAAACAAACATAACCGTTTGTAAGTCGAGTATTTCATTACATACGAGTATTACATATATGTAGACGCAAATGTTGCAGAGCCTTTGTAAGAAAACCCTTCTTGGATTTTTTTTTAATTTGATACTCCCACTTTTGGAATCCTTTCAAAAGGATATGAAAAGAGATTTGACTCCAGCGATGAAATCATTTCACATACAAATGGCTCGAGAAATCATATTTTTCGAAAGGCGTAAAAAATATTGGTGAAACGTTTCAATAAGTGTATTGCACTCAAAAGAGACTATGTTGAAAAATAGAATATCATTATAAATAGAAATCTATGTTTCATTTAAAAAGACATAGACTTATTGATCCGCCCTCGTGCTTTACTGTCACCCAATTTGTTTCTCCTTAACAGTTCTATAGCGAGTTGTTGCTCTTTTCATGAATAAGTGTCAAGCTATTCTCAAAACATATTTTGTGTCCATATAAAAGTTTTCAATATTTTGAGCTGTGACTATTTAAAGTTGAGTGTGCGATATACTATATCTGTTACCATCAAGGATTTTGTAAAATATTTTGTTTATATGTATGCGTGTGGGAACACAATCAGGCTTTTGGTTTAAAAAGACATAGACTTATTGATCCGCCCTCGTACATTACTGTCACCCAATTTCTGTCTCCTTAACAGTTTTATAGCGTGTTATTGTTCTTTTCCTGAAAAAGAGGCACGCTTTGGTGTTCCATTATCAAAACATATGTTGTGCCCAGATAAAAATTATCAAAATTTTGAGCTGTGACTATTTGAAGTTGAGTGTGCGATATACTATATCTGTTACCATCCCAATACAAGGATTTTGTAAGATATTTTGTTCATGTGTATGCGTGTGGGAACATATAATCAGGCGTTTGTTTTAAAATGAAAATAAAGCAAAAGATTTGATATCTATGTCACGGCTGAAACTTTAAAATAATAATTTATAACGAGGGTAGAACCTAACTTAGAACAAAAATTTTAAGGCACGAAAAAATATGTAAAACTTTGTATATAACTGCCCAAATTACACCTTTTTCTAATATGATCTTGACTGTTGAAAGTGTCAGTGTCGGGAATAATATAAATCTTAGGTCACCGCCTTAGATATGTTGCGGTGTGTGCCTGGTATGCCACACGGGGGCGCTGGTGAATCGTGAAGAATTCACTCTGTGGAATTGCTCCATCATCAGATAAGGTCGTAAATGCAGGGATGTAAATCTTTCTCATTCACTGTAAGTAGCAAAGTCCATGGGAGAGTTAGTTAGTTTACGAAACCAGGGAACTCTGCTTTCTGGGGAATAGCGGGAAGGAGTTTCTCGTTTGTTATGGCAAATAAAATTCCAAGAAGCCTCATGATTTGTATTGTGTTGGACTTCCGAAACCCTCAAGAAGAGTTAGCTGGCAGAACTGGGCTCGCAAACTACTCAGGAGTGTCTGCTTGCAAATCATCCCACGGGTGATTGTGGTTAAGGTGCAGCTACATCTTGGCTAAAACGTTCTAGCTGTGGCTTAAACCTAAATCGCAGGGAGATAAATTAGTTTCCCCGATATCTATAATGCAGGCCGGTTGGGGGATCTAATTATACTCCTCGTAATGCTGGTTTCCTGCAACAGATACCTGTAATGTAAGGAGCCACTAGTGATGGTTAGGCAAGTGAGTTGGCCTCATAAGGCTCATAAGCCTTGTCCTTCATTAATTATCTGGGAAATTGAATACAGGAGAGATGGGAAGGGCCTTACTTATGGCAAAATCTTGCGACCTGTGTGAGGTTTGGCAGCCACATGGGTGCGCTGGTGAATCTTGAATAATTCACTCGGGGGAGTTGGTCCATCACCAGACTAGGCTGACGTGGCAGGTGCTGGTGTACAATCTGTAAGAAGCAAGGAGCTCCGTGGCGCAGGTTTCACCTTGCTTTCTATGGCAAATCGTGTTGTAGCACATAAAACTCTAGGAAGCCGCATGACCTATGTTGTGTCAGACTTCCAAAATATTCGCCAATGGTTAATTAGCACAACGGGGATCAGCAAAGCTATCGGCAGGTCCTGCTTACAGACCATCTCGGGGCTGATAATGGTTAATGTGGGTACCTTGGCTGCTACATTCTGACTGTGGTTTAAACCTAAAATCGCAGGTCGGGGAACTAGTGTCTTTAACAACTATGGTACATGCCGGCCTTCTAGGGCTAATAAATTCAGAGGTTCTGTTGTCTTGCAATAGGTACCTGTAATATAAGGAACTTGAAGTGATGCTTTGACGGATGAGTTAGTTAAGAGCTGATGCTCTTAATAGGCTTCGGTCTACCAGCTCACAAGCTTCGTCTTCAATTGACTTTTGGGAAATGGAATACCCGAGATATTGCGGAGTTTGTAGCCTAATAGACGAACACTTCTGCAAGAAGTTTTTTCATATGACTGCAAAAATATGAGCTGTGTGAGCATTGCAAGTGGGGGTGGCGGTGATTCGTGAATAATTCACCCAGTGGAGTTGATATGTCAGCAGATAAGGCCGTTAAGGCCGTTGCTCATGTAAAGTAATATCACGTTCGCGTGGAGAATTCAGTGAACTCGTTGTGTAGTTACATTGTAGCCGGTTGCCATCATCCAAAGATCGATAGAAGTATTAGAAAAGCTCCGCTCCAAACCAAAAGCAAGATCATATATTTAAACAACAGATGATCGAATTTGTAGTCATGCATGGCAGTTTGTCATATGTCCGCGCGTTTGTAGACGAATTGTATTCAACCGGTAATGAGATCACCTGATCGTTCAAAATCATTTTCACACCTATAAGTGACAAAGATGAAATCATCTAAATTGAAAACGATGTGTAATACCTCGTTAGCGATAGAACTTGTTGGTTTCGAACAGATATGTGGAGCCGTATGGTTAAGATTTATATGAGCAAACTGTGCTACTTTTTCTTGAAAGAAAGTAACGAGGTCTTGACCACCTGTAATTATCTGCTCTTTTTTGCTTAAATATGTAATTACCCTCGTCTTTTTTCAAAAACATATATTTTTTTTTTGTTTAACACTTTACTTAAGGTTACATGCTGGTGAAATTTATAAATGTTATTTTTTCATTCTCTTTGTTTTTGTTTCCTTTAATTTTTCTGTCATGTTGATACTTTGGAAAAATTTTTGTGTTACAAGTTAACGGATGCGTAAAATGCAGGATATGAATTTCTGTAAAGATAGTTGCAGCTGCTGCTGCTGTTGTCCTTGTCATTGGAAATGCATACATGTTGTTGAAAACTCGTAAGCAATTTATTTTTTGTGTTCTTTTTTTTTGCAACATCTTTGCAGCAGGACACTTAAAATTGTGATTTATTTTTATTGCTGCACAGAATTCTTTTTTTTTTACATTCAGCAGCATTTTATTTTGTGCTGTTATCCTAACAAAAGAGTTTTTTTTAAGGTGCTGAGGGAATCGTTCAATATTTATCGTTATTTTTAATTTTATGTAGCTGGAATAAAATATATGCCACCATAAAAATGTGTGTATGTATATGTATGTAAATCTTTTGCAACTGCATCATCTTAATAATGCTGCTGCTCTTAGCGGCACCCTTTACATGATATTTTTTGGAAAAACTCCTTTTTTATTTTGCTTTCTTATTTTTTCTGGCTTCAATGAGCTGGAAGATGCGAAAGAATATATATGGAAAGCAAAAGAAATTAACAAGAAATTGCACAAAAGAAAAGAAAATGAATGCACACAAAAAAGAGAAGTCTTAATGTAGCAAAGCAGTCAAGAAGAAAAAAACGCTTAAAATCTACAAATACATACACATATACATACACATACACATTTCTACAGGCATTAATACATACACTCAAGTTGTTATTAACGCATTTACAAACAGAGGAGTATCATCAATACTAAATTGAAAAGTTGTTAAAGAAAATGACGGCATAATTGCAATTAAAGATAGAAAAAAACAATGTTGCCTACTTAAAAACTAAGGCAAAAACTCTGGCTATAATAAAACACAAAAAAGATTATGATTTTTTATCGTGTATTTAATTATGATTATTATGTAATGCGGCTTTCTCTTATAGCGTGTGGTTAAATTCTTAGACCGATGTTGATTTTGAACCACAACTAAACTTCCAGTTTTGTCTGGATTTGATATTTCCCGAGCAACGCGTTACAGTTATTCGCACTGCTATCTTGCTTTTACTTTTTTTTTTTTTTTGTTTTTACCTTTAATTGACCTTTTTTCTTTTAAATCAAAATATTAAAGTGATGTTAAAAAAATATATATATTATTTACAGAATAATAAATATATTCTTCATTTGAAGTATAAAATCAAAAAAAAAAATATATATATACAATTAAGTTTTTAATCGCTATTTAAGTTTCTAACATTTATACCAGTAAAAAATTATAAATAGCTTGTTTTCTATGTTTCCCAGCTATCTATATGTCGACATTTCATAGGAACTACCCTAATCATCAGTAGACTTTGGAAATTATAAATAGAAAAGCTTGTTTTTTGTGTTTTGACGGATATTATTAGAGCATTTTTCTTTTTAAATTCTCAGCAATTTATTTGGATTGTTGGGATATAAAGTTGAATGTTCGAGAGTATCTTTCAAAAATTTCCAAAGTCTACTGATGATTAGGGTAGTTCCTATGAAATGTCGACATACAGATAGCTGGGAAACATAGAAAACAAGCCATTTAAAATTTTTAAAAAAAAATATAAAAATAAAAAGAAATAAAAAATTATTGAGAGTTTTGAAAAGGGACTGTGTGTATTTGTAAATATTAACTACTGTTTATTGTAGTTTTTCTTGTTAAAGTTTTTGCTTATTAATAAACGAAAAAAAAGAAAAAAAAACAGATCTTTTGTCATAAATTTTTTTAGAATGTCGAGGTGCTAGCGCCCTTAATTCTTCTCGGATATGCGCCATAGAGTACTACTAGCATACTCGTTTATACTATTCACTTTCATATTCGCCGCAGTTCCACCACTACACACTTTTAGCCGTGCGCTTTAACGAATTGCATACATTTTTCAATTGTGTTACCTTTAAACATATTTTATAAATAAATTAATTACATTTTTAAAACAATTTTAGGCAATAAGCAAAAGCAACAATGTTGCAATTTATTGCTATTATTGTAATTATTTAATAAAATAGCATAACTTTGTGCTATTTAATTTAAAATATTTTAATTAAAAATAGAAGGCGAAATAATATGAACGTTATCAGATATGCACCACATAAGCACACACACACATACGCGCACATACATATACAAATTCAGCCACGTGAATATGTAAATATTTATTATACAAATTTTGTACTCATATTCTTCCACATATTATATTTTAATGACATGGAAAAATAATATACATACACTCCGGTTCACTTATTAAAAGACACTAAAAATACCATATTCAGAAGTCTGTAGAATTGGAAACTAGAGATTTTGAAATAAAAAAAAAAAAATCATGACTGAAAAAACGAAAAACCTGTATTGGCTGATTTATACGGTGATTTTAAGCCATGCCTTTTTTTTATAATATTCTTTTAGAGCTCCTACCAAAATCATGTGATATCTTTACGATGATTTTTACGTCTTGTCGGTGTTTTAATTGTTGTCGTTAAAAATAATCGTTTGTCTCTTTTTACCCTTTTGGTATTATCGATGTGGTTACCTTGCCAGCCGAATGAAAATAAAACAATTTAAAAAATAACAAAAGAGTCAAAAAGAAATTAGAGAAAAAAAACTTGGAAAACAGAAAATATGGCTTTTTTTAATTTTAAAACTTTTTTAAGTACAAAAGAAAAGACATGGCTTTAAAGCATCGTGAAAATTTTCTCTATGTTAACACTAGAACTTTGTGGAGTAAAACAAAATTTTCCCACCTTTTGATTATTTTTATAACAGGTCTGTTAAAAGCTAGAAACTCCGGCATGTTCCAGAAAAGTAGTGGAATGAAAATAAAAAAATGATTTGAAAAGTAAACTTTTCATTTTTGTTGTTCTGAAAAAGTAGTAGTTTGTGTGTTTCATTCTTTCGTTCGAACTGAACTTCGAAAATAAAACTTGGATAAATTGTGCAGTAACTAGTACTGACACCAACCATATTTTCAATTTTATTTGTTTTTTTATACAAACCAGTACTGAAATGATCCATATTTTCAATTTAATTTAAT
Organism: Thecocarcelia acutangulata; assembly: GCA_914767995.1. Classification (NCBI taxonomy): domain Eukaryota; kingdom Metazoa; phylum Arthropoda; class Insecta; order Diptera; family Tachinidae; genus Thecocarcelia; species Thecocarcelia acutangulata. The sequence continues at coordinate 32,381,270 of OU612097.1, forward strand.
ATTTTTGCCCAAAAAACGATGTGGAAAATCTTTTATCTGATGCTTGTTATTTTATAAGAACAAAATTTAAGGCCATGACAGATAACATTTTGCCGCTTTGCGTGATGTTTAAAACTTTAACAGAAAAGCGCGAAGCAAAAGGTGAATGTCAAAATGAAAACTTTATCTACAAAACTGGTTGTTAATTTTTATATTTAATTATTTCTTATGATAATAGAAGTTATAAATAAATATTATTGGACGAACTTCTGAAACTGGTTCTAGTTGTTTTCTTAGTGCATAAAGCTTTGGAGCTATTAGAAAAAACTTCAACGAGTAAAAATATAAGCGTTGCTGAACTTTTCCTTTCACGTTGCGTTAAAAGTACTTTATGTGACATGTTTCATAAAAGTATGTATGTTTTATCTTCGATGTCAAAGCGAATTTGCAACGCAAAGCGAAGAAAAAGCTTTATCTGATACGGTCTTTAGTTTATCAAATTCTCCGTTTGCAACGATGGCGGTAAACGAAGGACATGCGAGTGATGACGATGATTCGGGCGAGTTAGTGACTCCGTAAACGCTGTAATAAGAGATAATATCGCCAATCGACTTTAGTTAATAAAATAACAAATATTATTTTTTTATATAACATTCTTCTTATTTTCCCTATAAATATATGCACAATTGTATCTCAAATAAACATTCCGTCATCTAACCCTCTTATTTCAATGGGATTGCAGTTATACTTAGTTTTTCTGTAAAAGTTTTTATTTTCACAATAAAATTATAAAGTGTTTTCAAACTACTACTTTTTGTGTAAAAGTAGTTTCAAGAACCAGACAATTCACTACAAATTAATGTTCGAAAACAAAACACAAATGAAAAGTAAAGAGTAGAATGTAGAACACCAAAGCTTGAAATTGAAGTGATTTCAAACTATTTTCACTTCAAAGTAGAATCCAGAACATACCCGACTATAACAGAATTCATACTCCAGATTTGCTGTAAAGTTTTATCTGGAACGATTACTTCCACTTAAGCAAATTACATCTCTCTATTTATAGGCTTACGTTGAATTCTAATTTACTTTTTCATATAATTCTTAAGTAGTATTTTTTTGCTGTTTCTGTGACATATCTCAAAGTGTGTGATAAGTGACCGGTCTTATTAGAACCAAACCAGGTCTTGACACTAACGAGTCTATTATTTTGTTGTTCTTATCTTCCTTCTCGTACAGCATGTACGAGGGTGGGTTGATATTGAAGCTACCTGAGAAGGAAAAAACATTTTTTTTTCCAAAAACCTTCCTTTCTTTTCTTCCTTTTAGCTCAATACACTTAGTAAGACGATATTCCAACTTTTTTATAACATCTGAATAATACGAATTTGGGTACCCCTCAAAATACGCGTTAGTTTTGGTAATCATTTCCCCGTTTAAGATGAATATTTTTTCTGCTAGCCATTTTTTAAAGTTTGGGAACAGGAAAAAGTCACTAGGAGCTAAATCTGGGCTATAAGGTGGAAGATCAACTAATTCGAAGTGTATTTCACGTAATTTTAGCATCGTATGTAATGCTGTGTGTGGCAGTGTGCGTTATCTTGAATAAAGAAACTTTTTTCTTCTCTTCTTTTTCCTTAATGTAACAATCAATTGATCCAATAATGCACGATAATACTTTCCTGTGATTGTGGACCCTTTTTCAAGACGAGCAATATTCCGTGTGCATACCAAAATATAGTAGACATAACCTTGCTAGACGATTTCACGGTCTTTGCCTTCTCCGAAGTACTTCCACCAGCTTCCCCCCATTGGTATGATTGAATTTTGATCTCAGGTGTGTAGTGATGGACTCGCGCTTCCTCAACAGCTATTAATGATTGCCAAAAATCAACAGAATTACGCTTTATCATGTCGAAACTCTGCTGTGAAGTGGTCTATCGTGCTCGTTTTTGTTCGACACTGAGCAAATCTTGCCGAGAACTTTTCCAAATGCAAATAATCTTACAGAATGTTGCACACGCATTCATATGATATGTTTACCATTTCAACAATATCGCAAAAAAAAACATGTTCGCCTATCCAAATCAACAACTCCCCAGCATAATGTAATGTTTGTGCTGTCATCTAGCGCTAGGTAGTTTCAATTTGCCTCGTAGCTCATTAAAATTTCCTTTTCGGTCAAAAATTCTAGCCCAAATATATGAATTAAAGCATTTTTCTTTCCGATATCTTACTAGTTTTCTTTTTTAGTTCTTTCGTTTTGTAGCCCTGGTGTAACTTTTCGTTACTCTCAAATTTTTAAATGGCATCTCTGGTCGATTTTATTAAATACTTCATCCTGAGTATGCAAATATGAATGTGGTATGGCATGCGTATGCGGAAAAAAAACTTTGCTAAAGTGTACGATGAAAAATTGCTTTTTGTAGAAGAGTATGTGGCTATGTGTGTTGTATTTATGCATACATTGGCGCGCCATTTAATTGCATATGTAAATTGATTTGCATAAGTTATTTTCTTTTAACAACCCTTTCATTAAACTCTCAATTTGGTCAACACCCACACAACTCCTCATGCTCGACAAGCATCCAACAAAAATTAACGTCAAAAAAATAAAGTCAACAATGTTGAAACTAGACTAGGGATATTCCCAAATATTATTTTTGTTAAACCTGAAAAATAAATAAAATATAGCCAAGTCTGTTGGCAATACGAATCATAAATTTGAAAATATTTTTGACATCAGAAACGAGGACTTATATCAGACATAATGTTCCTGAGGGAGAACTCTCAATAAGCAACTTATATACTTTATTTAAAAGCCTTATGGCTTAAAACTAGGACACGGGAGATACAGGCTGCTACAAGCGAATGCGTTGAGGTGACTTACTATCACTCCCAATGAAGGTGCTAGTTCGGTTTCTTGTCGTACTTAACCCGTAATGGGGTTAGGGGACGTACAATCGACCCACGATGGTCGCAGTGCAAGCAGCCGATGAGAGCTATATCTCATCCAATAATAATAATAATAATAATATGGCTTGAAACCAAAAGAAGATATATTTTCGCCAGCTTAAAAACAGTAAAAATGTGCTTCATAAGTATTACGATCCCAATGTTGCGTATCTGTATGCAGACTTAGTGGAGGAGTG